>OY979694.1:124035388-125257611 GCA_963855945.1 Thereva nobilitata
ACCCAAGACCTCATCCAGGGCACATGCAAGTTCAAAAGCTAATCCAGCGCTAAAGTTCCCGCACATACGAGAGGATATAGCAAATTTTTTCTTCTAAATTTCAAACCTAAAACAATAAATGCCGTAAATTTTTAAAACCCGCGATAATTTGCCATATGTGTGCAGCCGCAATTCAGGTCTCAAATTTCTGCTGATAAAGCAACGCTAGTGAATTTTTTTTTTGCCGATGAGCCGCAGCACCCCGAGGACTCTTAATTGGAAACATCCAACACCCGGCATATATATTTGTTTACATTAAAGATCTGCTAGGGATCTCAACCCTTGATGTGTATTTTGCTTAAGGCTCCTTGGCGCGCGATCGGTGAAAATAGCATTCGTGAAAAGAGAGTGACCGTGCTTGAGTTTTTTTTAGGTGCTTTCATGACATATCGACATGAAGGATATGTGTGAGGTCAATTTGGTTGAAAAATTTATGAGGCAAAGGAATGCAATTTGATGCTTGGATTTGGGTTTTGGCGGCTGGGCATGAAAATTCATGTCGGGATCAGAATGGTAATTTCCTTTCACGCTTGCCCCTTATAAGTATATCATTTGCACATGTTTTGAGTGGCGTGATTTTAGGTGAAATAAGGATATTTTATTTCTTAGGGGAAAAATATTTGAAATGTAATTTGAATATTTTTGCATAGCGGGATATTTTATTTCTTAGGAGAGTTGGTTAAAAATTGAAATGGGGTTTGAATATCTTGAGTCTCTGGGATCCTTGAAGCTGGGATATCGATTTAATAGGGGGTTCACACTGACGCCCAAAACATGTTTTATGAACCAGTCGTTTTGAAAAGCTCAAAAGTGTTCACACTGACTCGACATGTTTTAAAATGTTTTCAAGTGTCAATTTTCATAGCTTCAAATATTCGGAATTATTTTTGACAGCGAAATAGAAATCGCATTAATATTAAAAATGTTATTTCCATCTAGTTTTCGATGAAAAACTTGTAAACAATATAAATCACTTCAAATATTAAAACTTCAACTATCAAAAATTCAAAAATGACGTGTTGATTACAGCTGATCGAGTATTCAGCATTGTCAGCAAGTGTTTTATACGTGTTTTATTTTAAAACGCGTCAAAACCTACTTGTTTAAAAAAGCTCGTTCCTTATAAAATATATGGGTAAAACACAATGTTTTACCCTGTTTTGCCCCGAACTTTGAAGAGCTTTCTAAAACATGTTTTGGGTGGCAGTGTGAACCCCATATAAGTCTCTCGGCCCCTTGCGCAAGCCTAGCAGGGATGCAAACCAAAACTCGAGGGTAATGTCCTGAATAGCAAGGCCCCGCTCAAAGCACAGCGATGTTCAAAACTGAAGATTCAATAACCCGCATAATCTCATCCACGACATTCAGCGAAGCTCAACCTAATTCCCCAAGCTCATCCGAGTCACATGCAAGTTCAATCTAATTCCTCAAGCTCATCCGAGGCGCATGCAAGTTCAATTTAATTTTCCAAGCCTCATCCGGGACACAAAAAAATTTCCCTTAAAGGGCGGATTCGGCGAATTTGCACTGGGCGGCAAATTGTCTAGGCACGGCCCTGGGGTAAGGGTCCAATGGATTTGTTTCTTTTAGGAATCCATACATCTCATGAGACCTGAAGAAGTCCTGTCCATTGAGTGCATATGTAACACTTAGGCGCATAGCAGTGGTTGACAGACAAAAATTTGAAGCGAACATAAATTATAGTAAGTTGGCTCTTTATTATGTCCATCCTCTTGTAGGTAAAGGGAGGGGTAGAGAATGTAGTTAAATTCTCCTTGATGGAACTTGCCAAGGACCGGAAGTTTTTGCTGGTAGCAGTTAATCAATTTACTCCTAAATGATAATTTGGCTTTCCTGGTGGTGAGAATTTACAGGAATTTCTTAGTTTGATGTTCTCTGGACGGTGCGATTCACTCTGAGTTCACTCTTTAGTTTTCATTGCGTTCCGTCAAAGATTTAGTGCAATGGGGAATGAACAAATGCCTTCTTGCCTGTATGATGCTGATAGCGCGGATAGCGGCCATAATGCCAGACCGTTTGGCTGGGGTGGGTAATTGATATGGGAGGCTAACGCGGTCTAGACAGTCAGTGGTCTGAATTATTTCGAGGTGAATCAACTTCGACGAAGTATCGCTTTGGATGAGAACTAAGAAATTGGTCATTGATAGAGCTCGGTGTATTTTCTAAAAATACTGGTACCATTTGAATAACTCAGCCACATTGTGAAATTTGAAATCCCCGCAACAATGATTTCACACTCCAAGTTCGAAGATAAAAATTCGGATATCTGCTCTCAAATAAGATCAAATTCTGAAGTTGAGACTTCGTTACTTATGCTAGGACTTTCGTATAGGAAGCAAAAGGATACAGTTCCGGATGGTGATTTTAAGGCAGAGTCTGATGATGATTTTAAGCCAGTTGCTTAAATCCTACAAAAATACAAACAAAAACCTTATAACTTGACTTCAGTTGCTCAGGTGCAATCGCTACATTTTTTTGCGAAGTTGTAGGTAAAACAGTAGTCTCAACCATCCGAGTTAGGTAATGAAACTTGTTTTCGCCAAAGTTTTATGCCTCTTGAAACAGAGAAAAACTCAAGTTGGTGACATATCCAAGCGTACATGCGTTGCATTCGTTAACAGATAATATTATAGTGTATGTATTTAAATGCGACCTGACGGAATATTCCGTCGGGCTACTTTCATCTTTTTTTGCATTGCCGCATTCCACATAGCACACAACAATCTGCAGACGACTGCAACGGCGACGTTGCCGAGCATGGCTACCGAATCAATCTAATTTCTATTTCGTAGCCGTCGCCTGTCAAATGTGCATGGTTGCTATGGTATGGGTTTATGTTGCTATTCCCGTGTGTTCCTGTGAGCGTGTGTAGAATTCGGCTGTCAAAGTTATGTTTTCATGTTGTGCGTGTTTGTTTATGAAAATAATTATTTATAGTTTATAGACATTTGATAGACAATAATTGTGCTGTGTTAATATAGAATAATTTATTGTGGGCGAATAACAGCAAAAAAATACCGCGTACCTGTGTACGTGTGAAACATATTCGGGTGTCAAAGTAGTTATCTTTGTCGCCGTCGCTCTTAGTTTGTGCACACAAAAAATTTCGTCGGGCCGTTCGCCGTGGTCGAGGAAAATATTTTCGCCGTCGCCCTTAGCATGTTTACAGCATTATGTGTAAAAGCCGGGATGGAACGCAACCATGCAATTATGTGTCAGTGGAAAATCGCCGCATATCATGGAACCGCTGAAAGCAATGCATGTACGCTTGTATATATCACCATCTTCACCGACCGATAGAAATATGCGTTCCGAGCATTGCGTTTGGTGGTTCCGATGACATATAACTGCGTGTTTGCGTTCCATCGCTTTCAGACATAACCCAAAAATCTAAAGCTGGTGACATACCCAAGCGTACATGCGTTGAGTGAGTGACTGGAAGTGGAGAAAGGAACAAATTTCCTCGGTTTGTACGTTGTGTAAACCGACAAAAAAAGGTTTGCATTCATTGGGCCTATTCACACAGTGCATATTCATGGCGCCTAAAACCGGTTTTATAGATGAGAGAGGGAAGGGAGCGGAAGAACTTAACGAAACATTTTTCACGCAAAACCGAACGCGTGAAAACTAGCACACATATAAAAAGTTACTTCTATCTCTTGCATTCTTTAGCTCTGTTTTTCTCTAACAATTAAATTTCATCTGCAATACATTTAAATGTTCCTGTATAGCATTCAAATTTACTATCCAATTTACACCCCGTTTGAGTTGCTAGGAGTTGAATAAAACCGGTTTTACTAACCATACTTATGGCAGCGTGTGAATATGCCCATTCGATGATATTTGGAGAAGTTGTAGTTGCAATCACAAATTTCGTAGGCGAGACAGTTACTCTACTGTTGATAAAACTTATAGCAGTGAATACTTAAGCGAGTACAGGTAAATTAAGCCAAAAAAAACGAAATAGCAGAAATAATTAGGTAGAGGCTGAAAATTGGCAGAGGTGCATTTTAGGGTTATTAATAAGGGGTTATAAAGTCTATCGATTTTCTGCCCCGGCAGGGGGTTTTAGCCCTCAAAAGGTAAAAATATCAGTTTTTTGCAAATACATCTAAAAACGGTAAGCCTTATGATAAAAGAGTGCTTACAAAGTTTGCAGATTATGCGATTATCTACAAAAAAACATATTAACATTTTCACGTACGAATTGCCATTCATGAGATATCAGACTTTCAACGTGGCTAATATTTTTAGGGGTGATTCCTGGTATGGATGTATTTGGAGAAAAAAAATTTTCTAGAGAGGGGGCTATCCCGACTTCCACTAAGATACAGGGTGTTTACGAAAAAAACTTTTTTTTGATTTACTTAAAGTTGAATAACTCCTAGACTAATTATCATCTTTTAGGTAAATGTGTATTCTTTTATTTGGTGTAAAGAACAGAAACTTGAGTGACTGCATTTAGAAGATATGTAGGTTCAAAGCATGAGCCAAATCACAATTTTCTTAGTTTTTTAGGCTTTATTTATTTCAGAAATTCAAGTAGAATACAATTAGTTGTGTGGCGTCATTCCATGGGTATGACGATTATAATACAGTAATATCTGTAACGTCATTTTAAATCTAATATGACGGGCACCACAAAATGGCGGAAGACATATAATAGACTAAAAAGTAGAAAATAAAATTGATGTAATATATTTTATCAAATCGATATAAATAAATATATGGGTTCATTTACTTCCTTTGCCTATTGCATTATATATTTTAAGACAATCGTTTAACTCCAGTCTCGCGTCGGAGCTGACACGCACTTTTGTTTTTTTTATTTTTTGTTGTTGTTTTTTTTTAATTTTTTTCCTGTATTTATTTTTTCGACTGGTTATTGGTTTCTCTACTTCTTTTCCTTTTTTCTCAGCTGCATGATTTAAACCCTGGAACAGTAGACGTCCGCACTCCCTCCTGGCCCAGACGAAAAAATACTGTATTGTCGCCTAGATGGTGATGACGATATGGTATTTCAGGATATTGGGCAATAAGAACAAGTTATATTAATTGTTAAAATAATGATCGCTGTAACTGTGAATAAGTACCATCGAATTCTGTCAGAAAAACTAAATATATGTACGTCTCAAATCAAAAACCATGAAATCGCTCACGAAGTAAATATTATGTTGTGTCTAGTGACGGTTGAACAAAACAAGCAACCATGTTTACATCAGTCGGAAAGCTTCTTGATATGAGATGTGGGTCCACCACAAAACAATATGAAAATCAATATGCAATCCGCTTTGGTAAACCATAAAGGAAATTCAAGATAATGCGACACAAGCAATGCGTAACATCCTGAAAAATTTGCTCCAGAAAATATTTTAAAAATGGCGATGCTTTAACAGAGGAAGAAGTACTTTTAGGGGGACGATGTTAAATAAAAATATACATACAATAACGCATGAAATTTTCTGCAAAAAAAATCGTTTTTTATAGAAAGCAATACTTCCATTAGCATAAATTTCCCCTTCTACATTTGAGGGTTTTCAAACTATTCCGGAATTATCATTTTTGTTTAGAAGCTGTAGCCAAAATTTCCCCCCACACACACAAGGTACATTGAATTGAAGTACAGTCAACAGACGTAGCCTTAAAGACTGGAAAATCCCAGAACGAACAAACAAGTTGACTTGAAAAGAAGAGTTTATCGCCGAGATGTGTCCTTATTTTTTCTGCATAACTTTTTCCAATGGGTCTCCCCACCCCTTCGCTCCGTTCATATTCGTATGATTTATCTCCATTTCAGAAAACTTTGGGCTATTCGGCGCCAAATACATTTAATGTCGTCGGGAGCAAAACTGCTCTTATTCAAATCATGTTGTTTGCGTCGTTATTCATGCCACGATGGGCATGATTCGGCAATCATAAGTATTCTTAATGTCGGAATTGTAGCATCGGTTGTTCAAAGAGGAGATTAAGTGATGGGAATTTATTTTTTATATGTATTTATTATTATTATTATTATTATTAATATTATGGGACATTTTCAACTCACTTTTGGCAAAAGGGGACGATTATCAAGTGGCTCTGATTGGCCAGTATCATTTGCGTTTGGATCCTCAGCGGGCTTTTTGCGACTTAAATCCACTGCTGCTACACGTTTTCTCAGGTTGGCCATGACCATAGCTTCTTCCCTACGAAATGAAAACAATATTTTTTCTTTAAATTGTGCTTGGTAATGATGTATGATATAAATGCGAATGTGCAAGTGTGGATTTACATAAAATATTTCTTACATATAAATAATAAGTTGGAGTGAAAATGAGTTTTTTTGTATGGCAACTCGAGTTTCAAAGATTATGCAGTAGAAGAATTCATGGAAATTCGAATTGCTTAGCAACTACAGAAAATTAATTCCTTGTGTAGTTTGGAAATTAGAGCAAAACAATTCAAATGTCCAAGTGGATCTAATTTAGAATCGTAAAACTATAAATTTATGCCTTTGCCATTTTCCTATAACCGATTTGGACGTTGTATTCTTAGAACATATTGATATTAGTAGAGGGAAATTAAACAAAAAAAAGCGAAGTTATGATGTAGTTGGGAAGTTGGATTTTTTTGTTTTTTTCTTCAAATATGTTAATATAAAGCGAAAAAAAAATGTGCAAAATCGGTCCTGTGATGCACTAGAAAATTGCATAAATGTTCATTTTTGATGCATTTTGAGTGCATTGCTACACTATTTTTTGAAGTGAAAACTTCTTTAGGCACGTTGGGCACTTTTTGGCCTGGGGTAAAAACTAAAAATTCGCGTCACGCGCACTTTTTTCTGCGCATTTTTGTTGCGCACTTTTTCCTGCGCACTCACTTTGAGCAACATTTGTGGGAAAAATTTGCTTCCTTGCCTTCCCTCCTATAGCCAGCTAAATTTTGTGTAGCAAAGAAATGTACCCAGGTGTCTTAAATGTAGCTGGCTAGAGCAAGGCAACTTTTGGTCAAACTCTAGCAACAGAGAGAACCGAACGAGCAGTTACGAGGAGTGTGAAGGATTGCGTTTCAATGTTGTAAATCAGACGTCACTATCAACATTCATTTCATTTTGCTTCGCACTGCGTAGAGTCTCACCACAGACTTAACTATCTGTAATACAGATGTTCCGCTTCATACAAAATTTTGGCACCAGCAAATTGCAGGGTAGGATTTGTTTCGATTCCTAAGGCGAAGCTTTAGAATACACATTCCACAAAGCTCTCCGCGCATTTCCCCAAGTTCTCTGTTGATAGTCAAAGGAAGAGAGGAAGGGCATGGTGGCTACGGAGCTTCATTCCACACGGACGAAATGTATTTTTTCGCCTGCTCCACCCCTCACTCACTTTGCCGTACCAGTCAGGCAGCAGACGACACAATTTTTTTTTGAATAGCCAAGTGCTCACGCGCAGGATGGATTTTTTTGTTAATTGCCATTGTGGCAGGTCATGATTTTGTTTTTCTGTTGTTTTCAGGTATTCAATGATATTTCTCCGATGAAATGGAATATTCTTTCATTCCGCTACATTTCGGATTTCCAGGCCTAAGACTTCAGGTGCGTGGGACATAATCTATTTGAATTGTATTTGATTAGCTGATTTTACTTGAGTTTTTAAATTTAACCAACTCTAACTTAATTCTATATTAATTATGCACCTAGCAGGTGAAGGCTAATTATGCTGATTTATAGATTCCTATAGATTGTGAAAACTTTCATGGCTCAACGTCCCCACCAACGGTAGGCAACCTCCGGCCCGCGACAAGTTCGTATCAGGCTCGCCAGATGTTTAGAATAAATTATAAAAAAGTATTTTTCGATATTTGTCATCTAGTTTAAATTGAATATTACATCCATTGTGCTAAGTTACACTATGCATCATTTCTTTTATCATCCCCCCACAAACCGCTTTTATAGACAAGAGGTCGCAGGGAAGTTTATTTTATCCTCATTTTGCCTCAGAAAATTTATCAGACTCACCCATCCATCACCGTAACACAATTATAACATCGTTCTCGGGGGTCTGAGGAAACTATGAGTAACTCTGCATCTCATTCGCGTTTCGTTACACGAAAAAGAGACAGAAAAATGAATATTTAGAGGATTATACCTACATTATACACAAACCTGTTTGAGTTGAGGACCGAGTGTTGGATAGTGTGATTTACCCCATTAAAGCATCTTTCACTTCAAATGCAGACAAAAAATTTACTGTTGGGTAGGACACGATTATAAAATGGATTGGTAAGAGGTGCCTTCAAATTAGGCGAGGGGCGATTGAAATGCCAAAATGCCAAAAACCATATTTTACAATCTCACCTCACCTAATTTCAAGTTGGAACCTTTGCTGCCTCAAAAAAAGTAAGAAATGCCTCTCCAATTCGTATTTAAAATCTCACCTCGTCTCAGCTCAAATTGGATATTTTACTACAGCAAAAAAAAATAACAAATGTCTCTCGTATTTACAACCTCACCTCACCTCGCCTCATTTTAAGTTGAATTTTACTGCCCCTAAAGAAGTAAGAAAGAAGAAACTCTTGTCTCTTCACTACGTAATTACAAAACAAACTCTTGTCTCTCCACTACGTAATTACAATCACATCTCGGTACACACTCATATACCAACAGTAGGACAAAAAATTGAGGGCTCAGTAAAATTTACCATCGTGTAAGGGACAAATGTACTGCCTAGTGCAAGTCCGGCTCAATTCTAAAAAAAATATAGGTCACAAGAAGGTGCCAAATGACTATTACGGCCCGCGGAAAAAAGGTAATATTTATGCTGGCCCATGTTATAAAAAGGTTGCCCCCCTGGTCTAGACCACCGGATCTGGATCTGCATGCAATATGAGCTTCCTAATTGGGTCGGGCGTAGGACATGGGATTATCGTATTATCGTAACACCTTATCCTAATGCACGTGGGGCTTAGAGGCGGTATCGGTAATGCACCCGACATAATCGATTTTATTGGATGAAGTTAATTTGGGTTCCGGTCGGTGGAAGTTGATCGCAGGGTTTTCAGATCATACATATTGAGATTTTGTTCTGAAAACAAAGGTAAGGATTCAAGTTCAATATATTTTTTCGATGTGACAATAGGTCTGTATGTTTGAAAGTCAAGTAAAAATCCAGTAAAAATTCGTTAACTGCTGTTAAGTAAAAAATAGTAAAGAAGTGGGGAATTCAAACAAACAGTTCTCGAGTAAAAGTCAAGTAAAAATTTAGTGTATCTTTCGAAATGTTCCGGGCGAAATGTTTACAGTAGTATTTTTCACAATTTCACAACAAAATGCAATGCCATCTGAGTTTACTAGAATTTACTTCTGCTCAAGAGCTCGTGTAAAAAATAGTAAGAGGGGAAATATAAAGTTTTTACTCGACATCTAAAACAAACAGCTGTGAAGTAAAAACTTTTTACTAAAAGCAAAAACTTTTTTCAAATATACAGACCTAAAGTCTACAACTTTTTTTTTCATAATTAAACACATAGGTAAAAAGCATTCACTATAATTCTTATTAATAAGTTTCAATACATATTTTGGTATATATCTATAAGTTGGGCTCCAGACTTAATCGGCTCCAAAAAAAATCCACCCGCCTAGATAATTTCATTGTGAAATAATTGGTAATTTGAGGTGGGGTAGGGGTTTTTAAGAAAAAAAAATTAATACGGAATATAACTGAAATTCTCAAGGCTACTTTCTAATTAGGGGCATTCATAAATTACGTGAGGTGATTTTGGCGATTTTTCGACCCCCCCCCCTCGTGAGATGTCGTGAGATTTGGCTCGACCCCCTCCCACCCTCAATCTCACGTGAGATTTTTAAAATTTTAAAAAATTTGTAGGATTTACACTATTATGCGTATTTTTAGTGTAAATACCTTAATCTGTGCTTGATCGCGTTGGATTTAGTTAAAAAAACATAATTTGTGTTGAAGAACAGTACCACAAAATCATAACAGCACCAAGTCGGCATGCACCCAATATAAACTACAATACCTGTGGATTACCATTTAGCAGGTGATTCTGCCTATCCTTTGGAAACCAACCTCATGGTGCCCTACAGGGATAATGATTTCTTAACAAGAGAACAGAAAAATTTCAATTCTAGTTTGAGCTCAACTCGTGTATTTCTAGAGCAAGCACATGGAATATAAAAAAAATTTAGAATTTTACAATATATTGACATTCGAAGGTTGACTTTGGCATCCACTGAATCGTTTTTAGAGAGTAACGACTTGACTGTTTGAATAGTAATGGTAGAGCCATTTATGACTCTGGAGATATACAAACTTCGGAGCATTCTTCTATGGATGTCGTCTTTTGGTAAAAAACCTGTGACTGAATGACCCAGTGGGTTATCCTGAAATACGGAAATAAGAAAATGGTATCCTCCACCAATGCGAATTCGAATTAAATTTGTCTCCCTGTTATCGGATTTCAGTCCGCGAGTAAAGGCTGGATTACAATGCTGTCGCTGTCGCGGTCGTTGTCGCTGTCGCACCAACTGTCAAAAGTTAAAATGTATGAAATTCTCTTATCGAAAATACAATTTGTCGCTAAGGTGTCGCTGTCGCGTGTCGCGTCGCGGAAAGTTCGCAACATTTCAACTTTGGTCGCGCGACACTAGCAACGGTGAACTTTTTGGAAGTTAATATTTGTGTAAATTATTTTTTAATTTTATTAAAGCCACTGTTTTCATTCATTCATTAATTTTACTGTTTATTTTAATACATAAAATACACCTAACTTGAAATTTAATTTTCTAAATGACAGATAACTTGATATTCAGTGCGACTTCATTGTAACTGCGAAAGCAACCACTGGAGCGTCGCGGCGTCTACGACAAGCGGCAGCGACCGCGACAGCGACAGCATTGTAATCCAGCCTTAAAGCCATTGCCGCATGCGCTGCATTTATTTGTTTGTTTTAAAATATTCTAAAAACTCTTTAAATATTCTTGAAACAATTTATTGTTCGCATCAAAATGTCAAATTAAGTTAATAAATGAAGTTGGTTGGCTGAAAATAATTTCTTTTCGAAGATAGCTTCCGTTTGCTTCCTACTTTCGTAAGGCCTTAGAAAAGCGGAGTCTGAAGTCACAGCCAGCTTTTCAAATTGACGTTTGAGCCGCCTGTACATCAGGATACAGATTCAAGAAGTGTGGATCTGTTAGACTTCCATTCTTCACAACTCTCGATAATGATAACAAAAGGTTTTCAAAATCTATCTTGGCCTCTGTCAAAATCTATCTTGGCAGATGGTCGTCGATTCACAATTCGAGTCCTGTAAGATGCTTAGATAACTAATTATGTCGCCTGGTGCAACTGTCTGCTTTTTGTAGTGACAATGCACCGCAGATAGCATGTGTTCTGACTGATGTGAAAAGAGCCAATTTTTAATATAATCTCTATGATTGCAGTAGATACTTAGGAGGGCATTAGGTTCCAGGTTTTTCAATTGGGCTTCTAGGCCTTTTTGTTTTGTTTAAGCTTAGACCCCCACACTAGTTCTTCGTAGGGTCGCAATCTGTCCAAAAATGGTCGTATAAGTCAATGCATACATTACTTTCGCAGTTTTTCCCAGACCATTGTATAAAATGATAAGAATTTTTCATCACGTCATACACTCTTCATTCCCAGATATTTAAATTATTTTCTTTACTTTTTTTTGGATGTTCCAGTTGGATGGTATTTAAAACAGTGAACAAATACAGTGTAAACGGCAGTGCAAAATTTTTATACCCAATTGCTATTGAGTCGAAATATAGTAATAGTATCACGTATACTTTTTATGTAATGGATTCATTATTCGTTCTATATTTGCAATATGTATTGATAAAACCTTTCACCAGGTTCATCTGATACTGCACCAAGATTTTCGTGAATGAAATCTAAGTGCGGGTCCAAAAAGACGATTTTAAAGATTTTCTCATTTACAGATATTGTACTTAAAATTGAAAACAAAACGATATTAAGAAATATTGCAAAAAAATTACAGAAAATACGTGGTACATCTCAGAAAATCACGTGAAATTTAGTGAACACAAGGTGATATTACCCCTTAACCAACGAATGTTGCGGTTTAATCAAGAGTCTCGAATTTTCCTTTCAACATCGCATTTTTTAAGGACTTTATTAGATACAATAGATACATGATACATGGGCAGTTCTACAAAAACACGAATTTTAGTGGGGTCGGCTCGTGGATTCATCATTTTACAAGTTATGTCCTTAAAGTTTAATTCAAATAATTGCTTCAATTACACTGATCATTGGTGCATAATATATTTATAGTATGATAAAATACAGCATTCTTATGGATTTGAGACAAAATCATTTAAATTATCACTTCCCTGTCTATCACTTCGCTGTCGACATAGACTGAATCCGAGCATTTCCGAATAGGTTTTATCATGAGCGCCGGGAGAGGGGTGCAGGGGGGTGCGCTTGCACCCCTGGCTTTTAAACTAAATGTCTAAATAGACTAAAAACTTAAGATTATATAAGAGAGGACAAATCAGTAATAAATAAATCAAAGAATTAATGCAGAACGTAACTTTATAATGTAATTATTACATGGAATAAAATATAGTCATTATATTTATTTAAAGTATTAATAAATATAATGACTATATTTTATTTTATTAAGTTTTTCTTTTTTATTTAACTAAAACAGATTAACTCAATCAATGCAGCACAGTGGTTTAAAACGCCAAAAACCAAACCAAAGGAAAGGCCAAAACTAAGGAATTGAGATAATTCTTTGAAATTTGGTTCCCGCGCGTTCTCGAGCTCGGTGATTACGAATCCGTTATCATTTTTTCGAAAAACAAAATGGCGGCCATCTAAGTTAAAAAATCATAATTTTTTAATGAAAAGTTAAAGCCTCATTCGTCTTGGTTGTTGACCAAATTCGTGGATAACACTGTTGATGAATTCAGTATCCTCTTGCACTCTCTTTCTGTGAACGCTGAGCAATATTTGCACAGTCCGGTAAGCCTTGCATTTCCCATCGTAGGCCGATTCCAAAGTTTTACCCGACGTAATGTGCTAAATGTTCGATACTGCATGTTGTTGCTGGAAGAGTAAGACCAATCTTGATTGCATCAGCTACAGCTGGATGAAATGGTGTTGCCTTAGAAATCAAATCTGCGTATTCCAAGGATTCGTTTGGGAATAGACCACATTTCGTATGTACTACGTAATAGATTCGGACATAAAATTTGTTAAAATATGTATGATAATGATAATATGATAAATATAGAACATGGAATAAATATATAACATGTGAAGAATTCTTCTACACTTTCAGATGGATGATTTGATCTGTGCTTCTGCCTTGCAGTAACTGCGAAGATGCCTGAGAAATCTGTTAAGGCGTCAATACTGTGAGATTGGAGCAATTCCGATAATTTGCCAATAGGACCGGGTACTGTGGTTATATTCATGTTTAATTCCTGAAGTTTATTACAAACGCATTCAAGCTTATCCGAATATCGGTGAGCTTAGGGTCTCAGAACTTAAATTTAGGATTTTTGAATCCAAGTTTGATAACATTAAATGGATTCTGTGAATAATTTCTGAGATGATACCAAAGCGCGAGTTCTATTTTTTTCTTCGTAACTAAAAATATGTACGAAAAACAAATTCTGTAAACCATGTCGGTAAAGTAGATCTGGCAAACCACTTTAAATTCTAACATCTACCCGCGCCCCCCCGACCAAATTTTTTGCACCCCCTTGAAAAAAATTCTGCCGGCGCCTATGGGTTTTATAAAATATTGTGCAAAACAAGGAGCAAAAGTTGACGGTGTAATTTGGGGAATCAGACTAGGAAAGAAATAATGTTTAAAATTAATAAGACTTAACATTTGCTCGAGTACTTTTTCTATCCTAACCTCACTTCCCTGGTAGGCATTCTTGTACATATTTAGCTTTCTATTCTCAGAAAATTTAATAGATGTATCACTTAAATGCAATACTTACTATAATGTTAACCGAGAAATCTTTTTTAAGTAAAATATTCGTCACTTTCCGCTGTCTATTCTCACTTCCCTGTCTAGAAATCAGCATAATTAGCCTTCACCTGCTAGGTGCATAATTAATATAGAATTAAGTTAGAGTTGGTTAATTTTATAAGCTCAAGTAATAAAAACATAAATTCAATTTGTAAAACATTTTTTTTATTCGATTCCGAAGTATAAATTATATTTCGCGCACCTGAAATCTGCCGCCGGAAACAAAATGTAGCATAATGCCTTAAATACGAAAAGTAATCTAAAAAGAATATTCCATTTCATCGGAAAAATAATATGCCTGCATGCAACAAAAAAGCAAAATCATGACCTGCGACAATTTACCATTTCAAATAACCATATAAAAAATTGGAAATTAAAAAAACCCATCCGGCGGTGATTAGATTAGATGTCCCACGCACCTGAAATCTTAGGCCGGGAAATCCGAAATGTAGCGGAATGAAAGAATATTCCATTTCATCGGAGAAATATCATTGAATGCCTGAAAACAACAGAAAAACAAAATCATGACCTGCCCCAATGACAATTAACAAAAAAAATCCATCCTGCGCGTGAGCACTTGGCTATTCCAAAAAAAATTGTGTCGTCTGCTGCCTGGCTGGTACGGCAAAGTGAGTGAGGGGTGGAGCAGGCGAAAAAATACATTTCGTCCGTGTGGAATGAAGCTCCGTAGCCACCATGCCCTTCCTCTCTTCCTTTGTCTATCAACAGAGAACTTGGGGAAATGCGCGGAGAGCTTTGTGGAATGTGTATTCTAAAGCTTCGCCTTAGGAATCGAAACAAATCCTACCCAGCAATTTGCTGGTGCCAAAATTTTGTATGAAGCGGAACATCTGTATTACAGATAGTTAAGTCTGTGGTCTCACGCTTCTCGCTGTGTCTGGGGTCAACCAAAAGTTTCCATCCAGCTACATGGATACAAATTTGAACCTTTTGCTTGGATTTATCGCTTTCGGCAACATGGCACACCCCTGCAAACAATTTCTCGGCTTTTCTCGGAGGCTCGCTTTCTCGAGCCATTCTCGATTCGAAAACTGCTTGCGAAAGGTACGAGAAAAGCTTCAAAACCCACCATAAAAGCTTTCCTAGTACATTGGTTTCGATATCTTGCTCCGCTTTTATTGCCTTCGAATTCGTTTACGAGTCGTTCACGAGCCCGAGTTCGAAGCAAGCTCTCGCTTTTGCGTGTCGTTCTCGAATCGTTTCCGAATGTAAATGTTTGCAGGGACGTGTTTCACGACTGGGCATCTGTGTTTTACTTATCTGCGGTAGTAAGTTTATCAGTAGGGAAACTACCCAGGCGTGAAAGGAAGAACTTCTTCATTAAAGCTGAATGCCTGATTTTGCAAATACTATGCATTACCAGATGGCTTATTTTCTTACTTACAATAAACATAGAAATGTCATAGCCATGGAAGGAGAAACAATCAAAAGAAATATAATAGAGCTATTAATTTTTGCATTACCAGGTAAGATTACTACATTAGAGGCATTACCAGGTAATGCAAAAAGTAAATAGTTCTTATGGCTTATTGATGTTCTGGATTCTGTATTACATTTCAACCGATTACCTTTTTGCAGTAAAATCAGGACTGATGTAATTAAATACATAAGTAAGGGCTTCCAATATTCCCGACTGGATGGCATAAATTACATGCAGAATTATTTTAGAACTGCTTCATATTTCTTTAGGTCTCGTTACAGAAAATAAGAGGGTTTTATTCTTGAAAAGTACTTCCTTGCTGCATTACTTCCATATAAAAGTAATGCAAGGAGTAATGATTTGAGCGTTCTATGTAATGCAGTTTGAGAGTTCTATGTAATGCAGAATGGAGGCGATTGGTTACCGCGTACGACATCGCCCGTGCAAATGTAATGCCTTATCTCCATTTGCTGTAATCTGAAAGAGAGCTAGTTGCTACTCCTTAGAAGTACTTTCGGAATCGATGGGTAATTACTTGCTTTCCCTACTGGGATATTATGTACATATACATAAAGTAAAATGGAAACTTCATAAACAAAATTTATTGATCCTTATCCTCCTAAAATATGAAGATTGATTTGGAAATATAGATTGATTTGGAAACTTCCAAATAAGATTGATTTGGAAACTTCCAACGTGTGGTCCTACGCACTCTCATATTTTGTTTAATTTCTCCAGTTCTGTTGGTCGTAGAAAAATAAAAAAAATTGGAAAATACTCGTGAATGAATAGACTATCGAATTGATTCGGTATAAATACTTAAAAATGAATCCTAACCTCAAAAAACCAAAATGTATGAAATTTTGTTTTATTTTACTAAAAATGCAATAAATAACGGGAAACGTGTCGGATTTTGATGAAAATTGGAGAAAATATGCATTTTGATGCTATGAATACGTGGTTGAAATTTCAAAAAAAAAATTTCGATTTTTACGGCAACAAGTTGGCAGTTTTCGAAAAATTTTAAAATTGCCGCCATTTTATGCCAAATCATCGTACGGTAAAATTTTATTTTTAAATTGTAGGTTTTATAATGTACTTTCTTGTGAGCATACGCAATACTTCGTTACTTTAATTAAAACGCCCATTTTAGGACTTTGAAAAAACTAAAAAATTTCAATTTTTAAATTTTTTGTCTTTTTTTTTCATAGTTGGCAAGAGGCAAAAAATTGAAATATTTTAGTTTTTTCAAAGTCCTAAAATAGATATTTTAAATAAATTAACGAAGTATTGCGTATGCTCACAAGAAAGTTGGAAAGTTTTTCATAGTTGGCAAAAGGCAACTCAAAATGCATCAAAAATGGACATTTATGCAATTTTCTCGTGCAGCACAGGACCGATTTTGCAGAAATTTTTTTTTTCGCTTTATCCCTAATCGTTTCACATTTTGTTATTTGAAACCAAAAATATCAAAAAATTGCCTTTTTCAATCTCTCTTACTGTATATTAAAATTCATATCACCTGATTACTACTATTGGCTTATGGGAGCAGTATAGGCGCACCGGGTCCCAGCTAGTTTTCTGTATAAAAGGGATAAAAATAGAAAAAAAAGCTAAGTTCGAGTGGTCATATTTCGGTCAATTTTCAACCAAATAAAATTTCCGACCCAGCATCTTAAAGGAAATTGTGCTACTTTTTTTTCTATAAAGCTATGCCTATACCTATCTCTGACCCAAAAAAAAGTTATAGGCTCAAAAGTAAAAAACAGAAAAAAACACAAAATTTTGCCTTTTTTTTCCTTTTTGTTTCAACATTTTTGGTATAAAAAAATGCTTAAATTTTTTTTACATTACCCATTTCGATGGGAAATTCAATTCTCTGCAAAAAGTTTCATATAAAGTATATCGAATTTTTTTTTTCGTTTCCGCGGTATATTTAAAAAACTGAAAAGGGTCCATTTTCACCCCTCTCTCTCCAATTTCCACCCCCTAATTTAATAGCACTCCGTTTTTTCTTCTTAAATGGCCCATTGCCCTGATTTTTAGGACCAAATCAATAGCCTATAAGTCCTATAATAATGAGAAGTAAAATAAAATCACTACATTGATTTACGAATTATAATCACTAAAATAACATAAAATAAAAAACAAAATAATTAAAAAATTAAAACACACGACGCCCTTGTGACAAAAAATAAACTCAAAAGTCAAAAACAAGTTTTAAGTAAATACTAATGTAAGACAGAAACAAGATATAGAAGACATTGTTCTCTTAGTACAGTCAATGTGTGTATATTAAATATATAAGATACATACTTACTAACTAGTGTAGAAAATACTAACTTTAAGTAGTCTTTTTGTTAAGTATCACGCAACTATCATATATGTATCTATAAATCTGTATTTTGCAGTCGGCTTATAAATGTTACGAGAATAAATAATTAAAACTATACCCCGACTGCAAAAATACTGGCATTTTTTTTCTTAGTTTCTGTATAAAATAAACTCGTAGTCTATACCTTATAGGCTAAATGTCTGCTATCTAATAATTTATTGCATTCCAAACTGAACAATTATAAAAAGTCTAAAGATAAAGCAAACGATAAAGGCTGGTAGCCCTAATAAGGCATCCTGCCACCTTAACTGGTTAATAATAGGGTACCAAAGTTCCGTTTAGGTCTGGTCTTCACCTAGCAGACGGTGCACCTCTTTGTTCACCTGGTAGTCTGGTACTGCCAACGTCACAGTCTTTGTCGGCTGGCTAGCGGGATTCTCTTGTTTCAAGAGGCATACCACTCCGACGAGGCCGTCTCCTACTAACCCGGACTGTTGTGGCTCAGCCGGCTGCTAAAAAAATAAACTCATACAACATCCAAGAGCTCAAACCCAAGGCTCACTGCCTCCTCCTCGTGCACCAATAACCAATAACTACCAATAACCTATCATATCCTTTTGCTATCTTCGAGCTAAGCTTACTACTGTAGGGACATCGTCCTACTACTTCCGGTTACTTAGTCAAGAGCACTGGAGATAAAACCCAGTCGAGTAAGTAGGAAGATGAGATGAGATTTTTCCAAAAAGTCGAGTAGAAAAGTTTAGCGTTCTTTTAAAAGGATTTCGAAGTTATTAAATGTAATATGAAAGAGCCACAATAAATAAGTACAAAATAAAGTGTGCTATATAAAAGTTGTTAAAAACTAAAAGTGTATATGAACTAAAAACCCCTGATTCAAAATTGGCTGTTGGTAAAGGACCAACAATTAATCAGCAGTTGGTAAAGGACCAACACTACTAGACATTGCACCATGACGTAAACGAATGACGGACTGGTAGTATAAAGGGTGACACCTTAGACTCTTTCACAAAAAAACCGATATAAAAAGGATAGAAAAAAATATGGATTTCATTCTTTTCCTATGCTTTTTATAAGAGTTTTCTATACTTTTTATAACAGTTAAAAATCCAGCCAAGAAAAGTTCGAATATAGTGCTCTTACTCTTACATATGGGAAAATCTCATTTCAATTTTTTCTTTCACTTTTCAGCCTTGCCAAGGCCGCATTTTCAGACTATGATAGAGCCATTGTCATAAGGCTATCAAGGGGTTCGTATTCTAGAGCGTTTCATGCTGATTCTTTGATTATTGTTTTCAAGTTACTCAATTTAACTTCTATGTCTTCGGCGTTGTCATTATTTGCATTTGTCACTCTTCTATTAATATCTTCTACATATTCTCCTTGTTTTTCTTCGTTGTAATTTTATTGTCTATAATAACACAGTTTGTTTAAATTAACATTGTGGTCTTCGAATTACCCAAAATTAATTTAGCTCTTATTCTCCATGTGGTAATGTTGCTGTTAGTTTTTCCATTGATTATATTTTTGAGAAGTAGGTAATTTAGGTTTCAGTAATTGTAAAATCACCCGTTCACCCATAAATACGAAAGTTTTGAAGAATTCTTTAATTTTAAGAATTCTAATTCGATGACCATCTAGTGTAAGTAGTCGGCAAAGAATCTTCACCCTACGTTCTGTAAGGACAAAATGTAAATAATTATATACACATGGGACACATCCTATCAAAATATTATGTCTGCCGTTAAGATTTAACCTCTCTGTCTTTCGTTTCTTGTTAGCGAGGCCTCTTTAGTTTTTCAATTACTTTTAGTTTAATTAAGTCGATCAACGTCAATGTTCTTTCACTTACTGGAGCCGTTTCCATTTAATATACAATTATTGGCAAGGGAAAACAGACTCTCCGGACTGTGGAAACATATGTAATCGATTTTTATTACCATAAACGGATATAGTAGAGGGAAATTGTCATATGATAGCTATGTAGTTGGGAAGTTGGATTTTTTTTGTTTTTTTTTCTTTAAATATGTTAACATTTATAATCGAGTTAATCTTCTAGCTCAGAAGTACACTTCTCAGCTGGGCTGAGAAACGGGCCACGCTTATGTGCAGGGACCGAATCCGGCCGAAAGCACCAAAAAAGGTATAAGAAGAAAAAAACACCGCAAAAACGAGCATGCGACCGAAAATGCGGGTTCCTTCTCAACCCTCCCCAGCACTCCTGTACCGAGCCGGTCCGGTCCCTGCACACAAAAGCGGTCACATTTACCACTGCACAGTGGCTCGGCTAAGACATGCAAACACAAAACAGAAAACAATGCAACATTTAAAAGCACAAAACATCAAACAGAGAAGCGTGCAAAAACAATGAAAAAGTGGGACACACAAGGAGTCACGCCACATTAAAAAGAGTCCTTTTAAGGACATCTTCGCTAACTTGCATGCTAAAAGCACTCGCATTTTTGTTAACATTTATAAGCATGCGGTTAACTGGTTCGTACATCCCATAATTGGTATTAGAGGAATTAATGTACAAGAGAGGTGGACCTCTCAGGTTGTAGTTGTTCACTCTAAATGACGTACGGGTTCGTAGGAAGCCTGAGTCAACTTTGTCATTCAACAAACGATGAACGAATATAACGTCAGCGACCTCGCGACGCTTATGGAGAGAGCTCAAGTTGAGCAATTTAAGTCTGTTCACATAAGGCGGAAGAATAAGTGGGTCATCCCACGGGAGGTGACTGAGTGCAAAACGGACGAACTTCCTTTGAACCGATTCGATTTTATCGACATGGGAGGAGTAGTAAGGAGACCATACCTGGGAGGCGTATTCAAGTAAAGGCCTAACTAAAGATATGTACAAGTGCTTTGTGATAAGGGGGTTGTTGAATTCCTTGGACCATCTTTTTATAAATCCCAGGACTGAATTGCCCTTGGAAGAGATATAATTGATGTGGGTGGAGAAATCCAACTTACTTTCTAACCTAACCCCAAGATCGATAACAGAGTTAGTGCGGGAGATCTTGTTATCAAGAAAAGTATAGTCGTAAGTTATAACGCCACGTTTTCTACAAAAAGTCATGACCTCACATTTACTAATGTTAAGGACCAGGTTGTTTTTGGAACACCAAGAATAGAAGGTGTTTAGGTCTGCTTGCAGAAGTTTGCAATCCTCGATACTCCTTATGTGGCGGTACAATTTGATGTCATCGGCATAAATAAGGATTTTACAGTGCCTCAGCAGGGTAACAATATCATCGATTGATAAAATAAAAAGAAGAGGACCAAGATGACTTCCTTGTGGGACACCAGAGGACGCCTCGATGTTTTTAGATTTGGCTCCGCGGAATAGAACCTGGTAGGTTCTGTCGGCTAAGTACGACTGGAACCACATAACCAGGGCATGCGGAAAGCCTAATTTTTTTAGTTTTAGAACTATAATAGAGTGAGAGAGCATGTCGAAAGCTTTACTGAAGTCTGTATAAACACAGTCAGTTTGACAGCCAGTGACAAAGCCTCGAACAGTGTAAGAAGAGAACTCTAGTAAATTAGTAGTAGTGGAACGAGCTGCAAGAAAGCCATGTTGGTTAGTTGAGATGAGTCTCTTGCAGATAGGGGCAATAGCAGAATAAATAATGGATTCGAAAAGTTTTGGTATACATGATAACTTCGCAATCGGTCTATAATTAGATATTTCGTTCTTACAGCCCTTTTTATGAACAGGGATTATAAAAGAGTTCTTCCATAAGGTTGGGAAGCGCCCTGTATTGAGGGATTTCTGAAATAAACATAGGATAGGAGACAGTAGGGCCCCTGCACAGGATTTTAGAACAGCAGGAGGGACACCATCAGGGCCGGACGAAAAATCTTGTGGAAGATCATTTATATGTTTCGAGATATCTTCCCTGGTTATAGACAGAGATAAATTTTGAGCCGTTTGTATTGCGTTGATATGTCGAAAATTGTCTTCATGAGGTTGGAAGACAGGAGACGAGAAAGATTTGAGGAAGAACGATGCGAACTTGTCGCAAATCTCGGATGAATTAGAACTAACAGAGTTCTCGTATTGCATGGTGTTAGGGTAATTATCAACTTTTTTCTTAGAGTTGATAAATTGAAAGAATGCTCTGGGATCCCCATACAGTTTACCTTCCATGTTGCTAAGGTACTCCTTATAGAGAGCCTCGGACAGAGCATGGAATTGGTCATAGCAATTGAGAAAAGCATAGAAGCTCGCAGTGTCTTTTCTCTTCAGGTAGGTTTTCCAGAGTTTATTCTTCTGGTTTTTGGTGTGTCTCAACTCATTATTGTACCAGGGCGGGGATGATCTGGTCAACTTTAGAGGCTCAATAGGTACACAGGATGCGAAGGTTTCATACAGGACGGAGTAAAATCTTGTTACGTCGTCATCCAATTCATTAGAGGAAAGCAAGCTATTGAAATCGATCGAAGTGAGCTTGGATGACAGTACTTCAAGGTTGGCCTTTTTAAAGTTAAAAGTAAAGGTTGACTCCTCCGGGGTTAGCTTATTGTTAAAGGCAAAACAATAGCTGAGTAGGAGAGGAGGGTGATGATTATCAACAGGCGACAAGACAATTGAGCTAGGCTCAACATACATGTTGTCTGAGTCGGAGAAGAATATAAGATCTAACCACCTTCCTAAACTGTTATACACACCGTTCATTTGGTTCAAACCGCATGAGAATAAAGAATTCAGAAAGTCGGATTCCCTATCATTAAGGTTGTTTTCAGGTAGGTAGTTATCGTCTTCATCGGAAGATACCCATTGAACATTGGGTAAGTTAATATCTCCTAAAAGTAGGAGTTCGTCTTTGGAGTCCATCATATCCTGGATATGATTAGTGCAAGAGATTAGAATATCATAGAGGTTTTGACCTCTATCGTCAAGAGTGCTGAACATACCTGGTGGAATGTAACAGCAAATTAAAAATAGGTTCTTATGGACAAGGGAGACTTTAAGAGCGAGGAGCTCAATGTCCAAAGAGTTGGAAAAACTAGGAAGCGTTATTAAGCAACAGTTGAGAAGGTTGCTACAGGCAAGTAGTACACCTCCTCCACGAGCCTCCGAGTCAATATATCTATCCCTCCGAAATACTTGGAAGGATGTATCGAAAAGTTCGGCATTAAGAATCCCACTGTGTAACCATGTTTCTGTAAAAGCGATTATATCGAAGTCACTGGCCGAAGTCGACAGAAACACATCATGGGTTTTGGATCTGATTCCCCTCACGTTTTGGTAATAGAGGGAAAGCGTCTTAAGTTTTTTGGGACCTGTCGAGTGTCAGGATTGCGATGCACGCGTGTGCGAGGAACAAAACACTTTGAAAAGGCACCAGGAGGCCAGAACGTGGGATTAAGAAGCTGTTCAGCGGTATTAGGCGGTGCAGTCAGAACAAAAGACGCAACCGGCTTGGAAGCGTTGCTGATTTTTCTGCACGAGACTGTCGCAGGATCAACAGCATTTCCCCTTAGGTATTCTTTAATTGCCTCGGAAGTAGTTTCAGGTGAGAAACGCGAAATAAAAATATTACGTGGTCTGGGTACCGTTATCAAATTGGCGACGGTTACCGAAGACTCGGTATTCTCAGTGCCCGAGGGTCCAACGACTCTAATAGGTGAGGTTGATGCTGCATCCGGTTCTGAGATATGGTTTGAGCCCATTGGGAGTGGGGGGGCGGGGATAGACGAACTAGTAGAGGGGTTCGCAGTGATAGCATCCCAATTGGTGGCTTTACGACTGCATCTGCGTTTCCGATGCTTGCCACGGGTTTTCGGGTGGTCAGGAGCCAGTCTAGGGGCAGCCTCCACCGGGAGGCCCTCATCAGATAATATGGCCGGGTCAGTATCAGTATCATTTACCCCAAGAGAAACAGCTGTGGAGCAGGGTGCAGAAAGAAGCTGCTCCCCTACCTGCGCGGCCCCATCAGATACTACCACCATTGGGGGAGAGTTTGTTCTATCCCAGACACTTTCAAATTTAAGGGATAGAGAATTCAGGGCATTGTGATTTTGTACCGCTGCTGTTGACAGCGATTCAATATCAGCCCGAACACGCCTCGTACTCCTTTTAATGTCATCCAATATAGGATGAAGAGAAGCTAAGGAGTTAACGGTGCCGGACGAGGTGGCGACAGGATTGTGGATTGCCAAATGTATGTCGTCGATAGAATCGAAGACCGTTGCAACCCGGGAAGAAATTTCCTGGAATTTGTTCATCAATGAACCCGAGTTGGTTGCAACAGAGGCAAGGGTGTCGGACAAAGCGTCGAGCCGGACGTTGATCGACTTAGTTAGTTGTCAGTTGTCAACGGATTGTGACGTGTTTTTTTCCTGTGATTTGTTGTCTTTTGTTTTTTCTCAATTCAATCGTATATTCGGGACTTTTTTTTGCATTTTGTTTTACCCAATAGTTATGTGTAATAGTTAACCATTTGTTTTTATATTTTTATTCATCCATTTATTGGAAAACATTATTTTTAGTGGTGCAGTGCTCTGTTTCATACTGTGAGTCAAAAAAGTTTACATACACCTCGTATAGTTTACTTTAAAAGCCTTTTTATTAATAATACCACCAATAATTATGAAAATAGAAGCTATGACTTATTAATTATGCATGTTGGTAACACTTTTTTTGTGGCGTATCAAATTATATTTAAGAAATAGGGACTTCCCGGAATAACGGAAAATTTAAAGCAGACAATTTGAATCAAAAAAGTTTACATACAGGCCATTTAGTTGTTTGCATTTCGATATAGTGAGCCCAATATTTTTGTTATAGGTGTAACTTATTTTAGGAAAAAGTTAGATGAAATAAAATTTTTAAGGAATTTCGGTGTTGACAATATTTCTTTTCGAAAAAAAATGGGAAAAGGTAAAGAAATATCTTTGGACGTTCGAAAACTAATTTTAAAGTTGTACATGGAAAAAAAAACCCTTCGGCAAATAGGTGCAATAGTAGGGAAAAGTCATTCGAGCGTTCAAACAATAATAAGAAGCTATGGAAATACTGGAACGCTTAATGTAAAACCAAGAAAAGGTCGCCCGAAAATATTTTCAGCGCAAGATCAGCGAGTTATCACAACTATTGTGAAGAAAGCTCCGAAAACGTCTGCACCAATTATCACCCAGCAAATGATAGATTCCACAGGAAAAACATGCAATCCGCAAACTGTGAGGAATATCCTGCATACTGCCGGTTTTCATGGTCGATCACCCCGAAGAAAACCTTTTATTTCAAAAGTAAATAGAAAGAAACGGTTAAACTTCGCAAAAGAGCATATTAATAAGGGCAATGATTTTTGGAATAATGTTGTTTTTTCTGACGAAAGTAAATTCAACATTTTTGGAAGCGATGGACATTCGAAGGTGTGGAGAAAAGCGAATACGGAATTCAATAAGGAAAATATTGATGCTACAATAAAACATGGCGGTGGTAATGTGATGCTTTGGGGATGCATGAGTACTGCTGGAGTTGGTAATTTGGAATTCATTGACACAACAATGGATAGGTATGGTTACCTAAGCATTCTACAAAGAAATTTGATGGCTAGTGTCGAAAAAATGGGTCTCAATAAACAATCTTTCATGTTCCAGCAAGACAACGACCCTAAGCACTGTGCAAAAATAGTGAAAGAATGGTGCATTTTTAGGATTCCAAAGCAATTAAACTCACCTCCACAATCACCAGACTTAAATCCCATAGAGCACTTATGGGATTTATTGGATCGCCGTATTCGAAAACACACTATAACATCCCGCCAATCGCTTAAAGATGCTCTAATAAGAGAATGGGAGAACATAACGCCAGAAGACACATCTGCGCTGGTCGGCAGTATGAAAAACAGGTTGCAGGCGGTTATAAATGCAAAAGGCTACCAAACAAAATATTAGTTTTATTACATTCTGATACTTAGAATTAATAACAATGGTGAATTCGTGTTTTGTACGTAAACTTTTTTGATATGAATTTTGTCTTAATTTATTAATTTTTTATTTTTTTATTAATTACAATCGTTGAATTAAATTATTTTTTGGGTTTTATTATGTAAATTGCTTTCACAAAATAAAATATAAAAGGTTTAAGAAGCTAACTATAATGGTATTTGATTTTCAAACGAAAATTTGTAAAAATATTAAGTGTATGTAAACTTTTTTGACTCACAGTATGTTCATTCATATGTTGGTTCAGGTGTTCGCAAGTGGTCTTAAAGGTGATTTATATGAATGTTTGTTTCTTTTTAATGTTTTTTTGTTGAAATAATCCGAGCTTGAGCCAATTTTTTGTTTGGTTTATTTATTAGAAACTCTGTTTATTGTTGACAGAACCTTATCTGTCATTCACCTCTCTCACTTTTGTTGCTACACCTAAGGGTATGCAAAGATTTTAATCTTGAGGACTGATTCTCAAACTGCAAATTACTTTTAATTTCAATCGAGAAATTTGTTTTTGCAGTTCAATTTGACAAGAATCGGTCAAAACAAGAGTATTCCCTAAATAATTGTCCCTTCACAATCGTCGCTTTTTGCAATAATTTTTTTTTCCTTTTTTGTTTGTTTTTTTGTGTAATAATTTGACAGCTGCGACATGGCGGGTCATCTATCCTGCAAGTTGTGCTCTTCGGAGATCGTCCGAGATGGGATTTCTTGCGATGGAGTATGTAGAGGTGTTTTCCACCCTACGTGCCTCAACGCTGGAATCAGTTCCAGCTCTTCGGCCTCTGGCGGGTCAACCTGCGGGGAGTGCTCTGACATTAAGCCCTGTCATGTCCTAAGGCTGATGAAGGACATCTCGGATGCTTTTCTTGATGGCCATGAAACAGTCATGGGCCGTCTCAACTCCTTTTCCGGCAATATCTCCCATTTTCAAATGTTAGCCGATGACGTCCAATCCATCAACGTCCGGCTCGATTCGTTAACTGACACTCTTGCTCTTGTTGCGACCAACTCGGGTGCCTTGATGGTTAAATTTCAGGAAATTTCGTCCCGGGTTGCAACGGCCTTAGATTCGATGGACGACTTACATTCGTCAATCTTAAATCCTATCGGCACTTCTACCTGCACCTCCAACTCCTCGGCTTCTCTTCATCCTATATTGGATGATATCAAAAGGAGTACGAAGCGTGTTAGGGCTGATATTGAATCGCTGTCAACAGCAGTGGTTCAAAATCAGAATGCCCTGAGCGCTCTGTCATCTAAATTTGAAAGCGTCTTCAACAGTAAAAACTCCCCCTCAGAGGGGGTAGTATCTGATGGCGCCCTGCAGGTAGGGGAGCAGCCTGTTTCTTCACCCTGCTCCACGGCTGCTTCTCCCTTGGAGAATGTCATCCCCAAACAGGTTGCCAACAACCCACTCGTGCCAGCCTGTAAGGCGCGTTGCAAAACCCGTAAGAATGGTCGAAATCGCCGCCGCACCATTGGCAACGGTGTCACCTTAAGTTCCTTCGTCACGGAAGTTCCAGTGACTGAATCGTCCTCTCTACCGGTCTTGGAAGCAACCTCTCTACCTTCAATAGCTGATGCTCCACTGGCCAGCGAAGGTTCTGATCCTCTTGAGTCTTGCACCCCTCTGGTTACGGTACCAAGACCTTTAAACATCTTCATCTCGAGATTCTCTCCCGAAACTAAGACGGAGACTATCTGTGATTATCTAAGGATTAAATCTATAGACCCAGGAACTGTTCATTGCAGAAGAATCAGCAAGGCTTCCAAGCCTGTTGCTTCTTTTATGTTGTCTGCACCGCCTGATATTGCCGAGACCCTCCTAGACCCTAGTTTCTGGCCCGCTGGTGCTCTTACGAAGCTGTTTGTCCCGCGTACACGTACTCGAGCCCTTCATGCAAACGCTCCCACTTTGAGCGCTCTACAGTTGCCAAAAAACTTGAGATGCTTTCCCTCTACTACCAGAACGTAAGGGGGACTCGGTCTAAAACTAACGACATCCTTCAGGCATCGATGGCTAGCGGGTTTGATGTCATAGCATTCACTGAAACCTGGCTTCATGAAGGCATTCTTAATGCTGAACTTTTTGATTCCTCCTACCAAGTATATCGGAGGGATCGTTTCACTGACTCGGAAGCTCGTGGAGGTGGCGTACTTCTGGCTTGTAGGAGCCATCTTAATTGCAACCCAATTTCGCTTCCTAGTTTCTCCAACCACCTTGACGTTGAGCTTGTCGCTCTCAAAATTTCCTTTCCTAAATCTTATCTCTTCCTGCTGTGCTGCTATATCCCACCAGATATGATAAGCACACTTGACGATAGAGGGAAAAACCTTTATGATATTCTCATCTCTTGTGTTGATCATATCCAGTGTATGATGAACACCGGCGATGAACTACTGCTTCTAGGCGATTTCAACTTACCCAATATTCAGTGGGTATATGTCGAAGATGACGATAACTACCTCCCTGAAGGGAACCTTAATCTTAAAGAGTCCTGTTTTCTCAATTCCCTATTCTCACTCGGCTTGAACCAAATGAGTGGGGTGACTAATGTGTTGGGGAGGCAGTTGGATCTTGTATTTTTTACGGACTCAGTCAACATGACTGTTGAACCCAGCCCAATAGTCATGTCGTCTGTTGACAATTACCATCCTCCTATCTCACTCAATTATTGCTTTAATTCTGAGAATAATTCTTGTCCGGAGGTTGTATCCCATGCTTTTAACTTCAAAAAGGCTAATTTTAGTGAGCTGTCATCTAAGCTTGCCTTGATTAATTTCAACAGTTTACTTTCTGCAAATGAGTTGGATGACGACGTGGCACGATTTTATGGCGTACTATACGAAGCCCTGGTTTCTTGTGTACCTTATGAGCCTCAAAAATTACCCAGTTCATCTCTACCTTGGTTCAATAATGAGCTCAAGCATTTGAAAAATCAGAAGAACAGACTCTGGAAAACCTATTTAAAGAGAAAGGATACTCCGAGTCTTAATTTATTTATAAATTGCTACAACCGATTTCGCTCTCTCTCTTCTGCTCTGTATCGTGAATATCTTAGCTGTATGAGCGATAAAGTGTTCACTGACCCTAGAAATTTCTTTAAATTCGTCAACTCAAAGAAAAAGGTTGATAACTACCCTAACACCATGCAGCACACGGACTTGTCTAGTAGTGAGTCGCCTGCGATTTGCAACATGTTTGCCTCATTCTTTCGTCAATCTTTCTCACCTTCTGACTTTCAGCCTAATGACAATAATTTTCGTCATATAATTCCTAACCGAGAGGCTTATAGTGTATCCCTTTCAATTTCCAATGACGATATCGCGAAACATATTGATGAACTCCCATACGATTTCACCTCTGGCCCCGATGGTATTCCTCCTGCTGTCCTTAAGTCCTGTGCAGGGGTTCTCCAGTCTCCTCTGAAAACCCTGTTTCAAAAATCCCTTGACAAAGGGTACTTCCCTACTCTCTGGAAGAATTCGTTCATAATCCCTATTCACAAGAGTGGTAGCAAGAATGAAATATCGAATTATAGACCAGTTGCGAAGCTGTCTGTCATTCCGAAACTCTTTGAATCGATTATCTATTCTGCAATCGCGCCTATCTGCAGGAGGTTGGTATCAACGAACCAACATGGCTTTCTTGCAGCGCGTTCCACTACCACCAATCTTCTTGAGTTCACTTCTCATACTGTCGAGGGCTTCGTTTCCGGTTGCCAGACTGATTGTGTTTACACTGATTTTAGTAAGGCATTTGACAAGCTCTCTCACTCCATTATACTTCTCAAATTAAGGATGTTAGGCTTTCCGCGAGCCCTTCTAGTATGGTTCCAGTCTTACTTAGCTGACAGGACCTACCAAGTTCTTTTTCGTGGATCCAAATCAGTAACCATTGAAGCGTCATCTGGTGTTCCTCAAGGAAGTCATCTTGGTCCCTTGCTCTTTATTATATCAATTGATGATATTGTTCCCTTGCTAAGACACTGTAGAATCTTGATTTACGCTGATGACATCAAATTGTACCGTCACATAAAGAGTATCGAGGATTGCAAACTTTTGCAAGCTGACCTTGACACCTTTTACTCTTGGTGTGCGAACAACAACCTGGCCCTTAATATTAGTAAATGCGAAACCATGACTTTTGGGAGAAGTCGTAGTCCCTTAATTTTTAACTACACCTTTTCTAACGTGAGTGTCCCTCGTGTTCATTTTGTTAAAGATCTCGGGATAAGATTTGATAGTAAGCTTGATTTTTGCGCTCACATTAACTATATTGCTTCTAAAGGTAGTTTAGTCCTGGGTTTTATAAAAAGGTGGTCTAAAGAATTCAATAACCCCTTGATTACTAAACACCTTTATATCTCTCTTGTCAGACCATTACTCGAGTATGGGTCCCAGGTTTGGTCTCCTCACTACTCTTCGCACGCTGGAAAAATTGAGTCGGTTCAAAGAAGGTTCATTCGATTCGCACTGAATCATCTTCCTTGGGATAATCCATTAGTTCTTCCACCATATGAATCCCGACTTAAGTTACTCAATCTAAGCTCTCTTTCCAGGCGTCGTGAAGTGGCCGATGTTGTATTTGTTCATCAGCTCCTTAATGGAAAGGTCGACTCAGGTTTTCTAAGTCGTCGTGCGTCGTTTAGAGAGAGTGGTTACAATTTGAGAGGGCCACCTCTCTTACACACCAACTCCTCTAACACGAATTACGGCAGATTCGAGCCTGTTAATCGCATGTTAATTAATGTGAATAAAAATATCAATGTTTTTAGCGTGAGCATTAGTAAGGACGTCCTTAAAAGGAGTCTTTTCAATCCCACGTGACTCACTTTTCTTGCACGCTTCTTTGTGTATTGCATTTCTTACTGTTTTAAGTTATATGTTTTTAACATTTTTTTGTGTTGCATGTCTTAGCTGAGCCACTGTGCAGTGGTAAATGTGACCGCGTTTGTGTGCTGGGACCGGACCGGCTTGGTACCGGAGTGCCGGGGAGGGTCGAGAAGGAGCCTGCATTTTCGATCGCATGCTCGTTATGTGGTGTTTCTCTTCTTATACCTTTTTTGGTGCTTTCGGCTGGTTCGGTCCCTGCACATAGGCGTGGCCCGTTTCTCAGCCCAGCTGAGAAGTGTACCTTCTGAGCTAGAAGGATAAACTCTATTAATTAATTAATATCTGACATTTTGATCGAGACAATAAAAACCATCCATTTGTCTCAATGAACCGCTTATTTTCTGTATTTTGGATAGCTGGGACCCGGTGCGCCTGGCTACACCCAACGTTTAAACATTTAAAATCAATCCAAACCTTCAAAAATCAACTCTTCTTAACCATTAATGAAAAAACAACTATTCCTATAAAAGCTGGAGTTATTAGATTCAAAATACATTTATTTGAACTATGACCAAAATTGCCTGTGTATTCTGTTGAAAACATGAACGTTAAAAGATTTAAAATTAATGCAAATAGCAGCATCCAGCACTCGAAATTCGAGAGCCATTTTCTATAGCTTTTTTAATTTAAATCTAGAAATCTGCAATAACAAAATTTTTGGAGAACAATAAAACTAAATTGAAAAATGAAACAAATTTTTTATAGTTGGAAAAGCAATGCCACAAAACCAACTTTTATTATGATCTTCAAAATTAAATTCTTCATAACCAATAACGACAAACCAAGTATTCCTATAAACGTTCGAGACATTAGATTCAAAATGCATTTCTTTGAAGTGTGACTAAAATTACCTATATGTCTGTGTTTCGGTAAAACCACGAACGTTAAAACATTTAAAATAAATCTGCAATTGCTTGGCCCCTGGGTTCTCATCTGGATGGGTTTCTTTCCTTCTTATCCATTATACATAAATCATCCCACATTTCCGTTTCTCTTTACCATCTTTCCAAAAAAAACCTTGTTGATCAATTCTGAACCGATTGCTTTAAGCATTGCTTAGAGAGCTTCAGGATACACTATATTCCATGTTTTTCCATTTTTAGCTAGAATGTCAAGATTTTCCGTTTTTCCAACTCTTGAACAACCTACATACGGCTAACCGGCAAATGACACTTATTTGGCAAAATTCGTTCGTCACAATTTTGAATTTATAAGTTTTGATCATAAGTTCGTTATTTACTACCTTAAAAACTCCCATATACCGATTTTATTTGGAATCGGAATACAATTCGCAAACTCGTCGGCCATATTGGTGCGGCCATTTTGAATTTAAATTTTGATCATAAAGTCGTTATTTGCTACCTTAAAAAACCTCAGGTACAGATTTCCATTGGAATCGGAACACAATTTGCAAATTCGTCGGCCATTTTGAATTTATAAGTTTTGACCACAAATTCGTTATTTGCGACCTTAAAAACCCCTAGATACCCACTTTCATTGGCATCGGAATAATATTGGCAAATTCAACCATATTTCTGCGGCAATTTTTAATTTCGGTCATATTTCGGCGGCCATTTTGAGTTTGAAAATCGGGCTTCGAGGTCCATCATAGGAGACCTCCACGGACGGTGATGACCAAGTGAGTGAGTGTTTTTCTCCTATATACAGGGTGTTCCCGACTTAGATGCTAATCCGTTAAGAGGTGATTCCTGGGTATATTTGCAGAAAAAAAATGTTCTAGAGAATGGGGCTATCGGACCTGTCCACTGAGATACAGGGTGTTTAAGAAAAGACGTTTGAACCATTTTTAATTTACTTAAACTTTAATTACTCCTCAACCATTTATCGTAGAGTAACGTAATTAGGCTACATTCTTTATTTTGATATCAATATCATCAACCTCAGTCACGGCGTTTAGAAAATATGTTAGTTCAAAGTCAAAATTTTGTTTTTTTTAACTAAAATTTCAACTAAAACCACCTTTTGCTCCAAAACATACGTAATTAACCCATAAGTTTTTTCCGAAATTGGAAAGCTTGGACAATTTTTATGCTACAGCCTTTACTTTTGAAGTTATTAGCAAGAAAGGAGCATAAAGAAATGCAAAAAAAAACTTTCAAACTTTTTTCAAATTCAACTTTAATCTAGGGGTAGTTTTACTCTACTACTACATATTTTTGACTGATAATACCTATTTAACCAAACTTCAAGCAATCTTTTTTTGCAATTTTGTAGGTGTAGTTTTAACCCCTTAAGAGTTGAAAATAAGTTATTTTTGCCTGGCAATACGCATACAAACGAAGCATAAGGTTGGAAAAACAATTTTTTACAAAATTTTATATTTTCAGTCGATGTAGGGGTGGTTTTAACCCTTTAGTATTATCCCTTAACATAAAATTTGGCTTGATTTCGTATAAATCAACCACCTTCGCAAATAAATATTGAAAAACGTGTATTTCATTGAAATATTTTTGATTATTATTGAAATTATCGCGAAAAATCCTTAAAAAGGGGTGATTTTGCATTTTTAAGGGTGATGTCCTTATTTTAGGACTGCGGGACCCTGATTTTCGAAATCAGCGACGCAAAAAACATATGTGGAACGATTTTCATAACAGTGTTATGGACAATATAACCCATAAGCGATTCGTCGATTTGTTGTAAGTTACAAAAATTTGAAATTTTAAAATTTCTAAAATTATAGGGTAAATGTCGGTAGGGCGTGGTGGTCCAACACATCTCACCAAAGGCGAGGTGGGTGTCAATTTGAAACAAAAACAGCTCACGCATTTAATTGACCACACCCCTTTGGTATTCTAAGCACCCAACCACCACAAAAATCTCAAATAATTCACCTCTAATGGTGAATTTGTATCCCCGTATCATAAGATAAAGCACAGTCTGGGCGAAAGGCGACCACACACCAAACATATGCCAGGAAATTTATGCATGCAGGAAGGCAGAGTGTATATGAACTGTTGCACACACAGCTCGAGTTTCCTCGCCTCTTGTGCCCGGTCCTTCCCATTAACCATCGTACCCGAAAAATCTGACGATTTTTCAATGAGTGAGAGCGTGATGCGAATGAAGAAAATTCACTCTCATGGAAATTTTTTGGGCTCAGGCCCGCCTAAAGAAGTTTTACTTCAAAAATAAATCGAGTGTGACGTAAATTGCGTCTGACGGCCGCCATATTGTTTTTTTTAAATTAACCTAGCCTATGTTACTCGGCTTCATTAAACGATTCTAACGGTACCCCAGCCATCTAAATCCGTTCAGGCGTTTAGAAGTCATGGTGGGACAAAGAAACGTACATTCACACATGAAACCTAAACACATTACATTCTTTTTTTTGAGGCAGTCGTGTAAAACGAAAACTTTCAGCCACAATTGCACGGTGGATCACACATAGTCCATTCAAAACGCGGTTTAGGGTGTTCCAACATAACACCGTTAAGAAAATCGAACCCTACAAGGATTTTGGGTCGCTGATCACGAAAATCGGGGTCCGGCGGTCCTAAAATATGGGCGTCACCCTTAAAATCGAGAAAAACACCCCTTTTTAAGGGCTTTTCGCGATAATTTCAATAATAATGAAAAATATTCCGATAAAATGCACTTTTTTCAATATTTATTTACGGAGGTAGTTCATTTATACTAAATCAAGCAAAACTTTATGATAAGGGATGATCCTAAAGGGTTAAAACCACCCCTAAATCGACTAAAAATAAAAAAAATTGTACAATTATATTGTTACAATTTATTTTCATCCCTAAAACTACCCCTACAATTTGAAAAATCAGCTTTAAATAAAAAAATTTACAAACATTTTTTTTTTCTGCTTTTTGTTTGGAATTGGGTTGCATAGGTTTTATCAGACAAATATTAAATATTTTCAGCCCTTAAGGGAGTGAAACTACCCCTAGACTAAAGTTGATTTTTTTTCCTGGTTTTCGCTTGGAATTGGGTGGAACAGGTATTTTCAGCCAAAAATTAATTATTTTTAACACTTAAGGGGTAAAACTACCCCTAGATTAAAGTTGAATTTTAAAAAATTTAAATTTTTTTCGCAGTGAAATTTTATTTTTGATGAAATATTATTAAAACATTTGGTAAATTTTATTGTAACCCCTTTTTAAAAGAGGTTAAACTGGATGAATAGGTTCTCTAGGGCAAAAATAGATAGCCTAAAAAATATCAAGGCGGAAAGGGTGGCGGCGGAGGGGGCGCGGTCGGAGGTAGGGCGGGTGGCGGCGAGCGTACGGTCCTCCGCTCACCGCCGCACATCTTTCTCCGCACGCCCACCTTCCTCCAGACGCTCGCCGCTGCCCCGCCACTGTCCGTCTTTCTCCGTCTGCAACGCTGCCGTCTCCGCCCGCCCTCCTACAATAAAATTTTCCGAAAGTTTTAATAATATTTCCTCAAAAATAAAATTTCCCGCAAAAAAAAATTTAAATATTTTTCAAATTCAACTTTAATCTAGGGGTAGTTTTACCCCCTCAAGTGTTAAAAATAATTAATTTTTGGCTGATAATACCTACTCAACCCAATTCCAAGCGAAAAACAGGAAAAAAATTCATTTTTTTTCAATTTTTTTTATTTAAAGTTGGGTTTTCATATTGTGGGGGTAATTTTAACCCCTTTAGGGATGAAAATAATTTATTTTTGCTTGACAATACGCATATAATCGAATTTGAAGCATAAACTCGAAAAAAAAATTTTACAATTTTTTTATTTTCAGTCGATTTAGGGGTGGTTTTAACCCTTTAGGATCATCCCTTATCATAAAGTTTTGCTTGAATTAGTATAAATCAACTACCTTCGCAAATATATATTGAAAAAAGTGCATTTTATCGGAATATTTTTCATTATTATTGAAATTATCGCGAAAATCCTTTAAAAAGGGGTGTTTTTCGCGTTTTTAAGGGTGACGCCCATATTTTAGGACCGCCGGCCGGACCCCGATTTTCGTGATCAGCGACCCAAAATCCTTGTAGGGTTCGATTTTCTTAACGGTGTTATGTTGGAACACCCTAAACCGCGTTTTGAATGGACTAACATGGGTGTTTTGTCGGCAAGTTATTGGAGAATTGGTTTTTATGGAAATATGGGCAAAAATATGATTTTATCTTGCGGGTACTTATTTTCGGATTTTCGTGCACTTGTCTAAGAATGTACCTCACTCAGTGCAAGTTTCACTCAGTGCAAGAAGGGGGATAAACGAACTGATTGCAAGCAACTGAAAAAAAATCGGGCTCAACCTATAAATATTAGAAAAATCAAAACAAAAGTTTTTTTGTTGGGGCTTCAGTTCTGTAAGGATGGTCGCCTCAGTTACAGCAGGTCGATTTCGGTATCTTTTTGATGGTTATGATAGGATTAAATATGTATGTATATTGCTGTGATTGTCAGTGGTGGATGAGCTTATATATTTTATTTTATTATTGTTTATTGTTTTTTTATTATTTCGTAATTCAGATTTTATTTGGGTTCCGAAGGGTGATTGCGCACTAGAAAGACTCACTCAATGTACTGTAGTCCTAGAATAATCAATAAAATATTTTGCAATCTGATGATTAAACTAAAAGCAAACTTAAGCAGTCTAATATTTCAAAGATCTTAGGATCAGATTTGCAAGGTTACCTTTGATATTGCGATGCTACAAGCTAAAATATTCATTCATTCATTCATTCCACTTCTATGTGTGCAACCTCAATAATATGCCAATTATTTATTCCATTAAATTTACCTTTCAGAACAGATGCACATTAACACACTGAGACTACTCCAATCAACATGAAATGTATGCTTCGTCAAGTGTAGCAATCAATTTGTTTGCAATCAAGTGAATGTTGGAGAGCGCTGGTTAAATTCCACATGGTTGGAAAATAAAGAAAGCAACAAGATTAAATTTCCCATTAACTTTTTGTGAAGGATGACAAGCTCACGCGCAGTCTAAGATTTACATATTAAAACTGCCTGGTGACGTGAACTCTGTGGATATGTTAGTGTAAATTGATTGTTTGAGAATAGATTTCATTAGAAAAGGACAGTACCGTATTTTTATATTTTGACGTGAATACGTCTTTTAAAACTGACTAGTAGCATTCAGAGGTTTTAAAAGCGAGTTCAACGGGAGAGATACCATTCATAACATAAAATTTAAAAATTAATTGACTAAATTTCTCTCCTTCGAACCTAGAAAACACGGCGTACTTGTCAATGAAACATATTTTTTTATTTTATTTTGAAAAAATATCTTGGAACTTGATTTTTACTTACTTTCACTATCTGAATTTTGTACATATAGTCCAGGCAACGAAGACAAAAAATGCCCAAGAGAGAAAGAAATACATGTAAAAGCCAATTTTGGCACAGTTGTAGGGAAAGGTGTCCTTAACAACATACTAAAAATATCGCATGGTGGGTTGCTTTTTTCGTCGTGACAAGTGCTTCAGGACAAGACCTTCGTACAATCATCACTCCGAAATTCCTAAGTGCGGGCTTGGAGTGGAAAACATGGTCAATTATTTTCTCCGATTCTTCACTTTTTTCGGCATGCTGATTAGTGCTCCTTCCATTTTGTGCTCTACATTAGTAGCATTAGACCAGAGCGTTCTCGAGCCACTTCTTTATCTCCCATATCGCTTCGTTCGCGAATATCTCGATTTCGTCGAGTCGCCTTCCTACTACTGCCACCCCGATGTCATCGGGAAACCCGATAGCAACCGCCTCTCGCGGACGTCGTAGGATCAGTACTTCATCGTGCATGATGATCCACCGGAGGTAGCCTTAGGGTACTCCCTTACCCTTTTGTCTGACTCGCAATGCAGTCTCCTACCCCACAATGCGCACTAGATACTTCAATGTTTCCAGCTTTGTACGCATCAACGATCCTGCCTTCTTGAATCCGGATTGTCTTTCCGACAAGCTGCCTTCTCTCTCGGCGCTTGGGAGTAATCCATGCTATCTCATATGTTCGAAAAGCTTTCCTAAAGTCAGGCCCGCCACATCACCTTCGGGGGCCCGGGGCTAAAATATGTTTGGGGCCCCTTTAAGGATTTAAAATTCCAAAAAATCTTTGGCTAAAAAAAAATTGTGGTAACTTAAGAATAAGCTCATTCAGGGCATATAGATACCGAACAGTCGGTTTTTAAAGCGGGGTTTCCACTTAGCTGGCTACCAGCGCTGGTTGTATCTTCCGCTGGCTAGTGGCTCAACCAGCTCGAGAATAACCAGAAATTTCCAAATTTAGGATGGCTGCTAGCTACAACACACCACCAGAACAACCAACGCTGGTAGCCAGCTAAGTGAAAACCCCGCTTTATTCGCGGGTGAACCTAAAGTTACACAGTTTAACCTAGAATGGAACAGGTTTATGTAACAGGCCCTTGTGCTTAGCTCTGGGGCTCAGCACTCATCTTTCTTTTTGGCAGAATCAATCCAGAAGCTATCTCAGAGCCAAAAATTCGAAGCACTACTAAGGGAAGCGAATTCGGAGCGCTGTTAATATGCTCCGATTGGATGTTTAAGGAATTGTATGGAACGAAGAAAACGGCAAACAGAGACCGGTTCTCGTTCGATGCGTTGGTCAAGCAGCATATTAAACGCTGTTGGTACTTAGTTGGGGGACCGCTTGGTAAAACCGCTGTCGACACTCGCGTTTGGAAGGATGAAAAGGCATTGCACAAGGTGAACAAAAATATAAAGCTTTTCGACACTGCAGTTGTTTCTCATATCCATAGGCGCTATAACATAAATTGGAGGGTTAGAAATTTTTTTCTACTTTTGTAACTGCTCAAAAACGCTTCTAAAAAAAGCAGCAGTAAAAGGAGTGCTCCCCACTGCGATCATGCAATATTAAAAAAGATATAGAAATGGGATGGGAAGGGGAACGCCCCAAACTTTTTAATAATGCTCTAGTTTCATTTCCCGCTGGGTAAGTTTTCCCTTTTTCTTAATACTCAATTCGAGCTTATACTACTTCAGTGGTTGTAAAGAGACTACTTAAGGACTAGCCAAATCTCCCATTCTAATTCGTCCCAGTTGCCCCCTATGTGGCGGGCCTGCCTATAGTGTTTAGAAAGTATATCGACCTGCAAAATTTTGGGTCTAGGATTAGACGCAGCAGTAATTACACCCTGGAGGATAAAGTGAGGGTATGCCCATCCAGCCTGGGGATGTTCAAATTGGGAATTTAAATTTTCGCAGTGAATAGTATTAGTTCAGTTTCGCCTGGGGGGTGTCAGACCCCAGATTACACTTAGTACGCTTAAGTTTATAATTTCAGGTATTTATTTGGAACTAATTTTTTTCATATGTGATAAACGAAAGCTTAGGCTTTGTACTACCAGTCCGTAATGTTGTTCGAGTCATGCTGTAATGTCTAGTAGTAAGATTAGTTTGAAGTATAGAAGAAGATACAGGGATTTCAGGAGTCTTCAAACAAATGGCGATTAGCCTTGGGATGTTGCACTAGAAAATAGGAAATAATGACGGCGAATTATAGTTTCACAGTCGAGTTATAAACGAACTTCTATAACCAAATGCCCACGAAAAAAGTCTTGTAGAGTGTGGGATGGGCTAGTCTTGTATTGCCGTGCAGGTAAGAGGTTGTTTTTATGTGATATACTAGCACTTAGAGGCACTGTCGCTTTGTACTGTCGGCAGTGCAATCATCGAGTGCAATATCAGACACCAATCTCTAGCCGGAAAGATAGTAGAGAGAAGAGTGAAAGAACTGGAAATGTCAACACTGGCAAATTCAAAGCGGTTTTCGAGGCACCTGCTCCGATATTGGAAGGCTTGTTTGGCATATTGGTCAGTCCATTGTAGGTCCTATGTAAGTTCTACATTTTTATAACATGGGCCAGAATAAATTTTACGTTCTTTCCGCGGGCCGTAGTAATTAATTGACACCTTCTTGTAACCTGTATTTTTTTAGTTTGCATTTGAAATGAAAAATGCTTTAATGGGGTAAATTACACTATCATTCCCTCGGTCCTCAACTCAAACCGGTTTTGTGTGTGATGCAGGTAGGACACTGATATTCCAATTTTTAGTTATGACGTGTCAAGTATGACAAAATTAATCTTGTGACGAATCTTGTGACAGATTAGTTGTTTCAGATTCTCAAGTGAAAACTCACAACATTCATCTCAAGAATTTGACCATAATTGTGGGGGATTTGTGTACTATCAAATGTTGTGAAATTGTGATTAACTTGTACAACAGCGAACAGGTAAATTGTTCTGTCAATAGTAGCAAATTTGATTGCTTACATTATTTTTAAATCATTACAGAAGGTAAAAAGCCTTACCAAAGAACCTCTACGAACCGCTCGAATTTGTGTCATCGAATTTGACTGAAAACCCCCAAAATTCGACAAAATAAAAAACATCCAATTTCTTTTTTTTTTGTTCAAAAGCTTATTTTTTCTCTTGTTTATAGCTCAACAAAACAATAATTAATAAAAATTTCATTATTATTATTTTGCATTAGGTGTAAACCCCGCTAAATATGTCATCACAAGTGATTGTGACTGGAGCACGAGAATACGAAATAGTCACAATTAATTATGACTCTCTACGCCTTTATGACTTTGTTGTGATTTGTGATATGTCACTGACGATTTGAGAATTGCCTGTAAGTGTTCATTTTTATGCTTCTTTTTCGCGTAACGGTTGTGATGCCTATGTAGTTGTACAATAAACCCGAATGAGTAGGGGAATTGCTCATAGTTTTCACAAACCCCGAACGATGTTATATTTGTGTTAGTGTGATGGATGGGTGAGTCTGACAAAATTTCTGAGCCAAAAGTGAGGAAAAACCGGTTTGTGGAGGAATACAAGAAATGGTGAATAGTGTAACTTACCCCAATGGATGTTAGTTTTAACATTAGTACTAAATTAATGCTCGTTTAATATTCAAACTAGACAAATTACATCGAAAAATATTTATTTATAATTTCTTCTAAAGATCTCGCGTCCGGGTAGACCGGGCCGGAAGTTGCACACCGTTGGTATAGGCCCCATAATACTACCTTGAGGCACACCCGCTTTAATTTCTGTAAGTGTAGAATACTCCTCGTCTTGTTTAATTCTAAATAATCGGTTTTTTAGGTAGGATGAGAGTATTTCTACATACTGTCTAGGAAGCACCTGACTCATTTTATGTATTAGTCCTTCATGCCATACTTTATTAAATGCTTGAGCTACGTCTAGGAATATTGTGGAGATCTGCTTTTCTTCTAGCGCTTTTTCGATATTATCTGTTATTCGCTGTATTTGATCGACAGCTGAGTGATGTGCTCTGAATCCAAATTGGTGATTTGGAATTGATTCATTATTTGCTATTCATTCTTTTCAATAGCAATTTTTTAAAGAGGTTTGACATTATTGGTAGTAAAGAAATTGGTCTGTACGATTTTGTATCATTTGTAGGCTTCCCAGGCTTTGCTGTCATAATAATTTCCGCTAATTTCCAAACATAAGTGTAATCGCCGAATTTATTAGCAGAGATAACATTGATATTGCTTTTTCGGAAGTTGTTTTAAAATTTCTGAAGTAATTAAGCCAAAACCTGGAGCATTTTTTGATTTCAAGTTTTTAATTTCATCAGCTATTTCTTTCCGCGTAAACGGTGCTATAACATTTTCTTGACTACAGATATCCCCCGTAGTATTGTCATCTGAGTCAAACTCGTTAGGCCGAAATATTTCTTCAAGGTAATCTGCGAATGTATCAGCTATGTCTTTATCGTTCCTTGCCCACTCGCCATTTCTTTTCCTAATTGGCGGGACATGGAAGGTCCGTTTTTTAATACCCTTTGCGGCTTTCCATAGGGAGTAATTAGTTTCTTTATTAGCCGATAGATTTGAAACGATTTATCTTTTAACTCTTTTATTTTCCTTTTAAGGTTCTGAGATAGTCTTTTTAAGATAGTTTTATCTCCCGGGTTTCTTGGTTGCTGCCATCTGCGTCTAGTTATTCTTTTTATAAGCTTTATATTAGCTTCACCTGTATATTGTATGTTGTATGTAAACAAATCTTGCAACTAGATTTTGACCCACTTCCACATAACCGATCAACTTTGCACATATGAACAGTTCGCGTGATAATGCAATCTGACCATTTTGTAAAAAAATCAAGATGGCGGTTCCAAGATGGCGGCCGAATTTTTCAATTGTGCTCCCCGACCGCTGACCCCCGACACGGGTATCAAATGAAAGGGTATGACAAGTACAATACATTTAGCTATGTGGCGTCATTCAAAATGGCGGCCAACACAAAATGACCGGCTACCTCTTTCTTTACAACCCACTTGTTATGGGTATCAAATGAAAGGATATGACAAGTAGAATACTATTAGCTGTGTGGCGTCATTCCATATTCAAAATGGCGGCCAACAAAAAATGGCGGATTACTTTTTTCGTTACAACGCGCGATATGGGTATCAAATGAAAGGATATGACAAGTAGAATACTATTATCTGTGCGGCGTGATTCCAAATTCAAAATGGCGGCCAACACAAAATGGCAGTTTACCTTTTTCTTTACAACGCCCTCGATACGGGTATCGTACACTATACTAGCTGTGTGACGTCATTTTAAATCTGATATGGCGGTCACTACAAAATGGCAGAAGACATATAATAGACTAAAAAGTAGAAAATAAAAAATATACACAGTTTAAAAAACTAAAAAATACGTTTTTATTTTAAAATGAACTAAAAAGTAAAAAAAAATTTTGAGTGTAAAAATTTTATGCTTCAGCCAGTATATGGAAACAACCTACCTTTCGAAATGTAAAAAAGCGTGGGCGCTAGCGAAAAGTTCCGGTGTTAATAAAATAAGAATACAGGTAAAGAGTCCCACGCTGTTTTACATTTCGAAAGGTAGGTTGTTTCCATATACTGGTTGAAGCAATAAAAAATTTTACACTCAAAATTTTTTTTTACTTTTTAGTTCATTTTAAAATAAAAGCGTATTTTTTAGTTTTTTTAAACTACGTATTTTTTTTTATTTTTATCATGTTTAATATTACTGTAGGATATCTAACTCTTATAGATTTATGTTTACACTCTCTTGTATTATTCCAAGAAGCATTTAGAATAATTTTTATGAAATTTTTAATTTCAGAATCTAGTTCAGTATCTGACGTCAGGATAATTCTTAAATTTATTTTTTATCTACATATTTCCTGTTTAAAGCTTACCCAGTCCGTTGATTTATTACAAAGTGTCGGTTTGTTTTGTTTCTTTATGACCCTTTCATTTAAATTTAATATGATCGGTCCAAGTCTAGGACGTAATTATCCTCCAATTTAATAAAATTAGGCGATACTTTTCTGAGAATATAAAAGTCAAGCAGATCAGGTATTTTTTTGGGTCAGTAGGCCAGTAGGTTGGTTTGCCAGTAGAATGATAATGACAGCCCATAACCCTAATAGCTTTTCGTAGATTTCTTCATCTAGTTGAGATTAATCTAGAAACTCAATCCGTGTTTAGCGTTGTAGTCACCTCCCAGGATAAACCTTTCACCAAGGGAATTTAAATGGTCTTTAAACATAAAGTTCTTTATGTTTATGTTCGAAGGGCAAACAATGCCCCTACATTTAAGTTTTGTTTAACGGACTCTATTCTTAATGCGGCAAATTGCATTTCGGCAGTTTCCAATTTACATAATGTAGCTCATGATGTTTTATATTACTTTTTACTAAAATTTCACTACCTCCCTTTGAATTATTACTCGGGTGTATAGCTTTATAACATTCGTAACTATGTAGCTTTAATTCTGTGAATGTGTAGTTAGATGAGCTTCCGTTGCCAAACATTATGTCAACGTTTTGCGTCTTTAGAAAAAGTTCTAATGAATTTTTCTTAATCAGAATACCCTTGGCATCCCACGTGGCTATCAGGGACACACTACGATCCATTGTGCAGTCTCTTTGGGGTATATGTAGGTATATTAATATACTTATTTTCTAGTTTATTTAGCCTTGATGAGATTTCGTCAATTGCATTTAACATATTTTGCATCATCTGCATTAAGGCATTGTTATCAGTTTGGTTTTGGCACATTATTATGTTTTTTCAATTTAGTGTGCCGCCCTTTTTCATTGTATTGCAAACGCATAAGAAAATACTGAATCATCCCGTGAAAGTCCCATCGCAATCGAATTAGCCGTTTCCGAGATAGTCCCGGACAAACAGATAGACAGACAGACACAGACATACCGACTAAAATTCTTCATTTTGTTTTAATATCATGCGAATAACCATATAAGCTTAGAAAATTACAATTATTTTGAAATCACAGACACACACTCCAATTATATTTATATAGGTAGAAGATAGATAGATTAGACATTTCTTTTGTTTTAGCCGCGTTGTTCCTTTCGATTCTTGCAGTCCCAATCAAGTCGATATCGTTGACGATTGAGTTGGTTATGTCTGCCTTGCATTATCGAAGACGTAAGATTAGCGAGAGTTGGTAATTTTTAAGGATTAGGAAAAGGGTGTGATCCAATTCGGCCCTGGGGGTGATGTTGTGTGGAGGGCAGAAAGGAAACCCGCAATCCAATTCTTTAGAACAGAGTGGTTGCTTGAATAGCTTGCGGTTTAGTCAAGAAAACAGGGTGAGTCTGTCAAAAGTCTTGGGGATGGGGGCACGTGAACAGATGACCGTTAAAATGTGAAAAGTTCGGTCAATTTATTTACCTGTTGAGTTATATGGTTTTAACTTCTTTGGTTATGGGGTTATGCCCGATTAGCATTTTGGGCGGGGGTGCAGGCCCTTATGAGGTTAATTCCACTACTTCATGTGGACCCTATGTGGATTGCTCTACAGGACCCACACAGGGCATCTAACGCCTTGCCTTGTTCTCGCCTCGTCATCAGGAATGCCCCATTTGGCCGCCCCCTTGAGGAAAATCATTGCTACTCGATCCCGAGGAAAAAAAAGGTCGAAAAAGTTAAGAATTTCGGCGTGGATTTATTAGTAATAATTGTGCTGGTGTCGAAAACTTACCAATGCGGTCCCCCAACCAAGTACTAATCACGTCCAATGCTGCATAACCTGTGGATTGAACCAGAATCTGAATGACACCCATAACGGTCACTAACATGACTGAAATATGAAACAATGCAACAACAAAAACTAAAGCTTTGCACGATAAAACTAAAGCTTAAAGGTATTACGTTAAAGCTTTTTAAAAACGCTTTCCGAATACGTAAGGCAGATGTTGGGATTGTCCCATTTCATTTGTAATGAGGTTTGCCTCATAGGGCCTTTATGAGAAATTGATAAGGCATACCTCACTTCATTATCGCCTTTTTTGTGTGTGGTGTTCATGAGAAAACTAAGGGGAAAGCCGCCTCGTATGCCTCTCATTTGCCACATGGGGTCCTCATGAAGACCCTATGGAGAAATCCCTCCTTGTCGGGTGGGGTTTAAAACGCTTAGTGTACGTTCACACCAATAAGTGCCACGCTAAGCGCCTAGTGGCTAGCTAACTGGCAGGATGTATTATCCAAGCAAACGAATGTTCGTGCCAGTACTGCGTTTTTCATACCGACCGCGCTTCGCTGTCGCTAGTCGCCAGGTGGATACATTCAGGCAACGATGTCAACTGCAGCATTTTCTAATATCAAAGGCAAGCAGGTATCCTCTGGTGTAAACAGTAGTATATCTTAGCGTAGCACCTATCTTAGTGAGCCACCTATCCTGCCACCATTGGTGCGAGCGTACACTTAGGCTATAGTTGTAAGTGTACGTTCACACCAATAAGTGCCACGCTAAGCGCCTAGTGGCTAGCTAGGTAGCAGGATGAATTACCCAAGCGAACGTACGTTCGTATTAGCACTGAGTTGTTCATACCGACTGCGCTTCGCTGTGGCTAGTCGCCAGGTGTCTATTCAAGCGAACAGGCATGTTTGTTTTTTCCTAGGATACATTCAGGCAACGACGACCAACTGCAGCATTTTCTAATATCCTTGCCAAGCAGGTATCCTCTGGTGTGAACAGTAGTATATCTTAGCGTAGCACCTATCTTAGCGAGCCACCTATCCTGCCACCATTGGTTTGAGCGTACACTAAGTTCTTAATAGCTTCGACCACGTTACTTTGTTGCCAACGACTGAGGTGGTGCTCCAAAGCTCTGGGTTATTAGGTATACATAAAATATTTTGCGTGTGGATTTCCCCACCCAAAGCGAATGTGTGTGTGCACTTTTCCTTCCATCCCCACGCGCTCCGCCGCCCCTGGGATATCTAGAGCGATACATACTTTGGTTGACGGGTAGTCTGTGAAACAAACAAGAAAGTCGTTAATAAATCTTTTTGGTCTGTACTAGAGCTGAGCCAGACTTACACTAGGCAGTACATTTGTCCCTTACACGATGATAAATTGTACTGAGGCCTCAATTTTTTGAAATGTCCGGTTCAAAAATAATGTCCTACTGGTATATGAGCGTGTATCGAGATAAATGAGGCGAAGTGTGATTGTAATTACGTAATGGAGAGACATGGGCTTCTTCTTTCTTACTTATTTTAGGGCACTAAAATTCAACTTAAGGCAAGGTGAAAATTCAACTTAATATAAGGCAAGGTGGATTGTAAATACGAACTGGAGAGACATTTCTTAATTCTTTTGCGTCAGAAAAATTTCCAACTTGAAATTAGGCTAGGTGAGATTGTAAAATATAAATCAACACTTGTCTGTACTGCCTGTTGTTTAGGTTGGTTTTGATTCAATATATTTCACAAACGTTATATTAATTATTTTTGAGAATAGGGGTTGTTGGGCTCACCATCTTTCGGTATGAACTGAATCTGAGCTTCCAAGAGTCTGGATAAATTCCGGAGAAGTGTGCCAGGGTAAAAAACGTGAGGCACATTAATTAAGGACCATACGAGGTATATTGTCAGAACCATTGGATTTATTGACGCCCATTAAATGAGCTGCTTGGTCGAAATTAGGGGTGGTATACCAGTGTCGGATAAAAAATAATTCGAGGGGAACAGAGATGGTTTCTCTAATCACCTGTCTCTTGTAGACAAAAGGAAGTGTTATGGGTAGCATTAAATATCTTCTTAACCTGTCATTAAATGATGATTAAACTTTCTTCATGATGGAGTTTCACCAACATCCGACGAGAAATTCAATCGGGCAACATTTGTATACTCTTAAGGCAGCTTATTTAGCTTTAATTGAACCATAAATTCCCCATTAAACCATATATATATATATATATATATATATATATATATATATATATATATATATATATATATATATATATATATATATATATACTAGTTGGGATCCGGCGCGCCTATGCTGCTCCCATAAGCCAATAGTAGTAATCAGGTGATATGAATTTTAATATACAGTAGGAGAGTTTGAAAAAGGCAATTTTTTGGTATTTTTGATTCCAAATAAAAAAATGTGAAACTATTAGGGATCTGACATTTTGCTGCACCCAACGTTTAAACATTTAAAATCAACCAAACCTTAAAAATTCAACTCTTCTTAACCATTAAAGAAAAACTTTAATAGTTGGAAAAAGCAATGCCAAAAAACCAACTTTTATTTTCTCTTATATTGCGAAATTGTGTTCGTCAAAACATGTGAAATTAATGCAAATATTGAAAATCAAACTATTCGCAATATCTAAGGAAAGAACCAATCCTTATTTCTGTAAAATTTGGAGACATTAGATATGCTTTCATATTAAGTGTGACCAAAATTACCTATGTATGTATTCTTTTGCAAAACTTGCTGGTAAACTATGTTTTTGGTTTTGTTTTCCGGCGCGTAAATAAACAAAAATGATACCTTTCCGGCTCGCTGCCACCCAACCTTAAGACATTTAAAATTAATCCAAATCTTCAAAATTCAACTCTTCAACAAATATTTATAACCATTAACGAAAAACCAATTATTCCTATAAAAGTTCGAGAGTTTGGATATTGGTTTGTTTGTCTAATTCTGCGAAGTATGTCTTTAGTCATGCCGTTCTTGTATTTTTCCCACAAAACTGATGGTTCTGTTGGGTATCATGTCGTCAATATAATTGCGAACAGTTGACGAATGGTTTTCGGCGTGGATGCAAATGCTGCATCAGTAAGTGTCAGATCCCAATGATTGTCGTCTTCCAGCAATTGCAACTCGCGACATACATCTTGAAATGTATTGAATATTTGATCGTAAAAATTCGAAAGACGTTGGTCCTGGAACATTCAGCGACAACAAACGCAAAAAGAAACATTCACGTTGTTTTGGATGTACTGTGTAAAGTCGTCCCAATGTCTTTGCTTGCAATACGCGTGCGATAGTTGGATGTCGTTCGCCTTGTCTACGTAGCTTCCATTTTTTACCTGATTTGTTCCATGTATAATAGCGAGGGACGTCGGTATTTAACAATGTTTTTGCGAATTGTCCGAAAATATCAGGTTTTTGGCACGGTGTGAAAAATTCACTAAGTGTAGTTTTTGGTGGCTTGAAAACTCGTTGGAGAGCATTTTCTTCAGTGAAATATACACGTTGACCGTTTTCAAGATGTACCGCAATCTGAGGCGTAATGCAAAAACTCGACATTTATATATTTCCTTATTAACACTTTATTTAATCGAACCAATTAAAAGCTTTTACGTAATTTTCGGTGGAAGTATATAAAGAACAATGGATGCTGGTATTTTAGAGGTTTCCCAATGTTCAAAAATATTTTTATTTTGTATATAAATTATATGTTTCTTAACTGGTGTGTTTTTGCGTGCTCCGGTAGTTATAGTATACAGTCCATAATACATAGTATATAGTACACAGTACACAGTACAGTGTAACTGTACACACTGTACATACTGTACACACTGTACACTCAGTACACTCAATACACAAATTCATACGTTGTCACTCGTAAAAATCAGAGTGCTTTTTTAAAGCTAACGGTTTTTTATATGTACATGACAATTAAAATTAATTATTTTTTCGCCCCGCCAACTTAAATATAATCAGTGAAACATTCAAATTCTCTATATTTCGAGAACAGCTTCACTTATCTGGACCAAAACTATCCTATCTCTCAATCCGGAACCAACACTACACATTCCCAAATTTTTATTTAAATCTGTGGGGCGGTTTCGGAGATTAGCGTGAACAAAGCTTGTGACACGTAGTTTTTATATATTAAGATATATATATTTGAGATATTCGGTCCAAAAGTACCGCGGCCATTCGGTTGACCTATTGTACTACACCCCTATACCTCATATTTATTGGCCAGACCGCTGGAACTAGTTCTGGGTCTGGGTCTGCTTGTTGTCCCAGTAGAAGGCTAATTGCGATTTCACTCTTATTTTTTAACTTATGATGATGGGATGGGAGTGTTCCCCCCAGATTATATGGGAGCTAGTGCTGCCATATATTAGTATAGACTTTATAAGTTTAATGGAATAAAGAATGAACAAAACGTATTCCCCCTCCTCCGCTATATAACTTTGGTGACACAGAATGCGACAGAGTTGGCGCGCTTACTACAAAAAATTCATAAGCAAAGATTTTAATTTTAAATACATAAAAGCTCCCCACCCCATACTGTGCTTGATAGTAATCCAAAAGGGGGGGTTCATCGATAATACTCGATGTAACTAAAATTCCGTAGATATGTACATATGTTGCTTCAATCACCACTGCCCAACATTACAAAAGCGAGTCATCAAGCATTAAATGAATATAGCGCCGGCCTTTTACAAAAAATGACGTCACTGTTACTATTAAACGTTCTAGAGGCTGTATGCAATAATTGATTGACTCGAAGAAATATTTTTACAGTTTCAAACCAATTCTGACTTATTTCAAGATCACACACCAAATGGATTTACGTCTTATATTAGTTGCTGGACTGCTGCGTACTTCACGCTTTTTTGTATTATTTCCGTTTGATTCCAAAAGTGATAGAATGAAATGTATCTATTTATTTCTTGGCACGAAGGGAAGAGAAACTAATCTCTTGAGATAATATTAGACTACTCGATACATTTAGCCTAGTTTATATTTACTATACTTAGGACGTTCAATTTGCATCTGGTTTAGTAGTCCTATTTAAGAGTCTAAATTGTGCCAAACAAATGTCCTATTTGGCAGGGAATATATTGGAAGAATTGTTTCTATTTTTAACTAATCTTCAAAGAAAACAAACATAACAACTCTCAACTTTTGAAGTCCGCACTAATTTGCTGCGAATTGAAATGTTTTCAACTTCAATTTTAATATATCTATCAAATTAATTTGTGCCACTCAACGGTAATCCATTATGCAAAGACCTCTCATCACTGATGGCATAATTGCTACAACCTCTTTTATTAAATATTCTTGACAAACTTTCAAGTACCTTCTGCGATTCGGTGCCAGAAGCCTATTACTGGTTCCTGGAATAGCCGAGATTGGTGTAACGCTGTATTCAGGTGTAGAAAATTGGAGTTTCTTTGACGTAGCAGCTCTCTTCATTTTCGGCGTCAAACTAAGGCCACTCCTTGTTTGTTTACTGATGGGAGTGAGCTCAATGCTGTCTGCACCACCAAAACTTGTACTGATTGCCATTTTTTTTCTTTATATTATACGAAAATTTTCACAACACTTATCACTGTTAGGTTAATCACGAGTTCCTTTACAGAACTGCTAACAAAAAACTTTGTTTTCCTTTGCGAAATTATTTAGTTTTCAAACTTTCGCGAGAGGTCACTACGGCAGCACCGCGATTATTTGCTTGGCTTTTAATCTTTATTTGATTGGTTTTGACACAGTAAATATAGAAACTACAAAAATACAGCAGGAAGGCAAAAATTGGATTTCTGAACTTTACCACTTAATTTTCGTTTGTTTAGGATTTCAAAGGAAGAAACAAGTTGAAGATGGAAGAACAGAAAAAGAGGAAAATTACATTTCCGCTTAGGATCCTCTTTTCTAGTGGACGTTGTCTTTCGCAGTTTACATCTGAACTGAAATTTGAAACTTTTCGGGCTCCGTGTTATATTACGGTTTTCATAACAGCGCTCGAGGACCAACCCACGGACACAAACAAAGCCCTCTTGAAAGCTTCGGCTTGCTCAAATCACAGCCCGAAATTCACCATGAGAGAATTTCCCTTTTCGTGCGGAGAGCTTCGTGCACTTTGCAACCTACCGGCGAGGACAACCATTCTTTTGAGATTTCTCGTAATTAACGCATCTTCAATTAAATAGTAGCACAGCGGTTTAATTCAAGGATCCTTCAGGTAATTTTTTTTTAAGCAATGATGATGTCAGTTTCATGTAAGTTTCCACCCCGGAGATTTTGCGATGACTTTGCACATGCCTCGGAGCAGTTCTTGGAGAGCTTTCGCGTGTGCTCCGCAATACGGCAAAACTTACAGCTCTCCACGAGAAAAGCACGTTTACACAATCCAACGTGCGAAATTTTTCCAATTCATTCCGGATTTCCAAAATTTCTCGAGTGGTTGCGTGCGTGCGTGTGTGCAGCGGATTGTGTTAATGAACGTGAAATAAATAATTTCTGGCATGCGTACTGCGTACGTTGCCTCGTGCTTATTTAATACTGTAACACATTCCGTTTTTGATTTTACATACTCGGAGGCTTTCTACTCATTGAATAATCAAGGTGATTTCTGCAGTGGAGTGTTATTCTCAACAGACTACATAACTGCGTTTTATGCAAAGCTAGGTGTGAACAAGCTGTAAATTGGCCAAAAGGATTTTTTCTCTTAAAACCTCGATTTGCACCATAGACTGCTTCATCGAAAATGCAGTGTATATTGAAATCGTGCAATTCAAAGTCATATTTTATATTGAAAATAACTAAAATTGTAATAAATTAAACAAGGTCCTGGGTAACAAAATTTTTCGTTTTTGTAAAAACAAACATATACATATGTATGTCTGTAAATGACTTTCATTTCAAACTTTTTATAATAAGACCAATGGTTGAAAAATGTTTTTTTGTAGACTACAGAGACCTGTGGAATGCATGAAAGAAATCGGTTTCCCAAAAACCCTGATAGAACTGTGTAGAAAGACGGTAGAAGTATCAAAACCTCCGAAAGAAAAATCGTAACATAAGGCCTACTGTCCACGTAAACCGCACGTTATACGCCGCTATCCTCCTTTGACGCTTGCTTGCATCTTAGGTAGAAACAAACGAAACTGTGTCCATGGTGCGGCAACGTCGCGTTTGACTATCGTCATACGTTCGTCATAAAGCTCGTCAAGCATGTCACTACTCATAGAGTAGTACTCAAGCGGATTGCGAGACGCAAACACGTGTTTATTTTACAAACTACGATACTACTTGAAAGAAAACTGAAAAGTTTTGTAGCTTGAATGTGGATTGTATGACGTTACGTGGACATTGGAATATTTGGTCCTGTAAAGGTATGTATCCACCAAGGCAAACGAACATTTGTTGGCAGGCAAAATGACGTCACCCAGCAAGTGCACATCGCAGCTATGCACGTCTGAAACACCATCTTTTTACGTCATTATGACGTAAAAAGATGATGTTTCAGATGTGCATAGCTGCGGTAAAAAGATGATGTTTCAGATGTGCATAGCTGCGATGTGCACTTTCTGGGTGACGTCATTTTGTCCGCGAGCAAATGTTCGTTTGCCTTGGTGGATACATTCCTTAAGAGTTAATCAAAAAGAATGACGCATTAGGCCCTTCCTACACGGGTCGACTTGTATCATACGCGACTGCGGCTGTACCTACTTCGCGTCAACGATGGGTCTTCTACTCGTTCGCCACCAATTCTCGAACATGCGTGGATTCTGTCACCACCTAAATAGAATATGCTCGCAACGCTAGTTATCATTGTCTATATTCAAGCGTTTAATTGAAAATAACGAACTTAACTTCCCCCCACAATCAAAGCTACCAAATGCTTATGAAGAAACCCTTTTTCAAAATTACTTTGTTGATGGTGAAGCGTTTTCATTAACAAGATTTTGTATGAAACCGAACATTCAAATAATGTGAGAAGAATATTTAATTGATTGTGCCGAGGCAGAAAACCCGTTGAATGTTCCTTCGGAATAGGCACTGGAAAATAGTAGATAAAGTAGTTAAAATTGTAAAAGCGGAGTGTGTGTTGCACAACTACATACGTTCGCCAAAACGCTTGTTCAATATATCTACGGTTGTTCAATATACGCTTTTGAGATTATTAACAGTAGCATCCCAGCTAGCACAGATTTCAATTTGTAACAAAAATATGTTACACTTGGATTGTAATCCAGTTTTTTTAAACAAATTTAGTCACATTTAGGTTAAATTATTGTTTCGAATTAGCATTTTGCAACAATTCATCCGGTTTAGTTACACTACAGCTTTAATTTTGTTACGGAAAAACCAACTTGTTATAAAAATGTTCCATAAAAGTTGCAAAAAAAGATGTCACATTAAAATTAAATTAAAGTTATTAAAACATTTCGTTTAGCAGCATATCTCAAAAATGTTATTATATTGGAACTGTCACAAATAGAATAACAAGTTAGCAACCTTAATGTGACTAAGTTTCTGTGTGTTTTTATCAAGTTACAATTGCAACTAAATGTTCAAAACGTTGCAGGGAGGTTTGTATTCAGTTTCAAGGACTTTGGAAAAAAATCTGTCAAAAAGCTCCATGCTCGCCATATTTTTCGTCGTTCTATGTTTCTCCAACACCACGCAGTTTTATTTGAAAAAAATCAAATGCGATTTGCTATAGTGTTTTATATTTCTTATAACAATTTGTAACGGTCGGTTATTTACCGAAAAATTCCCCCTTTTGATGGTCCCCCCATCTATCGGAAATTTCAGGCTCCATAAATAAAATTACTTCACAAAAAAAATTCGGGGAAAATAGTTTTCAAATTCAAGTAGTCGGGAAAATAAAAATAGTTTTTGTTCTGGGAAAAAAAAAGGAATTTTAGGAAGTTTCTGGAGAGGAGTTCGGAATTCTGTGAAGGAAGGACGTCTGTTTTTATTAACGGGAGAAAAATAGGAAACTCTGTAACAGAGGCTGGATTTATTGGTGCCCGGATAGAGTCTGATTTTCTTTTTAGTTCGAACGGACAGTATAATTTTGGAGAAGCCGATATTGCTGCGTCCCTTGGCCGTTTTGCAGTAGATGCCACCTTACCTTGGTTTCAAATCCAAGATAAAATAGAAGAACTGGCAGGAGAGCAGTTTTAGCTGGCTTTGGAGGACAAGCCGCAGATGCAATAACACACTTTTTTTAACACGGGCTGTGTTGTGGATGGTGTAATTGAGGGTCTATCTCCCGGATTACCTGGGATACAAGTTCATGAAATTGGTGATACATCTTTAGGAGGCGAATCACTTGGAGGTCACTAGAATCGAACAGGGTCTCCGAAGGGGGCACCAGACGACCCATCAAGTGCTCGGCATGCTGGCGATTTAGGCCTTATAAGAACAAGGGAAGAAGGAAGCGCAACCTTTCGGTACAGTGGTCCGGATATTGAGGTAGGAGGTATAATTGTTAGATTTGTTGTCATAACCGAAGATACTGATGATTGTGGCAGAGTATATAAGGAAATATCAAAAAAAAAAATTTTTTATAGACTTAATGTTTCACTCAAATGTGTAATAGAAAAAAAACGATATAGTTATTTATAGTAAAATATAAAACAAGAAAAAAAAACAGAAAAGGAAAAAAAATCAGAATAATACGTCTAAACAGAGCAAAGTGGTAGTAAATCAAGGAAGGAAAAAGATACTTTTTTTTGACATCATAACATTACTAATCGCAAAAAAAAAACCCACCACGAGAATAAGCATACTACTTAAAATAATAAAGTTCAAGAGCTACTGGAGACAGCGAGCCAGAGCGAGAGGGACTGGAGGATTTTTTTGGGAGTTTTAAATTTTGTTCGGGGTTTTCAAAAGGGAATAACAAGAAAAAAAACACAAAAAGGTTACTGAAGAACTCAATAATTACGCATATTTACTTTTCCTTTTAAATACTTACGTCATATTTTTACAATTTTTTTAAAAATATTACTTATATATATTTACAATGACTTTTAAAAATTAAGTAATTATATTGATACGCTTACAACACATTACCCCTTTTCCAAGATATATTCACACTTCATTTTACCCTTACACATTCTTTTAAAATATTTGATTATTTTCATATATTATAATATAGGTACAATATTTTGTATCAATACTTTTAACATACTTACAAAACCTTGAAGTATAACATGGTTACCTTTTGTCGTTAGCACACACCTTTAATTATAATAATATTGCCTTAAATTATAAACATTATCAGGTGGTTTTTGTGTGTTGTACGAAACCAAGGAATCCTCGACTGATACCAGCGCGACGATTTGTTTTTTTTCCTTTCCGTTGTGGTATTGAAGTTCTTATTTGGTGGTAATAGTTGGTTGCATCCACATTACCTATATTGTGCAGTTAATTTTTGTTTGATGTTCACGCAGCAAATAAGTAATGCAAATTTACCTTCGTTTTGTGTTAATTAATTACATTGTGTTAAGTTGTAACTATTATATAATATATTTGTTGTCAATTTCTTTAAATCCACGAGTATTACTAGGCATGACAGCCTAAGGGGGTAATGTATCCAGGATGGTTGGGTTGTGTTTCCTCTCCAGGGTTCTCTCTAAGTCGCGTTGAACATTTGCAGGTCCACCGGATCGTTGGGAACTTCCAGCGATGAATACCTTTCGATAACCTAGGACAAGAACAGTATGAAGAGATCTGCCTTTTAACTAATAGGTAAGTGGTGAATCATGTGTGTAGAGTCCCGGTCACACAACCCCACGCCCCCACCGGCGAGCTAGCGTAAACCGTGTGGCCGGTTTAACATCCCCTATAAGAATTCAGGAAACTAGGGAGGATGTGGTCTTACAAAATTTTTTATGTTTACCCAAGCACGAAGGCAGTAGCCTTGCTGTCAACAGCAAGGAGCTCCATTGTGCCGGTACAAATTTTCAGTGCAATATGACACTAGATGCTTAAACAAATTTATTTAGCTATATTTTTCGGATTTCCATGCTGATATTAAAAATTCGAATTTTTTCTAATTTCCCAATTAATTTCCAAATTTTCATTTTTTAGGTGGCGCGTGAATTTTCCAGAAGTAAATTACCCACATTCATCAACAAAATGGCGTTCGTTCTATAATTTTGGTGTAAAATCATGCAGTGTTTCAATTTTAAAGTGCATAGTGAATAATGTTGTGTCTTTTCAGTTCATTCCATTATGACACTGACTTTTAAAACACACTTAAACTTTTTTGTTCTTTTTGAAGTGAAACTTCTTTCAATAGGGGGGGTAAACTCATTTCCCTATGTCACACTTTCTGTAACATTTTTTTTCCGCGAAGTGCGCATGCCAGATTTTGTTCTGCTTGTTGTTTTTACATCACCAAGCAACGAAAAAATAATAAGTTGAAGAGCGTGCTTTTTCGATTCGTTATTGTGTTCATCATGCCGAAATATGTTAGAAAGGGGATAGTCCGGAAACCGGGAGCTCAGAGAACGCGAGAGTGCCGGGCACGGAAAGCAGGTAAAGTCGCCAACCCACCAGTACGAACGAGAGCAACAGCAGCCCAGCGTAAGGAAAAAAGCAGGTTATTGAATGCCATACAAATGATGGAATCTCAGGGAGCGCTTGCAGACATATTACAAGACTCACAAACATCTGATTGTAATATAGACGCGCCTACTTCTAGCCTTGATGCAGTTGTTGTTCCACCGGCCCGTTCTGCTTTACCGTACTCAGCTTTTCTTCAAAATAAGTCAGCACATAAGCTTTTCATTCAGGGATTCAACGATAATCCGTTCGGTTATTCCTGTTCGGTTTGCGATCGTTTGTGGTTTAAGGCGGATATGAGGAAACCTTTGCCGGAATTGAATCAAATTTTGGATCAAATACTGCCAGGGCGAGCTACGGGTTCGATTGATCTTTGCGCGTCGTGCAGAGTCTCTATAGGGAAGCAGCGGATTCCATCTCTCGCTACGTATAATGGCTTCAAATACCCGACTATGCCCGCTGATTTACCTGAGCTCAATTTAGTATCGGAAAGATTGGTGTCACCGAGGATCCCGTTCATGCAGATACGCCGATTACGGCATGTTAATGGACAATATGCTATTTACGGTCAAATTATAAATGTTCCGGTACAGATAGACAATATGGTTAAGTATTTACCTAGATCTCTCCATGATGATAATTGTATAAACGTACATATCAAACGAAAAAAAATTCATAATTCAAGTTATTTGTTCGGGCTGGTAACAAAACGTAACATTAAAGCCTGGTTGGCATATCTATTGAGCACTCCGCTCTACAAACACTATGACATACAAATTAATGAGGCGTTTTTCGAGCGGGATGTACACAATCAGGATAGAGATGAGGTTAGCGAACATGTTCCCGTAGAGGAGAGTCTTACTGCTCAACAGAATACCCTTCTCTGGAACGAAGAGAGTTTTCTGAGAATCGCTCCAGGAGAGAATAATGTTCCACACAGTATCTTGTTCGACGAACATGCAGAGGAATTGTCGTTTCCCAAAATTTATCTTGGGCACTTTCGCACTTTTCGTGATAACATGAGGGTCACTCCGTTCATGATGGCGACGAGCGAGTTGAGACGGACGGATCGACGGGGCGTTACTCCTCAACATGTACTATATATGGCTTTGAAAATAATGAGACTCAGGGTGCGAGATTCTTTAACTGTGGCATTCAAGCACGTGGGCAACAATTCAAATATCACTCAGGGCCAAATCGAATCTGCTGATTATATACACGATTGCATTGAGAGCAATTTGGCGTTTTTAAAGTCAATCCCGAATTCTACTTGGTACTGGTCGGAGCGCAAAAGGGATCTTTTCTCTATGATCAGGCAGCTAGGGAAACCGACAATGTTTATGACCTTGAGTGCTAATGAAATCGGGTGGCCCGAATTGCTGAGGCTAATGTCTAAACTGAAGCACGGTTCAGAGATTTCGGATGAGCATGCTGCAAAGTTAACTTATATGCAGAAGAGCACGCTGATAAATGAGGATCCCGCCACATGTGCCATTTATTTCAATAGACTGGTGAATACAATAATGAACATTTTGCAGTCCAAAAAAAGTTCCCCATTCAAGAGTTATCGGGTCAAGCATTATTTTAAAAGTACCGAATTCCAGCACAGAGGAAGTCCGCACGCACATATACTTTTATGGTTAGAAGAGGCTCCCGAGGACCCGATGGGTGCAGATTATGATGCCGCTATCAGTATGATTGACCAATTAGTTTCAGTATCAGCAGCAGAAGCCTCTAACAATATTAGTCTGCAGACGCATAAGCACACCTTTACATGTTACAAAAAAATAACCAAACAACACCAGAAATGTAGATTTGAGGCCCCATTTATGCCCAGTTCAAGGACTCTTATTCTCACTCCCATGAAAGATACCGAACCTAGTTTTAGAGAATTAAAGGCTAAGTACAAAGCTGTGCATGATAATTTGAATACTAATGATTATGCTGCTTTTGATGAGTTTTATACGGATAATGATATTGGGTCTGAAGAGGAATATATTAACATTTTAAGAGCCGGGATTAACAGACCAAGAGTGTTCGTCAAACGAGAACCTTCTGAGAAATGGCACAATCCGTTCAATCCGTTTGTATTTAACCTTACAAAGTCCAACATGGATTTTCAATTTATTACTGAGGAGTATTCATGCGCAACATATGTGGTCGAGTATGTCAATAAAACTAATCTGGGAATCAGCAATCTTCAACAGCGTCTGTTACAAATCATCGACGAGAATCCAGATTTTACCATTGTCGAGGTGACAAGAAAGATGAGTGTGGACATGCTCATTACCGTCGAAATGTCTAGCCAGGAAGCTGCTTGGTTTCTATTGAGGGAGCCAATGTCCAAGAGCGACGTTGTTACTGTATACATTCCCACAGTTTGGCCTCTGGAGAGGGCGAAAATTAAGAAGACTCGGCAAGAATTAGATAAGCTTGAGTGTGGCGAGGATTGCACAGATATCTGGCGAGAAGATCATATTCAAAAATATCAAAAACGACCAGAGGCACTCAATGATGTTACACTCGCTCAATTTGTTGCCAAGTACACTAAAGATAATAAAAATGAATGGAAGGAAAGGAAAGAACCCAGGCGCGGATTTAAGGGGGGGGGGGTCACGGGGGTCATGACCCCCCCAAAAGCGCTCGCTGTTTAAAAAACAAAATTGATCCAACTAAAAAAACAAAAACAAAAAAAAACCAAACGTCCAAAACCGACCCAACTTTTTTGCAAATGAAAGCAACGATCTTACAAAATGACCTTCAAGGTCAACTACAGATTGATCTATACTCTTTCTATTGTATTTTGATTTGTAAACTCCGAAGTTAGCTGCACTCACAAGAAAGGGCTCGTCTTCATCAAAAACACATTAGGGCACGTTTTCTGCCCTACTCCGCTCAAATTAGGGACAATTAAAGAAATTTTTCCCACAGATATGAGACCGGTGCCAAGTGAAGAATAGGGGTTGTGTAAGCATGATTTTCACAACCCGCAGTTCGAAAAAAGGGTTGTTTTTGAGAAATATGTGAATTTTATAGTTTTTTCGGTCAAAATATCAAAAGAGCAAAGTTATAAGGCATAAAATTTCCTGCAAATTTTGCCTTCACTGTGTAGAGCTCGTTTTGCGCCTTTTTTCAGACTGTGTTGATAATCAAAACGTCCAAAGAAAGGCCGTTGAAAAACTACAACTACTACTTTGATCTCATTTAATTTTTCATACAAATGCATAATTTTGGCTCAAAATCTAAAAATGGCGCAAAACGGCCTCCATCGGCGAAAATATGCGGAGTTGGGAAAAATTGTAAAAGTAAAATTTGTAGGTAATTTTATGCTCTCCAACTTTGATATTTTCACCAAAATGCATAGTTTCTCTACAAAATAGAGACTTCACTTGGCACCGGTCTCATAGTTGTGGGAAAAATTTCCTAAAAACAGCGATTTTTGACTAATTTGAGCGGACTACGTTTGTTTTTAATCCACGAGAAAATTCGGTTAGTTTTTGTTCGTTTTGTTAATTTTGTGTTTGTCCCTAAAAAGGCCTGTTTAGACGCTTCGCTCCCAGGAACGTTCCTCACGAACTTTGTGTGGGGAGAGTCCAAAAAAATTTCCCTCGCTTCGCTCGCGCATTTCTCTTCATACAAACCCATCCCCTCGACAGAATAATTGCCCATATGCTGATTTCTGTGGCTAATACTCATTTGTATGGCCCATTCTCAATGAAGTAAAAATGCAAATAATGAATTCAAATGATTTTTATTCCAAAATAATTTTTCGTTCGCCTCGCTAGCGGGCCCCCTAAATCACAGTTCGTGAGGAATGCTCCTGTGAGCGAACCGTCTAAAAAGGCCCTTAGGAGTAGACATTTTTTTTCGCCACTTTTAATTCCGTGACCCCCCCAAAATAAAATTCGAGATCCGCGCCTGAAAGAACCGCGCATCATTAGATATCGCAACTACGATATGGCCAAGGATTATGACGAATACAGGCGAGAAATGGTCATGTTGCATATCCGATTCAGGAATGAAGAGGAAGAAATTTTGGCTGACATGAGATTCCTCGAAGTGTATTCAGAAAATGAAGATATCATATTAACTAGGAGAAGAGAATTTGAGTCCAGTTTGGATATACAGAAAACTATTGATATATGCCGGGAGTTGTGTAGAAATGACGGGGAGGCTGACGATGATGAAGATAATTTCGATCGCGTCAACGCTATTTTGCCGCAAGAAAATCCATTTGCTGAGCTGTACGCCAATCCAAATTCAGATGCAAACGCGGACTTGAGATTAGCCACGTTGAATAAACTGGGGGTCGTTGTCAAGAAAAAAGAAAACGTTTTGCCTCACGCAGATTTCTGTAATTTAATGAGACAAGCCAATAAAGAGCAACAAGAATTACTCATGCACATCTTGGGTAATATCTTATCTCCAGATTCAGAACCATTACAGATATTCTTTACTGGACCCGCCGGCTCGGGGAAAACGTTTGTCATCAGGCTTATCATGGAAATTTATAATCGGTTCACTGACACCGACGGGTTCTGTAATGCATACATTACGTGTGCATCAACTGGCAAGGCTGCCGTTGCTATTAATGGGACGACCGTGCATACAGCTCTGAAAATTACTCTGTCAAAGCTCTTGCCGCTGTCTTATGAAACCTGCATGCAGTACAGGACTCTTTTCAAGTTTGTAAAAGTTATACTAATTGATGAAGTTAGCATGATTGGCGCCGAAATGTTATCTCACATCGACCAGAGATTAAAGCAAATAACTGGAAATTTCGAAGTTAATTTTGGAGGCGTGGATATCATATTGATCGGAGATTTGCGGCAATTGCCACCAGTTAGAGCGACTCCAATTTTCAAGCTGAGAAAACAACGATTAGGTGAACCATTTCTTTGGCGGGACATCAAATTCTTTGAATTAACGAAGGTTATGCGACAGGCCAATCTCGCCTTCTCTACAATACTGACGAAAATCGGAAACGGGGAGATCTTGAATGCAACTGAGTTAGAATTGATCGAGAGCCGATTTTATTCGCAAGCGGAAGCTGAACGGTTATGTCCCCATGGAGTGCGACTATTTTTATCGAATGAGTCTGTTAAACAATATAATAGCCGTGTGCTAGACAACGCAGAAGAAAAGTGGGCATGCTCAGCTGTCGACGTCCTGGGAGGTTGCCAAAATGCTGAAGAACAAGCATCATACCGTCAAAAACTGCATAAGATGTCAGTTATTGATACTGGTGGATTACCATTTGACATTACTTTTGTTATGCATAAACCGTACATCATAACAACAAACATCGACGTATCTGACGGGCTGGCTAATGGCGCAATTGGGCAGTTGGTTTATATAGAGACGGATGATGATGCTCAAATCACTCGGGTGTGGCTAGAATTTCCGGATTCTCCTAAAACAGGTAGGAAAATACGGAAAAAAGCGGCCGCATTTATGCAAGCTCATGGGATCACCACAGCGGTGCCAATTTCTAGGAGAAATACCAACATAGTCATGAATAAGAATAAAAATGTACGGACCATTAGAAACCCAAACTAACTGCAGCATGTGCGATGACAATACACAAGTCACAAGGGGTCACGTTCGACCAAGTAGTTTACGAGTACGAGAAAGGGCATGCACAATCCTTACTGTACGTAGCTTTGTCTCGTGTCACGTCGATCGAAGGGCTTTATATTGTTTCGAAGGTTCAGAGCGATCGAACTTTCTATCATGGCCGGGCAACCCCGGCAAGCATGAAAGATCTGCAGCAAGAGTTCAGAAGATTATCTCTGAATCGGGTAGCGACGCTAAGGGTGAAAACACAAAGAAAGCAGGTTGCCTGCATTCCTATTGCCAGCGTCTAGCGGCGCCAATCAGCACAAAGAATGGATATCCATTCTTTGTGCTGATTGGCGCCGCTAGACGCTGACAATAGGAATGCAGGCAACCTACTTTCTTTGTGTTTTCACCCTAACACAGCTTTTGTCCGACTTCATCGGCAATCGATTCGGTTTCTCGCTATTCTCTTTGAATTGTCAGAGCTTGCGGGCTCACGCCGGAGATCTAAATGATCCAGTATCTAACAGAGCCAACGTTTTATTATTGACTGAGACCTGGATGAACGATCAGGAAGAATTTGAGGTGCCTAATTTTAACTGCATTGTTCATTTTAAGCGACAAAATAGCAGAGCGGGAGGCGTAGCTATCTACCAAAACAATAATGACACCACTAACATTATCACGAGCGAAGTGGACATTAGTTTGCGGGATATTAACTCCGTTATGCTGACACGTACGGCATTGGGCGACATATGTGCAGCTCAATGCAAATTACAGAATGGGCAGGAAGTCGTAATAGTCGTTGTTTATTTTTCGCCAAATCAACGAGTGGCCGACATCATCGATTTTCTGCATCAGATGTTACTGGCCTACACTTCTGATGGTTCAGCGCTGTTGGGCAAAAATTTGCATGAGCTACCGATGATTCTCAGTGGAGATTTTAATATCAATTTTGGGGCAGATGATTCAAGGCCTCTGATTGATTTTCTTAAAAGCAAATTGCTCCTGGATTTGACCAACAATCAAAACGAACCGACAACTCGGCACGGAACCACCATCGACGGGGTTTTTTCAAGATACTTAAATAAAATCGAGTCAAAAGTATTCATATCCTATTTCAGTTACCACAAGCCCATTGTTTCTTTTATTGATTACAATCGCGATGAACCGACCGAAGAAACATGATGTGACATGGCGTTTTATTATTTATGTTTGTTATACTGCTTATTTTTCAAGTCTGTTATTAGATGTAAGATTTTTATGTATTTCTATATTTATAATTTCAATGTATTGTAACTTGCAATTTCCTTATCCAAAAAATACATACACAATTTGTTAACTATTCCCTGTTTAATTATTTGCAGGAAATGTGCAAAATAAACCTGCAAAATATCTTATCATTTGCAGTAAACCTGCAAAAAAATTATGTGCTGCAATACACATAGAAGAAGTGAAACTTCAGATCCTAGGGGGTGGCGGGGGGGGGGGGGGAAGAAATCCAGAGGACAAGTGGAAAAAAGGTCCGGACTCATAAGGACTAGTGTAAAAAAAATCAAAATCCAACGGACAAGTGGAAAAAAAGAAAGGAAGCAAAATTATTAGTTCCAGAAACAAATCTAATTTACAGTTTCACGTTCAGATGTTTATAAAAAATACTACAGCGCATCTGAACGTGAAACTGTAAATTGTATTTGTTTCTGGAACTAATAATTTTGCTTCCTTTCTTTTTTTCCACTTGTCCGTTGGATTTTTATTTTTTTTACACTAGTCCTTATGAGTCCGGACCTTTTTTCCACTTGTCCTCTGGATTTCTTCCCCCCCCCCGCCACCCCCTAGGATCTGAAGTTTCACTTCTTCTATGTGTATTGCAGCACATAATTTTTTTGGGTATCATTGGAATCGTTTTCGAAATATCTACATTTTACCTTTGTTCAAAAGCTAAAAATTTATAAGTACATAAAAATTTTGAATTTAAGAAAGATTTAAGTACATTGCATACATATTTCATAGGATATAAAAATATATTTTCAATTATTTAAGAAAACACTGTTGCTTTATCCACATAGTTAACAGAATCGTTATTGTTGATGACCTATTTTACTAAAAAAAATTAGTAATTTTGCTATTTTGATGACAGCAAGTTTTTTTCTGCGTTCATTACCTATATTTAGAGATTTCAATACCGGAGGTATTTTTCAATACCGGTATTTCGGTATTGTATCAAAACGATACCGGGATACCGGTATTATGATAACAATTAAAATTTGTTTAAATTAACAAACAATAACAACTGCCACAATACGCACCGAGTGTAAATGTTCGTAAAAAAGAATAACAAATGGCACAATACGCACTGAGTGCAAATGTTTGTTTTTCATGTTGTACTTGTACCGTTTTTTTTCATTTTTGTTTTAAATTAATGAAAACAATAACAAAATAAAGAAAATAAGATATAAGAACCAAAAACGAATATAAAAAATTAATTAATTAATTTACAAAAGTAACTGACGGTTTACATGTCAGTGAAAAAAGGTTTGTCATTGTCACCTCTGTTGTCACCTCATTTGTTGTTTCAATTTGTTAAAATTATTCATGATTTTTCGTTAAATTTAGTTAGTTTCGTTCCATTTGTTATCACTTTTTGTTTGTTTTGTGGTTTCAATTTGTTGAAATTATCCATGTTAGTTGTTAAATTTAGTTCGTTTTGTTCCATTTGTTATCGTTTTGTTATTTGTTATATTTATTATAATTTTGATTGTTTTCATTTGTTATAATAATTTATCTTTGTTTGTTAAATTTAACAAGTCAACAATTAGTCAATTCCGAAATTTTGGTATTCACAGAAAAAAAAGTTTCACATGACATCTATTTTGCTTCATTCGAGTCTTGAAAAAAGATCTTCTTTTCATTTTATTGTTTTCTGATCTCGACGAAGTTAATCTCATTGTTCTAAAAATAACCTAATACTCAATTTAGGGATTAAAATTTCTGAAATCAATTTCAAAACTGAAGAAAGAACCCCGACCGAATTATGTTCAAGTTATTCCGAAAGAATTATGTCTCTTTTCTATCATTGTTATGGTTATCGAAAATTTGAATCCCTAATTGAGCGTAAAGTTATTTTTAAAGCAATGAGATTAACTTCGTCGAGTTTAGAAAACAATACATGAAAGAGAGATCATTTGTCGAGACTTTGAATGAAACAAAAACCTATTTTCTTAAATACCAAAATTTCGGTATTGTCTACTAATACCGGTATTGTTATACCGGAGAAAAATCGGTCCGGTATCCCGGTTTTCGGGATCCCGGTATTCAATCCCTACCTATATTCTTATTTTATTAATACTGGAACCTTGCTTTTTTACTTTTAAGTATAAGTTATATTTCTAAATTCTACCAAGAACTAATTTCATTCTGAGTGTGATTTCGAAAGCTAGGTTGTTCCCATATACTGACTAGATTGCATTGTCACGCGAACTATGCATATGGGCACTTCTTGTTTTATTATACCTTTTTGAAAAAATTTGAAATAAAATCTTTGAAATATAAATAATAAAATTCAAATGCCGAGATCAAGAATGGAACCCGCGACTTTTTGGAATATCAACGTCGTAAGGCAACCACTTAACCATTTGTTCCATTATCCCTATTATGGAAGTTACATGACAAACCGAAAGTAAACCGAACTCAACTCGATCTGAGCTTGCAGTTTCGGTCGAGTGTTATATGACATACCGAACTTGAGTTTTTTGTTGTAATTTTGGTTTTATTATTGTCAGTTCGTCAGTGAAATTATTCGTGAAAATGGAACAAATTTTTTATGTATTTAACGAAATTATAATACTCCAACAAAAAAAGTTTTTCACCTTGTTAAAGCAATCTCGGTTTTTCAATCGCTAGTTACATGACATTCCGACCGAAAAGTGTACTCAACCAAGCAAAAATTTGTGAACCCACTCAGAACACGTTCGGCACAATTTTTGCGGTCGGTTGCTAGTTACATGACTCAAACCGAACCGAAAATTGTACTCAGTTCGTGTTGAGTATGTCATGTAACTTCCATATATGTCTGGCTCGTCATGTCTGGCTCGCGGCATATAAAGACTTTTCTTTGGTGCTTCTATTTCTTTAATATCTCCAACTTATTCTGTCTTCCTCAATACAGATGCTCCCGGAATGAAAATTGGATGGATTGGATTGGTTCCCACAAAACGTTCCCGACCTTGAAGAATTACTCTCAACGCGCGCAAATATGTTTCACATCAAAAAAACAAAAAACACATGTTCAATATTTTTTGAAAATTTATCTGACTATACAGAAATTGACCCCCGTCCCCCCAAGTAGTGGTGAGGCGGGAGTTCAATTTCTGTATGGTCAGATAAATTTTCAACAAATATTGAACACGTGTTTTTTTGTGTTTGTTTTTCAATCGAAACTTTCCCAGAAAATTGGCTGGCACGAGTGGTTTGAAACACCCTGTATATGTATACCCTGTATTATCGTTCACACATTTTTTGAATCCTATTTTTAACAAAACTTCATTTCAGTTTTTGTTCCATGCCCGTCCTGCTTGCTTAAGTCCATATATCGCCCTACTTAATTTACATACTTTTTCGGGGTATCATAAATTTTCAAAACCTTTTGGCTGTCTCATGTAGACTTCATCATCTAAATCACTATGGAGATACGCAGTAATAATGACTAAAGGCCCAACTATGCACGGCATAAGCGCATATGTAAAAACATCAAAAAATATCGAAAGTCAGCATTATGTCAATCAAAACTTATTACCGCCTATGCATAACATAAGCGAAATAAAGTTGATGTAAAATCTGCGCTCTGAAATGAAAATTAATTTTGATTTATATATATATGTACATATGTAGATATTTTTATTTCTCCATACATGAACGAAAATCACTTGCTCTAAAATAAACAGCAATAAATATAACTTGCTTTTCCTAATGTTGCCATGTCACGTTCGACCCAAGTCGCATTCATTATGTTTAACGAATGTTTAACGAAAGCTTTTATGCCGTGTTATGTCAACCGTAGCCACCTTCATAAGAAGTTCTGGTTCCGAACTTGACATATGCACTTGGCATATGCGCTTATGCCATGCATAGTTGGGCCTTAAGTGATAAGCCAAGAGCTTGTATTCAACGGCGATAGATAGGATTACTCTTAATGATGAATGTCTTATTACTGGTGCATTTGTCGAAAAATAGTCCTCATTATACCTTTGGTAACATCCCTGTGCCACCAACCTGGCCTTATATCGTTCAGTCGTTCCATCACCTTTTCTTTTAATGGTAAATACCCATCTGCAACCAATGATTGGTTGTCTGAAGGTTTTTCAACTAACACCCATGTCTTATTTGCAATCAAAGATTTATATTCATTTTCCATGGCCAGCTTCCAGTCATTAGCATTTTTACTTGACAGCGCTTCCTTTGCGGTTCGAGGAGTAACAATTTCCTCTTCAACAAGATTTATTTCATGGCATTTCTTTGGTCTCCTTCGTACACCGGTTTTCAAAATTCGTGGTCGTCCAGGAAGTCTTACTTCAACTGTTGGTGACAGCGAAGTTTCCACTGACTGGCAATGGGCATATTCACACGTTGCCATAACTGTGGTGAGTAAAACCGGTTTTATTCAACTCCTAGCAACTCAGACGGGGCGTAAATGAGTATAGTAAATTTGAATGCTATACAGGAACCTTTAAATGTATTGCAGATGAAATTTACTGGTTAGAGAAAAACAGAGCTAAAGAATGCAAGAGATAGAAGTAACTTTTTATATGTGTGCCAGTTTTCACGCGTTTGCTTTTGCGTGAAAAATGTTTCGTTAAGTTCTTACGCTCCCTTCCCTCTCTCATCTATAAAACCGGTTTTAGGCGCCATGAATGTGCACTGTGTGAATATGCCCAATCGTCTTCACTTTCTAGACAGCTTTCAAGGCTCTCTCCTTCGCTCTTGATTTCATTTGAATGATCTCGTAGGAAACCGTTTTTTTCCTCGTTTTCCATTGGATTATCAAAAAATTTTAATTCTCGCCCAACAATCATGGTTTTTGTTTCCGGGTTATAAAGCCTGTACTAGGGAATCCAATCCCGAGAACGCGGGATCCCGCACCATTTTTGCGGGATCAGAAATGCGGGATCTGCGGGATTAGAGCAGTAGAATGACCTGTTAAAAGAACCGCGACTAAGAGAAATACTAACAATATTGCAAAGTATTAACAATTTATGTGCTGTGCGTGTATATGAACGTGATCAATGCCAAGTTACACTACACTACGACAGGGGATTCTCCACGTGAATTTTCAATTTTTTAATTTTTAGTAAAACTTGAAAAAAAGCATGTTTGCGCCTGAATTTAAGAAAGCATTACAAAGCCCTTCACGCATGGTGGAAGAAAAGCCAGAAGTTTCGGATCTAAAAATAGATTCCTGTTTACCATGTTGTTGTTGATTGGAAAATGACACCAGGATAATGAAAAAAAAATTACGGAAATCACATAAATTTTAGGTTTTAAGTATTGTTAAAGCTCCATAGTATTCGGAAATATGCGTGTAGTAAAAAATAAAATTATTACTTTTTATATTTTCCCAGTTGAATATTGATTTTTCCATTCAATTCAAAAAAAAGTGCGATTAGGTGAAGAATGCAAGTCAAATATTCACTTATATACGGCCCCTATTCCCATAGTCACCTCACTTTTTTTCTCACGTCACATTTTTTGTCACGTCACTTTTAAAGTGATATTCTCATAGTCGAGTGACAAGGAAAAAGTTACTGAGAGAAAATGTCACAAAACTCGAAGTCATTTTTTGTTGCAAATGTCACTGATAATTGTCATTTTTTATCACTTGGAATTTGTAGGTGACGCTACGATTTTCTTAAAATGGATAGTGACAAAGGGTAAGAAATATGTTTTATTTTAATAGTTTTGATGAATTAACATTATTTTCATATCCTAGAATTTAAATAACGAACAGGATATGTAAATAGAAATATATCATATGTATATAGAAATACCGTCACTTTTTCTACAACTACAACGAAAGAATAGAAAGACTACAAGAATACGAAAATTGGTTTGTCACATTTTTCAATGGGTGACTTGACTATGGAAATAGGGGCCTACTTCTAGCGAAAGTGCCGTTGATTTAAAACCAGCAGCTGAGCTATAAAGCGAAAGAGATGTAGAACATGAATTCCCTACACCAAGCAAAAAAAAATAACTTAATACCCAGCAAAACAAATTTTAAGATATCTTACCGAATTCGTTACGGAAATTCGTATATTTCTCCCGAACTCGTAATCGATTTCTGAACAAATTCGGAACAAAAAATATATGAAGGGGTTGACACAACATCGTTACAAAAATTCTTTTCGAAATCTTTACGAAATTTAGTAAAGATTTAGTAAAGCTTTTTACCCCTAATAAAAAAAGATTTGCTAAATCTTTACTAAATTTCGTAACGAATTCGAAAAGAATTTTTGTAACGATGTCATGTCAACCCCTTCATCCCCGTGTTCTTTTAATGAACTGGGTTTTGAGAGCTTTGAGTTCCCATACAAAATCGAAAACCCAGGTTTTATCTGGGTCTTCTGGTTCTTCGATTTTGTATGGGAACTCAAAAGCTCCTCAAAAGCTCTCAAAACCCAGTTCATTAAAAGAACACGGGGATGAAGGGGTTGACATGACATCGTTACAAAAATTCTTTTCGAATTCGTTACGAAATTTAGTAAAGATTTAGCAAATCTTTTTTTATTAGGGGTAAAAAGCTTTACTAAATCTTTACAAAATTTCGTAACGATTTCGAAAAGAATTTTTGTAACGATGTTGTGTCAACCCCTTCATATATTTTTTGTTCCGAATTTGTTCAGAAATCGATTGCGAATTCGGGAGAACTATACGAATTTCCGTAAAGAATCCGGTAAGATATCTTAAACTTTGGTTTGCTGGGAAATTGAATTATAAAATACAGCAAACCAAACTTTCCGAATTCATACAAGTCGGAAGATTTTCGGAAGAAATACAACAACCAAAACTAAAGCTTTGTATGTGGCGATTAGTCGAAACTAATTCGAAAAGAGTTCGGAAAACAACTTCCATGTGCAAGTGCATTTGTGAATTTATTATATATTCAATTATATATTTATGTGGGTATTGATATGAGAACTTTATTTAGAACAAATTGTAAAAATTGACATAGAGACAGAACCCCCTTTCTTCCTGGCACGTCTTCTTTAAGGCTGTATGTATGTATTGCTGTAGAGACCCTTTCTACTTGGCACGTCTTCTTTAATGCAGCTCTTCCCTGACACGTCTTCTTTACGGCAGCTCTCATTACCAACTGATAATTAATTCAAAATAGTTTAAACATAAAACTCCTGTCGATATGACAGTTAATCTCCATCTAGTCTTCCCTCCAAAAATATAGTATTTACAAAGTATATTTTCGGCAAGTAGATATTCCTAGATATCCTCCATTCCCACATTTATAATAATTTATAATAATTAATAATAATTTATAATAAAATAAATATATTAAAATATTATAATGGAGTTATATGAATTTCACTAGCCATGTCCTTTGTTATTTTATTTTAAAGCAAAAAAACCTATGAATCTGAAGTTTTTATTAGGGTTTTTACCCCTTGCTTTGCTAAATCTTTACTAAATTTCGCAACGAATTCGAAAAGAATTTTTGTAACGATGTCGTGTCAACCCCTTCATATATTTTTCGTTCCGAATTTGTTCAGAAATCGATTGCGAATTCGGGAGAAATATACGAATTTCCGTAACGAGTTCGGTAAGATATCTTAAAATTTGGTCACTCGCCACTCGCGCACTTCACTCAAAGGCTCACGATTTCACAATGAAGTTTGACAGGAATGTTCCGATTTCTTTCCTACTTCTTTAAGAAATTTTGTTACCGGCTTCTTTGTGACATTGTTGCGAAATTGTTTTCCGAATTCTTTTTGAACTAGTTTCGACTAATCGCCATAAAAAAGCTTTAGTTTTTGTTGTTGTATTACTTCCGAAAACCTTTCGACTTGTAGGAATTCGGAAAGTTTGGTTTGCTGGGTACCCAGCAAACCAAACTTTCCGAATTCCTACAAGTCGAAAGGTTTTCGGAAGTAATACAACAACAAAAACTAAAGCTTTGTATGTGGCGATTAGTCGAAACTAGTTCAAAAAGAATTCGGAAAACAACTTCGCAACAATGTCACAAAGAAGCCGGTAACAAATTTTCTTAAAGAAGTAGGAAAGAACTCGGAACATTCTTGTCAAACTTCATTGTGAAATCGTGAGTCTTTGATGAAGTGCGCGAAAAGTTTTGCTAAATTTTTACTAAATTTCGTAACGAATTCGAAAAGAATTTTTGTAACGAAGTCGTGTCAACCCCTTCATATATTTTTCGTTCCGAATTTGTTCAGGAATCGATTGCGAATTCGGGAGAAATATACGAATTTCCGTAACGAATTCGGTAAGATATCTTAAAATTTGGTTTGCTGGGTAGTTAATAAAATATGCCTAAATTATTGTGTTTTGTGTGTATAGTTTTTTACTCGTCCCACCGGTCACGGATTCCTGTCCCACCCGTCACAACATTTTAAGCTTCATAAAATAAGTTCGTATTGTTTTTTAACTTACCTCTTTTTAGAAAACAATTAGCGACATAACTCAAATATCATACTGCAATAAAATTAGGGCTTCATATGAACTATTTGATCTGAATTTCAACGTAAAGTGCAAGTATCTAAATAAAGAAGGATTTAGCCTGTCCCACCCGTCATATATGTAATTCTACGAATTTAACAATGTTAGAATATATATTTATGTTGTTTTATTTGATCATATCTTAAAAAATATATCTAAGAATGCTATCATAAATACAGTATGTATCAAGCGCGGATCCACCGTTGTGGGCACGATGGGCATGCCCACAATCCTAATAGCCTTGTGACGTCCCACTTTCACGGTCTATTGAGATTGATAGGATGATGATATTATATCTTATGCCTTGCTAAAATAAAAAAAATATGAGTGTGCTTAAGACCACCCTTTAGAAATAAAACTTTTTTACCCAACAACTGCCGCAATTATTAAAATATTAACCAGCTAGCAATATGCAATTGATATAGTGGAGGTCTGTCGGATATATAGTACGCTTTCAGAAGACTAAAGGTGAAACCCCAATGTAGACTTGGCTTGCTTTAGTGCTTTGCTTTGCTTTGACATATCAAATAAACCAGTGCTTTTTTTATGGGACAAAACCGAATGACAAAGCGGCAAAGTCAAAGCAAAGCCAAAGCAAAGCAAAGCTCGAAATGACCAATGTTCAATTTTTTGATACTTAATTTACTTCATAAAGAAATTATTTTTTTGAGAATAACATTAACTATAAATATTTAAGAGTTCAAAATTAATTTGACACAACTATCTCTATATCCCATTTTAACAAATTTCTCAAACATCAATTAATGCCAAAAACCATATGTGCATCTTTATCACTCTACACAACAATATTTCAAATTTTCATTCCCCTTTTTTTGCAGATACAATTTACATACGATCCTTTGTTCTTTCTATGAAACAATGATTGTCTATTCCAAAGGAAAAATTCTTCAAAATTCATACCTCTTACCGCTTTCGTGTACTATTTCTATGTCCTCTGCTCATGAAAAGCAAACGGTTAAGTAACTAAAGCAAAGCGTGTATTTGGGTTTGTTTTACTTTGGCTTGTTTTGCTTTGGCACGTGGTACCTGAAAGCTCACCAAGTTCAAGCAAGCCAAGCCCACATTGGGGTTTCACCTTAAGGCCAACGACAGATGCAGGAAGTATAGTGACGAGCCTACCGAGGGGCTTGATACAAGTGCAATTTTAAAATATCAATATTTATGAATTCCTATTTACATTAAAACCTAAAAAGGAAGCAAAGGTTTTTTGATAACTGAAATATTTTCGATTGAAACTGGTCTAAAAATCGCGTAAAAACTGCATCAAGTGAGGTTCCATATGTCGTGGTACTTTTGTCAATATTGGGTCTGTTTAAACCCTTCCCTCCCAAGAACGTTCCTCACGAACTTTGTCGATGAAGGGAGAAGTGGGGTGGTACCTCTCATCATCCCCACTTTCCCCTTCATCCACAAAGTTCGGACCTAGTATCTAATGAAAAAATTATATTGAAATCGCCACTCAAAATCATGGGGATTTCGTTGAAGTTTTGACCCAGTAAAATTATCATGTATGAATTCCATTATTTCGTGTAAAGTTTTATGCCCCGATAAATAAATAACTACCATCAAATTCATCTGTCCTTTTTCTGCCATAGATCTGCCTACACACATTTCATGGTGATTTATCGTGACTAAGCGATAGCGTTTTTGTATATCTGTATGAGATGTTAAAACATTATCGGAGTCTTCATCATATTCTTCATTTTTCATCCAAGTTTCTGATAAAAGTAATACATTCATTTTTTTTACAACTTCTTGATCTAAATCTTGTACGTTAGCACCTATACTTTGACAATTTAGCGAAAATATAGATAATCCTAGTCTCTTCAAACCCGAGTATAAATAATTTAGTTGGTTAATTTTCTTAAAAGCATGAACGCGCCGCACCTAGGACGCATAGCGAACAAATGCGAAAGGCACACGGGTATGCACGCTCCCGGCACAGGCATGGCATGCACGCTCTCGCTACATGCATGAACATTTTATAAATGCATCCGCATCAGCTTAGACGATCCCAAAACGCGAGTGTTGTTTTACCAAGCAGTCCCCCAACTAAGCACTAACGATGTCCAATGCTGCTTGACCTACGCAATCGAACGAGAATCCGTCTACGGAGTATGTCATTGGTACCCTTTATGGTCGTCAAGATAATTGCCCGTTTTCTTCGTCCTATACAATTTTTTAAAGCCCCAATTTTAAAGGGAGCAAAAAGAAATGCAAAAAAATTCAACTTTGATCTAGGGCTAGTTTTACTCCCTTAAGGGTTGAAGATAATTTATTTTTGGCTGATAATACCTATTCAACCAAACTTCAAGCAAAAAGCAGATATCCTTGGAAGTTCAGTAGTTTAGAGTCTAAATGTGACATTGTGATGTGCAAACAAACACACATTTACTTTTTTAATTTTCGTGAGCGAACAAACTAACATTTTACAGGTTAATTAATTTACCTATTAGTGTTTGCCCCACGGCTTGGCCCACGTGGAACTATACACTGTACAAAATCTTGGTCACGGTGTCATATATTTTGTAAACATCTCCTTTGTAGGAATGCACTATATCGATCATGAGCGAGTTCATACTCCGGCTCGTACTTGGCGGATTTTCGTGTGGCTGCGACCACAACTTTTTTGAGGTCTGGATCCGCCCCTGGTATATATTATGTGCTTTGTTTTCACTTTAAAATAACTGAATGTATATCAAAAAATGTGTTAAAATGTCCCACCCGTCACCATGGAATGACCCAAATGTAATGGGAAATTTGCTATCGCGTTTTTTCTATTTTGAGAAAAAAACTTCGAACAAAAGTTTAAGTTTTTGTTAAATTTTAGAATTAGGGTTCCAAAACAAAATCGCTCCAAAATTTTTTTTGTGTTATTTAGGAAGATTTTTGAGTACCCAAGTATTAATTTTTTTTTTATGTGGAAGACTAGAGCTCAGGGAAAGCTCTTTGTACTGTCGACAATCTATTTTCTTCGTATAGAGTGCAATGTCGAACAGCAAGCTCTAGTCGATAGATAGTGAAGGGGAAGAGAGAAGTAGGAAGGAACTGCCACAACCACCTAACCCCAACCATTTCTATCGCGACTCTGGCATCGGGGCAATGAGAAACAACTCGCTGGAGTGTTATGCCTCCTGAAACAAGTTGAATCCCATCAACCAACCGATGACATGCGCTAGGTGGAGCGGGGCAGTGCTAGCGGAAGGCTATGACAGGAGGGAAGGTGGGAAAGGCGAAGGACCGTGGGGCTCTGCCGGGACTCGAACCCGGGACCTCTGGGATAGTAGCCAGGCGCCTTACTCCCTAGACTACCGAGGCCCGGTATTAATTTCAAGGCAGGGGAGTTATATTTTTGTTTTCGGGGTGCGGTGGGGCGGTTCGAATTGGGGCTCTAGGGCAAAACCGCTCAAAAAATTTTTTAAGTATTCAGAGCGATTTTTGCGCACTCCAATAGTAATTTCAAAGCCGGGGGATATATATTTTAGGTGGGGGAATTGGAGCTCCAGACCAAATTTGCGCCAAAAAAATTTTCGGCTATTCAGAGTAATTTTTGAGAGCCCCAATTATTGAATATTTATCAATTTTGTGGTTGCGCCCAGGTCAAGCGTCGGCGGCGGGTGGAGGAGAGGTTTTTTGTATTGCTTTTATTATTGCTTATAGAAAATTTGAGTCTTTTAGCTTGTGTAAACTATTTGTAAATATAAATTTGAAAATGCTTGTTTACAATAATAAAAAAACAATACAATACAAATCCTACTTCATATTTCTCGAGAGTAGTCGAATCAATGAAGATTCATACTTGTTACTCCTCAAGAACAGTTCCGATATTCATAATTATTGTTTTAAGTATTATTCAAAATCAGAAACAAATGACATCGATTGAAAAATTTATTTTTTTTGTTTTAAAAAAGTGGGTGTGTGTACTTATGTACGCGCATCAGAAGTTATACTTCTTTGGCGTGATTTAAGACTAATGTTTAATTTGCATGCAAATAATTTATTGGATTTTTTTATTATTTGCGTGCGTTGGCAGGTGGAAGCATCATGATGCCGACACGCTCCAGCTTGTCGGTTCTTTCAGCAATGCTTCGCCAGCTGGATCAGCTTTTATCTACCTGCTAATACTACCGATATTTCTAAGCCTTACTCTCTTCCTTTTGGTTTCTTTGCGCCTTACCTTCTGATGGAGCATATTTAGCGTCTCCTCCACTTTATTCTTTACAACACCCGATGTCACCATGTAGTCTATGATGTTTTCTACTCTGAGTCGTGCCTGAGCTGTCGCTTGCAGCGCAGCAGTTTGCTCGGCTAATATCGGGCATTCCAATAGGACATGCTCTGTGTCTTCTATCACATTTAGGAATGCCGGGGACAGTGAAGACATCTTGTCCGAACCGATGGAGGTATGCTCTGGAACACACATGTCCACTCAAGAACTGTGCGAGGTCGTAACTCATCTCTCCATGCTCTCCCGTGACCCTTCCCTCCACATTTGTTATGAGCCTGTGGGTCCATCGACCTTGGGTAGATTTACTCCACCTCCTTTCCACTACTGAAATAAACGTCACTTCTAAATTATGTTCAATTCCCTAGATTCTTCTCAATTCAATTGAGCAGCTTTAGGTAACTGAAATATGATACGAAGTGCCTTTGAACTATTTTGTTTTGGTGGACTTGGAAACACATTTTTCTAGACAAGTTGTTCTTATTTACAGAGGTTATACAGGTTTTTATGCCCTCCATGTTTTTATTTTAGTCTGTTAAAAGTCCCATAATATTACTTAATTCGCTGACGCAGCGACACAAAATGCCCTTTGGCAAACGACATGAGAAGACAGCACTGGTACTATTCCAGAAGGTCCATGATCGTGTTCTAATTATTTTCTAGTTTTTTTGTACAGCAGATTTAAAATAAAACCATTTAACTTAAAAGTTTTTTTACCCATTTTTATTATATTCTTTTTACTCTTAATTCTGTCATTTTTGGATTATACTTTTTACAAAATTCTGGGTAAGTGATTTGTTATGCATACCATATTTCCAGCGCCATTTTGAATTTTCTAATTTTGACAACAAATTTATTATTTCCGACGTCAAAACACCCCCAAATAGCAATTTTCAGTGAAATCGAATCGTAATTGCCAAAATCGTACCGCAATATTGACGCCGCCATTTTGATTTTTTTAAAATTTTCCCACAGATTCGTCATTTGTGACCTTAAAAACTCCCCGATACCGGTTTTCAATGGATTCGGAACACATTTGCAAAATTCATCCGCCATTTTGAATTTTCAAATTTGACTACAGAATCGTCATTTGTGGCCCTAAAAACCTCCCGATACCGATTTTCAATGGATTCAGAAAACATTTTCAAAATTCATCCGCCATTTTGAATTTTCAAAATTTGACCACAGAATCGTCATTTGTGGCCCTAAAAACCCCCCGAATCCCATTTTTAATGGATTCAGAACACGTTTCCAAAATTCATCCGCCATATTGGCGCCGCCATTTTTTATTTTCTAATTTTGACCACAGAATCGTCATTTGTGGCCCTAAAACCCCCCCTTACCGATTTTCAATGGAATCGGAACACAATTGAAAAATTCGTCCGCCGTCTTGGAACCGCCATCTTGATTTTTTTACAAAATTGTCAGATTGCAATGTGTGTGCAAAGTTTTATAAGAATCGGTTTAGTAGAAGCAGTTGAAAAAGCTGTCGCAAGATTTGACCCAAACAAATATACGAGGTCAAGCTAAATAAAATCAGTAATATCTTGTTCATTGTTTTATTTTCCCAAATAATAACAGTAAATAATTTGTATTATATATTCAAACTAATTTCTGATTGAGTAATTATATTAAGTTTTATCCATTCAAAATCATTAGTAAAACAGTAAATAATTATCGCTTATTGTACAGTTGCCATATAGCTTTATTATTATCTTGGCCAGCCGACAAACAACCAAGAAAAATCTTCTGAAAAAGTCGGCTGGTGTAAAACTAGCCCTTAGAAACTCGCGCTTAGGTGAAGAATAGAACACGGATCGGATTTCCTTCCATAGCCTCGCGACAGAACCCCTCACCCAGCAACGTCGTGCACAGTAAAATCGTCTACGAATCTTCATGCCTACAAAAATCCAAACCTTCGCTTAGCTGATGAATCGTACAAGAAATTTATTTCCCTCCATAGCCTCAGGATAAAAACCCCCTACCCATCGACATCGTGAACAGACATCAGCTAAAGAATGGGAGTTGAAATGCTTGCCCTCCATACCCCTTCGCCTATCGTTGCGTCTCGCATATTCCTAAAAATTCACTCTCATAAGATTTTTAAAAACGCGCCTAAAGAAGTATAACTTCAAAAATTGGATAATTAATTATGCGGAAAGTAGAATCACCTTTGATTTTCTTGAAATTTTCATATATTGGTGAGCTTAAACTCCCAAGAATTTTGGTATACAGTATATCCCACTCCACCCCCGCTAATTTAGTTATGGTAGCTTCAATAAAACCACCCGCTTGCTTACTTCCGATAGCATCAAATTTTAAAATTTAATGAAAATAATCCAAGAACTGGAAATAAAAATACTGCCGTGAAAAAGCACAATTAGTGGCGATTAGTTAGCGGTTATGCCCGACTAGAATTTGGAAGGGGGAGGGTGTAGACCCACTTCCTCATTTGGACCCCGTGCGGCTTGCCCTATTACAAGGCCCACGCAGGGCATCTAATGCCTTGCCTAATTCGCGCCTCGTCATAAGGAATGCCCACCTATTTAGCTCCCTTGAGGAAAAATCATTGCTACCCGCCGATTCCTGGAAAAAAGAGGCCGAAAAATTTGAGAATTTCGGCGTGGATATGTAGGTAGTAATTGCGCTGGTTTCGAAAGCTTTATATTTTTAAACGCGAGTGTCGTTTTACCAATGCGGCCCCCAACTGAGTACTGGTCGCGTTCAATGCTGCTTGACCTCTATAATTGAACCGAAACCAGTTTATTCAGTATGCTAAATGACACCCTTCACCAAAGGGAAAGTTCGTGTGCACCTTTCCTTCCATCCCCACGCGCTCCGCCGCCCCTAGTTCAGATGAAGTGCAACCACGCCACTGAAATCGCTGGCGACCGCCAAGAACAGTCGCACGCGACCAGTTGCAAACTAGTTTCTAATCGGTCTCGTTTCTGTCGACTCGTGTGTGGGTTCCCACTTGCGTACACAGGTAAGGTCACTAAACAGTTGCGTACGCAACTGCGATTGCAAATCAGTTGCCTCGTGTGCGGAGGGCCTAAGTTTTACCGCTATTACCATAGCGACTGCTTTACTGAAATTAAGAACCTCCTGCCTACACGGCAGCTTTTTTCCCACAACACAATACTAACCAACTCGGCTCACCACCCGCCTCACTGCAGACCTCACCTGCGTGCACATCACTTTTTAGAAGTTCCTTTATAAAAAATAGAAAAACTCGATTGTGGAACTGCCTTCCAGAGTCGGCGTTTCCGAGCTCATAACATCTCAGAGTTCAAATGCAAGGTTCATCGACATCTACTCACGCACCGTCCAGACCCCTAACCTAACCCTTCTCTTCCATCCATCATATCAATCTTACTACTAGACATTACACCATGACTTAAACGACATGACGGACTAGTGTTGGAAAGGGAGATTCCTTAGCTTGACCAAGCCACATAAAAAAAACTAGCGCGTGTACCCAGTGCACGTGAAAGTTGTGAAACATCTTGGCGATCTTTATCTTTGTTTAAATTGAATAATTAGTAAGAATAAAGGCCATTTACATCCCAAACGCAAAGTGGAAAAGCAGTTCTGGAGGTCTTTTATCCCAGAGACATTTTGCTTTTGGGATGTAAAATGGCCGTAAGTTTTATAGTCGCCGATAACTTCACTGGAATTTTCTTACTACCATACTAATTCCAGCGAAATTAATTCCAGCGAAGCTCTTGTATTAGTTGCGTATTATTATTATACTACAAAATACTGACATTTGATAATACAACAAAACGATTTCAGTTCAAAACTGTCTTTTCAAAATTTTAATTTATTCATACAAATATATTACATATTTAGTCTATCGCTTACATGAGGCCTATAAATCCAGCCAAAAGACTATAATTATCGATTTCGTTACTTCCTCTACGTAAGCATTGGTAGCCGAATGGTTTAAATGTAGGATCGGCGCCAGGGGTCGAATCGTGTCGTGGCTAAGCCTGACGGCTGCGCTTTTTTTGTTAAAATTTGAAAGATTCAGAAGAAGGAAAAAACATTCCACTAACAATTTTAATTTTGCGTGACGCTTGTTTGGTATCATTGGAATCGCCTTCGAAATTATGTTACCCTTGTCCAAAAGTCAAAAATTCGTAATTATTTCAAAATTTTGAATTTAAGAAAGACAAATTCATTGCATACAAATTTCAAAGGATTTAAGTATGTACACATTTTCAATTATTTAAGAAAACACCATTTATCCATTCATCCATTTAGTTAATATGCCGTATTTTCCTAAAAAAATTAGTAATTTTTCAATTTTGACAAGGAATTTTATTTTCTGTGTAGGGGATATTTGTGTTGAAATTGCAATATTTACAGGGGATTTCAAGAAATTAGCATTGGATTTGTTTTAAATATTTGAAATAACAATTTCATAAAAATATTTTTATAGGACCAACATGAATATAGCACCATTTTTATAGCACTTACATTATAGCAACGAATGAAAATTAGTTGTGATAACTAAAATGTTTAAATTTTTAGCTGCCGCTATATGCTTACAATCAAAACAATAGATTGACGTTTGTGCATTATTGTGCTACGAAATAGAGATATATGACTGCATAATTCCATAACTCAAATTTTTAGATGAAAAGTAATTTAAGTTCGCCCATTAAAATTTTTTGTAGGAAATCAAGTAAATTAAGCTAAATAATCATTTTCATTAATCGGTTGTAACTTCCTGGCATTCTGTCCTTCTACAGACAGAATTCTAAGAAATCCGAATGCTCCATCTAAATTTTTGTAAGTTATTGTAGTTAAGAAATTTACTCTAGTCGTGCAATTTACATTTAATAGTAAGAGTCCTTTTACGTACTTTTAAACTCTTATGCACTCCTTGCTTTATTATACCTTTCTGGAAATAATTTTAAATGAAAACTTTGAAATATAAATTAAATAAGAATTCGAATGCCGAGATCGAGAATTGAACCTGCAAACTTTTCGGAATCAACGTCGAATATATACACTCAATCAACTCGTCCATTCTAGGATTCTTGGTTTGTTATTTTTTTAGAATCGTTGCAAATCACAACAACAATTGCATTAAGCCAAGCGTTGCAACCTTGAAAAATTACTCTCAACGCGCGCAAAGATGTTTCACATCAAATATTCAAAAATAGAAATTATTTTATATATCTCAATACTAGTACAATTATCCGTAAAATTTCAAGTTTCTACGAATTAAATTACCTGAGAAAAAAATCTAAAAATTTGTCCACAGCCGCAGCTTCTGATTTTTTTCCAAATGCGCGAAGGGCTTTTTCATAAACAAGGAAAAGTTTATTTCGGAAACTAACCATATAGAGGAGAACAAAACCCTGCGATACTAGCGCACGAAGCTCGTAGCGCCGTAGACTGATGTTATTTTGACTTGCGTTTGTCCATATCTACTTAGTATATAATCAATGTATCAGGGGCGGATCCAGCCCTCAAAAAAGGTTGTGGTCACAGCCACCTGAAAATCGGCCAAGTGCGAGTCGGAGAATGAACTCGCTCATGATTGATATAGTACATTCCTACAAAGGAGATGCTTACAAAATATTTGACGCCATGACCAAGATTTTGTACAGTGTATAGTTCCACGTGGGCAAAGCCGTGGGGCAAACACTAGTAGGTAAATTAATTAACCTGTAAAATGTTAGCTTATTCGCTGACGAAAATTACAAAAGTAAATGTGCGTTTATTTGCACATCACAATGTCACAGTTAGACTCTAAACTACTGAACCGATTTTGATGAAATTTTTACTTAACTTAACTTAAAAGGATATCAAATTAAATTAAACGCTAGTACACATTTTAAATTAAATAATTTTATCACTTAAATTACAAATTCAAGCTTACGTTTCTTTTTCGTGAAAACGTTGATAATTTCATCGATATCCAGGTTTATTTTTTTCTGATTTTTGCTTGAAGTTTGGTTGAATAGGTATTATCAGCCAAAAATAAATTATCTTCAACCCTTAAGGGAGTAAAACTACCCCAAGATCAAAGTTGAATTTAAAAAAAGATTGACATATTTTTTTGCATTTCTTTTTGCTCCCTTTAAAATTGGGGCTTTAAAAAATTGTATAGGACGAAGAAAACGGTCAATTATCTTGGCGACCATAAAGGGTACCAATAGCATACTCAGTAGGCCGGTTCACGTTCGATTGCATAGGTCAAGCAGCATTGGACGTCGTTAGTGCTTAGTTGGGGGACTGCTTGGTAAAACAACACCCACGTTTGGAATCGTCTATGCCGATGCGGATGCAGGTAGCGGGAGCGCTAATGCCATGCCTGTAGCGGGAGCATGCATACCCATGTAGCATTCGCATTTGTTCGCTATGCATCCTAGGTGCGGCGCGCGCATGCTTTTAAGAAAATAACCAACTAAATTATTTTTACTCGGGTGTGAATAGACTAGGATTATCAATACTTTCGCTGAATTGTCAAAGTATAGGTGCGAACGTACAATATTTAGATGACGAAGTTGTAAAAAGAAATGAATGTATTACTTTTATGAGAATCTTGGATGAAAAATGAAGAATATGATGAGGACTCCGCTGATTTTTTAACATCTCATACAGATATTCAAAAACGCTATGGCTTAGTCACCATAAATCACCATGAAATGTGTGTAGGCAGATCTATGGCAGAAAAAGGACAGATGAATTTAATGGTAGTTATTTATGTATCGCCGCATAAAACTTTACGCGAAATATTGGAATTCATACACAGTGTTGCCACTTTGGATACGTTGGTATCATTTTGGATACTATTTAGTCGAGAAAAATCATATGGATACGATGATACGTTTTGCCGAAAAAGGATACGTTCGCGCTTATCATAATTTTATTTTCATTTTTCAAAATCTACTATTACTTGTAGTCTAATCACTACAATTAGTTTCTAACATTTGCTACATTTTCGCTCAAAGTTGTGACCTACTTTTCATTATTTTGTCTTTAGCCTTGTCATGTTCATATGGAGTTTTAAAAGTGAAAAACGGTTACTTACTTTATTTGAAATGCCCATTTTAGGCCTTTGAAAACACTAAAAACTTTCAATTTTCAATTTTTTGCCTTTTGCTTACTATGAAAAGTTACTTGCCAACTATGAAAAAAAAGACAAAAATTGAAAAATTGAAATTTTTAGTGATTTCAAAGGCCTAAAATGGGCATTTCAAATACAGTAACGAAGTATTGCGTATGCTCACAAGAAAGTACATAAAAAAACCTAATATTTAAAAAAAAATATTTTACCGTACGATGATTTGGCATAAAATGGCGGCAATTTTAAATTTTTTTTCGAAAACTGCGAATTTTTGCCGTAAAAAGCGAAATTTTTTTTTGAAATTTCAACCACGTATTTATAGCATCAAAGTACATCTTTTCTCCAATTTTTATCAAAATCCGACCTTTTTCCCGTTATTTATTGCATTTTAAGTAAAATAAAACAAAATTTCATACATTTTGGTTTTTTGAGGTTAGGATTCACTTTTAAAGTATTTATACCGAATCAGTTCGATAGTCTATTCATTTACGAGTATTTTCCAATTTTTTTTATTGTTCTACGACCAACAGAACTGGAGAAATTAAAAAAATGGTGTAGCAATGCTCTCAAAATGCATCAAAAATGGACATTTATGCAATTTTCTCGTGCAGCACAGGCCCGATTCTGCAGAATTTTTTTTCGCTTTATCTTAACATATGTAAAGAAAAAAAACAAAAAAATCCAACTTCCCAACTACATCATAACTTCGCTTTTTTTTGTTTAATTTCCCTCTACTACATGCACAAATGTATCTTCTTATCATCTTTTTTTGGGTCTGATGTTGACATATCTGTTTAAGGATCATAAAGTTACTCTCGCTGAAGGGAATACCCATGTACGCCGAGAGCATCATAAAACCTATATGGAAACCTACAGAAACGTTATGTATACGATTGGATACTTTTTCTGTGTTGTAATGGATACGACCAAGCGCTCAGAGAGTGGCAACACTGTATACATGACAATCTCCAGGGGAATATGGGGATGATGAGAGGTACCACCCCACTTCTCCCTTCATTAACAAAGTTCGTGAGGAACGTTCTTGGGAGCGAAGCGTCTAAGCAGACCCAATATTGACAAAATTACCACGGCATATGGAACCTCACTTGATGCAGTTTTTACGCGATTTTTAGACCAGTTATTTCAGTTATCATAAAACCTTTGCTTCGATTTTAGGTTTTAATGTAAATAGGAATTCATAAATATTGATATTTTGAAATTGTACTTGTATTAAGTCCCTCGGTAGCCTCGTCACTATACTTCCTGCATCTGCCGTTGGCCTTACTTTTCTGAAAGCGTACTATAAATCCGACAGACCTCCACTATATCAATTGCATATTGCAGCTGGTTAATATTTTAATAATTGCGGCAGTTGTTGGGTAAGCAAATTTTACTTCTAAAGTATGGTCTTAAGCACACTAATATTTTTTTCAATTTATTAAGGCATAGGATATATAATATCATCAGCCTATCAATCTCAAAAGCCGGTGAAAGTGTGACGTCACAAGTCTATTAGGGTTGTGGGCATGCCCATCGTGCCCACAACGGTGGATCCGCCCTTGCAATGTATAGTCCAATCAAATTAGTATTTTGTGATCTAAAAAAATATATCCTTCATTTTTTTTGGAGGAATCGGTTTATTTTGGTGTTTTAAAAAAATGTTAAAAGTCGAGAACGATAAAACCAAGGCATAAAAAATTATTCAAGGTCAAATTTCATAAAATACAGGTTTTTGCGAATATCGCGCTATCTATAGCTCGGAGGCCAATTAAAGTTATTATGAAAATGAAAGATAATTAAATTCCCCAAAAAAGGATATCTTTCATTTTTTACATAAAACGAACAGTTTAGGCAAAAATGTGCTTCAAAGTTTCCGGACAAGGCATATACATATTAGCCCCGTCACTTTATACATAAACCTCTAAAAAAATCCAACTAAAGATTTTACAGCGGGATTCTCTTTATTTTGGGATCACAAATAATTTCCCAAAAGTCCATAAAGTCAACTGACCGGATACTCAAGCTACGGAGGGTCAAAGGTCACGCAAATGAGTTTTTCTTAAATATCTCTTAAATTATCGGTTATACGTATACATGGCTAAGTAAAATTTGTTCGTGAGATAAACCTGCATAAAAATGTCCTGTCGAGCTATTCGCGAAATAAGGCCACAAACAAAATTTGGTTAACAAAATCGGCCACTGGCTAGCCAGCCGCGGCGGCTATTTGAGTGAAAATTTTTTATATAAATAATCGGAAGATGTACTTTCTTCAATAAAACTGCATTCATTGGAAAATATTGAACGGTGTAGTTTCAATAACAAGTTCAAAAAGGGACCAATAGATGGCCCACCTTTTAAATGCATCAAAGAAGGCTTAATCTTCACGGGCTTGTAATAAGATAGAATTCCCGCGTCCGGGATCTCATTCATAAAGCTGACACAAGCAAACACAACAAATAGATGCACTCGTATAGACTAGTGGCGTTATGCGTTGCTCCGCAGCTTGTCACCCCAATTTCTCCAAAACCATTGGTTCTACATAAATTTTGTATAGCACATTTTTATGCAGATTTATCTCACGAACAAAGTTTACCTAGCCAAAATTTACGTAAAACCGATAATTTACGAGCTATTTGAGAAAAAGTCATTTTCATAACCTTTGACCTTGAAGAATTTTTTATGCCTTGGTGATTTCGTTTCGATATTTAACATTTATTTTAAAACACCAAAATAAACCGAATCCAAAAAAATGAAGGATATATTTTTTAGATCAGAAGCCATTTTTAAGTCTAAAATGACTGGAATAGTAGTGAACTTTAAGAATTGTGGTTTAGTTGTTCTTGAATTGTGTCTGTTATTGAATTGTGTTTTAGTTTTTAATAAATAAGTTTTGTGTGAACATTCAAAAGTGTATTCCTTAATTAATCCTACGAATCCGTTAAGCAGTAAAAACGTAACAATTGGTGTCGGAAGTGGGATTAATTAAGAGAGAAGTGAAATAAGTGGACTTGAAAAATAAAATTGACTGAAATTAAATTTTTGAGTGCGAAATAAGGACATAATAATAAAATGGGTCGAAAATTGGTGGAATTGCGCACTGTGGAGTTGAAAAGGGAACTAAATAAACGCTCGTTGTCAACGGTGGGAGCTAAAAATTCCCTAACCGCCCAGCTTCGAGATGCTATGGTGAACGAAGGAAAGGATCCGGAAAGTTACATTTTTGAAGACGAGGTAGAAACAGAATCAGAAGAGACGGCAGTGAGTATGGCAGGACTCTTGAAGGCATTGATGGTGATGAAGGAGTAGGTGAAGGAAACTCAAGAACGTGCATCGGGAGATATGAAGGAAGCGCAAGAACGGTCATCAGCGGAGATGAAGGAGACTCAAGAACGTGCATCGGCAGAGATGAACGAAGCGACGGCCGAGATGAAGGAAGCGCAAGAACGTTCGATCGCCGAGCTCAAAGAGTCTATGGAAGAAGAAAGGAACCAGCTGAACAACAAATTAGAAAATGTAATAAATGATCTGGGAAAGCTCGAAAATTCCATGAGAGAAACCGAAGAAAAGGTAAAGATGGAACTGGAAACCGTCAGAGCCGACCTAGAAAGGGTAAAGATTCATCACCCAGCGACAGCATCTCCCGAAGTCATCGGAGTTAGGAAACTGTAGCCCCAACTTTCGACGGGCAAAGCCCATGGCCTACTTACAAACTCCAATTCGAAGCAACAGCGGCGGGTAATTACTGGACCGAGGAGGAAAAAGCAATAGCCTTAACGTTGTCGCAAGGGGTGCAGCAGCTGAAATATTACTGTCGATACCTGCAGAACATCGCAATAGTTACGGGTTCTTGGTACAAGCACTGGATATGCGTTACGGCAATCAACACATGCAACCAGTCTATCGAATTCAATTACGAAATAGACTTCAAATGTCAGGAGAAACGTTGCAGCAGGGGGAGGGCAGATATCGAGAGGCTAGCGCGTTTGGGATATCCTAATTTTGGTGAAGACTACATTGACGAGATAGCAAGAGAAGCTCAGTAGATAAGCTATGGGCGTTCTAGCCCACTTTCCCCATATAAAATACATGGGCGAAAATCTCGCAACAATCCGCCATCTTGTATTTTCCTTGGTGTGCCAACTCGGGCTTTTGGATGAAGTCATATTTTGGAGATTGTGTGTGTGTGTGTGTGTGTGTGTGTGTGTGTGTGGCTGTGTGCGCGAGTTTATCTTGCAAATTCTTGTAAAATAAAGATGTTTTTATTTTCCGGGGCCTTATCATAAGAATAAGTTATTATTTTATTTTTAACTGGAATTTTTAATATTATTTAAATAAAAATGTTATTCGAGAAGAATCAAGAGCATTAAACCGTTATAACACTACCAAGCAAGTGGATGCTAAAGAGAAGTAACAGGAATTCATAATTGAAAGCGAAATTTCACAATTGCACACAGACGCTCAAGTGTTGTTTCTACTCGACCGGTTTTGTTTACACCTCGACAGTGGACACACAAAAAAACAATCGGGGCAAAATGTACCTCATGCATTTCAATACATCCGTGCGCATTTCGTTATCTAGATTCTCTTCGTTACCTTCTTCGCTTCTTTCTTACAAAAGCTTTCGGTACAAGGTGCAGCCAACTCAAATGAGAATAGTTCAAAGCATTCAAGTGCAGTGCGCAGCGAACACAAATTACGGCTTATGCAAGTGGATCGCAGTCAGTAGGTAAATTATTTTGTTCTACATTGAAAGCTTTTTGTTATGCATGTGCTCCTGTTACCAGATTTGTAAGATGAACGTAACAGAAGCGTATTAATTAATTAATTATGAAGTCAAATTTACCCTCCGATAAATATTATTTTATAATTATTTAATCTTGCAAAGTCCATTTACTATTTTGGTCACCTTAGCATCGTGTTGGCGCTCAAAAAGGTATAAAAGGAGTAAAACTGATGAACCTGCTTATTCTTAATCTCTAAGTCATAGAGACAACATCAAAGAAAAAATCAAATAATTTATAAAAATGTCTTTTATAAAACAAGGGAAGTCAATGATAAATAGTATGGAAAAGTCGGTGAATAGTGTTAAAAAAAGTGACATAAAAGAATTAGAACAATTGTTAAAGCTGTGTTCAAAAAACCTGAGATTATTGAATGTTGCACTGAAGAATTCTCAAAATGTTGGTGAAACAAATAATTTGTTTAGCTTTATAAGTAAAATGATGGGTTTTCGAACAATATTGAAAGCTAATCTGCTACGAGGAGGAGGATACAAGCCAACGCGACCTAATAAGAAGGAGTGGACAATAAACAGAATTAAGTGGGAAGACATGAAATCTGTTTTCAATGGAAGAATAAGGAGCTCATCTATAACCAATTTGAAACACAAAGATCCAATTGAATTTTTGGAAGATTGCGGTCCTTTGTTTGTCCGCCGTATTGCAAATATTTTGAAAAACGAACCTTTTCTTAAAGTAAACGCCGTCTTTTGTGGCAAATTTGTTAAATCTTCATTAAAGGAAGAACTCGAAGATTTCAAATATTTACCTACTAAAAATAAAATAATTTCAAGAGATACAAATCTCCCAGAATGGTTTGCAGAAAATATTATGAACACCATTCTTTCGGATTTGGACGACTTCCAGGAGCGTGACTCTGGGTGGGCCTTAAAAGAGGTGGTCAATTTAATGATTAACATCAACAAATATACACCCCTGGTGGGTTCATCTTATATCGAACTGCCACCGCCTATTATGAAAAGGCACGCTTGCGTCAATGTCCAAAATAACGACAACGCGTGCTTTGCTTGGGCGGTGGTGTCAGCAATGTACCCCGTTGAAAAACATCCACAAAGAGTTACAAAGTATCCACACTACTCCACCGTATTAAAATTTGAAGGAATCACTTTCCCTATAAGCAGGTCGGATATAGAAAAGTTTGAAAAACAAAATAATTTGAGCATAAATGTCTACATTCTCAACAAAAGTAAAGGTGAATTCACCGTTGCACCAACAAGACTCACAAATAATAAGAAAGAACAGCACATCAACCTTTTGTTGCTACAAAATTGTTACGATGAAGGTAAAGGCGAGCATCGAGTTAAATATCATTATGTTTGGATAAAGAATTTGTCTCGTTTGATATCATCCCAGCTAAGTAATCACCGCAGTAAGAAATTCTTTTGCGATCGCTGCCTTCATTATTTTTATAGTTTTGTTGATTTGGAGAAACATTCGATAGATTGTGAAAAAGTAAACAACTACAAAGTGATCTTGCCAAAGGAGGGTAAGCTGAAGTTTGAAAACTTTAAGAATAAGGAACGTGTACCATTTATTATCTATGCTGACTTTGAATGTATCTTAAAGCCGATCTCGTATAAAACCTTTCATATTGAACGCTACCAACAACATGAAGCACACAGTATGGGATACTACTATAAATGCTGCTATGATGACACGCTATCATATTATAAAAGCTACAGAGGACACGATTGCGCAAAATGGTTTGCTGACCAGTTACAGCTTACAGGAGATAGCAGAAAATGTAGAAAATATTCACCTTTCCCCCCTAGCGATGGCTCCGCTAACTTCAGAGCAGGCAAAAGGTTTCATAAATGCTGTAAACTGTCACATATGTGAAAAGCCCTTTGCGGAGAAAGATAAAGTGGTGAAAGATCACTACCATTTGACAGGAAATTACAGAGGCCCTGCTCACGATAGTTGTAACATTAATTATCAGGACTCTCGAACTATTCCTGTAGTTTTTCACAATTTGACTAATTACGATGCACATTTGCTTATAAAAGATGTATCTCTTGCCATACCTGGATCTTTAAAAATAATTCCAAATAGCACAGAGAAATATATTTCTATGGTAAAGTACATAGACGGGTACAAAACAAATTTCAAATTTATTGACTCGTTTCGATTCATGGCATCATCGTTGGATAAACTAGCGTCTTACTTGCAAGAAAAAAGAATTGTTCGTGCAGAGTATCCTAATCTTAATGATAAAAAGTTTAAGCTTTTAACGAGGAAAGGTGTGTTCCCATACGAGTATATCCAGAATGAGGAAAAATTGCTGGAAACACAGCTTCCAGCTTTTGAACAATTTTATAGTACTTTATCGGAATGTAACATTACAAAGGAGGAATATGAGCACGCGCTTATGGTATGGCAGGAGTTTGAAATCAAAACCTTAGGAGAATACAGCGACTTATACATGAAAGTAGACGTTCTTTTGTTAGCAGACATATTTGAAAACTTCCGTGATACCTGTATTAAAGATTACAATCTTGATCCTGCGCATTATTACACCTCACCAGGATTAGCTTGGGATGCTATGTTAAAATATACAAATGTGGAACTAGATTACATCAGCGACGTAGATATCTTAATGTTCTTGGAAAAGGGAGTACGAGGAGGTTTAACGCAATGTTCTAAGAGGCATGCGAAAGCTAACAACAAATATATGCACGAGTATGATCCCAATTATGCAGATAAATTCCTTATGTATTTCGACGTTAATGCCATGTATTCTTGGGCTATGTCACAATATTTACCATACGGAGAGCTCGAATGGGTCAAAGATATTGATACCGTTGATTTAAATACACCGGATGACTCACCAGTGGGATATATCTTGGAAGTAGACTTAGAATATCCCGAAGATATACATAATAGACACAAAGACTTACCTATGGCTCCAAAAAATGTTCTCCTCCAGGCTGTAAAGAGCAAAAAATGATGGCTACCTTGAATAATAAGAAGAACTATGTAGTGCATTATAGAAATTTAAAACAGTACTTATCGGAAGGATTAAAAATTTTTAAAATACATAGAGCGTTAAAATTCAAACAGTCGGATTGGATGAAGAAATATATAGATCTTAACGCGAATTTGCGTAAAAGTGCTAAGAATGAATTCGAAAAGAACTTGTACAAACTTATGTGCAATGCTGTATTTGGGAAAACAATGGAAAATGTTCGGCTTCGACGCGATATTAAGCTTAAAACAAAATGGGGTGGGCGATATGGAGCAGAAGCATTAATTTCAAAACCAAACTTTCATTCACGTACTATTTTTGACGACAATTTAATTGCGATCGAACTTCTACGACCTGAAGTGCTTTTTAACAAACCAATGTACGTTGGAATGTGTATTCTAGAAATATCGAAAACCATATTGTACGAGTTTCATTATACATTTATGAAAGAAAAATATGGTGGCCAGTGTAATTTGTGTTACACAGATACGGACTCGCTCATATATGAGGTTCAAGTTGAGGACGTATACAAAGATTTAAAAGAAAACTTACACCGATTTGACACCTCAGATTACCCCGCAGACAACTTATATGACATACCACGAGTTAACCAGAAGATACCAGGTCTTATGAAGGATGAAAATAATGGTTCAATCATGTAAGAATTTGTCGGACTCCGAGCGAAAATGTACTCTTTACGTGTTCGGACAAATGGTGAAAATCAAAATACTACAAAGAAAGCTAAAGGTGTAAAAAGATACGTAGTTAAAAATAAAATCACATTTGACGACTATTTAAAATGTTTGTTTGAGAATGAAGAAATGACGCATGAGCAAAACGGAATTAGATCTTATCACCATACTCTCTTCAGCACTACTCAAAGAAAATTAACGCTAAGCCCTTTTGATAACAAGCGATATGTTAAGCCTAACTCAGTAGAAACGCTACCATGGGGGCACTTCAGCATTATGAATGTAGACTAAAAATAAATTAGTTTACATAAATAAAATTTTTTTTGTCTTATTGTTCATACATATTACATGTTTAATTCTTATAGATTTGTAATCTAAGCTGTTGTTTCTGTAAAAATTATATTTATACATATATTAATAAAGTCATTATAAACAAACTTAAAGTGTGTTTTTTTTTTCATTTTATAAATTGAGTTGAACTTTTCAGGAAAGTATTAACAGTTTGGACAAATGTTTTTTTTTTTCAGATATTGTTATGATAAAAAGAAAAGTCTTTTTTTATCATAAGGTAACTTAAATTGAAATTATCGTGTGAGAGAGAAGGATTACGATGTGTGAGAATGTTCATGATAAATTATGATGTGAAAAAAGGCAGTTTTTATTTTCGGGTTATTATAATCATCGGAAGAGAGGATATTTTTTTTTTTTTTACCAACATTTTTATATTACGAGTATTATTTATTATTTTAAATAAATGTTACGCGCCAAAACAATCATCAAAAGTATTTAAAAATGAAATTTGCGTGAAAATGAAGTGGCTGTAAAAGCAAAGAAAGTAACAGGACCACAGATATTAAGAAAGACACAGCACTTCAATTAGCACACCTCACCAACAAAGTCGATTTTGTTGCGCATAAAACTTGCTGGGCAGCTCTTAATCGCAACAAGAATCTTACAGCAGAAACTGATTAAGCAGTAAACAACTGATTCGGCTCTGATATAAGAAAAAAAAAACAAACATTCGATGGAAGCAACCAAGCAAATCAATTTTGTCAAATATCTTTTTTTTTCAGTTGAAAAAAGTCTGCTAGAGTACATAACTTTTTGCAAAAAAAAAAAAAAAAGCTTTTCGTTCACGTTAGTAGACAACCTACTTCTTTGTTGGAAGCCCCTACCTAGTCGCAAGATGCCAATTGGAATTTTAATTTATGTGTTTTTACATATACTCGAAAAGGGTCTTCTAAGCATATTAAAATCTTTTTGCACATGCGTGTCTGTTAGCTGGAAAAACATTTGCGTTGAGTTCTTGCTTCGTTTAAGAATAGAATTTCTCAATTAGATGTAACCATAGATCGAGATTAATAATAAATAAAATTCCAAACAAATAAACTACTTTTTATTTGCTATATTATTGTCCGACAAAAAAAAAACATTACACTTTTTCTCACACTAGTAGTGCTAATTTATATAATTGTATAATAATAGGATAGAAGAGGGACATGTTTTAGTAGTGTGGCAGAAATATTAAAACCAGCCATCCTATATTTTTATTATTAACAGCAATTGATAATATTATTTATAATAAAAAATGTTATGGCTAGAGCAAACAAAAACATTTCAAAAGCAAAATATCTAACTGTATGTATAGATGTTTTCAAATGCCGTGACATTTGACGCATGTTGGGGTAAAAAGCTCTTAAAAATGTTTAAAAGCTGGAGATAATTTTTCTTCCTCTCTATTGAGAAATTAAGCTCCAAAATAGGAAGCCAAAGGCGCACGCAAAAGAATTGTCAGCAATTCCCATATACTTTCTGACAACTTGTTGCAAATATTACGACGACTCTGTCTTTTTATTAGAGCTTCTGTATATACCACAGTGGCTTAAAAAATCTCAAAAGAAAAACGAAATTTATATTTTCCAATTTGAATAATTGATATAAATTTGAAGATCGAAGATAAATATTTCTTAACCGTAAGTAAAATAAAAATGCGAAGAAACTATTTTAAACATAATTTATTCAAAGGAAACACTTTTCTAATTAAAATTGAATTTTTATTTTTCTGAATTTTTATTTTTCTTATAAATTCAAAAGGAAACACTTTTCTAATTAAAATTGAATTTTTATTTTTCTTATAATTTTGTGAACCATTGTATATTCAAAAAGTGAGCGAGAATTGACTCCTCCTCCTCCTTATCAAATCACTTGCTGTCATTTAATCAATCGCGACTGCGTATTGCTAATTTTACAAATTATGAATGAAAAGCGTCCTTTTTTATATATTTTTTAATTTTCAGGTTTTTGTATTTTACATATTTGCTACAGAAATAATTTGTAGCAATTTCTATTAAAAAATACGCAATTTGGGTTTTTAATACTTTGATACTAGGATTGTTGACGTTTTCGGCCAGTCGCATGCGCGCTTCTGCCAGGGGGGTTTACGTTGCTTGCAGCTACGGAGAGATCACAATTTATGAATGAAAATGCTCATGAATTTAAAAGAGGATTTTTCAGCATTTTTTTTTAATTATTATAAATTTAGGGATGAGAAATATTTCTCATAATTATAATAAAATTATGCTTATTATGATGGATAGATTTACTTGGTTGAGCAGGGTTTTTACATGTATTTAAAAGCTCTGCTCAATACATATAAAGATAACTTAACTTTATTCATTCGGCATGCGCGCATCCCTTCCCAAATATTTTTGTTGAGTTTTTTCTGCGTTTGTTGCCTTTTTAAATGAAAAGAGGGGAAGTGATAGAACAAAATTTATAAAATTTGGCAACGAGGTGCGCAGAACTGTTCAAATTTTTTGTGTCACGGAGTTTGAAAACATCTATACTAGTGGATCTAAAGAAAAGTATAGCAGGAACACAGAATTGAAGAAAGTCAGAAATACAACGCAAAGTTGCATATTATCTTTATCGCAGTTGCAAAGAGGCCGCGAATTCAGGTATAAGGAAAAACAAAAACAAAACTTAAACGTTCGAGCTACTAGAAGGGTGTCAATCCTGCCGGTTATTATAAGTCAGAGCCCTGTGCAAATTATTCGCAATATGCATAAGCTGGCGCCATGCATCTTTGTATTCATAAGTTATGAAAGAAGAATTTACACTTGCGCATAGATGATCGCCTGGTAGAAGATCCAAAGCAGCAAGAAAATTAGTTCCTAGTAAATTAAGCCCCCGGATTTAATTAATGATTAACGCATCCTTTGAAATATAATTAAAATAAAAAAAATATTTAAAATTCTTACTTTCTTTATTTTGTTTTCTTCAATTCAGATCTAGATTTTAACTGGGAAACTCGTATTTCCTAACATTTACCGTAATTTCAAGGTTTTTTTTAGGGTGCGCAAAGTTAAAATAAAACAACAAAGCCATCTCAATCTATGATAATCTAGTTTTTATAAAAATAATTTTTTTGCTAATTGTTTTTCAAACATCAACGATCAATAAATAACACGCCTGTTTTATTTTAACCAAAAATTGCACACCAACGCCGGTGCACCACCACTGGCGTCACACCAAAACCGGTGCGCCAACATGCGCATACGTTGCGCCGCGGTGGAGCTTTTTTTTTATACCTTGCGAAATTGGTTGGCGGTGAAGCTCTGAATAAACATTGCTTTGCTCGGTATTTTTATTTGTTGTTGGTTAATATGTTTTTCGCCAGGCATGCAATTTTTGGTTGCATGCATTTATGAATGCCTGGTAGCAGGTGATGAATAAAGTACAGAGCCAGCCTAGCGCGTTTTTTTTTGATGTTATTTTTCTCGCATAATTTTTTTTGTTTACAAATAATATTATTGACTTTGTTAAAAATTAAAATTCTATTAGTACTTTTATTTCACAACAAAAAAGTATAAAAGAAGTAAAAATAGTCAAGTAGTTCATTCTTCACCTCTCACACAGAGGGAAAACCAGCCAAAGACGAGCATAATTGACAGTTCAGGAGAGTTGTACCAGTTGTTAATCAATCCTGGATTTTTGGTTAAAATAAAACAGGCGTGTTATTTATTGATCGTTGATGTTTGAAAAACAATTAGCAAAAAAATTATTTTTATAAAAACTAGATTATCATAGATTGAGATGGCTTTGTTGTTTTATTTTAACTTTGCGCACCCTAAAAAAAACCTTGAAATTACGGTAAATGTTAGGAAATACGAGTTTCCCAGTTAAAATCTAGATCTGAATTGAAGAAAACAAAATAAAGAAAGTAAGAATTTTAAATATTTTTTTTATTTTAATTATATTTCAAAGGATGCGTTAATCATTAATTAAATCCGGGGGCTTAATTTACTAGGAACTAATTTTCTTGCTGCTTTGGATCTTCTACCAGGCGATCATCTATGCGCAAGTGTAAATTCTTCTTTCATAACTTATGAATACAAAGATGCATGGCGCCAGCTTATGCATATTGCGAATAATTTGCACAGGGCTCTGACTTATAATAACCGGCAGGATTGACACCCTTCTAGTAGCTCGAACGTTTAAGTTTTGTTTTTGTTTTTCCTTATACCTGAATTCGCGGCCTCTTTGCAACTGCGATAAAGATAATATGCAACTTTGCGTTGTATTTCTGACTTTCTTCAATTCTGTGTTCCTGCTATACTTTTCTTTAGATCCACTAGTACATACAGTTAGATATTTTGCTTTTGAAATGTTTTTGTTTGCTCTAGCCATAACATTTTTTATTATAAATAATATTATCAATTGCTGTTAATAATAAAAATATAGGATGGCTGGTTTTAATATTTCTGCCACACTACTAAAACATGTCCCTCTTCTATCCTATTATTATACAATTATATAAATTAGCACTACTAGTGTGAGAAAAAGTGTAATGTTTTTTTTTGTCGGACAATAATATAGCAAATAAAAAGTAGTTTATTTGTTTGGAATTTTATTTATTATTAATCTCGATCTATGGTTACATCTAATTGAGAAATTCTATTCTTAAACGAAGCAAGAACTCAACGCAAATGTTTTTCCAGCTAACAGACACGCATGTGCAAAAAGATTTTAATATGCTTAGAAGACCCTTTTCGAGTATATGTAAAAACACATAAATTAAAATTCCAATTGGCATCTTGCGACTAGGTAGGGGCTTCCAACAAAGAAGTAGGTTGTCTACTAACGTGAACGAAAAGCTTTTTTTTTTTTTTTTTGCAAAAAGTTATGTACTCTAGCAGACTTTTTTCAACTGAAAAAAAAAGATATTTGACAAAATTGATTTGCTTGGTTGCTTCCATCGAATGTTTGTTTTTTTTTTCTTATATCAGAGCCGAATCAGTTGTTTACTGCTTAATCAGTTTCTGCTGTAAGATTCTTGTTGCGATTAAGAGCTGCCCAGCAAGTTTTATGCGCAACAAAATCGACTTTGTTGGTGAGGTGTGCTAATTGAAGTGCTGTGTCTTTCTTAATATCTGTGGTCCTGTTACTTTCTTTGCTTTTACAGCCACTTCATTTTCACGCAAATTTCATTTTTAAATACTTTTGATGATTGTTTTGGCGCGTAACATTTATTTAAAATAATAAATAATACTCGTAATATAAAAATGTTGGTAAAAAAAAAAAAAATATCCTCTCTTCCGATGATTATAATAACCCGAAAATAAAAACTGCCTTTTTTCACATCATAATTTATCATGAACATTCTCACACATCGTAATCCTTCTCTCTCACACGATAATTTCAATTTAAGTTACCTTATGATAAAAAAAGACTTTTCTTTTTATCATAACAATATCTGAAAAAAAAAACATTTGTCCAAACTGTTAATACTTTCCTGAAAAGTTCAACTCAATTTATAAAATGAAAAAAAAAACACACTTTAAGTTTGTTTATAATGACTTTATTAATATATGTATAAATATAATTTTTACAGAAACAACAGCTTAGATTACAAATCTATAAGAATTAAACATGTAATATGTATGAACAATAAGACAAAAAAAATTTTATTTATGTAAACTAATTTATTTTTAGTCTACATTCATAATGCTGAAGTGCCCCCATGGTAGCGTTTCTACTGAGTTAGGCTTAACATATCGCTTGTTATCAAAAGGGCTTAGCGTTAATTTTCTTTGAGTAGTGCTGAAGAGAGTATGGTGATAAGATCTAATTCCGTTTTGCTCATGCGTCATTTCTTCATTCTCAAACAAACATTTTAAATAGTCGTCAAATGTGATTTTATTTTTAACTACGTATCTTTTTACACCTTTAGCTTTCTTTGTAGTATTTTGATTTTCACCATTTGTCCGAACACGTAAAGAGTACATTTTCGCTCGGAGTCCGACAAATTCTAACATGATTGAACCATTATTTTCATCCTTCATAAGACCTGGTATCTTCTGGTTAACTCGTGGTATGTCATATAAGTTGTCTGCGGGGTAATCTGAGGTGTCAAATCGGTGTAAGTTTTCTTTTAAATCTTTGTATACGTCCTCAACTTGAACCTCATATATGAGCGAGTCCGTATCTGTGTAACACAAATTACACTGGCCACCATATTTTTCTTTCATAAATGTATAATGAAACTCGTACAATATGGTTTTCGATATTTCTAGAATACACATTCCAACGTATATTGGTTTGTTAAAAAGCACTTCAGGTCGTAGAAGTTCGATCGCAATTAAATTGTCGTCAAAAATAGTACGTGAATGAAAGTTTGGTTTTGAAATTAATGCTTCTGCTCCATATCGCCCACCCCATTTTGTTTTAAGCTTAATATCGCGTCGAAGCCGAACATTTTCCATTGTTTTCCCAAATACAGCATTGCACATAAGTTTGTACAAGTTCTTTTCGAATTCATTCTTAGCACTTTTACGCAAATTCGCGTTAAGATCTATATATTTCTTCATCCAATCCGACTGTTTGAATTTTAACGCTCTATTGCCCGATTTCTTCACAATGGGTTATACCTCTGCCAGCTTTATCCATAGTATATCTAAAGAAATTGGTTTTCTTCACTTTTGCTATCGTTGGGTTAGGACTTATCGGGGGGTTAAAGTTAACTGGCCAATTTTGAGGGTTTATCTCTTGGTTAGTGTCAAAATATTTGTTTTTGACATTTTTTTAAATATTTTATCATATTAAAAATGGACGCATTTATGAATGTTAATGTTTTCTCGACCGATGAGAGCGAAGAGGAGAATTTAATGGAAAATGTTACATTAAAATTAGAAAAAATACGTTTTCATTAATAAATGAGAACATTAATTTAAGTATTAAGTATTAAGTAGGCGTAAGTATTTGCCTATCTCCCAATTACAATTTAAATATTTTTTAAATTATTTCAATGTTTGACGTCAAAAAAACCGCCAAATTATAATTTTGCGTTTTTTAACGAGACTTGCGCAAAAGCCAAACATATCTCAGCAATTTGCAGAGATGCCATATGAATGGTAGGTTAACTATCTGTGGAATACGTAACTTTAGATTCGCGTGAAGAAAACCGTCCAACATTTAATCGAAGTTTATTTTTATTCGAAAGTTAGAAAACCCGTGGATAAGTGTAAAGTGAAGAAATCGGGCATATGTATTTTAAAAATTTTTAATCCTTCCGATAAGTACTGTTTTAAATTTCTATAATGCACTACATAGTTCTTCTTATTATTCAAGGTAGCCATCATTTTTTGCTCTTTACAGCCTGGAGGAGAACATTTTTTGGAGCCATAGGTAAGTCTTTGTGTCTATTATGTATATCTTCGGGATATTCTAAGTCTACTTCCAAGATATATCCCACTGGTGAGTCATCCGGTGTATTTAAATCAACGGTATCAATATCTTTGACCCATTCGAGCTCTCCGTATGGTAAATATTGTGACATAGCCCAAGAATACATGGCATTAACGTCGAAATACATAAGGAATTTATCTGCATAATTGGGATCATACTCGTGCATATATTTGTTGTTAGCTTTCGCATGCCTCTTAGAACATTGCGTTAAACCTCCTCGTACTCCCTTTTCCAAGAACATTAAGATATCTACGTCGCTGATGTAATCTAGTTCCACATTTGTATATTTTAACATAGCATCCCAAGCTAATCCTGGTGAGGTGTAATAATGCGCAGGATCAAGATTGTAATCTTTAATACAGGTATCACGGAAGTTTTCAAATATGTCTGCTAACAAAAGAACGTCTACTTTCATGTATAAGTCGCTGTATTCTCCTAAGGTTTTGATTTCAAACTCCTGCCATACCATAAGCGCGTGCTCATATTCCTCCTTTGTAATGTTACATTCCGATAAAGTACTATAAAATTGTTCAAAAGCTGGAAGCTGTGTTTCCAGCAATTTTTCCTCATTCTGGATATACTCGTATGGGAACACACCTTTCCTCGTTAAAAGCTTAAACTTTTTATCATTAAGATTAGGATACTCTGCACGAACAATTCTTTTTTCTTGCAAGTAAGACGCTAGTTTATCCAACGATGATGCCATGAATCGAAACGAGTCAATAAATTTGAAATTTGTTTTGTACCCGTCTATGTACTTTACCATAGAAATATATTTCTCTGTGCTATTTGGAATTATTTTTAAAGATCCAGGTATGGCAAGAGATACATCTTTTATAAGCAAATGTGCATCGTAATTAGTCAAATTGTGAAAAACTACAGGAATAGTTCGAGAGTCCTGATAATTAATGTTACAACTATCGTGAGCAGGGCCTCTGTAATTTCCTGTCAAATGGTAGTGATCTTTCACCACTTTATCTTTCTCCGCAAAGGGCTTTTCACATATGTGACAGTTTACAGCATTTATGAAACCTTTTGCCTGCTCTGAAGTTAGCGGAGCCATCGCTAGGGGGGAAAGGTGAATATTTTCTACATTTTCTGCTATCTCCTGTAAGCTGTAACTGGTCAGCAAACCATTTTGCGCAATCGTGTCCTCTGTAGCTTTTATAATATGATAGCGTGTCATCATAGCAGCATTTATAGTAGTATCCCATACTGTGTGCTTCATGTTGTTGGTAGCGTTCAATATGAAAGGTTTTATACGAGATCGGCTTTAAGATACATTCAAAGTCAGCATAGATAATAAATGGTACACGTTCCTTATTCTTAAAGTTTTCAAACTTCAGCTTACCCTCCTTTGGGAAGATCACTTTGTAGTTGTTTACTTTTTCACAATCTATCGAATGTTTCTCCAAATCAACAAAACTATAAAAATAATGAAGGCAGCGATCGCAAAAGAATTTCTTACTGTGGTGATTACTTAGCTGGGATGATATCAAACGAGACAAATTCTTTATCCAAACATAATGATATTTAACTCGATGCTCGCCTTTACCTTCATCGTAACAATTTTGTAGCAACAAAAGGTTGATGTGCTGTTCTTTCTTATTATTTGTGAGTCTTGTTGGTGCAACGGTGAATTCACCTTTACTTTTGTTGAGAATGTAGACATTTATGCTCAAATTATTTTGTTTTTCAAACTTTTCTATATCCGACCTGCTTATAGGGAAAGTGATTCCTTCAAATTTTAATACGGTGGAGTAGTGTGGATACTTTGTAACTCTTTGTGGATGTTTTTCAACGGGGTACATTGCTGACACCACCGCCCAAGCAAAGCACGCGTTGTCGTTATTTTGGACATTGACGCAAGCGTGCCTTTTCATAATAGGCGGTGGCAGTTCGATATAAGATGAACCCACCAGGGGTGTATATTTGTTGATGTTAATCATTAAATTGACCACCTCTTTTAAGGCCCACCCAGAGTCACGCTCCTGGAAGTCGTCCAAATCCGAAAGAATGGTGTTCATAATATTTTCTGCAAACCATTCTGGGAGATTTGTATCTCTTGAAATTATTTTATTTTTAGTAGGTAAATATTTGAAATCTTCGAGTTCTTCCTTTAATGAAGATTTAACAAATTTGCCACAAAAGACGGCGTTTACTTTAAGAAAAGGTTCGTTTTTCAAAATATTTGCAATACGGCGGACAAACAAAGGACCGCAATCTTCCAAAAATTCAATTGGATCTTTGTGTTTCAAATTGGTTATAGATGAGCTCCTTATTCTTCCATTGAAAACAGATTTCATGTCTTCCCACTTAATTCTGTTTATTGTCCACTCCTTCTTATTAGGTCGCGTTGGCTTGTATCCTCCTCCTCGTAGCAGATTAGCTTTCAATATTGTTCGAAAACCCATCATTTTACTTATAAAGCTAAACAAATTATTTGTTTCACCAACATTTTGAGAATTCTTCAGTGCAACATTCAATAATCTCAGGTTTTTTGAACACAGCTTTAACAATTGTTCTAATTCTTTTATGTCACTTTTTTTAACACTATTCACCGACTTTTCCATACTATTTATCATTGACTTCCCTTGTTTTATAAAAGACATTTTTATAAATTATTTGATTTTTTCTTTGATGTTGTCTCTATGACTTAGAGATTAAGAATAAGCAGGTTCATCAGTTTTACTCCTTTTATACCTTTTTGAGCGCCAACACGATGCTAAGGTGACCAAAATAGTAAATGGACTTTGCAAGATTAAATAATTATAAAATAATATTTATCGGAGGGTAAATTTGACTTCATAATTAATTAATTAATACGCTTCTGTTACGTTCATCTTACAAATCTGGTAACAGGAGCACATGCATAACAAAAAGCTTTCAATGTAGAACAAAATAATTTACCTACTGACTGCGATCCACTTGCATAAGCCGTAATTTGTGTTCGCTGCGCACTGCACTTGAATGCTTTGAACTATTCTCATTTGAGTTGGCTGCACCTTGTACCGAAAGCTTTTGTAAGAAAGAAGCGAAGAAGGTAACGAAGAGAATCTAGATAACGAAATGCGCACGGATGTATTGAAATGCATGAGGTACATTTTGCCCCGATTGTTTTTTTGTGTGTCCACTGTCGAGGTGTAAACAAAACCGGTCGAGTAGAAACAACACTTGAGCGTCTGTGTGCAATTGTGAAATTTCGCTTTCAATTATGAATTCCTGTTACTTCTCTTTAGCATCCACTTGCTTGGTAGTGTTATAACGGTTTAATGCTCTTGATTCTTCTCGAATAACATTTTTATTTAAATAATATTAAAAATTCCTGTTAAAAATAAAATAATAACTTATTCTTATGATAAGGCCCCGGAAAATAAAAACATCTTTATTTTACAAGAATTTGCAAGATAAACTCGCGCACACAGCCACACACACACACACACACAATCTCCAAAATATGACTTCATCCAAAAGCCCGAGTTGGCACACCAAGGAAAATACAAGATGGCGGATTGTTGCGAGATTTTCGCCCATGTATTTTATATGGGGAAAGTGGGCTAGAACGCCCATAGCTTATCTACTAAGCTCTTCTTAACTCATTTACTGACCCCGAAATGCAACAGGCAGCCAGATTGGCCGGAAAGAAGACTACCACAGAAGTTTTGGCATATGCTCTGGCATACGAGGCAGCGAAGCACGCAATAAGGAGTGCAGTCCGCTTCAGGGAAATCAGCATGCCCGAGGATATTTGCAACCGAATAAACACTTCGGAAGTACGTAGCCGACTACGATGCTGGAACTGCGGTGAGCCGGGTCATTTACAAGGGAATTGTCGGAAGCGAAGAGGAGCACGATCTCCAGGGAGTAGGAGTGGCTCAACTTGGTGTGAAAAATGCGGACAGCGGCAGAAAGGCGACCAGAGGGAATTGGTCAAGGGAATCAAAGCCCGTGGTGTCATCGTCAACAACAGCGTTGTCATCAAGGGCAAAGTTGGAGATGAAAAATGCACAATAACCCTTGATACTGGTGCTTCAAGATCTGTCAGCCGGGCTGACTTGGTCGGTAGAAAATGGCTGACAAACGCAAACCGATATATGGTGAAAACTGTAACAGGGGAGCCAGTGCTATTATACGGGGAGATCATCATGGATTTGGTGCTCATCGACATTGGATTTTCACATCCGTTCCTGGTAGCTGATATAACAGACGAGTGTATTCTCAGATTGGACTTTATGTTAACACACAAAATCCTATTGGACATTGGAGAGGAAACGATGAAATATCGCAACAGGGAAGTTCCAATGGATACTGCACTCACCCGGCGACCATGCGAACCAGGTTTTAAACATCGTTTGTGTAACGAGGAAAAATTAAAGAGGATGACTGCTGAGCCGAGTATAGGATGTGAGGACCAGCGACTTCGATATGCTCAACGCAACGACCCAGATATTTCCGCGATATTATTATGGATAGTATACGAGGAGAAACCTAAATGGAAGGACATCGCAGAGAGAAGCGAAACCCTGAAGAGATATTGGGCCCAATGGGATTCATTGCACACCGAGGGAGAAATATTGAAGCGCAAATGGGAAACCGCTGATGGTACCTCTCATCGAATGCAGGTGCTAGTCCCTCGTGCTGAAATAAGAAATATTCTCGAGGAGTGTCATAATAGCCCGTCAGAAGGACATTTAGGAGTCAAAAAAACTCTGGGAAAATTAAGGGAACGATTCTACTGGCTACACATGTTGGAGGATGTTACGAACTGGTGTCGTAAATGCACAGTTTGTTCTAACAGCAAGAGTCGCAACGACACAACGTGGGAGCCACAGTTGAAAGAATCGAAAGGGAGAATCTGAAGACCGCCAGCCACAGAATGAAAGCAAGGTATGACCTAAGAGCAAACTGTAGTGGATACCAGGAAGGTGACCTCGTTTGGCTGTTCAACGCTCGGCGACGGAAGGGGAAGTCTCCGAAGCTTCAGCGCCAGTGGGAGGGGCCCTATAAAATCCTAACACGGATCAACGACGTTGTCTACAGGATTCAACAAGGACCCAAGGCAAAGAAGAAAATAGTGTACATCGACAGGCTGTGCCCTTATCATCAGCCGGATCCAGGATGGACAACTGTTCGAGACGAACAGTCCTAAGGAGGGGCAGTGTGATGATTTATGTGCCATCTATTACAGCTTGGAGACAACTGTTATTTGTAACGACTTTAGAACTTGGCGTTTGTAATGATTTATGTACTAAAACTAAACTATTGGTGCCATCTACTAGATTGGAATGTGAACAAATGAAAATTAAAAGGCAAAGGTTTTAGAAGCTTCGGGAAAAATTATATTCACGTACCAATGTTCTAGATAATGGTAAAAGAATCGGGTACGTGGATAAAGGAGAAGCTTGGATATATAAATGCAGCAGCAGCGGCATTTAGCAGGAGTTTGTGATTTGAAATGAGATTAAAGGGTTCGAAAGTGATCTAAAGCGAAAAGTGGTTGGAATAGTGAATTAAAAAGCGATAAATTGAAGTTAATTGTGTGAGATATTAAATTGTTAGTGATAAATAGTCAACTTTAAGAATTGTGGTTTAGTTGTTCTTGAATTGTGTCTGTTATTGAATTGTGTTTTAGTTTTTAATAAATAAGTTTTGTGTGAACATTCAAAAGTGTATTCCTTAATAATCCTACTAATCCGTTAAGCAGTAAAAACGTAACAGTATCATACCATGCTTTTTCATATGCATGAATAATGCATCAACTAATAGAGAAATCGAGTTATAAACACTGTTTCGGAAAAGTGTCTTGGCCCTTAATCCTTGGATTGTTATTCTTTCCCGGATTCCAAAGAGGCAGTTAAAAACTCGTTAAAAACTTTACTTCTATATATTATTCCATCTACATATTAATATGCAAGCACTTTTTGTGTACAGCATTTTAACCGACTTCCACTAAACCGATTTTGCTCAAACTGGTTTTATATGGAGTCGTAAAGGTGTGCGCAAAACAAGAATTATTCATTTATCTCAGTTCTGTCACTCAGAAATGAGTGTTGTACATTGATTATATACTAAGTAGATATGGACAAACGCAAGTCAAAATAACATCCAGCTACGGCGCTATGAGCTTCGTGCCCTAGTATCGCAGGGTTTTGTTCTCCTCTATATGGTTAGTTTCCGAACTAAAGTTTTCCTTGTTATGAAACAGCCCTTCGCGCATTTGGAAAACAAATCAGAAGCTGCGGCTTTTATTTTAGTGGCTGCGGATCTAAAAATAGATTCCTATGCGCTTTAGCTATTGTTTTGTTCATGGATAGATGAAAAAATGATGATAATTTCGTTGCCGATGGGTAAAATTTGATAACGGGGGAAAAAATGAATGGGCGAGACAACTTTAATGGGAAATTTGGCATCAAGCGTTTCTTATTATGTTGAGAAAAATGAAATGGCTTTTAAGGGATTATTTCATTTTTTTAGCGAAAAATGTAACAAATTTTTAGATTTCTTTCTCAGGTATTTTAATTCGTAGAAACTTGAAATTTTTATGGGTAATTTGTACTAGTATTGAGATAAACAAAATAATTTTTGATGTGAAACATCTTGGCGCGCGTTAAGAGTAATTTTTCAAGGTTGCAACGCGTGGCTTAATGCAATTGTTGTTGTGAATTTCAACGCTTCGGAAACGACGGAAGATCTGTATTGAGGAAGACAGAATAAGATGGAGATATTGAAAAAAGAGTAACACCAAAGAAAAGTGTTTATATGCGACGAGCCAGAATAACAAACCAAGAATCCTAGAATGGACGAGTTGGTTGAGTGTATGATATTCGACGTTGATATTCCGAAAAAGTCGCAGGTTCAATTCTTGATCGAGGCAGTTGAATTTTTTATTTATATTTCAAAGATTTAATTTAAAATTATTTCCAAAAAAGGTACAATAAAGCAGTCAGTCTGTAGAAGGGCAGAATGCCAGGAAGTTACTACATTAATGAAAATGATTATTTAGATTAATTTATTTGATTTTCTATAAAAATGGTTAATAGGCGAACTTAAATTATTTTTATCTAAAAATTTGAGTTATAGACTTATGCATTCATGCACTGTACATATATCTGTATTTTGTAGCACAATAATGCGCAAAAGTCAATATATTGTTTTAATTGTAAGCATATAGCGGCAGCTAAAAATTGAAACATTTTAGTTATCACAACTAATTTTCATTCGTTGCTATAATGTAGGTGCTATAAAAATATTCATGTGGGTCCTATAAAAATATTTTATATGAAATTGTTATTTCAAATATTTAATTCAAATCTGATGCTATTTAAATTGTAAGCCATAAAACTTTTAATTTCAAAGAAATATTTTTTAAAATTCCCTGCAAATATTGCAATTTCAAATCAAATATTCCCTACACAAAACAAAATTTCTTGTCAAAATTGAAAAATTACTAATTTTTTTAGTAAAATACTAAATGGACGAAGTAACAGTGTTTTCTTTAATAATTGAAAATATATTCTTAAATCCTTTGAAATTTGTATGCAATGTACTTGTCTTTCTTAAATTCAAAATTCTGAAATAATTACGAATTTTTGACTTTTGGACAAGGGCAATATATATTTCGAAGGTGATACCAACACGACCCGACCCTTGGCGCTGATTCTACGTTTTAACCATTCGGCTACCAAAGCCTATGGAGCGGAAATAACGAAATCGATAATTATAGTCTTCTGGCTGGATTTATACGCCTCTCATCTAAGCGATAGACTAAATATATATGTAATACATATGTATATTTGTATGAATAAATTAATATTTTGAAAAGACAGTTTGCTACCACGATACACAAGTCTCAAGGAGTGCTTCACTCTATCATTACTCTATCACTCATTCGCTATCATTAGTTTATGTGGCTTTGTCACGTGTAACAAGTATCCAAACCCCGAGATGACGAGTCAGTGACGACACCTGTTGGTGATTTTGTATTACTGAGTGTAAAACTCTGAATGGGAAAATAATTGTCATTGTAGCTATTTACATATATATCTGTTAATCAAAAGCTCGATGACATTACATATTTTATACATCGCTCATTACTAATGTAGGTGGTGCTACTATTGGTAAGAGATTCTTATTAATTATTCAATTTAAAGAAAGATAAAGATCGCCAAAGATGTTACACGCGCTATTTTTTTTATTTTTTAATTTTTTTATATAGCATGGTCAAGCTAAGGAATCTCCCTTTGTAACACTAGTGGAAGGCAGTTCGACAATCGAGTTGTTCTATTTCTAAACTAGCAAAAACCCGCGTGCGTTGCAACGCCTTTTAATAAAAAAACTAATGTGTGCAAAGTCCGGGATAGGAAATAGGTATAATGAAAAAAATAACAAATTTGCAAAACATAATTTAGGGCACACAACTCGACTATTGAATAATCTCTCACAGTCAGTATTTCCGACCTCCTACAATATCCAAGAGTTCAAAAGCAGGGTTAATCCGCACCTTCTTCAACAACCCCCCCGAACCCCCATAACCCTTAACCTATTCCCCCCTTAGTAAGCTCCCTGCTAGACATTGCGCCATGACGTGCAAACGACAACGGACTGGTAGTACAAAGGGTGATTCCTGAGCTTGGCACTGCCACATAAAACAAATAAAAAAATTTAAAGTTACTTATAAAAAATGTGTTAGAACTTTTTTAAAATGCGGTGTTGAGCGCCACCTATCGGAAAAATTGTGTGCTACATGCACAACAATCACATTCAGAACACGTGCCTTACCCTGTGCGGAACTTGCCCAATAGCGTCCTCAACATTTTGTTCCCATTTGTTTATTGAGTTCGATATATTCTCTGTTTTAATTTTCATCAGACCTATCGATCATTTGCGGAGATGGCAAACCATAATCTTCACAGTATTTCCGCATATTGAAAGAACAATATCTCGCCGTGACAGCATTTAATTCGCGTTCCTTCGATTATCGAGTCATGTTTTCGGTCTAACCCGACAGTCGGATAATAGTGAAAAGTATGCTAAACGCCTAAGAAGATTCTGAATCATCCCGTTAAAGTCCTAAAATCGGATTAACCGTTCCGAGCTTTGAGGTTTACAATTGGAATGATAAAAAAAGTTTCCACTGGCTTTTCTGCGACTATCGCATCAAGTTTTCCGCCTGAATCAATAGTCGGAACCGAGTGAAGCCTAGAACATGCCCAAGAAAATACTGAATCTTCCCGTGAAAATCCCATCGCAATCGGATTAGCCGTTGTTGGTACGTAGGTACACTGAGAGAAAAATACTTTAAAATTATTTGGAAACACTTTTGAATTAAAAATTTTCAAACACAAAAGAGAGCTAACCTTGAAAATCTTTGATTTAAAAATGAAAATTTTTGAGTAATTTGTGAAAGTATTCCATTTTTAATTTTCAATTATCCATTTTAATTTAATAATGGGCTATTTTGAATCAAGAGTCAGTTTTTTTATTTAAAACTATAGCACTTTTAATTTAAAAATGGAAATTTTTTAATTATAAAGTAAGACATATAGAATTGAAAGTAAAAAAATGTTGTTTCAAAATGCAGAATGCTGAAATAAGAGCGAAAAATTCTTCATTCAAACATAGTATATTTGAATAAAGGAACGAATTTTTAATTTCAATTTTAATTTAAAAATGGAAAATTTTTAATTATATAGTCAGCCATATTTATTCAAAAATGTAGGGTGTTGAAATAAAAGAGAAAAATTTTTTATTCGAAAATAGTGTATTTGAATTAAGAACCTGCGTTTTTGATTTAAGCATACATATTACTTATTCACATACATATATTTATCCACATATACATTATATAAGAATTTTATCATAGTTAATATATACACATTATTTGACATGCAATAAAATACAGCTTGCCATTTTTATTGAATCCAAATAAAGTCCTTTTAAGTAAATATTAGTAAGAGAGATTATTTCTTAAAACAAAGCAAATTTCCAGTTATAATTTTAGAAATTCTTAGGTTTTTCCGTATAGGTAATTACAAATTCTTATTTCTAACGTAAGTTTTACCGTTATTTATTTGGTGTATATTCATAGGCAAACTTGTAAAGGAAACAATTTTTATCATTTTTATTTCATCAATTTTTCTTCCAATCTGAAAGGATTGAAAATGATTATCAAATGTTCTAATTTCTATGGGATTACAAAAAACATAAATTTCACTCATTTCTATAATAAAAAACTTAATTTTGTATAATTCATATATACTTCCTTTGCTAATTGCTAAATAATTATTTGCCTTATAAACTGTTCCTTTAAATGTTATTAATTCTGAAATTTTGGCACAACTGTAATCAAAACCATCAAGTTTATCTATTCTGAAAAAATATTCTTCTTTTCTTAAGTCTAGTATTTTAAAATTGTCATAATTATAAAGTGGTGAAAAACCGTTCTTATACTTAATTAAAAAATATGCATTGGATAAACAACTCTTCATAGCCGCTGAATGTGCAGGATTAATCCTAGATGTAATGCTGTTGAAGTACATTTTTTGTTCTTTATGCTTTGCCTCGAAACGCATAGACCAAATATTTTTGAGAGGACCACACATTTTTATTGCTCGAGGGTAGTGCAATAAAAAATGGTGTTTCGGCTTTAAAGGTCCATAATTTTTGGTAAACACTTTGTTATGCTTTTCTATTAGATTCGTCAGTTCATTTAAGTCATTACTAGAAAAACATGTTTTGAACAATATGTCCAATATTTTTATTGTTAAAATGAGAAAATTCCAGTGTTTGTTTCCTCGGGGAATTAAGTCTCCTATCATCAAAGGTAAAAAGTTTACAAAACACAAGACCTCACTAGCAGTCATTTTCAAATTAAAGGACTTTAATCTTTCGATTTTCAATGCTTGAGATGTATTACCGACATTAGTATCACCTAAAGGAAAAAGTTGTTTTCTACTGTTTATATCATGTAAATAAATTATGTTATCATCGATCAAACCTATCAACACGTTGCACACATTGTATACACATACTCCCTCCGCAATGTCGTGCATTAAATCGAAGTAGAAATTTTCAGCCACATGAAATGTTTTTAATGAATTAAAAATACAATTTTCTTTTACACCAGTTTCTTGAAAATCATTTTTTGAAAGATCATCTTCGTAATTTTGAATATTTCGTAGAAAATTTGCATTTTCAATCGTATCAATTTGCATTTGTTGTCTCGCTCTTCTGCAAGACCGACAGTATCGTTTGCTATTAAATGATTGTATAAATCCTAAAACACTATTAAGTCCTAAATTGTCCCCAACTACTAATCCTAGTATAAAATGCACTTTTATGGTCTTTTGTTGTACTTGAATAATAATTCCTTCTTCCAAAACTTTCAACTCTTTTATCAGATGATAAAAAGATGCTTCGTTACCACAGTCTTTTAAATGATTTGTGGCTATAAAACCAGCAGTAAAAATGAAATCTAATTTAGAGAGAAGGTACTGTGGAATTGTTGGGAAATTGTAATAACACCCGCAAATAGAAAATGTATGGCTGCCAAGGGCGTTATTAATCTGAAAATCATCGAAATATAAGTTATATGGTATAACATTCTCAGAACGAATTTTTTGTTTCTTTAATTTAAATATTTCGCCATTCGCAAAATTAGTAATTTCATTTTCTTCAAGCAGATTCCTAGTATTTTCTAAAGTTTCTTGTAGTACACCAGGTAATTCAAAAAGAGATTTAAATTTAAAACGTAAGGGCATTATTTCAAAAGTGTAAGGTTTTGGAGCTAATGTTGGATTTCCTTGAATGATCCTTTCGGAAACTTCATTTCTTATAATAACAGAATTGGGAGGTTCATAAAGTTTCATTTCTCTTAGAACTTTCAAAAATTTATGTTCGGTATTTATATCTTGAAATGGTTTTACGCCAAAATTTAAAATGCGATCTAAATCTTCATTCAGTGCATTTGCAGAAGAACTATTAACAACTAATTTTATGCAGTTTGATAAGGATGATAATAGGTCAGTAATAATGTTTTGAATTGTAATAACCTCTGCGCGGGGCATCGAACCTTTTGAATGCAACTTCAAAGATAATTTAATAGCTTCTATTTTTAAATTTTGTAAAGTACTGTCGATATTGTATGTTACATCGTTGTTATTATCAGTGGGTGACTCTGAAAGCATATCAGAAGCAAGCCTGTTTCTATTTTCCAAAACAGGTTCAATAAAGTTGAGCATATTTTCCCCAACTTTTATCTCCTGATTTGGAATTTCCCCATTCTTTTCATGATTTGTTAGATGACGTTTAAAAGTGCTATAATTAGTGAAAAGTTGTTTACAATGCATACATTTTAGAACTTCATTTTGAGAAATGAAATGATCAAATTTACAATGATTAATTAAAATTTTTGGAGACGAATAAGTCTTTAAACATCTGAAACATTGATACATGTTTAAATACAGACTTAATAGTATTAATAAAGTATATAACACGGTGTTATACAGTATTTAATTTTGTTCCATAAAACCTAAAATTGAGGAAAGTTTAGCTGTCTTTTGATCGAATTCAGTACTGATACCAAAAAAGAATTTTTGAATAAATAACCAAGGTAACTCACAAATTTTTGGATATTTCAAGAATAAGACTTGGTAAATTTTAAAGCAAATGTCTAAGCTCTCAATAAATGAATTAAATTTATATAAGTTTTTATCATAATACACATAAAAAGATTTTGGTTGGTCACGCTCAGGTCCTTCAATTATCAAAAAAGGCTGGATTGTTAAACTATTTGAATAGTACTTGCCAACTAATTCTGCAATGTGCCGTTGTAAATCGTTGATGGAGAACAAATAAAGGACTAGGCTGACGTTGGCATCCTCTATGGTCGCTTTCTTAGTAATTTTTCCACTTTTGTTGTTCTTAAATCTCCCAGATGGTGGCAGCACAGAATTCAACAAAATCGTTAATATATAATCTTCACCATCTAAAAGAAAACAGTTAGAACTTTTCTATTTCATAAATAAAAATACACCTTTATTTTTTGTTGTTTTTGCAACTTGAAATAATTTTTTGCAAGCTGTATTGTGGATATTAGTTTCGTAGTAGATTTTAATCCTTTCCTTGAATGTTTCCCACTTGCTCATAAGTAAATGGTCCTTATTCGTGTATAGAAGTTTGAAGTCAATATTTATCTGTAATACAAAGATAATTTAATTTTAATATATAATACTAAAAAGTGTTTTAATACCAGTTGTGGTGCTCTGGAATCCCTTAATTTAGGGCCAGGCTTCTATAAATTTGGTACCTGACAACTTCTTAACATCGCTTTGTCGTAAAACAAAAGTTTTTTCCCACTTGTCTAGGATTTCTGACCAGTCAGAACTTTCCCTCTGCAGAACACTTTTTAAAGCTATAGAAATTGATTCATCTATTTCTTCAAGTGATGGTTCATATCTATTTTCGGGATTTGTAGTAATAGATGAAGACTTTCCAGAATATTGACTTAACAATTTTTTCTTAGTTCTATAATTGTAGTATTTTCCATACAATTTTCCACTCGGATTTCTTTTCCGCCCTCTAGGAATGAAGTAGTAGTTCTTAAAAATATACAAATTTCTTTGTGACATAAATAAGAAAAATTTTATGTAAATATCTTACAGTAAAATTCTTTTCATTCGGAAACAAGAAAATAATTTCTTCAACAATTACGTCGAAATCAGGAGGTCGTAGAGTAATATTTGAAGACACAATATCTTCTACAATCACTTCCACTATTTGATTTCTTTGGTTATCAGTAAAAGATGCATTATTTTCGTAGATCTCTATCAAATTTCTGCCTTTTGCTGTTTGATTTAACACAGTTCCGACAGACTTAAATAATTACAGAAAAGAAATATTTTTATAAAGTTCTTATGTAAAATATGAATGTATACCTTTCGTAAATGCGAAGTGCTTTTTAGTGACGAGGATGATGTTGGGGTATCAGAAAAAGTTTCAGTTTCATTGTTTGAAATCCACTCATTTATTTTAGATTGAACTGAAATTGTGTCTCCGTCAATTCCAAACTGAAATAGTTATTAAAGTTGAATTTAACGTCGAAATGTAAAGGAAATATTGGAACATTTCAATTAGAAAAGTGACATATTTTTAAATTAAAAGTGTTCGGCTCTAAATTAAATATGTTCGCTTTTTAATTCAAAATTATTTCTTTAGAATTAAATTTGCTCAGTATTAAATTTAAAATGTTCGACTCTAAATTTAAAATGTTCGACTCTAAATTAAAAATGTTCGACTCTAAATTAAAAATGTTCACTTTGAATTCAAAATGATTACTTTAGAATTAAATTTGTTCAATATTAAATTTAAAATGTTCGGCGCAGAAATAAAAATGCTCACTTTTGAATTCACAACGATTAGAATTAAATTTGTTAAATATTAAATATAAAATTTTACTTTGATTTGCTATATTTCTTGGAAATGGATTTTTACAACTTCCGGACAAAATAACATAATTCCATAAAATCAAATGTTAGAAATCTTAAACTTGTACAATATAATATAAATGCACTTAATGTACCCACCTCTTTTTTTTCCATGCGAACAGCTTTTCACGGAATTCAATTCGAAGACCGAAAGGTTTTATTATTTCAGCTATATCGTCCTTGTTCATATATGTTAATGACTTGTATGTAACGCCCTTTGCTAGAAAGATTTCACAATTGATTTAATTATTAGTTTATGATGTATATTTTCTTATTTCAAACTCACACCTTTAAAATCAGAATAAAGCACTTCTAAATTGAATTCTTTTAAAAGATTTAACAGTTGTCTGTCGTCTTCACTTTCATTTTCACAAACAGTGTTAATCAATACAATTTCTGTGCCGTCAGTCAGAAAATTATTCTGTAAATCACTATTAAAATTACTCAGAATATCACTTCCCAAAGTTTCATCCATCTTTTCAGTTCTCACTTGTTACACGCCGATGACCGACTGAACTTATTCCGTCTTAACATGACATGCCAAAAAATTTCTTGTCATTTATCGCAACGCCTTTCAAATCAACTTTTACTACGTTTACATGCAGGGTTGAACCTGATGATCGATGTAATGCCTTGCATTCGGGGGTTGAGTTGTAACAATTGATTTTTCACCCACTACGCAACACAACGAATTCAGTTGCCGATGGCCATTACTCTTTTTTCGCAATAAGTGTGGAGAGCTTTGCGAAACAATTTTAAGTTAAGAAAGGTTGTATTAAAATTAAAAGTGCTGATTTTTGATTTCATAGCATTCATACATTCCCGTGAGAAAAGTTAAAAACAAATTTTTAACTTGAAAAATCCATTTTCAAATCAAAACATATACTTTTGAAAATGTAAAAATTTAAAGTATTCTGAGGAATTTTATTTTAAATATGTTCTCATTTAATTTTAAAGTATGAAATTTCTCTGAGTGTAGCTAGGTTGTTATTATATACTGGCTGGAGCAATAAAAACTTTACATTCAAAATTATTTTTTACTTTTTGGTTTATTTTAAAATAAAAGCGTATTTTTTAGTTTTTTTAGACTAAATTTTTTATTTTCTACTTTTTAGTCTATTATATGTCTTCCACCACTTTGTAGTGACCGTCATATTATATTTAAAATGACGGCACACCGGTTACTGCACTATACTCGCTTTCATTTGATGCCCATACCGAAGAATAATCCGCCATTTTGTGCTGGCCACCATTTTGAATTTTGAATGACCCCACATAGCTTATTGTAATCTACTAGTCTTACCCTTTCATTTGATATCCATGTCGGGGGGTCCGGGAACACAATTGCAAAATTCGGCCGCCATCTTGGAACCGCCATGTTGATTTTTTTCCAAAAATGGTTAAATTGCATTGTCACGCGAACTATACATATGTGCAAAATTTGAAGTTGATCGGTTATATGGAAGTGGGTAAAAATCAAGTTGCAAGGTTCAAGTTTTCGGTCTAATCTGGTAGTCGAACACGGTAATCGGGCCCGATAATCTGATCCGATAGTCGGATCCTAGTAAAAAATAGCCTAAAACATGCCCAAGAAAATACTGAATCTTCCAGTGAAAGTCCCATCGCAATCGGATAAGCCGTTTCCGAGGTTAGCCCGGACAAACAGACAGACAGACATACAGACATACAGACATACAGACAGACAAAAATTTTAAAAATACTTGATTTCGTGTTAATATCGTGTAAATAACCATATGAACTTAGAAAATGACAATCATTTTGAAATCACAGACAGACACTCCAATTATATTTATATAGATAGATTATAAAGAAAATTTGAGTGGTTAGTTGGGTAAATTTGAATATATGGATTTGTTTACAATAAAAAAATCAGAATTTTCGTTCAAAACCTTACTTCATATTTCTCAAGATAAGTCGAATTCAATGAAGGAATAATAGTTCAGATTTTGAAAGTTTTTTTAAATGTTTGTATTAAGGGTGATTGTTTACTTTATCGCCTAGTCCTCCGCTCTGGGAGCAGCACCAAAAGAGTCGCGCCCTACTCCGAGAATGAGGTAGAAATTGAGGTGGGGGAGTTTTGGGGGGCGCACAATCCAAAGTCAAAGTTGTTACTAAAATAACTGCTTATTGAACCGCTATTTTAAAAAAAAATTACTTGTAGAAAATTGATTTTTACAAAATTTCAACCTTGAATAACTTTTTAGGGGTGAACGACGGCTAATTCCAAAGGAAATGTGTTCAGGTCAACGCTCTACACAACCCCTACCCCTCCTGGGGGATGAGGTGATAAAGTAAGTAATTACCCAAAATTCTAAGAATTTTGGTATGTACATATGTACATACATATTGTTGGGAATTGATATAATTAGACACTTTATAGGTATTTTGATTTTATAAAAAGGAACTTTATTTTAACACGGCACTTGACTTAACTAGTTACAGGAACCAAGTGAAGTAAGTTGGAACATGACAAAATGTATAAAGCATTTGTCAAGGGGGATGGAGTTGCCAGGTTCACAATCCAACACTCCTCCTCAATTCCATTACCCTTGTACAAATCTAAAGCCTTAATTAATACAAATTTTTCAAATTATAAATTCTAAAATTCTAAATAATATAAATTTTTTTTTTAATTCAATTTAAATTCAATCTGATCTTCGAAATTTTAATTATATAATTCAATTATCTACAGTGAATCGCATACCTCATAATACAAATTCTTCAAATTATAAATTCTAAATAAGATACATTTTTGTTTTTTTTTTTTTTTTAATTAAATTTAAATTCAATCTGATCTTCAAAATTTAATTATATAATTCAATTATCTACAGTGAATCGCATACCTATTAGTTCCATATGTGACTTCAATGCTGGGCCGGTTAGATTTTTGGTTAGGGCATCAGCAGGTAGTTCTTTTGATCCTAAGTAGGTCAGTTGAATATCTCCTTTACTAATTGCTTCTTGCACGTAATGGTATTTTGGTCTAATGTGTCTTACTTTTCCCAGGTTTCCATCTTTGTTAGCGATTCTTTGAGCTCCTTGATTGTCGTTTATCAGGGTGATGATTTTGGTTTCAATGCCAATTTCATTTAGTAAATTTTTAAGATATACGGCATCGACTGTAGCTCTAGAGATTGCCACATATTCGGATTCACAAGATGACAGGGCTGTTGAGTCTTGCTTTCTAGATGTCCACAAGATCGGTCCACCTCCTAGTAAGAAAATATATGCAGTTTGCGATTTCCCATCGTCGAAGTCTCCCCCGTAACTCGAATCAACGAAACCGTATAGCGGCTTATCAGTTTTTCTATACTGTAGTGATACGTTTTGTGTACCTTTGAGGTACCTGATGATACTCATTCCAGCATCCCAATGCGCCTTCCTTGGGTCATTGCAGTATCTAGCTAAAAGATTAACTGGATATGCGATATCCGGTCTAGAAAATGTTGATAGATGTAGTAAGCTTCCAATGAGTTCTCTATATTGCCTTTGATTAATTTTGGTTGTTTCTGGTCCCTCCTTTGGTTCTTTGGACAATTTAACATGTTGAGGAATCGGTGCTCTAGTAGGTTTGCAATCTTCCATATCATATTTTTTTAACAAATGCTTGACATATCGACTTTGACTGACGAGAATTCCATCTAGATGACGAGAAATTTCAAGTCCGACACAATATGTTGGAAACCCCATATCGCGAATTTCAAAATTTTTCGATAAAGTTTTCGCCAATTTTTGATACATTGAGTTATCGTTGGTTGCGATTAAGATATCATCCACATAAACTAATACGTATATTTGACTTTTTCGATCGTTTTTATAAAAGATGCAAGTGTCTAGTTTTGAGGATTTAAGACCAAAAGCTTCCAGCACTACTCTAATTTTTGTATTCCATTGCTTTGCAGATTGCTTTAATCCATAAATAGATTTTTTTAGCAAGCATACCTTGTTGTTATCTACATTGAAGCCCTCCGGCTGTTTCATGTAAATTTCCTCTTTCAGGTCGCCGTATAGAAAAGCTGTTGATACATCAATATGATGAAGGTCTAGTCGCAGCTCTTGTGCAAGAGCCAAAATCATTCTAATTGAATGAATACTCGCTACAGGAGCGTATGTATCCGTATAATCGATGCCGGCGATTTGCGTAAATCCTTGAGCGACTAGTCTTGCTTTCCTTGTATTGATTGTTCCATCCTTGTTAAATTTGGTTTTGTAGACCCATTTGCAGCCAATTATATTTTTATTTTTTGGTGTGTTGGTTAATTCCCAAGTTCCTTGCTTTATTAATGCCTTATATTCGTTTTCCATTGCTTCGATCCATTCATCAGCTATAGGAGAGTTTAGTGCTTCTTTAGGAGTTTTGGGATCGTCTGATTTCATCATTAATGCTTCAAAATTTTCATCTCTGCTTAGTTCTTCTTCATTAAACATTTCAAGTGTATTATCAGCGTCTTCACTTTCACTGAATTCAGTTGCTTCAGGGATATCAGCGTTGGCTAAGCTATAGAATGATTCTTCTTCATTGATTCCCATGTCTGTTTTATCATTGTAACGTTCATTTTCTTGTATCTGCTTATCATGTGGCTCATTAATATCTTGTGTTGGAATGTTTAACCTATTAGGCTGTTTCTCACTTTGGTTGTTTTTTTTATTTTTATTGTAAAAGATGACATCGCGAGTATTGTCTGAAATATGGTAATTTATTTCCTTGGTAACGTTTTTGTAATATTCATTTGTAAATGTAACATCTCTTGCCTTTATTATTGTTCTGGAATTTGGTATCCAAAAACGGTACGCTTTAGTGATTTCGCAGTATCCAATTAGAATCCCTAATTTGGATTTTACTTCAAACTTACTTTTTCCAGCTGCATTTTTATTCAGTATATAGGCTTTTGCTCCTATTTCCATTAAGTATCGTACACTTGGTTTTGTCTTGGTCCATATTTCTTCTGGAGTTTTTTTGTGGTTTATTCTATTATGGCATCTATTTCTAATATAGGCTGCTGTATTGATCATTTCAGCCCATAAGAATTCAGGGAGGTTGTTTTCATTCAGTAGGCACCTTGCCATTTCAGTTAGGGTTCTATTAGCCCTTTCTGCAATTCCGTTTTGCTGAGGAGTATATGGAATGGTGGTCTGATGTTTAATTCCACATTGATCTAAAAAAAGTTTAAATTCTTTATTACAATATTCTAAGCCATTATCGGTTCTCACAATTTTGATTGATTTTCCAGTTTGGTTTTCAACATGCATCTTAAACAATTTAAATTTACTTAATGCTTCACTTTTGTGTCTTAAAAAATATACAAACATTTTCCTAGAATAATCAACAATAAAAGTTAAATAATAAAGTGATCTTGACATAGATTCGGTCTTCATAGGACCACATATGTCAGAATGAATTAGTTCTAATATTCTATTTGTTTTATTACCTTCATGACTTCGAAATGGCTAAGCGGTTTGCTTTGAGCTTATGCATGTTTCACATTGCAATTCATCATTTGTAAATTTCGTTGGGAGACCATATACCATATTTTTCATTGCCATTAACTTCAGCGAATTTTTGTTCAAATGGCCTAATCGTTTATGCCATATGTTTAATGAATCCTGTTTAACAGTTTTGTTTTTATTGTTAGGTACTGATGTGTTAATTAGTTCTTTAGACGACTCAGCCTTTTCATTTTTTAAACAATTTGATTTTATATAATCCACTATCATGTATAGATCATTTTTTCTTTTGGCAAACGGCAGTACTAAGTTCTTTTTACGATCTTTCAACCAAGCTTTATTTTCATCAAAACTGATTTTACCTACTTTACGTGTAAGTTTACTTGTGGATATTAGATTGCAGTTTAAATCTGGAACAAAAAGTACTCGATTAAGTTTTATTTCATGATTATTATTTCTTAGTTTTATGTTCAATATTACAGATCCGATACCATGTATTTTGAGCAATTGATTGTTCCCAAGTTTAACGTTTTTGGTTTCTTCAGTTGCTTTGATATCAACAAAAAATTGTTTATCATTGCAGATATGGGAAGTAGCCCCACTATCAAGATACCAAATTGACCTAACACCTTTTTTATTAACTATCTCCTCAGGACTCATCATAGTGCAATTTATAGCATGTTCACTTGTTAATATAAATCCCAATTCTTCTTCAGCTTCACACGATGCGCCAGTTACGTTATATGACCGTTGTTTATTGTTCCAACAGTTTTTTGTTTCATGTCCCGTTTTTTTGCAGATTTTGCAACTGATTGAAAATTTTCTTGGATATTTAGATTGATTATTATTTTTTCGCCTTGGCTTGTATCGTCGCGCCAGAAGAGCGGCAGCGCCAGCGCCAAGAAGAGCGGCAGCGCCAGCGCCAGCGCCACATTGTAGTTCCCACTTAAATTGGCACTTTAATAATAAATTATTTCTCTAGCTTTTGTTAGTTAAGTTTTAATTGTGAACGAGACCACTTCGATCTTGAAATAAATCATAATATATTTAACTTTCGTAATTGCTTTTAATTTATTTTTTTTTAAATGAAAGAGGATTAAAATAGTTATTTCGCGTGCCTTCAATGCAGTGTTCTATTATTCGCGACTAACTTATTTTATTCACCAATTAATAAAATTCTCTATTGAATTTCTGCTATACCATGTCTGGTTAGAAAATTTAAAATAAAGAATATTTATTAGATTTTAATTATCATGAATAAAATGAACCTATCGACTATGACTACTAGATTCAGTCTAAATAGAATTGACTAAAAAACAAAAGTTTAGTGCCTAATCATAATTCATCGTAGAAGGCGTTTAAACCGTAAATGCTAAGTGTTAATACATACAGTGCATTGCATTGGTATAAATATCTACTAAATTTATATTTTTTAGTATAGCATAAACCGATTAAACCTAAATTCAGAGAGTAGATCTGACACTCAGATAAGTTGGTACCTGGCTCTTGGACTATAACAAAAATAAAAGTTGTTAATATTTATTTTATTTTATTTTGGAAATTTGACTTATGGGAATTTGAAAACTAAACAGTCACCTGCTTATCGAGAGTATGATAACGAAATAAGGGCATGAAACAATCCTAATTTTGTATGTGGAAATATATGCAAATGTATGTGAATCATAATGACTAAGAGCCTATCACAAGCGATGCATGTAGTGCTAAATCGAGATATCGCCCGTCTAATAAGCACTAATTTGATCCTTGAAAAAATATTGATTATTCGATGGTATGTACAAATGTAAACATCATATTGTGAGCATTTAATTAACGTTAATGTGTGAATACGAACGGAAAATAACCCAGATACGACACTCCCAATTTCATATACTTAATCGAATGCTTTCATATACTTGGGACCAACCAGCTCGCATGTTCCTCGGCTGTTTGACGTGATATTAATTTGTTTCATCTAAAACGGATAAAAGTCCTGCGGTCAGAACGAAGCTTGTGTATACTAATATGAATGGGCGTCAGTTAAGAATTTTTTTAGTCTGGCCATTTTTTATCATCTAAATTGGTTTTGGTAGATAAAAGTTTACTACACAAACTATTCTTTGGGAATTGGTATAGATATGGAACCGCACTAAAGAAATGATTAGAAAATTGACTGTCCTTTTTTTCCCTCAGCTTAAATGGCACAACGATTAATCTTTGTCAAAAATATGTCGCGAAATATGCGAATTTAATAGAATACAAACAAATTATTCTTCGATCCTATAACGCTTGTGTATCGAATGATTTACAATATCTTTCAAGTTCTGTCTTTCAAGGACGTAAAGTTAATGTTTCATGTATGCTCTAATAAATAAAACTACAATTTTTTATGCTAGCAAGAATAAACAATGCTATTGTGAAAACCTTCCTAAGAATAAATTTTAATGTTCTTAATAATCGAAATATTTTAGAAAATAAACGTTTTAGTTTGTTTGAGAATAGTAAGCCATACACTAGAGTTTTTTCTTTCGAAAAAACTGTCGGTTGACGCGTTAAAAAAACTGCCACTTTGCGTTGCGTGTTTGACAAAGCTCGATGTCCATACACTATAAAAGTTAATTAGTCGGATTGCGTGGCAGTTAAGGAGCTTTTGAAAAACAACAACAAAATGTATGTATTTGACTCGGCGTGTGGAGTGGATGTTTTTTCAACGTTCCACGCCATAAACCACCAAAACTCAGAACGTAGTATAAAGAATTTATACGAGTATTTCATAAAACCAAAAAGGCTTTGGCAAAAAAATTGGCTGGCTAACAGAAATAAATTTAGTGAAAACAATTATCCGGCAGATTTATATAACTATTTCAGAATGGATGCACATGAGTTTGGGAATCTACTTGAAGAAATAAGACGTTTCCGTTTAGAACATTTAGGCTACGTTCAGACGGTGATTTTGTTCCCGTATACCGTATACGGGATTTTATCGAATAGAACAGTGACAATGATAATTACAATGGCTTACTATTAGCATGTTCCCACTATGCCCATGTGGGAAAAACCCGTATTCGTGAAATTTGTTTTCCCGCATACCATACGAACTTGCCACTAAGATTCGATAAATCTCGAATGTATTTTATCGAATACGTGATGAAGTAGCCTTTAGTTTTATATTACAACGTTCACATGAATGAAATTTTCCCGAATCTCGAACTGTTTTGTTCTAGGCTGTTCTTCGAACTCATGCGTCAAATTATAATTGCCAGTTAAATCTTGTCAAGATGGAAGACCATTTTCGGATATCCACCGAATTATTTATTTCCCTCATTGAAGGAAGGCTTTTTTGGATGTGCAGCTTAAAGCTACTGACAGAAATGGGCGCAAACGCTGTGCGGTCAATGAAAGAGAGAATAGAAGTAGTGTATTCAAATGCGCACTAACGAAGTGCTGTTTTACGCTACGCACACACCGCGCAAGTTGCTTTACTTTCTACTTTTCGCGCATTGCCGCCGCGTAGTGTCAAGAGATGTTTGTGTTTTAAGGGTTTTGAGTCGTGTTTTTGTGGTGGGCATATGTTTGGAGTCGTGTGTTGGTGTTGGCTGTGATAGCAAATTTGATGAATTTTATATTTAATGAAAATCTTTATTTTTCCAAATTGGGGTAATTAAATTAGCACCTAAAACAAAGACAAGCCCTGTAGGATAGAAAAATTATATGTAAATCATTCAGGTTTTTAAATTTTTTTCCTATCATGTCCACATGTCACTTTGATTTCGTTTTTGTGTTCAAAGTCGGAGCGCGCCGCCGACACCGCAATATAATGTCAGTGAAAAGTCGCTACATACCGCGAAGTCAATTTCCGCACCGCGTTTGCGCCTGTTTCTGTCAGTAGCTTAAGGGCGCTAGGTGCGGCGCGTGCGTGGTTTTAAGAAAATTAACCAAGTAAATTATTTTAACTCGGGCTTGGATGAAAAATGAAGAATATGATGAGGTCTCTGCTAATGTTTTAACATCTCATACGGACATACCAAAAAGCCTATCGCTTAGTCACGATAAATCACAATTAAATGTCTGTAGGCAGATGTATGGCAGAAAATGGACAAATGAATTTGATGGTAGTTATTTATGTATCGCCGCATAAAGCTTTACGGAATTCATTCATGACAATCTCCACTGCTGAAGGTTGAATTTTACCAGGTCGAAACTTCAACGAAATCCGTATGATTTTGAGTGCCGATGTCAATATTATTTTTTCATCAGAAACGCGTCCAAACTTTGTGGATGAAGGGGATTATGAGAGGTACCACCCCACTTTTCCCTTCATCCACAAAGTTCGTGAGGAAAGAAGGACGTTCCTGGGAGCGAAGCGTCTAAACGACATGTGGAACCTCACTTGATGCAGTGCATACCCGATTTTTAGACCAGTTTCAATCGAAAATATTCCAGTTATCATAAAACCTTTGCTTCGTTTTTAGGTTTTAATATAAATAGGAATTCATAAGTAAATTGATATTTTCAAATTATACTTGTATCAAATCCCTCAGTAGGCTCGTCGCTATACTTCGTCCATCTGTCGTTGGGCCGACTTTTCTGAAAGCGAACTACATACGTATATCCGACAGACCTTCCACCATAATCTATTGCATATTACTAGCTGGTTAATATTTTAATAATTGCGGCAGTTGTTGGGCAAAAAAGTTTTACTAGAAGTGAGGTTTTAAGTACAATCATATTTTTTATTTATATTTCAAAGCTTTTATTAAAAATTATTCCCAAAAAGGTTACCCTAGACACACAGAGGTTGAAATTAAGTATTTTGCTAATTTCAGCTTCGAAATCCGCAAAAAACGACCGATTTGGGCTGAAATTTAGTTGGCGAAATTACATAAAAAATACGTAATAATCGTTCCAAATCTATTAAAGTTTCACTCTTTACGTAGAACAGAGACATCTATTAAAAAAATTTAAGCAAAAAATGTTCATTGACATTTCATTTTTCTGTTGAAAACGAAAAAAATTAATGTTTTTGCTTTTCTCTCATTAAATGTTCTTGCTTTTCTTTATTCAAAGCACGCTTCTGGCTGTTATATAATATTTCTTCAAAACTTAATAGTTTCATTAAATTATTTTGTAAAAGATTTGATAGTAAGACATACACGCACATCCATTTTGACAGGTGAAATTAGCCAAGTTTTCAAAATCTCTGTGTGTCACTTTTGTAATTTCAACTCGAAATTAAAATAAAATCTACTAGATTTCAACCTCTGTGTGTCTAGGGTATAAGGCATAAGAGTTTAAAAGGACGTAAAAGGACTTTTATTATTAAATGTAAATTGCACAAAATATTACTGAGACAGTAAATTTCCTAACTACAATAACTTACAAAAATTTAGATGAGCTTTCGGATTTCTGAGAATTAATTAAAATGATTATTTAGCTTAATTTAGTTGATTTTATATAAATATGGGCTTAAATTACTTTTTATACGCTTTATATTAGCTTCACCAGTATGTGGTATGTTGTATCTTGTATTTTGTATGTCGTGTGTAGAAAAATATTGCAACTTGATTTTGACCCACTTTCATATAACTAATCAACTTCTTCCAATTTTGCACATATGCATAGTTCGCGTGATAATGCAATCTGACTTTTTTATAAAAAATCAATATGGCGGTTCCAAGATGCCGGGCGAATTTTGCAATTGTGTTCCCCGACCCCCTGAGATGGGTATCAAATGAAAGAGTATGACATTTATATTTATGAATCTCTTTGTATACTTAAAAATAAATTTTTAAAAACCAACTTCAAAAAAAAACCAATACCGTGATGCACAAAAAAGGATTAAATAATTATTGCTAGTTCTTTACAATACTAATCCAATCAGAATGGATTTAGAAAGAAGAATCAATTCGAAAATTGTTTTCATTTCTTTGTTAGCCTTATGCACTTATTACATCGCCCCGAAAACAGGTGTTAGCACCGTCTTCAAAAGTGATTCTTCTTTCTAAATTCTATTTCTAAATTTTCGGGGGCAATTTAAAACAAAATTATTTATTACGATAAGTATGACATGCCGCCGTCGATAAGAATCGATGCTTTTTGCAGTAATGTATTTGCGCATTTTCGGAGTAATTTAAAAAAAACTTATTTAATATGAAACAAAATTCCGCGAAGGAAATTAGAAAACAATATTTATTGTGAGAATATAAAGTCGATTGAACAAAAAATGCAACAGTCCGAAGAATCGAACTCGGATCCCCCGGACGAGAGGTAGTTACTTAACTTGCTGCGCTACGAGAGAGTGTTACCATGAGATGGCTAAATATGTAAATAAGTCCTTTCAGAAATTCAGTTAAATAGTTTTCCAATTCAAAGGAATACTCTTACAGTCTACATGAGTATGCATGAAATTCCTTACCGAAGAGTTTGTAATATGTAATTCTTTACAACATTAATCCAATCAATGAATTTAGAAGAGAAAAAAGAAAAAAAGTCTCACTGTCCGACCCGGGGTTTGAACCCGCAATAATTAGTTCGGTGGACTTTTACGTAGGCGCTATCCCAAGTCCCTATTAAGTATTTGGTGACAATAAAGACTTTTGTTATACCTTTGAAAATATTCTATCTGTTCAAGGTGTACTAAAATTACCAGTTTTTTAAGCCTACCTTCGAACTCCTTTTTCAGAATTTAAAAAAAATTGCATGGGACCACCGTGGGAAACTACCCTTTCAAGCAAAAAAGAAAAAAGCAAAAAAGTTATTGCGTTACCAAGTTATGCGTGAACAGGACGAAAAAAAAACATACCTACGCGTCGAATTGATAACCTCATCTTTTTGAAGTCGGTTAAAAATGCTTTATATTCTGAATTTCTTTGTATATGTACTTACAAATGCTCGAATTCCTATTTGTATTAGTCATGCTTAAAATTTCTACAATGCTGGGAACGGGTTTTTTCTTGCATTCCATCTCGATAAAATCAATTGATCCGTTATCAACAGAAGCAGACTCAGCCTCTGATAAGAATATTTTAATTTCTCACTAGGACAGTAGATTTGAGCAAGTAAAGACCTGTTCGCGGCAAGTGATAAAATTAGAGAATTTTTTGGTTTTTGTTCAACATTATCTAGTGAATTAATAGTACGTTGAATTGCATATTTACGTTCAATAAAAAACAAATTAAGAAACTTTGGTTTTGTTTGTGAACAACATCCTTTACAACATTTTTATTCATGGTCCTTCGAGCCGGATCCCTAAGGAGTAAGGATACAGCACATGGAATAATCATTTAGAATCAGGTAAGTCCCAAACATTTTTTCTTTCTTCCTTTTTTGGTTATTAATTGAAAACAATTAAAGATAATCATAATTTTTGACATAGACAATAATAATCGTTTAAATGAAAGAACTCAGTGCTTCATTATATACAATTAAACATTTTTTAATAAGTTTATAATTCCAAACTAACATTATTTGTGAAAACGGAAAACGGTAATAACGGAGTGAAATCAATTACCGCTTATCTTAAAGGCTGGAGTACAATCATTCCGTTCCGTACCGTTTCGTAAAAATGTCAAAAGTCGGATTGTTAGAATTTTCATTGGAAGTGTTCGTGAAAACGGAATGGTGACTACAATGGACGGTTCGGAACGGTGCGGAATGGAAAAGATGAGCAAATTCCATCTTTTTACGAAAAGGTCGGAAGACATAACCTCATTTGGTGTGATTTGGTGGTCGGTAATTTAAAACATAAATATGGAAGACGAAAAATTAATTGAATTAGTAAAAACATATCCTGAAATTTTTGATAAAAAAAATTAATTCTATTTGGACACAACATTTTATTATTTCTGCACTCACTTCTTTTTAACTTAATAGTTGCCAAAAACGGAATGAATGGGCTGTATTGTAGCCAGTTATCCAACTCCACGGAACGGTACGCTTACGGTGCGGTTCGGAACGGAATCATTGTACTTCAGCCTTAAAGGTGAAACATTCCTGTTACATGTATGACATTCCATTGGGATTCAAATAATAAAGAATTGGTGGTTATTCTTATTTCTTTGTTTTGATTAATTAATTTCGGTTTATAAAGATTATTATGAACTATAATTTTGTGAAAAATATAAGGATTTTCGCTGCATTGTGCGGACATGGGGTTTATAATAACGAGCTGAAACTGTTTACCCTTATCTTAACGGTGCAATATTCATGTATGACATTCCTATGATATTCAAATAATAAATAATTTGGCAGTTGTTATAATTTCTTGTGCTCATTCCTTAACTTTCGGTTTACAAAAGGTACCTATTATCGAATGATTTAAAGGCTTTATATTGACGGGTTGAAATTGTTTACCGCTTATTTCAAAGGTGCAAAACTCCTCTTACGTTCGTTGAGACTCCAATAACAAATAATTTGGTGATCATTATTTTCATTTGTTTCGTAATTTCGGTTTCATAAAGATTAACATGGAGGCTTTAAAGGCGAAAAGAGCGCGAGTAAATGGCTCTTTGACTAGAACTGCAAATTTTGCATCTAATATTACTACACAAACTCCAACTCATGAACTGCAGTCAAGATATGACAAGCTAGAAGAATTCTGGAAGGAGTTCATGGATATTGAAGATGAGATATGCATCAATTATGCTAGTGATCCACTGTTTGTAGATCAAACATCGGAATTTGAAGAATTTGAGACTAGGTTCTACCAAACCAAAGCTTTACTAAAATCAGCTGTTGACCAACGTTCACCTCGAACTAATCAACTAGCCAGTATTGTAGATCAACAGAATACATTTATAAATCGGTTAAATAGCACTCAATTGCCAGTCCAGAATCATTCAGCTAGTTCCAATAATTCTCATATTTCACCTGATTTACGGTTGCCAAAGATTAACATTCCCACCTTTTCAGGAGATTATAAGGAATGGATTAGTTTTCAAGATTTATTTGTTAGTCTCATTCACGATAATCAAGGTTTAGCATCTGCACAAAAGTTTCAATACCTGAAGGGCCTTTTAAAGTCAGACGCTGCAGCACTTCTTCGTCACCTTCCAATCACTGATGCTAGAGCTAGTTATGCAGAAGCATGGGACAAGCTAAAGAATCGATACGGTAAAACAAACCAAATTATTCAGTCTTTCGTTAAAACTTTCATGGATATACCATTATTACATCAGTTCTCAAGTAATTCATTGAGAAGGTTATCTAATACTGCGGATGAAATAATACGAGGATTGAAATCATTAGGACCTTTTGCAGAAACACGTGATCATTGGCTTCTATTCATTATTATTAACAAACTTGACATAGAGACAAAACAGGCATGGGCACAAAGGATGCCTGAAAAGGATGAAAATTACCAACCAACTATTAATGACCTATTATGTTTCTTGAATCGCAGATGTGTCACTAGAGGGCTGTTCAAATCGTAAATCAAATGTTCCGACTTGCCATACGAAATCATTAACAATCTCTACATCTTCCACGTCATTAGCACTATCATGTATAATTTGTAAAGGTAACCATCAACTTTATCAATGTGGAGACTTTAAATTATTAAATGTTGAATCTCGTAGAGACTTCACGGCTAAGAATTCGCTTTGCTTCAATTGTCTTCACTCAGGTCATTCTGTAGCACAATGTCGCTCTAAGCTTTCATGCCATCATTGTTCAAAGCGACACCATAGTCTGCTACACATATCAAAGAGCCACAACAATTCTCCCACCACAAATGTTACTACCAATGCTTTATCAGAAGCAAACGATACACCAAATAAGGAAGCAATAATTTCAAATTGGGAGAATGATCATAATCACTCCACTTCAGCTAAGCTCATAGGTCTTAAGGTAGAAACAGAATGGCACGACGACCGTGCCGGTGGCCGTCGACGGATTTTAGATTCCGTCTTAGCTAACAGAATGGTGCGGCGCGGTCAAATTTAACGGAATTTAACGGACGACGGAATTGAAATAAACGAATTTGAAATTTTTAACGTAAATATAATTTCATGAGTACAGAATAAACTTTTTTAATTATTTGTTTTGTAAAAATACATGATTGTTAATTGCAACTTTGATCTTACCTGGAATTAAAAATTTAAGTTATTTTCAATATTTTCATATTTTTTTTTTCAATATTTTAGTAAAGAAAAATTTACTTGGAATTCAAAAATCGAAGAATTGTTTTAAAAATTGGCTGCTATATAATATTTAGCCATTTACCGAAGATAACCCGAAACTTAAAAATTAAAGGGTTTGTTTTGAAAGAGGGTGGTTTCATGACCTCTTTTATGACATTACTGTTCGGAGAACAAATAAGGTAACTGCACCCCAACGAGCACAACAACCGCATCGGAATCAATCAGCAAGTGACGATCGTTCACCCTTTCTTCAACGCACAAAAATTGCTGACGATCACCTGGGTCATCGCAGTTCAGCGGCACATTTAGGCCAAATTTGCCGACGGTGCGAGAAAGGTCATCGCCGCCCTGGACACGACATGGTCCCATCGCTGGAAGAAAGTAAACATTCCGGGAAAAGTCATCATTGCGAGCGGTGGCGCGAATAAAGAAATAAAACTCAAATTCAATTCATAGTTCGGTGTAATTTAAAGCAATAAAATTTATATTAATTCGGTAAATTAGACTTTCATTTATTCTAATAAAGGTAATTTTTTCGGAATCAAAACAATTACATTAGATAAATTTACCTGGAAGTAGAAATGGGCGATTTGTTATTTACATTGGGCTGCTTAATGATATTTTGGCATTTACCGCAAATTACCTGGAATTTAAAAATTAAAGGGTTTGTTTTGAAAGAGGGTGGCTCCATGACCATCTGAACTAAAAACAACCTAAAGAAATAAAACATAGCTTGCTGCATAGATCTAATTGAGAAAAATCAAGAAAAACAAATTATTAAACAAGCACTTTTATTTTAAGCCATAGCACAGTACATAATCTATAAGACATATATTCCCCTTCTCTCTTGGATGATGTTATAACTTTCAAAGCCTGAAAGTACAAAAAATGTATACTACATCATTAGAAAGCAATAAAAAATACTTCTCACCTTTCCGGGTTTCCGCCTAAAATTTCTAGCATCACTATCTCCAGCTTGAATCCTCAGCATTTTTTATTTCAACTTTTATCTAACAAAAAACTTTAACTACAAAACTTTCCCAGAAATGAATGTAATAACTTACTTTGGCTCCTGTTTTTCCTCAGCTATCACAACTACAAGCTCTGGTTCCGGAATTTTATAGTTTTTTCTCTAGGAAAAATACAAACATTTCAACATTCATTGTTTTTCACTAATAATTAAAGTTATAAGTTATTAGTATTTATTAGAAAATGAATAACATCACAGTACCTTGAAGTATCTCCAAAAGTTTAAATTAATAAAGTTCCATTTAATTCATCTTGAGTTGCTAAATAAAGACAAGCAATTTTTTTATCGTTGACTGTTTTATTTTGATTTTATTATAAAAATTAGTTTTAATTACCTGCAACACAGTCTTTCTGATGCCCCATAATTTATAAATAACTCCTTTTTGCCATTATATAATAAATTGCATTAATTTATTTAAAATACTAAAAAAAATCACGAATTAAATTGAAAATAACGGCCAAACAGCGACACGACCAAATTGTCAAATTGCAGGCAGACAGCAGTTAAAAACAAAAAATGTGTGCTAAATGGGTGCCTTCCATTTAGACACAGAAAGGTAATTGTGTCCGACACAGCGTGTCGCTCTGTGTCGTTCTGTGTAAGCCCAAATGGAACACATAAGCTCATGAAAAATCCGCCACGGCGCACTTTCCTCGTTTTTATTTTTGTTTGACAAATAAATCGAAAATTTTATGTTGATAATTCCTTTACATTAATTACCCGACATCTTATAAATGCTGGGAATCTTAAAAATGAAAAAATATTGTTGTAATTATAAATTAACGATCACATTTCAATTGGCGAGGGTTGGTAGCATTGTCTTAGTTGTGCCCGGCTGTGTCTAGCTGTGTCGTTGATGGAACACTTCTGTGTCGGACACAGTGTAACACTGTGTCTCTCTGTGTCTAAATGGAAGGCACCCAGAGTGTACTAAATCAGTTTTCAATGGTTGGTATCACTTGGCGGCGGCGGCAGAATTCGGATTTGCTCTAATTTCACCGTGCCGGCCACCGCCTCCGTGTCATTATGTTAGCATATATGGCGGTGCGTGTATTTTAAACGTTTTGGCCGTCACGGACACCACCGCCGCCACGGTCGCCGTGCCATTCTGTTTCTACCTTTAAGCAGGGTTCACAATACAGCGGCAGCGTGAACGGCAGATTGGGAGCTGTTCACAACCCCAGAGTAGCAGTTTCGAAAATTCGAAATCATATGATTTACATTGAGAATCTGTCTGAATTTCTTTGCTGAATATCTTTGATTTGAGAAGCTATCAGAATTTATTTTGTTTACTAATCAGAAACTAAAATAAAGTGGATTCAAGGGAGTTAGTAGTTATTTTTGGGGGGATTTCATATAGTTTATTAATGTATTATGTATGTAGTTGCGGAAGCTATTAAAAATAGGAATCGTAGACGGTGGTGGGTCCGTCTGATTTTTGAAAATCGAGAAACTCTTGAATAAACTCAAATTTTAGTGCCTGAAATGCTTTTAAGTGATGAAAAAAGTTTTTTCTATTACACGAGAATGATTTATGAACAATTTGAAAAACTTCTCGGAATAATTGGACCAAAAATTAAAAAAAGCTCTTTTTAAGGAAGCGAAACAAGAACAAAACAGTTTTGACATTTGTCCACACGAACATCTGATCGATTTCAAACTTCGAAAAAGAGTTGTTGTTTTGTTTGTTAATAATTTTAAAAAACTTTTTTTTGCTCACATTTTTAAATAATAAAAAAACAGCGATGGATATTTATACAAACCTCTTTTAAGAGTGATTTTAGTGCAATCTAAACTAAAATTTTGCGTTTTCAAAACGAAAATATTTTTGTGGTGCCATCTTTTGGGCCTTAGTTTTACTTTCAATTCCGAAAGTTTCGACATTAGCAGCGTCAGATTAGGAATAGATCCTAATCTCACGGTACTCTAGCAAAATCTGCGCTGAGAGTGAAAAGGATGGAGAAATACGATTTTCCTCGCGCCTTAAGAAATGTCCATATTACTTTGGCGTTGGAGCTGTGTTGTGAACGTCGCCTTAATGTTCTACACGGCAATGTACAGTTTCAAGCTGCTCTGCTTCCGACTGCAATTGTTTATATCCACACTAATCACGGAGTTGCTCAGCCTTGTAGAGCACCATTAGATTCTGGCTCACAAGTCTCTTTAATAACAGAGGCTTGCGTACAACCTCTCAATCTATCTCGGAAGCATGCTAAATTTCCAGTCTCGGAGGTAGGCGCCTGTGACACATGACACGAGGAGTTGTTTCACTACAAGTATTTTCGAAGACCAGCTCAGTGCCAGTCCTTCGTCTGCCAGCAAATATGCCATCGCTACCTGTCAACTCGTTAAATTGGAATCATATTAGAGCAATAGACAGCAGATCCAGAATTCAACAAATGTAAACATATAGATATAATTATTGGTTCAGATAAATTTTTTGACATTATTCGAGAAGGTAAAATCGAAGGTAAACATAACACACCCTCAGCTCAATTAACAATTTTTTGCTGGGTTCTTGCTGGAAAAATTTCTCACCAATCGCATACTAAAACAGGCGCGGATTTAAGGGGGGTCACGGGGGTCATGACCCCCCCCAAAGCGCTCGCTGTTTAAAAAACAAAATTGATCCAACTAAAAAAACAAAAACAAAAAATAACCAAACGTCCAAAACCGACCCAACTTTTTTGCAAATTAAAGCAACGACCTTAAAAAATGACCTTAAAGGTCAACTACAGATTGATCTATACTCTTTCTATTGTATTTTGATTTGTAAACTCTGAAGTTAGCTGCACTCACAAGAAAGGGCTCGTCTTCATCAAAAACACATTAGGGCACGTTTTCGGACCTACTCCGCTCAAATTAGGGACAATTAAAGAAATTTTTCCAAGTGAAGAATATGGCCCCTATTCCCATAGTCACCTCACTTTTTTTCTCACGTCACATTTTTTGTCACGTCACTTTTAAAGAGGTATTCTCATAGTCGAGTGACAAGGAAAAAGTTACTGAGAGAAAATGTCACAAAACTAGGTGTGGTATTCTCGAAGTCATTTTTTGTTGCAAATGTCACTGATAATTGTCATTTTTTATCACTTGGAATTTGTAAGTGACGCTACGATTTTCTTAAAATGGATAGTGACAAAGGGTAAGAAATATGTTTTATTTTAATATTTTTGATGATTTAACATTATTCTTATATCCTAGAATTAAAATAACGAATAGGATATGTAAATAGAAATATATCACATGTATATAGAAATACCGTCACTTTTTTTACAACAGGTGACTACAAGAATACGAAAATTGGTTTGTCACATTTTTCAGTGGGTGACGTGACTATGGGAATAGGGGCCTACGGGTTGTCTAAGCATGATTTTCACAACCCGCAATTCGAAAAAAGGGTGAATATATGTGAATTTTATAGTTTTTTCGGTCAAAATATCAAAAGAGCAAAGTTATAAGGCATAAAATTTCCTGCAAATTTTGCCTTCACTGTAGAGCTCGTTTTGCGCCTTTTTTCAGACCCTGTTGATAATCAAAGCGTCCAAAGAAAAGCCGTTGAAAAACTACAACTACTACTTTGATCTCATTTAATTTTTCATACAAATGCATAATTTTGGCTCAAAATCTAAAAATGGCGCAAAACGGCCTCCATCGGCGAAAATATGCGGAGTTCAGAAAAATTGTAAAAGTAAAATTTGTAGGTAATTTTATGCTCTCCAACTTTGATATTTTCACCAAAATGCATAGGTTCTCCACAAAATAGAGACTTCACTTGGCACCGGTCTCATAGTTGTGGGAAAAATTTCCTAATTGCGATTTTTTGACTAATTTGAGCGGACTACGTTTGTTTTTAATCCACGACAAAATTCGGTTAGTTTTGTTCGTTTTGTTAATTTTGTGTTTGCCCCTAAAAAAGCCTGTTTAGACGCTTTGCTCCCAGGAACGTTCCTCACGAACTTTGTGGATGAAGGGAGAGGTGGGGTGGTACCTCTCATCAACCATACTACAGTGCCGCGGCCAGACAATTTGGGGGATTTGGGGAGAGTTCAAAATAATTTCGCTGATTTCTGTGGCTAAGAGCCGGTTTAGACGGTGCGCTCCAGCGCATGCGCCTCACGAACTTTGTGGATAAAGAGAGAAGTGGGGTGCTACCTCTCTTCAACCCCACTCCTCCCTTCCTCGGGAAACGTTCGTGAGGCACATGCGCTGGAGCGCACCGTCTAAAACAGCGCTATTACCCATTTGTATGGCCCATTCTCAATGAAGTAAAAATGCAAATAATGAATTCAAATGATTTTTATTCCAAAATAATTTTTCGCTCGCCTCGCTAGCGGGGCCCCTAAATCACGGGGCCCTGTGCAGTTGCACATCCTGCACATATGCCAGCCGCGGCACTGCCCCACTACCTCCTTCATCCACAAAGTTCGTGAGGAGTGCTCCTGTGAGCGAACCGTCTAAAGAGGCCCTTAGGAGTAGACATTTTTTTTCGCCACTTTTAATTCCGTGACCCCCCCCAAAATAAAATTCTAGATCCGCGCCTGTACTAAAAGCGTTTTTATGTGCAATGTTTCCAATCCTTCAAATCCTCATGTGGAGGCTGATCTTGACGTGGCATTAAGAAAATTTTGGGAGATACAGGAGCTAAGGGTGTTTAGCCCCAAGCCGCTAAATAAGGGTTAAATAAAAAATAAATTAAACTCACCAAAATAAACATTTCAATCAAGATTTATTTGTCCAAATGTACAAATTATTTATAAATAATTATATATTAATGAAGCATTTATTAATGTGAAGTATAAATAAACCTAAAAAGAAATATGAATTAATATAATGAAGTAATTAATGCATGATACACATACTTACCTACCTGGCAAACAAATCTATAGAAGAAACATGAAGGCTACATGCAATTACAACAACAACAACACTAGCAATGAATTCAATATAAAAACAACACAAAATAACACAAATTGAACACAAATAACACAACACAGTTGTTTACTAGGTGGTAAAGACTACTTTTTTCACCAAACGATATACTGAAATTGAAGCCCCAGGTGAAAAAGGGACTTCAAAAACACCCACTGACAGGTGTACACACAAAAACATAAACATTGAAATACACGAAAAATTCACCATTTCCACCACCAAAACTACATAGAAAACGCAAAACAAGAGTAATTACACAAAACACAAAACGCCTTAATCACCTGATCCGTCCACAACAGGTAAAAATCGCGAATAACATTGCGCGAACTCGCGAAACTTTACCGCGCGCAGAAACGTCAAACTTTATTGACTTGAAACATATGATATGTTAAGTCGACGTAAAATTTGACGAGGAATTCAATGGTGATGCCCGAAAACCGAAATAAATTATGGGAAAAAAGATATTAAGGAAAATATAATTTGCCATAAGGAAAATGGGAGAAAAAAGGACAATAAAAAGGATTAAAATAGAAAGAGATAATACTATAAATTCAAAAATTATTCGTTGATACTGCAGCAATTTAATTAAATATCCCAAAGGGAAATTTTTAGTACAGGATAAAAATTGAAGGAAATTTAACGAAATAATATTAAATACTGAAAAATAATGAGAATTACGATGACTAAAAATATTAGAAAAATATGTTAAATCAAAAGAAATAATAAAAAGGAGATATTAATAAATTTTTAAAACTAAGAAACAAATTTCCCAAATTTCCCAAAGGACGAAAATGCAGTTCAAACAAGAAAAACCGTTGACCTCGGCCTATATAAACCCGGCGTCAGAAGCAATCGGCCTCTCTGTTCATCATAAAGTCGCAAGAGGTAAGTCAAGTAATATATCCATTATACATGCCAATTGGTAATCGGGTATCACATGCTTAGTGCTGGTAAAAAATATTAACATTCATTTCTACAAGTAATAAGTGCAATACATGCCAGACGTATCCTGGTAATCGTTGACACTATATGCTTGTAATTTTCAGATAGTCAACGAGGGACATCCTGGACCAACATTATCAACAAAAAGATATTAATATTACTAAAGTTTAATAATTTTTTAAAATAGTGTTTAAGTGCTACAATTTGTGAAAGAAACTAAAATAAAATTTGAATGTAACTGACACGTTAAAGTTTTTTATTTACGTAATACCTAATTTTCCAATCAGTGGTATTTGCATTAAACATTTTGGTGGTTCCATCCAGGAACACGTGTGCAGCACCTTCAGATTTTATTAGTTTCAATTGTTTGTGATAAATTGGTTTAACCTCATCAAGAAAGACGTCTCTGCAAGAATTGTGCCAAGCTCAAAATCGGCTGAAAACTCGTCTGGAGAACTACATAGAAACTGCCAGGAAGACGGCAATAGCTAAGCGGAATCTAGGATTTTACAAATCAAGGATCGTCGGGCTGAAGGAAATATGGGAGGAATTTCAGAGGAACGACCTAACATTAGACAACGTAGCAGCACACGAAGAAGCCACAGCGACGTCACTCGAATATTTTACGCTCGACCTATACAGTGTCGTGGAAAGTAAATATTTTGACTATCTTGGAGATCTAATGGACGGATTAGAGAAATGTCAATTAAGCCTCATGCCAACTCCATCAGTCGCTCCAGTCATTCCAGCAGCAACAACACCGCATGACATACAATTGCCAAGGATTAGTCTACCAAAATATAATGGAGATTATGATATGTGGCGATCGTTGCATGACGTGTTCGTCTCGTTAGTGCACAGCAATTCAAGACTCTCCTCTGTACAAAAGCTGCATTACCTGAAGGAATGTTTGGTGGGTGAAGCACAAACCCTGCTAAGACACGTACCTACCACACACGACGATTATCTACCAGCTTGGACAAAGGTAAAGGAACGGTATGAAAATAAAAGGATGTTAGTCAATCATCAGTTAAAGACCTTCATAAATATACCTAAACTATCCACCGAAACATTTAAGGGCCTGAAGGAATTGATTGAAACCACATCTGAGTGTTTGCAACATCTAAAGAGTCTCGAAGTTGACACTTCATCTTGGGATGCAATCACGATATATTTACTGGTACAGAAGCTTCCTTTCACTACGTTACGGCTATGGGAGGAGGAACTAGGAGCAACGCCAACTCTTCCAAGTCTATCTACATTTAGAAAATTTATAAATACAAGACTAAAGGTATTAGAATCAATTGCAGACGCAATCGGCTCCAAACCTTTAGCACATCCTAAACCAACCGCTACACAAAGGATCACGCATACACATCATGCAATGAAGCAAAACTGTTGTCCAGTATGTCATCAAAAACACTACGTGCATTCATGCAAGAGGTACCAAGCAATGAGTAGTAATGCGAGACGCAAGATTATGCAGACAACCGGTCAATGCCTAAATTGTCTATCAAGCCAGCATACAACAAAAGATTGTACCAGCAAGTACAGATGTCTCAAATGTCAACAGAAGCACCATACAACATTACACGAAGACACCAAAAACAGAGAGCATGGATCAACCCGATCCAACGAAGAACATCGTCACCAGGGAAAAACCTCTCCAACAACACATCCTACGTGCACAAAGTCACACACAGCCGACAGCGCTGATGGAAATAACAGCGTACAAACCTTTCTAGCAATGAAAAATCAACGTGCGCTGCTAGCAACCGCATTGGTCATTGCTCATGCCGAACATGGCAGAACACAAACCCTGAGATGCCTGATTGATCCCGGATCGGAATCATCATTCATCACAGAGGCGGCATACAAACAATTAGGTGCCACAGCAACAAATGCTACGGTAACAATTACAGGCTTAAACATTAGCCAAGCAGCTACAGCTCACCGACAAGTCAACCTTACTCTCAAACCACGCGGCCTTACTACGGGATCCGTGACAGTCGACCTGTTAGTTATCAATGAAATCACCGATCGTCTACCAACAAAGGTAGTGTGCAAGGAGGATTGGAATCACCTCAACAACTTGCAATTAGCAGATCCAACATTCTGGAAACCAGGACGGATCGATGCACTTTTAGGAGCAGAAACTTACACAGAAATATTACAAGACGGAATCCGACGTGGGCCGAAAAGGGCTCCAATAGGCATCAAGACTCTCTTTGGATGGATCATAATGGGACCAACAAAGAACACAACTTCTGAGAAAGTCTCCGCATTTACGGCTAGATCAACAGATCAGAATATAAGCGAGCTACTCACACGTTTTTGGGACATCGAAGAAGTTCCAGCAAAACCAACCCTAACAAGGGATGAAGAACTCTGTCAACAGATCTTCGAAGCAACACACAAACGTACCTCAACTGGAAAGTACCAAGTGACGTTGCCATTCATAGACAACCAGTCACCAACGCTTGGACAATCAAGACCACAAGCACTAAAGAGATTTGCATCATTGCAACGACATTTTGCACGGAATCCCCAACTCCAAGACGAGTACAGCAAGTGTCTGGATGAATACATCGAACTTGGGCACATGGAAGCAGTAGATCCTCCCAAAGAATCAGAAGAACACTATTACATTCCGCATCATGCAGTGTTCAAAGAAAGCACGACCGCCCGCGATTGCACATCAAAAAACATTACCTGGCACTTCAACCCACCCGGGGCACCACATTTTGGAGGGTTATGGGAAGCTAGCGTAAAATCCATCAAACACCATTTGTACCGGACAGTAAGGAATGCTATACTCACGTTTGAAGAATATGCTACCCTACTCATACAAATTGAAGCGTGTTTAAATTCTCGCCCTCTATGTTACGTACGTAACGATCCAGAAGACACCCTGATTCTGACACCGGGGTATTTTTTAATTGGACAAGCTCTGAATACCTTGACTGAATCCAGAGAAGCCGCAGAATCTGTTTCGTGGTCACAACGTTGGAGCTACATTCAGCTTATGGTTAAACAGTTTTGGAAGGAGTGGACGAAGGACTATCTCCACCAATTACAGCAAAGATCAAAATGGCAAAAGGAACAAACACCAGTGCAAATCGGTGACGTGGTACTCGTAAAGCATGAGAATACGCCACCAATAAAATGGCCTCTTGGTACCATCGAAGCAGTGTTCCCAGGAAAGGATGGAGTAATCCGCGTTGTACAAGTAAGGACAAGTCACAACACGTGCCAACGGCCAATCACCAAAATCTGCCGCCTACCAATAGACCAGACTACAAACTCAACGGACGCACCATCTCCTTGATGAAACAACCTTTCCTGTGTCGTCTTGTTAAATGTTTGTATCGTTAAATCCTGTACCCCTATTCCCGATAAGCAATATCTAACCAATATTTAGTTATTCCAGTTTTCCAAGCACCAGTGCGAAGAATCCAATCGAAGATGTCTCAACAAGAATATGATTATACCGAAGACGATTTAGCAGCCATCGAAGACAGCTGGCTGTATCCAGATGGCAACCCAACGGGAAGTCCGTATTTAGATATCGACTTCGATATAGGAGCTGAGCTAGAAGCGTTAGCGAGTCTAGATGCCAACAAAAAGCGCCCAGACAGCATCGAAGACGCACCACCATCTAAGCATGCAAGATCACCTAAGGCAGCGACACCAATGCGAGGTCAAGAACCTCTGAAGAGCAGTATGGATGCAGAAAAAACCGTCCAGGTTCAACCATCCCGACAGCCAACACAAAACACTGCAAGGGTCAACATCCAATCACGAAGAACACCTTCCGAGAAGCCAGTTGACAAGAAATACCCAAAAAATCGTTGCTGGAGTTCACCGCAAAGGCCGATCTGGAAAAGGAACTTTGATGCGATGCCCTGTGGAATTCGGACAGCGCCAAGACGGGTTCCCACGTCCAACCTTGAAGCCAGACAACTGCAAAAGGAGTCAAACGAACCAGCAGGAAAACAGACGCAAGGTCAACGGCCCAAACCCATGGTCAACTTAGCAGCCAACCAACAAGCAGGGGAAATGATTTTCATTGACCTCACGACAGCCGACCCACCAGAACCCCTTCGGATTGTGAAACCGCAGCATAAAATATCAGATGAAGTCAGTCAACCAGCCTTCAAACCACAACCACCGCGCAAAATTCAGTGCCTAAGCTGCAGGAGCCAGCCTTAATAAACGGCCGTGAAGTGAACCAACTACATTTGCTACGTCCAACAACAAGTTTCAAGGAACTAAAGGAGCGACTGAACAACGACTTCCAGCGGTTCATCACTAGAGAGGGAGAAGACCTTTACCTGCCTAAACAATTATTGCAAAAAATCAATTTTGATAAGGTACAAAAAACAAAAAAGAAGGAGCATACCATAAACCTGCCGAATAAGTTCCAGGTACGGTTGCAGGTGAAAGCAGATGGGCGAGTCATTTTTCACCACCACCACAAACAAGGCATCAGCAAACAAAAACCCTCCTTGAACGTAACCGTTCAACAGGGGGGGGGGAGAATGTTTAGCCCCAAGCCGCTAAATAAGGGTTAAATAAAAAATAAATTAAACTCACCAAAATAAACATTTCAATCAAGATTTATTTGTCCAAATGTACAAATTATTTATAAATAATTATATATTAATGAAGCATTTATTAATGTGAAGTATAAACCTAAAAAGAAATATGAATTAATATAATGAATTAATTAATGCATGATACACATACTTACCTACCTGGCAAACAAATCTATAGAAGAAACATGAAGGCTACATGCAATTACAACAACAACAACACTAGCAATGAATTCAATATAAAAACAACACAAAATAACACAAATTGAACACAAATAACACAACACAGTTGTTTACTAGGTGGTAAAGACTACTTTTTTCACCAAATCATATACTGAAATTGAAGCCCCAGGTGAAAAAGGGACTTCAAAAACACCCACTGACAGGTGTACACACAAAAACATAAACATTGAAATACACGAAAAATTCACCATTTCCACCACCAAAACTACATAGAAAACGCAAAACAAGAGTAATTACACAAAACACAAAACGCCTTAATCACCTGATCCGTCCACAACAGGTAAAAATCGCGAATAACATTGCGCGAACTCGCGAAACTTTACCGCGCGCAGAAACGTCAAACTTTATTGACTTGAAACATATGATATGTTAAGTCGACGTAAAATTTGACGAGGAATTCAATGGTGATGCCCGAAAACCGAAATAAATTATGGGAAAAAAGATATTAAGGAAAATATAATTTGCCATAAGGAAAATGGGAGAAAAAAGGACAATAAAAAGGATTAAAATAGAAAGAGATAATACTATAAATTCAAAAATTATTCGTTGATACTGCAGCAATTTTAATTAAATATCCCAAAGGGAAATTTTTAGTACAGGATAAAAATTGAAGGAAATTTAACGAAATAATATTAAATACTGAAAAATAATGAGAATTACGATGACTAAAAATATTAGAAAAATATGTTAAATCAAAAGAAATAATAAAAAGGAGATATTAATAAATTTTTAAAACTAAGAAACAAATTTCCCAAATTTCCCAAAGGACGAAAATGCAGTTCAAACAAGAAAAACCGTTGACCTCGGCCTATATAAACCCGGCGTCAGAAGCAATCGGCCTCTCTGTTCATCATAAAGTCGCAAGAGGTAAGCCAAGTAATATATCCATTATACATGCCAATTGGTAATCGGGTATCACATGCTTGGTGCTGGTAAAAAATATTAACATTCATTTCTACAAGTAATAAGTGCAATACATGCCAGACATATCCTGGTAATCGTTGACACTATATGCTTGTAATTTTCAGATAGTCAACGAGGGACATCCTGGACCAACATTATCAACAAAAAGATATTAATATTACTAAAGTTTAATAAGTTTTTAAAATAGTGTTTAAGTGCTACAATTTGTGAAAGAAACTAAAATAAAATTTGAACGTAAACTGACACGTTAAAGTTTTTTATTTACGTAATACCTAATTTTCCAATCAGCGGTATTTGCATTAAACAAAGGGGGGTAAGGTATTAAAATTTTTTTTTTTGCATTTTTTTTATTTTTTTAGTTGAATGCCTAATATTTTAAGAATATTGTGTCAAAATTTCAAGTTGATTGGAGCAAAATTGATGAAGTTACGAGTAATTTTATACCTGTCGGATTTTAAACCCGACATATTTTGTCAGTGTAGAGTATAAAATTTAGTGTAGCTTTAAAGCGTTTTCCCCACAACTCAGGTTTTCAAAGTCGGTGCCCCTCATAACTTCAAAACTACTGCACCGATCCTTTTGAAATTTTGAACGCTATTTCTGTACATAATTTACGAGGTAACGTGGGAGAGTTTTTGCAAATTTGTTAATAATTTTTATTTTACAATAACAAATTGGCCGATTTTTTTTGCAAAAAATCGCGTTTTTCCCTTCAAAGTGTTCCAAAAAAGCGAAAAATTAAAATTTCGAAAAACCCTCAACGCGTTACCTGGGGAAAACTATTATGTAACGAATGAATTTTGATTTTTTGATTTCAGATGATCCAGCACCAAGTTATGAGAGGCACCGCAATTCTACTTTTTTCCGAGAGACGTCCGAATAATTGCTGCCATTGCCGTGTTTTTTAATATTTCTTCGTGAAAATTTTATACAATATTCTTCAAATGTGATACTTTAATGTACTATTGGTTTTAAGAAAGAGATTTTGACTGTGTCTTCACAAAAAATTCACAAAAACATGCCTTTTTTCGTACGAATTAAGCTTATCCCCCCTTAATGCACTTTCAACTGAGTTCCGAACCGCTGAGGAAAATGGTGCAGAAGATCATTACGTACAAACACACTCCAGGAATAAGGAAGGAAGGTATGTCGTGAAATTGCCTTTTAAGGAGCCGCACGCTACCCTGGGTGTTTCGTTAACCACAGCAATCAGACGCTTAAACCACATGGAAAATCGTTTTAAGTCAAATCCTGAACTTAAAGAGCAATACATACAGTTCCTAAGGGAATATCACGATCTCGGTCATATGACTAAGGTCCCATCGGAACAGATGATGTACAGGCAGGTGTACAGAAATGTACAGGCAGGTGCTTGTAAATCCAGATGACGCTAAATTTCAGCTCATAGTATGGCGTGAAGACATTAAAGATCCCATCCAACATTATCAGCTCAATACAGTTACATATGGTACATCACCTGCGCCATTCTTACCTACAAGAACATTATTCCAGCTTGCAGAAGATGAAGTTCACCCCTTTCCCAACGCTGCAAGACTGTTAAAACAGGACTTTTACGTCGACGACTTTATGTCTGGGACCAATTCAACATCTGAAGCTCTTGAGGTTATTCAGGAATTATCATCACTTCTACAATCTGGAGGATTTGAGCTCCGTAAGTGAGCTTCAAACAGAGCAGAGGTATTACAAGCTATACCACCACCGCTACGAGAAATTTCTCCATTACAAATTCAATCTAACACACACAGAATCTATACAGGTTTTAGGAATACAGTGGCATCCAGCTCAAGACTGCTTTTCATTTTCAGTATCACTGAAATGAACTCTAATCTGCACCAAACGTCAAATTATTTCAGAGGTATCTAAAATATTTGATCCAATGGGCTGGTTGACGCCTTCTACTATATTGGCAAAGATTTTATTTCAACGTTTGTGGCTTCTTCAGCTCGATTGGGATACTCCTATTCCAACAGAAATTGCAAATCATTGGGTACAACTTCGTCAAAGGCTAAATCAGTTTGAACAACTCCAGATTCCTCGTTGGTTAGGCACGCATGATAAAACGTTTCAGCTTCGTGGATTTTGTGATGCCTCGGAAAAGGCATATGCTGCAGCGGTATACTGTAGGCAAGTTCTACCAAATAATGAAGTTCATATAAATTTATTAGCTGCTAAAAGTCGAGTTGCGTTGAAACAAATTTCATTACCGCGTCTTGAATTATGTGGCGCTCTTCTACTTGCAAGATTATTAAAATCTGTAAAAGAGGCATTGATGATATCAGATATAGAGACTTTTACATGGACAGATTCGACAATTGTTTTGGCATAGCCAATAGAACCGCAGAAATCATTGATTCAGTATCAAGTCGTCATTGGAGACATGTTTCCACTTCAGAAAATCCTGCAGATTGCGCGTCAAGGGGCATTCATCCGGATGTATTACTGCAACACAATCTATGGTGGCATGGACCATCGTGGCTTCGGGACGATTTAAACTCATGGCCAATCCAATTTAATCGTAGTCATCACGACAAGCATCTTCTGAAGGAACGCAAATGTAATGCAATAATCGATCAAATTGAATCCACACCATCATGGTTCAGCGAATTTTGTTCAAGACATTCATTAAAATAATGGCATATTGCTTGCGAATTAATTCACGTAATCAAGATACAATACAGTTTAGAAAGAGTGAATTTTTAACGGCACTGGAAATCGAAAACTTCTTCCGAAAGTGTATCTCACTAGCTCAATCCGAAAATTTCAATACAAAACTAAACGATCTACGAAATGGGTTAGCTGTCAGGAAAACCAGCCGACTACCATCTTTTTCTCCATTCCTTGATGCTCAAGGGATCATACGCGTTGGTGGACGGATTGATGAATCACTCTGCAGCTTCGATACGAAGCATCCCATTCTTTTATCTAAGGATCACATTCTTACAACGCTCATTGTTCGCGACACTCATGCGAAACACCTTCATGCTGGCTTCACACTGTTATCATAGATATTAAGGCAAAAATACTGGATTCTAGGTCAGCGAGGTTTAATAAGGAACACTATTCATAAATGCGTCAAATGTTTCCGGTACAAAAGGTTGGCAAACGAACAACTAATGGGAAATCTGCCAAAATACAGAGTTCAAGCTTCACCTCCATTTTCTCGGACAGGATGTGACTATGCAGCAGTGGCGGTTCCTCTTTGGAAGCAAAGAAAGCACTGCTTCCCTTGACCAAATAAGCAACTTCATAAAAAATTAATCTAAATATATTAAGATTAGGTAATCAAAAACAAAATCTTAATATATTTCTTCATCTGGAAACACTAAGCAAGCAATGTACAGATTTTTTTATATAAAATGTACAATTCATACTACTGTATACAAAGAATAAAGCCTCGGCCACGATACGAGCGGAGAGCGGTAGAGCGGCAATACTAAAGTGCCGCTCACCTCTAATCCGAGACATTAAATTTTTCTGGTGCCGCTCGCCGCTCTTATCGTGGCCGAGGCTTAACACAACGTAGGGAAGATGTAATATCTCCAGCTTCTTTGGCACCGAAAATCAACGTGAAAAGTCCAACACATTCAATTCAATTGAACTCACACTCACGCAAAGGTTTGCGTTGATACAGGTCCCTCAGAAGCTGAACTAAACGCAGCTTCTTCGGAGCCGAATACCGGGATATGAGAAGTCGAACATAGACAAATTTTCTCTATCCACCATATTCTCTTGTTTTCTTGGTTTCGTTTTCTGGTATTCTGCTCTGGTTTCGCCTGCTGTGGAGTTGTTCTTGAAAATTTTGCTTCGAAATTTGTTTTGACTCTTAATATGAATTTTCGTTTGAGTCAATAAAAAAAGAGCGATGATGGGTGGACTTTCTCTTTATTCTAATGGTGTGGCAGGAGGTGTGTATTGAAGAAGCTGACAATTTGTAGCTTCCATTCACGGTATACAGAAACGCTGTCAGTCTCTTTTACACTACCTTGTTTCTGTATACCGTGGCTTCCATTTGTTTTTTATGATTCTCTTTAATGACGATTTAAAGGGATAGAGCGAGATTATTTTTTTGAATTGTGTTATACAGTGGCGAACAAAAGTCAACGTACACCATATAAAATAGCGAAAATTCGTTTACTATAGCATAAAAAAATATTGTGATATTACAAAATAAATAAGTACAATCCTTTGTACAAAAACATTATATTGAAATTGCATAATGAAATTGTTTCTACAAAAAATAATAATAAAAATTTTTAAGTGTACGTAGACTGGGTAGACTTTTGTTATTTGTGAATTCTGTATATTTCACTTTTTTGTTATTTTTTTTGTAGAAATAATTTATTATGGAATTTGAATAAAATGTTTTGATACGTATATTGTGATATCACAATTTTTTTCAATTTTTAAAAATAAAATAAAATTACGAATTTTCGCTATTTTATATGGTGTACGTTGACTTCTGTTCGCCACTGTATGTATATCTTAGTATATTATTTTTTATTATATTAAAATAAAAAGAATATAGATTGGTAGTAGGGTTTCTACTTTTTGGATGGGGTTAATTACTTAATTCGTTTTCAAATTTGTTATTTTTCAGTTTTTTTAATTAAAGCCGCCGATACCTTTACTTTTATCGCTCGCGGGGTACATTAGCTTTGACGCCCTACGCATTGCTCCCTTATCCTGAACCTTACGAACCGCCACTGCTATGCAGGTCCCATTATACTCAAGAACCATAAAGGAAGAGGTGCTAAGATGAGCAAAGGATATATATGTGTCTTTGTATGTATGGTAGTTAAAGCAATACATTTAGAAGTGGTTACAGATATGACCACAGATGCGTTTTTAGCAGCAGTACGTAGATTTATGAGTAGAAGAGGAAAATGCTCAGATATATTTTCGGACAATGCCACAACTTTCGTTGGAGCATCTAGCACGTTGAAAAGGTCACACAATACAGCTGAGATCTACGCACACAATGTTAGAGTTGCTAAGACATTAGCAGAAGATAATATCACCTGGCACTTCATTCCTCCATATTCTCCCAATTTCGGTGGACTGTGGGAGTCCAATGTCAAGTCCGTCAAGCAGCACTTGAAAAGAGTCATCGGGAACAGCATTCTTACCTACGAAGAGATGTGTACATTTCTATGCCAAGTTGAGAGTGTTTTAAATTCACAACCTTTATGTTTACAATCTCCTTATGATATTGATATAGAACCATTAACACCGTCTCATTTCCTTATAGGTAGACCATTAACTTCAATTCCAGAACCTGATCTTCGCCCTGTTAATACGAATAGGCTTACTAGATGGCAGTTGATACAACAAATATTTCAAGGCTTTTGGGCACGGTGGCGCAAGGAGTATTTGGCATCATTGCAGTGTCGTCCTAAATGGCACATGACAACTAAATGGTAAATGGAGTTTGGGTCGCATAACAAAATGTCATCCTGGCCAAGACGGACTAACTCGTGTGGTCACTCTAAAAACCAAGGGTGGTGGAATCAAGAGACCCACTTCAAAGGTTTTTCCTTTACCGATTGATTGAAAGATAATCTTTCAACGGCCGGCGGAATGTTAGATTCATTTGATTTAAAAATGTTTTATATTTTTGAATTTTTGTACATTTTTGCAATACCGTCAAACGGGGCTACTTTGTGCTACCGGGGCTACTTTGTGCAAAATGAGTTTTTATGAATAGGTATTTTTTATTCATCATAATTTTGCAATTACGATCATTCTAACTCGGTAGATCTCATATTTAGGAACTCCTCTATTCACTGAAATGTTCGATTTTACATTTGAAATAACGATTTTCGTTTTTTCTTAATATTTTACGACGGTTGATTTTCCGAGTATTTTTGTGGACTAAAAACTAGTCTGGAAACGTCTGTCGTAGCATGCACATCGCAATACTCACAAATAGTGTTTCTTCTCGAGAATTCTTTCTCGAGAATTTCTCGAGAAATAAAACTATTTTTATATTCTCATTTCTCGAGAAATTTAATGTTGTTTCCGCGAGAAATTTATGACTATTTTTTAATCAATTTCTTAAAATTTTTACTCCTTTCTCATATCCATACATCTTTTTTTACTTGCATACATACTAACTTAGTTGGAATATATTTGTTTTTGTGCGGCGCTTTTTATATACGTTCTTTTAATGCAGGTTTATGTGTGTTTTGTGTTAAGCCGGCTCTACATGATGCCATGACCACCCTCCAAATGCGCTGTCAAATAGAAGAGAAATAAGATATGTGACATTTTAACATCAAAATTTGCTAATAGAGTAAAAACCATAAAAGAAGGCAACGAGTGTCCCATTCGCTCTGGTTGTTTGAAAGCGCAACTTTTTCACTCAAACAATGAGAGCTAATGGAAAGCTCGTTGTCTTCTTTTGTGGTTTTTCCTCTACGTTCAACGGTAAATGCCGTAACACAAAAATTGTCCGGACTTTATTTATAGGAAATTGTCCAAGCTTTCTAATTTTGGAAAAAAAATATTGAGGAACTACGTATTTTTTGGAGAAAATAGTTGAAGTTGATGTTTTTGTTAAAAAAACAAAATTTTGACTTTGATGGCTCATTACTCTGGAAGTTGGTAGGATAGAACCTTCAGTTTTAGATAAGTGGGAGTATTCGGCGTAAAAAAGTGCATTTTTTAAGCTATGCTTGGCTCTTGGTTCTCGAGAATCTGGCAATAATTGAAAAAAAGCCGTTTTGATAATACCTCGATAGCGGTTCTTTGGAAAAATAAATAAGGGTCATTTTCGTTTTCAGCGACCTCAAATTAGGCTAAAAAACACTTTTCCTATTAGGTAGGTACCCCCCGCAATTAAGAAAAAATTTGTAAAATAGTGTTATCAAATGCAACATTAGATGCGTTATGTTTTTTAAAAAATTACTTCAAATTACATTAAAGCTTGTTTTGTAATCTTTGTATTTATACTTATTATTTTCTTATTACTTAATTCTTACAAAGATTTATTTTGTGTTATGAATAAAATGGAATTTTAATTTTTATTTCATGAATTTTTTACAAATTCACAATATTTCTCGAGAAATGAGAATTCTCGAGAAGTAAAATTTATTTTTCTCTTTTCTCGAGAAATAGAAACTACCGAGAAATATTAAACACTACTCACAAAGCTCGGTAGTGAAATTCGGTTAATTTATGTTATTCTGAAGAGAAAACCGTTGTAACACTTTTTATTACATGGTTTTTGTAATAGCATAGACAAATAAAAGGAAAGATATTCCATTTCATACAAGAAAAGTGTGCAAGTTCTTGTTGAGAGAGCTTTCCTATTTCCTCCATTTAAGCTTCCTCCAAGCGAAAGCTGCCCCTGCTAAATCTTTATTTTCGGTGGCACTGTCCAGATATTTGAGTAAATCTTATCTGAAGAGAGTAAATGGAAAGAAAAACGTCGGCGATGCATGGGAGCAGGGTTCTTTCAGAGCTATTCGCGTTTGCGCTTCTTTTTTTACAGGTTTTCTCATTTATGAATGGCATATTTACGAATGTGTATATTGTATTCTAGGTAAATTTCATTAAAGGGATTTGTTGGTGGGAATAAATGAAAATAAGAAGGAAGCTGTTTGTTTGATTTTTTGTTTAAATGACAAAAATCAATTACATATTTTTAGAAGTTACGATTTTATTTTTTCAGGTCCGACTTTTCGGTTTCTACTTTGCAAAAGTTAGTAAAATAGTGATTTTTGTGCGAATTTTGATTTCGTTTTGATTTATAACAATCATTTCCGCAATGTGTCTATTTTGCAGATTTGGAAAAGTTTTATTTTGGTCAAAGGTTCACAAGCAAATTATTGCGTTTTACAAGGATTTGAAAATGTAAAATATCAAATCATGAATAAATTTAGAAATATGAAAAGTGGAAATTATTTCTTTATGGCTATTTAAGGACATTCTCACTTAATAGTGCAGCCAATATAAGAATTCTATCTAATGGCCCTATAAAAAAATATCCAAATAACTTGAATTTTTTTATCTTTATTATGATGTTCTACTGACATCCTGGAAAGTTTTCTTCTATTGGGGTAAATTTTAACTTGGCGCAATTATATCGAAACCGTTTTATTCGTAAACGGGCGGGAAAGTTTCGGTGTCCCTCTAATACTAGTATTTTGTTAAAAAAAATACTCCTTTCCACACCACCGCAGGGGTAGAGTAATTGGCGAGTTTTTTTAAAGTGGTTTCCCCAATAAGCTATTATTTTTGTTTCTCTTTTCTTTTACTATAGACAAATAAAAGGAAAGATGTTACATTTCAGGAAAGTGTCCACTTTTCCCTTCAGAGAGGTTTCCTATTTCCTCCATTAAGGTAGAAACAGAATGGCACGGCGACCGTGGCGGTGGCCGCCGCTCAGAGAGTTTCCCTTACATTTAATTTCTCCCCAGGCGTCGCGGACAAATTAAATGTATGGGAAACTCTTTGAGCGAGTGCCATTCTGTTTCTACCTTTACTTTAAGTTTCCTCCAGACGAAGGCTGTGGAAAGAGAAATGATAGCGATGGATCGAGCATGGTTGAGATTTTTGCCTATGCGCTTTTTTTACAGGCTTTGTTATAACATATTAATTCTAGGTACGATTTATAAATTAATTTATGAAATAAGAAAGGAACTGTTTCATAGGCCCATTTATCATTTATGTATTGCGATGTTCTATTTTTTCTATGTAGCTATTTTTTCTGGTAAGTGTTATGAAAACTCAAATAAAATAACAAACCCTGATCTAGCTCTCATAGATTTAGCTAAACTAGAGCCAAATCCCTCATTTGATTCTGTCGAAATGGAATTGTCCTGCTCCTTTTGTCTAAAATCGGCAAAATCGGTAAATTTCTACCGCTCAAAATATACAAATTTATTAAGTAAATATAAAAAACTTATAGAACAGTTAAAGAGCTGCGGCAAGGAAAATAGAACTAAGAAAGTGAACCTAGAAAGAAGGATATGTCGAAACAACTATCTCAGTAGAATAGTTAAAACACCGCTAACTTCTTTAATTGCCTCCGCGCCCTATGTGACTAAAAATTCAAAAACTTTTTGCACTATGATACTTTCTAACAAGAAAAATAAAAAAAGATGGAGTTATGACGAAAGATCGTTAGCTTTAAATTTCCATTACAAATCTCCTACAACTTACAGGTATTTTAAAGATAATTTAAACATAAATTTACCATCTCTGAGCTCTCTGCATCGTTGGCAACTTATTAAAAATATTCAACCTGGTTTTAATAACACGGTTACAGAAAACCTTAAGAAGATTTTTTCACATTGGGATTTAGAAATGAGACAAGCTGTGTTGATATTTGATGAAATTAATATTAGAAGAGAGTTAACATAAATGATCAGGTAACAGATGAAATAGTTGGTTTTGTCGATACAGGTGATTTTAGAAATAAAGAACCAGCAAAGTATGTTTCTGTTTTTATGGTTCGAGGCTTATTTTCTAATTGGAAATTTATTATTAGTTTTTTTGCCACCGATCAACCAATTAACAGTAAAGTATTAGCCGAAAAAATGAAGCTGAATTTAGACTACTGTTGTGAACTTGGTCTTAAAATCCGAAGTATAGCCTCAGATCAGGCTTCTAACAATCGCAGTTGCTTTAGTTCTCTCGGAGTAACGGAAAAGGACCCTTTTTTTTATTATAATAATCAAAAGATTTTTGCAATGTTCGATGTTCTGCATTTGTTCAAATCAATACGTAATACTTTATTGGTAAAAGATATTCACTGTGAAGATGGAACAGTAAGTTGGAACTGTGTTAAAGAACTCTATAATTTAGAAAAAAATGGTTCTACTAAAATGGTGCCGAAGTTAACTTCAAAACATGTATGGCCAAATACTTGGGAAAAGATGAAGGTTTCTTATGCTCTTCAAGTTTTAAGTAACACAGTTTGTGCTGCTCTTAAAACTGCTTTAGAATTAAATTTGCTTAGCCCTAATGTTTCATCAGTTACTCTTTCTACTTCCGATTTCTTTTCAAAATTCAAAAAATTGTTCGATTGTCTCAATAGTAAAGAACCTTTTAGTAGAAATTGGTATAAGTGTGGATTAACTCAAACAAATACTCCAAGGAAATATCTTTCTGAAATGTTACGTTACATTCAATCAATTTCATTTGAGAACAAAAACAAAACATTTTGGATTGGGGGATTGATTTTGACTCTAAAATCCATTATTCTTTTAACTGATGAAATATTAAACGAGTTTCCCAATAAAGAGTTCGTTCTGACTTCGAAATTTAACCAAGACCCAATTGAAAACCTTTTTTCCTTAGAAAGATTAAGAGGGGGCTTCAGTAATAATCCATATATAATTTCAATAGTTTTATTTGCAAAATTATTTCGAACAAAATTTTGTCTATATCTTCCCATAGGAAGAATTGTGACGAAGATAGTCAGCAATTTATAGCTATTGACTCATTTAGTGATGGCAAAACCATAAATAATAATAACGATCATGGTATTTTTACTGTTGAGGATCGGACGATTGGTGATGTCACTAATGAGGGTCACGAAGTTAGCAACATAATCGAGTCAATTGATTTGTTGGAATTTGGGGCAAATGAAGATTCGATTTCTGTCGAAGAAACTTCTTAAAGGTATTTTGGAGGTTTCATAATTAACCGCTTTTCAAAAAAAGAAAAGTGTTTGTTATGCGATAAGGTTGTGAGAAACCCAAACGAAACTGTTAAGTATTCAAAACCTTCGGAAAGTTTTATTTATTTTAAAAATTATTCAAAAAGTACCGATTTTGGTGCACTTAAAAATCCTCCAGATTATGTTTTTAATATTTGTAAAATCTTTGTTAAAATCTTCGCTAAATTTGTTCAGAGTACTCCTGAAATAAAAGGTTTAAAAAGCAAAATAATTGAACATTGTATGGATACAATAAGTAAAAAATCTGAATTTTCCAACTGGTAAGCTAAAGAAAATGAATGTTACGATCACCACAAACAAATCTTAGATTATTTGATCCTTATTATTCTTCGAAAATTTTGTTTGTGGCATTCACATCAATTTAAAGATAAGAGCTCATTAAAAAACTATTCCAAGCAAAAAATTATACAATCCTAAAAGGGGAAGTTGTTAATTTCATCAAATTCTTAGGAGTAGTAGCGTGAATAGCAAATTCAACAACAAATGCAATTTTATGTTGTGTCCTTATCTTATATTATATATAAAGAAACACACAATCCTTTTTCCTTGAAATAATTGAACTCTATTCTGTAATAATGTATAGAATAAACTGTCTGCCAAAACTATATCGAAGCTTACTCCGTTTTTACGTCTGCCAACATTTTATGTCGGACTTACTCAATGACGACTAAATACATGCCTGTAAGGGATGTAACGCCGAAAATTGTTTTGTGGGTTAGGCTTACTGGGGACACCACTTTAAAAAAACTCGCCAATTACTCTACCCCTGCGGTGGTGTGGAAAGGAGTATTTTTTTTTAACAAAATACTAGTATTAGAGGGACACCGAAACTTTCCCGCCCGTTTACGAATAAAACGGTTTCGATATAATTGCGCCAAGTTAAAATTTACCCCAATAGAAGAAAACTTTCCAGGATGTCAGTAGAACATCATAATAAAGATAAAAAAAATTCAAGTTATTTGGATATTTTTTTATAGGGCCATTAGATAGAATTCTTATATTGGCTGCACTATTAAGTGAGAATGTCCTTAAATAGCCATAAAGAAATAATTTCCACTTTTCATATTTCTAAATTTATTCATGATTTGATATTTTACATTTTCAAATCCTTGTAAAACGCAATAATTTGCTTGTGAACCTTTGACCAAAATAAAACTTTTCCAAATCTGCAAAATAAACACATTGCGGAAATGATTGTTATAAATCAAAACGAAATCAAAATTCGCACAAAAATCACTATTTTACTAACTTTTGCAAAGTAGAAACTTCTAAAAATATGTAATTGATTTTTGTCATTTAAACAAAAAATCAAACAAACAGCTTCCTTCTTATTTTCATTTATTTCCACCAACAAATCCCTTTAATGAAATTTACCTAGAATACAATATACACATTCGTAAATATGCCATTCATAAATGAGAAAACCTGTAAAAAAATATAGTTTAAAAAAACTAAAAAATACGCTTTTATGTTAAAATGAACTAAAAATTAAAAAATAATTTTGAATGTAAAGTTTTTATTGCTCCAGCCAGTATATGGAAACAACCTACCTTTCGAAATGTAAAACAGCGTGGGACTCTTAACCTATATTCTTATTTTATTAATACCGGAACTTTTCGCTAGCGTCCCACGCTTTTTTTACATTTCGAAAGGTAGGTTGTTTCCATATACTGGCTGGAGCAATAAAAACTTTACATTCAAAATTATTTTTTAATTTTTAGTTCATTTTAACATAAAAGCGTATTTTTTAGTTTTTTTAAACTATATTTTTTTTTATTTTCTACTTTTTAGTCTATCATATATCTTCCGCCATTTTGTTGTGGCCGCCATAATAGATTTAAAATTACGTCACACAGCTTACTGTTATGTATTCGTCATATACTTTCATTTGATACCCGTACCAGGGCGCTGTAAAGAAAAAGGTAAGCCGCTATTTTGTGTTGGCCGCCATTTTCAAAATGGAGTGTAGCCATACAGCTAATTGTATTCTACTTGTCATACCCTTGTAACCCTTGTTGGGGGAAGACATTTGCAAAAAATTTTACAAAAAGTCAGATTGCATTCTCCCGCGAACTATATATATGTGCAAAATTTGAAAGTGTGTTAAAATCAAGTTACAAGCCATGTTTACATACAACATACACATGGAGGTGAAGCTAATATAAAGCATATAAAAAGATCATATTCAAATTATGAGCAGGATCAATAGTTTTTGAGATGTTAAGTCGGTAGTGTTGGAACATATGTAAATTAATCTTTTTTGCTTTGAGTCCATATAAAACAATGAATAAAGTCATGAATTCAATATTTTATTTAGGCGGAGGGTGTTTGGCTGAGGATTTCCAAAGAAAAAACTGCACACTCTACACAACTAAAAATGTTTAAAATACTTTAGACTATTCTGGGTGGGCATTTTCAAAGAGAGAACGAAGTGAAAAGCACAACCAAATGTGCGCAAGATATTTTGGACTGTTTTGGCCTATGATTTGCTTGTGTTTTTCACTTTGTTCTCTCTTCGAAAATCCTCAGCAAAACAGTTCAAAGTATCTTGTGCATATTTGGTTGGGTTCGAAAAGCCAAATTATTTTGTAAATACGCAATTAGGCACTTAAGCACTTTTGCCGGTCCGATAACTTAGCAAGCGCAGCTCAGTTTAAGACAAGAAAGCAATGATAAATAAGGGAATACGGAATAGAAAAATGCAATAAACTCAAAATCATCGAATTTGCACTTAAGCATTTCTGGCTTGTGCAATATTTTCAGCTAATTTTAAAATGTGTTGGCCGCCATTTTGAAATTGGAATGACGCCACGCAGCACAGTATTCTACTTGTCATATCCTTTCATTTGATACCCATACCGAGTGGGTTGTAAAGAAAAAGGTAGTCCGCCATTTTGTGTTGGCCGCCATTTTGAATTTGGAATGACGCCACGCAGCAAAGTATTGTACTTGTCATATCCTTTCATTTGATACCCATATCGATTGGGTTGTAAAGAAAAGGGTAGTCCGCCATTTTGTGTTGGCCGCCATTTTGAATTTGGAATGACGCGAATTGTACTCTATTTGTCATACCCTTTCATTTGATACCCATGTCGGGGGTCGGGGAGCACGATTGCAAAATTCGGCCACCATCTTGGAACCGCCATTTTGATTTCTTTACAAAATGGTCAGATTGCATTGTCACGCCAGCTTTACATATGGGCAAAATTTGAAGTTGATCGGTTATATGGAAGTGGGTCAAAATCAAGTTGCAAGATTTGTCTACATACATACATACACACATACATACATACATACATACATACATACAGGTGAAGCTAATATAAAGCGTATAAAAAGAAGCGCAAACGCGAATAGCTCTGAAAGAACCCTGCTCCCATGCATCGCCGACGTTTTTCTTTCCATTTACTCTCTTCAGATAAGATTTACTCAAATATCTGGACAGTGCCACCGAAAATAAAGATTTAGCAGGGGCAGCTTTCGCTTGGAGGAAGCTTAAATGGAGGAAATAGGAAAGCTCTCTCAACAAGAACTTGCACACTTTTCTTGTATGAAATGGAATATCTTTCCTTTTATTTGTCTATGGTAATAGTTACATGCCAATGAAAAAAAAGTAACACCACGGGGTAACTTTGTGCACAATCTTAAATCTTTTTTCTTTACGTAGAAAATGGTTAGAACATACAAAAAAAAGACAGGGGCGAGAAATTACAAGAATTACACCCCGGAAACACTGCAGAAATGTTTAGAAGCTATATCTAAGGGCATGCTTATTAAAGAAGCGTCTGAAAAGTTTGGAATACATCGAAATACGATTTCAAATAAAATCCACGGAAAACACACCGGCTGTGAAGGTAAAATAGATATTTTCGTATCAAGAAGTTTCTTCACGTCCTACGGAACTTGTGCTATCACGGCGGGCGTGAACCGCATAGAGGGCGTGAAGAAGTACTTCTCGCAGCCGCATAGAGGGCGTGAAGGCGCTTTTTTCGTGCAGGTGTGACGAAAAAATCTTTTTTCGGTTTCATTTTTCGACATTTGATTCTATTATGTTTTCTCTTTTCAAGGTCGCCCGAAAGTTTTGACTGATGTTGAGGAAAAAACTTTATCTGATTATTGTTCGTTCATGGCCGAATGGGGAATACCTTTAGATCGTTACGAGTTGAAATGCATCACGAAAGCTTATCTGGACCGAACAGGACGAAAAGTACCGCAATTCAAAAATAACATGCCAAACAACGATTGGGTCGTATTACTCCTGAACAGACAGTCAGATGAACTGAAAGAACGGCATGCGCTGAACATCAAAAGATGCCGCGCAAACATCTCTCGCAAAATTGTTAACGAGTTCTTTGACAACGCCTCTAGCGTAGTAGAACCGGTCCCAGCGACTAATATTTTCAATTTCGATGAAACTAACTTGTCTGATGACCCCGGAAAAAAGCTGGTGATCACAAAACGAAAATCCAGGAGGCCTGAAAGAATCATCAACTCGTCAAAAAGTGCTATTTCCATAATGTTTTGTGGAAGTGCATCAGGTGTTGTACTCCCTCCGTACACGGTTTATAAAGGAAAACACCTTTATGACATTTGGACACTTGGAGGACCTAAAAACAGCCGCTACAATCGGAGTGACAGTGGTTGGTTCGACTTACCCACGTTTGAAGATTGGTTTGAAACTCTATTTCTCCCTCATGTTCGAAGACTGCAAGGGCCAAAGGTTTTGATAGGCGATAACGTTTCGAGTCACATGTCGATTAGAGTCACCAAACTGTGTCAGGAGAATGACATAAAGTTGGTCTTCTTGCCGCCAAACGCGACTCATTTATTACAACCTCTGGACGTTGCTTTTTTTGGACCGCTGAAAAAACACTGGAGGGAAATTCTGACAGAATGGAAATCAACATCAACAGGAAAACGAGCTACCGGGCTGGACAAGTCACAGTTTCCTCGCTTGCTTTCGAAGCTCCTCCAAAAATGCGATGTCTCTGGTAAAAACTTGGAAGCAGGTTTTATCGGTACAGGAATTTGTCCTTTGGATCGCAACAAAGTGTTAGAAAAATTACCACTAGAAGATATCGAAGGAGCGAAGACGGCAATTGCAAACGAGTTCATCGAGCATGTTAAAGCGATAAGATACAGTGAAACTTCTGGTGGAAAGCAAAGGAAAAGGCGACTGAATGCTGCACCAGGACAAAGTGTCTCGACAGAAGATATGAAAGATAATCCCGCACCAAGACCGTCTTGCACAAAAAGAAAGAAGAAGCAGCAGTCAGACTCCGAAGATAATGAGGTTCAACAGAGTCAGGAAATTAGCGAGCTAACGGTCAAGGATATTCGCAAAAATGACCACGTCATAGTCCGATACGAGGGTGCGCAGTTTCCTGGGATTGTTGTCAGCGTCAAACCAAGAAAAAAAGAATTTGAGGTCCGCACAATGACGAAAGGTTTGAAGTATTGGAAGTGGAATGAGACTGAAAAGCCAGGAGTGTACAAACTTGATGAAATTGTTAAAAAAATTAATAAGCCAACTGCTGTTTCTAACCGAGGCGTATTCCGAGTGGAAGAAATGGAATCAATCTGGGGGAACTAAGGAGATAGAACAAAACCGTATTAAATGATTTTGAAATGAGATGTTACCCAATTAATTTATTTCTTATTGTTCAATTTTTGCATTTTTCGTTTGAAATGTTTGAGAAACAGTAAATTTTTGCATTTTTGATGTTGTCATCATGTTAATGTAAATAAATACAGTTGATTCCTTACTAACTGAGTGCATTTTTTTACGTCTTTATTCATAGAAACTAATTTCTTACGATAAAAACATCCGTGCACAAAGTTACCCCAAATGCGGGGTAACTTTGTGCACGACGTTTTTCACTTGTAAGAAAGAGTTATTATTATCAAAAAAAGATTCTAATCCGTCAAATCTATTCTTCTATGTGCGACCCTAAAATCTAACACAAAAAACATGTAAGTTTTAAAAGAATTCTAATTGTTTTTGAATCGCAAAGTTCAAAAAGTGCGAAAACGTGCACAAAGTAGCCCCGTTTGACGGTACTTATATTTTTTGAATTTTTGTATATTTTACAAAATATTTATATTTTTGAATCTCTTTGTATACTTAAAAATGCTTTATATTCTGAATTTTTTTGTATATGTACTTACAAATGCTCGAATTCCTATTTGTATTAGTCATGCTTAAAATTTCTACAATTCTTTTCCACTAGACATTGTCATGCTGGGAACGGGTTTTTTCTTGCATTGCATCTCGATAAAATCAATTGATCCGTTATCAACAGAAGCAGACTCAGCCTCTGATAAGAATATTTTAATTTCTCACTAGCACAGTAGATTTGAACAAGTAAAGACCTGTTCGCGGCAAGTGATAAAATTAGAGAATTTTTTGGTTTTTGTTAAACATTATCTAGTGAATTAATAGTACGTTAAATTGCATATTTACGTTCAATAAAGAACAATTTAAGAACATTTTGGTTTTGTTTGTGAACAACATCCTTTACAACATTTTTATTCACTACCCTTTTCTTTACAACGTCGTTAAGGGTATCAAATGAAAGGATATGACGAGTACAATACAGTAAGCTGTGTGACGTCGGTCCAAATTCAAAATGGTCGCCAACACAAAATGGCGGATTACTTTTTCTTTACAACAGTCTCGGTATGGGTATCAAATGAAAGGGTATGATGAGTAGAATACAGTAAACTGCGTTACGCCATTTTAAATCCAATATCACGAGCAAAATGGCGGAAAACATATAATAGCTAAAAAGTAGAAAATAAAAATATATAGTTTCACAAAACTAAACAATACGCTTTTATTTTAAAATGAACTAAAAAGTAAAAAATAATTTTGATTGTATAGTCTTTATTGCTCCAGCCAGTATATGGGATAACCAACCTTTCGAAATCAAGCTCAGAATGGAATTAATGAAGTTATTGGTAAAATTTAGAATTATAACTTTTAAATGTAAAAAGCGCGGGACGCTAACGAAAGGTTCCAGTATTAATAAAATTAGAACATAGGTAAAGAGCGCAGAAAAAAATTTTTGTCAAAATTGAAAAATTACTATTTTGTTAGTTAAATAGGGCATCAACAATAACAATTTTATTAACTATATGGATGAAGCAACAGTGTGTTCTTAAATAATTTAAAATATGTTCTTGAATCCTATGAAATTTGTATGTAAGATTGGAAAAAAAGTTGCTGGACACGTAGTAGCAAACAACATTGGCAAAACGGCAGCATCAATCGGGAGAAGTTCATCAACAATACCTCTTAACAAAAATAAAACGATCAACGTAAACCGTTCACATAAACCAATAGTTTGTGCTTGTGCTTCCACGATACACTAGCCTCAAGGAAGCACGTATTCCAAAATCGTCTACGACTATGATAAGAAACATTCGCTAGTATTAGTGTATGTCGCATCTCAGCGGGAAATTGAAGCGCTTCTGAACAGATTCTGAAGCGCTGAAAAGGAATGCCAATGCGCTTCTTATTCATATCCCAACTCCTTTCCTTTTAACACAGGCATGGCATCAGGGCGAAGCGTTTATATTTTGTTCTTCAAGAAGCGCAATTAAAGCTGGATAATTGAAGCTCTTGGGAAGATCCTGAAGCTTTGTTGGTCCACAAATATTATCGATATTTTGCTGAAATCTAACCCATAATAATTTTGCAGTTTCAGTAATTAATTAATACACAAAAGCTGAAATATATTTATTAAATATTTTTTCCAGCAGCATTACTTTAATAATATAATATTGTTTTCACCAGAAATAGTATTTCACAACTGACGTGGCTTTATAAAAACTACAAATTTCCCAACTAAGAGTTTTTTTTTTTTTTTTTTTTATGTGAAAACGTCAAGCTCAGGAATCACCCTTTGTACTACTAGTTCGTCATGTCGTTCAAGTCATGGTGCAATGTCTAGTAGTAAGCTTGATGTGAAGGATAGAGAAAGAAAGGATAGGTTAGAGGTCTGGAGGGTGCGTGAGTAGATGTCGGTGGACCTTGCGTTTGAACTCTGAGGTGTTATATGAGTTCGGAAATATCGACTGCGGAAGACAATTCCACAATCGAGTTGTTCTATTTATAAACGAACTTCTAAAACGTAATGTGCGCGAAGAGGGGGGCTGAAGGGTGTGGGGGTGAGCCGAGTTGGCTAGTCTTGTGTTGCGGGAAAAAAGTTGCCGTGTAGGCATGAGGTTTCTGACTTCAGTGGAGCAGTCGCTATAGTAATAGCGGTAAAACTTGCTGAGGGCTGCTACATTCCTACGGTGGCTTAAAGAGTCGATAGAGGAGCAAATGGTCCTATCGCCAATGAGTTTAATGGCGCGGTTTTGCACCTTGTCCAGCCAAGCCAAGATGGTTTTTGGGGCGCCCGCCCAAATGTACGAGTTGTATTCAAGGCGGGGCCGAATGTAGGACTTGTAGATTGTAGCCAGAGCAGATGGCTGAAGGAGGAACTTGCATCTCTTGAGGAATCCCAGGCATTGGTAAGCTTGTTTGGCGATTTGGAATATGTGATTATTCCATCGCAGATTAGAAGATAAGGTTACGCCTAGGATAGTAAGAGATGGGTCAGCCATTACATTCTTTTCGCCCACTGAGATAGAGGGACGGTCGGTACAGGTTTTTGTAGATAAAAGGCAGTACTTTGTTTTGGTTGCGTTGAATTCGACGCGATTCTTGAGGCCCCAAGCAAGAATGAATTCAATGTCCCTGTTAATGGAGTTGGACATGAGTTCGCGGTCTAGGAGACAAGGTCTGGCACGTGCTTGTCTTATATTGTCAAAGGCGTAGGAGTAACGCAAAGTACCGTCATCGGCAAAACTATGAAGTGGGTTGGAGGGGATTGAGAGCAGGTCATTAATGAATATAAGAAAGAGAGCAGGAGAGAGGATCGAGCCTTGGGGGACGCCGGCCGAGATGGAATGAGGGTCAGATTCTACGCCATCCAACACTACCTTGATGGAACGGCCAGAAAGGAAGCTCTCAATCCAGTTCCTTAGAACTGAGTCGATACCAATAGCTTGGAGTTTAGACAGCAGAGCGGGATGCCATACTCTGTCGAAAGCCTTGGAAATATCCAGAGCAACCAGACCAGACTCACCAAAGCGATGGATGCTTTGGTTGAGATCCTCAGTCAGACACACAAGAAGATCGCCAGTAGATCTTTTAGGTCTAAAGCCGTACTGCCTGTCGTGTATAATTTGGTTAGATTCTAGATATTTCATCAGCTTTCGGTTGATTATTGTCTCCATGATTTTGGAGAGAACAGAAGTAATTGCTATTGGGCGGTAGTTTAAAGGGTCGCTGGCTTCACTTTTTTCGGAATGGGCTGAACATGAGCTAGTTTCCAAGAGTCGGGATACACTCCGGAGAAGTAAGACAGGGCAAAAAGTTTTCGCAGTGGTTTAGCCAAAGGTGAGGCACATTTCTTGAGTACCATAGGGGGAATATTGTCAGGGCCAGTGGATTTATTGACGTCGAGTTCTTTGAGACATTTATACACCTCTCGAGTTCTGAAAAAAATTCCATCCATTGAATGGGCGTTGCGCTCGAGAACCGGGGGTGGCGTATCAGTTTCAGGTAAAGAAGAATTTGAGGCGAACAGAGATGCTAATAAATCGGCCTTGGGTTTGCTTTCTGTTATCACCTCCCTCCCATTAATAAATGGAGGGGTTGAGGAAGAGGTAAAATTCTTCTTGATGGAGGCTACCAAGGACCAGAAGTTTTTGCTGCCTACGCGCGTGTTGAGGATTTTTCTTCTCAACTTCTCATCAAGTGCTGATTTGATCTTCCTGATGGTGGAATTACAGGAGTTTCTCGATTTGATATATTCACGCCGAAGTGACTCGTTTGGGGAACAGGTGTACGCTCTATATGCGGCTTCCTTAGCTTTAATTGCGTTCATGCACTCCCTATTAAACCATCTATTTGGCCTAGGCTTAATAGATTTGGTAGAACGAGGAATAAACAAACACATTCCTGCCCGTATTATTTTAGTAATACAGAGCGCGGCATAGTTCGCACTGGCAGCGCGGAAACACAAATTCCAGTCAGTGGCTTGGAAAAAGCGAATAAGTCTCAACCAGTTGGCTTTCCCATAGTGCCAGACAGTTCTTTTGGGAACTGCTCCGGTTGGAGTAGAAGATGGATATGGGAAATTGGCGCTGATTAGTTTGTGGTCCGAGTTGCCAAGGGGTGAGCTAACCTCGACGGAGTATCGAGTTGGATGAGTTGTAAGAAATAGGTCAAGGAGATGGGCTCCGTGACCTTCAACGTCCGGAACTCGAGTCGCACAGTTCACTAATTGGTGCAAATTATTTAAGTCTGCAAAGATCTCTGCGTCTTTGCCAGAAACACTGGTGCCATTTGAGTAATTTAGCCACTCTTCATTATGGACGTTGAAATCACCCGCAACAATGATTTCACACTCCGGGTGGGAAAATAAAAATCGGGAGATTCGTTCGGAGATAGCGTCGAAGGCTAACGTCGAGGCTTCATTACTTATATTAGGACTTCTGTATAGAAAACAGAAGAATATGACGTGGCTACGAAGAATTATTTTAATCCATACATGATTAAATTCAGAAGATGTACTATTGTACACCATCTGGAAAGCCACGTCGTTCCTAATATACATGGCGACTCCTCTATGGTTGGAGAAATTGTGCACTAAGGTATACCCAGTCACTTGAAATCGATCGAGATCAGTATCGGTGACTTGAGTTTCACTTAGTGCGAGAATGGCCGGGGCATGGATATGGAGATGGCACATTACAGGGAAGAAGTTCGCAAGGAGGCCCCTGATATTACAAAAAACAATAGAAAAATCATTGTTTTTGTTTCGGGTCCTCTCCTGCGCAAGGTCCATGACCTCATTTGTGGCTGACTCCGCCGGCGATGCAACCATCGTGGCTAACGGGAACAACCTTGCCGCAGTGTTATGCCTGCTAAAGCAAGACGATTCCCATCAGCTGGCCGATAAGCGCTGCAGCGCCGGCGATGTCTAGCTCAGAGTGCGGGAGATGTGGAAACGGGAAAACTTACTTGTCGTCCGTTTGTATTGATGTTGTGGGTCCCGTGTGGTGATCTTCACTATCTGTTTTTTTTTTTCACTGCACTATTTATGTTATGTTTGTTTTTGTATTTTGGAGCGAAAAACTTTATTATTATATTGTTATATGTTAAATGTTTAATGAGTTTATGTTTTTTTTTTTTTGGATTGGAATTATGGTTGTTGGTTGGGCTATATTATTATGTTTTTTTGTGGTTTGGATGCGATTAAAGGAGACTGACGGCAACACCCGACCGCACTCACTGCAGCCTCAGTCCAGACTCACATTGAATAAAGCAAAATGTATTTTTTGCGTTAACGCACCATCATGTCAAAAATCAATTAAAAATGAGTGCTGTTATTCAGACTGAATAACACAAAACCAAAATCAACGAGCAAAACATTTCTAAACACAAAATTACATGACAAATAATATCGTTATTCATACTTATACGAAAAAAAAACAAAACAAAGCAAAAGCATCCAATAAGCACAACGGCCGAGAATTGCATTCTATGTGATACAAACTATTCACACCTGCACAATCAAAACGAAAAAGTAACAAAACATGAAAATGAAACGTAAAAGCATGCCTTGAGTCGATACAGATTCCTTTGCTTTGTCAGTCAATTTTGGAATTTAATAAATCTAAATCTTTGACTAAATCTAGGATTAGCTCTAACACTAGGATAAGTTCCAAATCTTCCAAGATTTATAACACACTAACAGCACATGTAGCATTCTCCAAATATAGAAGAGCCAACAATGATCTTAATAATAGGATTGATAACATTCCTTCCACATCCTATGCTGTTATTCCTCCAACAAATAAAAGCAATCCAGTGGCCTCATTTTTCAACTAAACCATTTTTCTTGCACACGTTGCACTCCCGGTTGTAAAGAACACCTTAATGTCTGGGGATTGAACGAAGGGTCGATACTTGGTATTTCGTCTAAGAGATAGAAGGGTTTTTGATAATGGCTTTTCCTCGCTTACATGCATGATAAACCTAACTCTACTTGCATAAATGGTAAAACCAAGACCAACCTCATCATCTCGATACAGCAATGGGACCATATATAGACGCGATAGAGACTACAACTCCACCGGTCCAAAAGTTGGTAAGATAGAACCAGCTTTTACCATCATAGATAGGTGGTGGAATTCTACGTTCATTGGTACCTTATTCTTGTAAATAGGTTACAGGTTACAAAAATGTAAAACTCTACCAAAAAATTTCCCTAGCGGCTAAACCGCTACGATACCCCGATGTTTTGTACTTTATTCACATTTAATAGAGCACACTTTCGAAGCAAGCTGTTTTTGTTTTTTGCTTTATTTGGTGTGAATACAGGCTAGTCACAATGCTTAACTGTTTTTTCGTTTTTTGCTTATAAAACGTTTTGCTTTATTCAGTGTGAAGGCAGCCTAAGGGGACTAAGAGAATACTTGAGAAAACAAAGCAAAAAATGGGAGTATAGAGTGGGTGCTTCCAAAGAGCTTCCATAGCATATTAATTGGAAGAACTACATTATTGCTACTTTTGGCAGCGCTTGATAAATTTCCCGCTGGGATTGTATCCGAGGACTATGAATTACTACACGTAGTAATGATCTGACCTTTTATCATGGCCGAAGACTCTCCACAAATCGTTTGGAAACTTTTGACAAACAAATGCTAGATTTTATTCATCAGAGAAATGGATTATCGATATATACTCTCATTTCATTTGCGAAAGTCTTCGAAGCCATTGCCCATTCCCCGGATCTTATGGATATTGCCATACAAAAGTCGTATATCGTTATTCTATCTGAGACTTGGGTAAATGAAGTCGAGGAAATTACTGTACCTAACTTGAATTGTTTATTAAAAAAAATATAGTTTAAAAAAACTAAAAAAAACGGTTTTATTTTAAAATGAACTAAAAAATTTCCATTTAAACTTTCAATTTATAAGTTCATTTTCAGAAAAAAAAAATAATTCAAAACATTTGCACAAATACTTCTGGATATTGCGGAGTTAGATTTGAGCAAATTTTGTGCAAAGTCTTTGCATAAAGCGTTGCTACTAGGGTATATGGCTTCCGCCATTTTGTAGGGACTATGCCATATTAGATTTAAAATTACTGTACTATATTCGTCATGCACTTTCATTTGATACTCATACCGGTGTTGTAAAGAAAAAGGTAAACCACCATTTTGTGTTGGCCGCCATTTTGAATTTGGAATGACCGCACAGCTAATAGTATTCTATTGTCACACCCATTCCTTTGATACCTATACCGAGCGCGTTGTGAAGGAAAGGGTAATCCGCCATTTTGTTTTGGGGGCCATTTTGAATTTAGAATGACGCCACACAGCTACTAGTATTCTACTTGTCATATCCTTTCATTTGCTACCAATGACGAACGCGTTGTAAAAAAAAGGTAATCCACCATTTTGTGTTGGCCGCCATTTTGAATTTGAAATGACGACACACAGCTAATAGTATTCTACTTGTCATAACCTTTCATTTGATACCCATACCGAGTGGGTTGTAAAGAAAAAGGTAGTCCGCCATTTTGTGAAGGCCGCCATTTCGAATTTTGGCTAACGCCACATAGCTAATTGTATTCTACTTCTCATACCCTTTCATTTGATACCTATGTCGGCGGTCGGGGACTACAATGGCATATTTTGGCCGCCATCTTGGAACCGCCATCTTGATTTTTTTACAAAATGGTCAGATTGCATTGTCACGCGAACTATATATATGTGCAAAATTTGTAGTTGATCGGTTGTATGGAAGTTGGTCAAAATCAAGCTGCAAGATTTCGCTGGTTTGCGAGAATAGTGACGCAACTCAAAATGATTAATTTTAGAGAATGACGTTTTTAAAATTTTTAAAAATTACTCGAGAATGTTTTGTCTCAAATGAATAATGACGATATATCTTTCTAACGATAGTTGACGCGAAATCGGCGTTGCGTGTCTGTTTACTATAAATTGTCAAAGATTGTTGGTCATTTGGCATATTTAGTTTAATTTTTCAGAATTTTGAATTGCGTCGTTATTCTCGCAAACCAGCGATTTGTTTACATACAAGATACAGGTGAAGCTAATATAAAGCGTATAATATATATTCGCCCGTGGGGTTGCGCGTTCGATTCTTCGGCCTGTAGGTACTTTTTTCAATCGACTTTATATTCTCACAATAAATTATTTTTTTTTTAAATTCTTCCGAGGAATTTTGTTTCATATTAAAAAGTTTTTTTTAAATTACTCCGAAAATACGTAAGTACATTACTGCAAAAACTTTTAGCTACTGCCTCGATTCTTATCGACGACGGCGGCGGCGTGTCATACTTCTCGTAAATATAATTTAATATAATTTTTTTTTAAATTGCCCCCGAAAAAAAATTAACGGACTAAAAAGTATGAAATAAAATAAATTTTTAAAAACTGTCTTCAGAAAAAAACCAATCTGTGATGCACAAAAAGGAAGAAATAATTGTTTGTAATTCTTTACAACATTAATCCAATCAGAATGGATTTAGAAAGAAGGCTTTCGATTTGGACCCACTTTCATGTAACTGATCACCCCGATTTTTGCCCATATGCATAGTTCGCGTGACAATGCAATATGACATTTTTGTAAAAAAATCAAGATCGGCTCCAAATGGGCGGCCGAATTTTGCAATTGTGTTTCCCGATCCCCGACATTGGTATCAAATGAAAGGGTATTACGAGTAGAATACAATTTTTCCAAATTCAAAATGGCGGCCAACACAAGATGGCGGAGGAACTTTAAATTTTGCACATATGCATAGTTCGCGTGACAGTGCAATCGGACCATTTTATAAAAAATCAAGATGGCGGTTTTCAAGATGGCGACCGAATTTTGCAATTTTGTTCCCTGACCCCCAGCATGAGTATCAAATGAAAGGGTATGACAAATAGAATACATTTAGCTGTGTGGCGTCATTCCAAATTCAAAATGGCTGCAAGCACAAAATGGCGGTTTAACTTTTTCTTTACAAGCCCCTCGGTATGGGCATCAAATGAAAGTATGACAAGTAGAATACTATTAGCTGTGTGTCGTCATTCCAAATTCAAAATGGCGGCAAAAAAAAATGGCGGATTACCCTTTTCTTTACAAGCCAGTCGGTATGAGTATCAAATGAAAGGGTATAAGCTACTATTAGCTGTGTGGCTAAGCTACTATTAGCTGTGTGGCGTCATTCCAAATTCAAAATGGCGGCCAACACAAAAGGGGTCATCCATTAATTACGTGAGGTGTTTTTGCCGATTTTTCGACCCCGTTTCCCCTTGGTGAGAAGTCGTGAGATTTGGCTCGACCCCCTTAATCTCACGTGAGATTTTTTAAATTTATAGTATTTACACCATTATGCGTATTTGTAGTGTAAATACATTAATCTGTGCTTGATTGCGTTGAATTTATTTAAAAAAACATAATTTGTGTTGAAGAACAAAATCATCCCAGCACCAACTCGACATGCACCCAATATAAACTACAAAACCTGTGGATTACCCTTTAGTAGGTGATTCTGCCTATACTTTGGAAACCAATCTCATGGTGCCTTACTAGTCGGAGAGCTGGAGACGAAAAAGGGCTTTGATCTTTGATGTGGGCAAACTCGATTGAAACTCATTCTATTAGGTACTAAACGGCATTATATTCCGAGCTCTCCGACACTTTGAGTGGTGCAGCACATAGGTAAGAATGGTAAAAGTAGTCATTTTCTTCTTGAAAAAATGCCATCGATGTGCTGCATGAAAATTTTTAGGATGGAAGATTATATGCTACTTAATATAAATTTCAAGTCTCCGACAGCTAGGTTGGTGCAAAATGGGTGGGGTCAAGTTGCTGACAGGGGTCAAGTTGCTGAAAATGTTTGCAAAAGAAATCATAATGGGTGGGCTCCTCGGGGTAGAAAATCGGTAGGCTTGATAACCCCTTATTAAAAACCCTAAAAGGAGCTGTGCCAATTTTCAGCCTGTACCTAATTACCTACTTCCGCTATATCGCTTTTTTCGGCTTAATTTACCTGTACTATTAATTTAACACAGTTTTCTCGCAATTTTACACTGTTTCTTGCAAAAACAAAATTATGTGATATTTGCCGAGACCCTCCCCCACGTGAGATTTGGTGAGTTTCGGCTCGACCTCCCCCACCGCCCTAAACGCCTCACGTAATTTTGGATGATCCCAAATTGGGGATTACCTTCTCCTTTACAACGAGCTCGGTATGGGTATCAAATGAAAGGGTGTGACAAGTAGAATTCTACTATCTGTGTTGCGTCATTCCAAATTCAAAATGCCGGACAACACATAATGGCAGTTTACCTTTTTCTGCCTGCACGGCAATATTTTTCACGCAACACAAGACTAGCCCGCTCGGCCCACCCCACTACCCTCCAGCCTACGCTCCAGTAGTCAGTATTTTCGAACTCGTGCAACAGCAGAGTTCAAACGTAACGTTCATCGACATTTCCTCGAGCACCCCTCAGACCCCCTCTAACCTCTCCTATTCTCCTGTATCCTTCAAACCAAGCTCACAACTAGACATTGCACCATGCCCTTAACGACGCAACAGACTGGTAGCCCAAAGGGTGACTCCTAAGCTTGCTTTTTACACCTAAAAAAAGCCGAGGTACACGAACTGTGGAATCGGTCTTGTATCAAGCAAGTCCTATTAAATTAACTTCAATAGTTCCAAAAACAATTTTCAATTTAATTTTTATATAACATAATCCACGCACTAATGCCAAAACATAACATTCAAATCGAAGATGCCATAATAACTCGCGGGAATAATCCCAGTATTTCACTTTCGTTACTTTTATAGATCATTTCCATAAATGTTTATCCCCGAAGTTATTTACACTCCAACAAGCAATGAACACTTTCTGATATTGTTGTTTATGCCAGGAGACGATTACTTCACTTGAAAAAGAAACGCAATTATTTTCTATAAAACGAGTAAGAAGTTTGCCAATGCCAATGTACCTTGGTCTTATTTCTTGGAGCCGATGACTTAATGTAGCAACAAAAATAAGTGCAGCTGCCAACAGCAATACAAAATAATTTCTGATGCCAAAAAATATATTTATCTCTCGTCCTCGCAATTACTCACATGGACATTTTCTGGCCAAGTGCATCTGAAATATTCTAGAGCTTAGAAAAATGTACGAAAATGTCCTAGTTTGGCGAGCAATGATTTAAATAATTGCGTTTTATTTTTCCACTTTGAGGGGCGAGATACAGTGCTTTTAAAACTCGTGTAAAGTTATGGGACGAAATCATGAACATTCATTTTTAATGTGATTGCAGTTCGTCCTTGCATTTTTGTTTTTTAAAGTTTTAATTTATTAAATAATATAAAAACGGGAATTTGTGCTCGTAACTATTAATGTCCATTTACAATTTACTTTAATTAACTAGAGCTGGCGCCACACAGTCCTTGCAGGAGTCGAGCATCTTGAAGTCTTCTCGTCCGGTCGTCTCTATGTTTCTATGCCACTTCTCGATTAGTTTTCGTATATCTTCTATCATCTATTCTATCACCGATTTCTTGATCTAGTTACGCTTATTTTTCCTATTACTGTACCTATGAAAATCCCTGCTAGTCCTTTTTTCAAAGTTTTGTACATGTCCAAGCCATCTCAGTACAATTGCATGCATATATTTATTCTATCCTTCCTTTGTTCTAATGATCCATTTGTATTCATTTATTCTTATGGCCCGGCCCATCTACACGACACGAAAATTGTTCCCATATGAATTTTACGCACTTTTTCAGGGGCGTAAGCAAAATGTGTAGGGGTTGGGGTGTGCACAAAATAAAGATGGTTCTTTTGTTTTGAGCAATCTCAAAACTAAACCTTTTTTCTTCTTAAACTCTGGCTCCCCTTCTTGTCAAGATTCCCCCGTTATATTTTTGTTAATCCAATTAAAAAACACAACTATAATATTCTTTTCGATATTTTCCATTTTTTTTCAATATTGTTTTCGTTTAATCCAAGTTCTCTACAAAACCAGCCAACCTTACTAAAATCCAAACTAGAAGTAATTCCTTTTCCCTATTCGTAAAATAAAATATTTTTCTAAGCTTACTTATTTTATTTAATCCAATCCATGCAACCTTAGTAAAATTAAATCAAGTTAGATTGTTTACTACAATTCGGCCATCCTGACTAGAAGTCGCCCTCGACTTCCTCCCAATCTATTATGCTAAATAAAACTTCCCAATTATTGAACACAAGCATAACCTTCTATATTTACAAGCCATGAACAAAAATCTCAATTGAGAGAATCGGACTACCAAATTCTCCGAAATTCTCCAAATTACACTAACAACATAATGTGACTTCACCGAGTTGTAGTCCGATTGAGCGGAAATTCGCTCTCAATATTTTTCTTGTTCATGGCTTGTAAATATAGAAGGTTATGACACAAGTCAAATTACAAAGCAACAAATACACTTAATAACTATGTAACAATATTTACATGTTTTAAACAATTCTAATAACACACATATGTATTATGTATATATTCAAACATCAATACTTGGTCAAACATATTCAATTATTCAAATTAATTCAAATACAGCTTTATGTTGGCCGCCGAATATACTCCTTTAAATGGCCTTTCGCTATTTTGATAACCTTCCGGATCTCTTATCAAATACCTATCGTTTCCTAAAACTCTAAAACTCTCATATGGCTCCCTATATTTAGGTATTAGTTTCTTGTTAACTCCAATAGTAGTATTCTATATTTTTAATGCTAACTAAATCTCCAACATTATACTCTCTTGGTTTTCTACGCCTAAAGTTATATCTCTTTTTTCATTGTATTCTTGAACTTCTTTAGGCTTAGATTTATCTAAACATAGACAAATAAAAGGAAAGATATTCCATTTCATACAAGAAAAGTGTGCACTTTCCTGTTCAGAGAGCTTTCCTATTTCCTCCATTTAAGCTTCCTCCAAATGAAAGCTGCCCCACTTAATCTTTATTTTCGTTGGCACTGTCAAGATATTTGATATTTGATATTTATCTGATGATAGTCCAAGAGCTAGTGACAGAATTGCAAAGTGATTTTGTAGAGGATGGGCCTTTGATATAAGGTAGATTAGGTAAAGCACAACCGATTAAAAATATTCGCCAGTTCGAGTCTACTTAAGTTTTAATTTTATGAATTTTTGAACTTGTCGATTTTTTGACCATGAAAAAAGTGATATTGCAGAGGATGGGACTTGGTATATAGGTTAATTGGGTTGCCCCCAACACATATTCCGATTCCCATCTCGTTTGGAGGTTAGGTTTGACTTTTGGGAATTTTTGAACATGTCGGTCTGATCAAGATGGACAAAGTGATATTGGAGAGGATGGGGTTTGGTATAATGGTGAGATAGGCCACCAAGAACCCTAATTCAGCTGCCCATCTCATATGCAATCACGGTTGCGATTTTGGCGGCTTTTAATTTTGTGGCCATTTTCGGTATGACCCAAGTGATTTTGTAGAACCCAAGATTTGGACCATAGGCTCGTGGCATCTGCCAAATGTTACATTTTCAATCCCATCTCCGTTCCATCAATATTTTCCGTTTAATTGAGAAAAATTGGTTGATGGAAAAAAAAAACATTTTGATGATTATACAGGGTGTATACCTTTAAGCTTACAAAGCGGCCGGCTGTAGATAGGTTTTGGATAGACGAAGAAAAAATCGTATGGTTGGGGGGGGGTTAAATCTTAACGGTTTAGCAGCTAGGGCGTTTTGAATTTTTTTTGTAGAGGTTTACATATCACCCTGTATTTATGTAACCCTTTGAGCTATTTTCATGAATAGGATACCAGTGTACGTAGAATACTCCTACCTATCTAAAACTGTCAAAATCAAATCGTTTTTTTTAACTAAAATTTCAACTAAAAACAACTTTTTCTCCAAAAAATACCTAGTTAACTGATATTTTTTTTGCAAAATTGGAAAGCTTGGACAATTTCTATCAATATTGTCTGGACAATTTTTACGCTACGGCCTTTACTTTTGAAGTTATTGGCAAGTTTGATGTTAAAATTTGCCTTATTTGGTGCTTTTTGGCAAAGCTTAGGTGAAAAGGCACAAAAAAAAGAGCCAATTTTAGCGTTAAAATTGCTTATAACTCCAAAAATAAAAGCCGTAGGATACAAATTGTCCGGACATTATTGATAAGAAATTGTCCAAGCTTTCCAATTTTGTAAAAAAAAATATTAGTTAACTAGGTATTTTTTGGAGAAAAAGGTGGTTTTAGTTGAAATTTTAGTTAAAAAAAACCCAAAATTTGACTACCTACAACTTTTATATTTAACTCGATAGGAGGTCTACTTTCGCCGAAAATCGTCCAACGTTGGAAGCCAATATTCGAATGAAACGTTCACCGCATCGTGAAGAGCCGGCTTAAGCCCGGGACACACATTTGCGCACAGCGTGACGGCCGTATCAAATTTTACTTGTTTATTTTCTCTCCGTGTGTTGTCCAACACACGGCTGTCATGCGGTGCAGACACGGTTCGGATATGTGTGTCCCGGGCTTTAAAACACACGGAGAAAAAGTAAACAAGTAAAATCTTACCAGTCAGTCCCACATTTCCGCGTCTCCATGTCCACACCGCATCAAATTTTACTTGTTTATTTTCTCTCCGTGTGTTGTCCAACACACGGCTGTCATGCGGTGCAGACACGGTTCGGATATGTGTGTCCCGGGCTTTAAGAAGCAAACGGAGCCCGCAGCATGAGTGAAAAAGCTGCGCTTTTAAACAACCAGAGCGAATGGGAAACTCGTTTTCTTTTTATTTGGTTTTTCCTCTACATGGAAGAACGGGGAATTCTCTTTAAAATTATCTTAAGGAAGATCGATTGAAGGAGCATATTCCAAATTAAAAATCTGAAATTTGAATACGTTATTTATTGATATCTCATACATTCAATAAAAATTTTTAAAAAACATTGGATGTCTTGCATTCGAGTAATTAGTATTCAATATTCAAGTAAAGGTCGAGTAAAAATGATATTAAACGTGGGAATTTATTGCACATAAAAATGGATAATTCTCCATAACTAGACGTCAAACTGCTTTAAAATTTTGTCAATAATTATAATCAGATTAGAATGTCAACTTTTATTTACAGAATAAATTTGACTTCTATCATGGGAATTTAATTTTACATTCTCTGTCCTTATATTATACTATTTTCAGAGATCGATCCTTCTTAAGTGGTTTGAACGTTTTCGGTTTATCGGTTTATTTTTAAAGGAGATCAATACATGTAATTGTTATGGCATTCTAAAAAGAACCTAGGTGCAAATGATGAAAATGAGTTCGATCACGAGATTGTTGTGTTTGCCGCCCCCTGAAAGTGCCGCCCGCGTGCGGTGCACACTCTGCACGCCCGCACCCAGCGGGCCGGGTTATAATGTATGTTTGTATATACAATACACAACTACTCATAATATCTGAAATATATAACATAAATATGCCACTAGAGGGGTATATATACATCCATTTTAACTCAATTTGCTATATAAAACTAGATTTTACGATTTTTCAACTTCAACTGGAGATGGCAAGGGTTTCTACAACTGGGAAAGAGATGGGCAAGTGGATATGTATTGTAGATGTTGTAACGAACCCTAATATTCAAATCCCATCTCCTACAAAATCACTTGGGTCATACCGAAAATGGCCACAAAATTAAAAGCCGCCAAAATCGCAACCGTGATTGCATATGAGATGGGCAGCTGAATTAGGGTTCTTGGTGGCCTATCTCACCATTATACCAAACCCCATCCTCTCCAATATCACTTTGTCCATCTTGATCAGACCGACATGTTCAAAAATTCCCAAAAGTCAAACCTAACCTCCAAACGAGATGGGAATCGGAATATGTGTTGGGGCAACCCAATTAACCTATATACCAAGTCCCATCCTCTGCAATATCACTTTTTTCATGGTCAAAAAATCGACAAGTTCAAAAATTCATAAAATTAAAACTTAAGTAGACTCGAACTGGCGAATATTTTTAATCGGTTGTGCTTTACCTAATCTACCTTATATCAAAGGCCCATCCTCTACAAAATCACTTTGCAATTCTGTCACTAGCTCTTGGACTATGAGAGTAAATGGAAATAAAAACGATAGCGATGCATTGGAGCATGCTTCTTCGAGAGCTATTCGCGTTTGCGCTTGTTTTTTTACAGGCTTTCTCATTTATGAAATATCGGCATATGTACGAATTTGTTTATTGTATTCTAGGTAAATTTTATTAAAGGGATTTGTTGGCGGAAATAAATGTAAACAAGAAGGAAGCTGTTAAATGAATTGTTTGATTTTTTGTTTAAATGACAAAAAGCAATTATATATTTTTAGAAATTACGATTTTGTTTTTTTGGTCCGACTTTTCGGTTTCTACTACTTTGCAAAAGTTAGTAAAACCGTGAGTTTCGGGCCAATTTTGATTCGGTTTTGATTTATAACAATCATTTCCACAATGTGTTTATTTTGCAGATTTGGGAAAGTTTTATTTGGGTCAAAGATTTACAAAAGCAGATTATTGCGTTTTACAAGGATTTGAAGATGTAAAATATCAATCATATCTTGAACAAATTTAAAAATATGAAAAGTGGAAATTATTGCTTTATGGTTACTTATGGACATTCTCCCTTAATAGTGCAGCCAATATAATAATTCTATCTAATGGCACTATAAAAAAATCCAGATAACTTGAATTTTTTTTACCTTTATTATGATGTTCTACTGACATCCTGGAAAATATCCTAGTTTCAGCCGTCACGTTTTCTATTATAGGGGTAAATTTTAACTTGGCCAATTATATCGAAAGCAATTTTAATTGTAAAACGTGCGGGAAAGTTTCGGTGTCCCTCTAACACTAGTATTTTGTTAAAAATAAATACTCCTTTCCTCCTCACCGCAGGGGTAGAGTATTATGCGCTTTTTTTAAAGAGGTTTCCCCAGTAAAGCCAACTTCACACTATCTGAGAAAGTCATATGATTTGACATATGCTTTTTTATATGTGAAAGCATATGATTTAAACATATCACAGCTCTTATAGTTCTACGTTCAAACCTTTTGACTTTATGTGAAATGGATGAAATCGTTAGTCGTGTTTTTTTAATGAACTATATAGTTCTTCCCCATACAAATCTGAAAACCCAGGTTTTATCGAGGTTTTTATCCAGGTCTTGGGACATTTCAAAATTTCCCTATCTTTTCGGAATGTAGCATACTTACCGGCTGTAGGAAAAACGTCATTTAAAATAAAAACAACATAGAAGTGACGAGAGCAAATTTGAAGGCATGAGGAAACAAATAATTTATTTTTTAGAAACTTATTCATTATTTTCTAGAGGGGAATTCGTGTAACAGTTGTTTACTGACACGCAACTTCGGATTAATTTTAATATATTTAAAGCACTGAAGATGGCGCTTAGTGAAATTTCCCTTGTCGTTTTTTTAATGAACTGGATCGAAGACCTATATAGTTCATTAAAAAAACACGGCTGTTGTTTCTGGTGTCATTTCTGCTTTATCAGCATTTTCATTATTATAATTCTATAGAAAGTGCAAAATAGTATGACTTCTCAAACGAAAATAGAAGCAGATCTAATTTCTTTAAAGTCATATGCTTTATGTCAACGCATAAGATAGCCGCATATGTGTTTAAACTGTCATTGTTCTCATTTTTGACTTAACATATGTGAAGTCATATGACTTTCTCAGATAGTGTGAAGTAAGGTTATGCTATAATTTTTTTTCTCTTTTCTTTTAGTTTAAGCCTAGTATGGAGTTCGAACGAAATTCCGTTCCCCATATAAAATACACGTAAAAAGATGGACGGAATTCCGTTCACCAAATTTTTCCGTGCCCTTTTTGTTTTATGAGTACGCAGTTCGAACGGAAAACTATTGGCAATATTTAGCTTGTGCAATTCTCTAACAGGTGGCTTGCAGGGAATTGGAGACTTTTTTCCGTTCATGTTGGAATGGAATAAATCTTAGACAATTATTCCGTGTTGTGTGTCAGGTAATTTTGACAGGACGAATGAAAAACAGCTATTGCCGTCAGTTCGTGGTTTTATATGTGATTTTTAACAGTCAGCTGTTCGCTTTTTCTCAACTGTTAGCTTTTCTCCACGGTATTCTACACGCAATTTTTCCGTGTAGAAATATTTACCAAAAATGCTGAACGGAATTCCGTGCGAACTCCATACTAGGCTTTAAGCCTAGTATAGAGTTCACACGGAATTCCGTTCAGCATTTTTGGTAAATATTTCTACACGGAAAAATTGCGTGTCAAAATTGTCAAAATTACCTAACACACAACACGGAATAATTGTCTAAGATTTATTCCGTTCCAACATGAACGGAAAAAAGTCTCCAATTCCCTGCAAGCCACCTGTTAGAGAATTGCACAAGCTAAATATTACCAATAGTTTTCCGTTCGAACTGCGTCCTCATAAAACAAAAAGGGCACGGAAAAATTTGGTGAACGGAATTCCGTGCATCTTTTTACGTGTATTTTATATGGGGAACGGAATTCCGTTCGAACTCCATACTAGGCTTTAAACGGGAATCTGCGAAATCCTTAAATTTCTACCGCTCCAAATATAAAAATTTATTAAATAGATATAAAAAACTTATAGAAAAATTGAAGAGCTGCAGCAAAGAAAATAGAACTAAGAAGGTGAATCTAGAAAGAAGGATATGTCGAAATAACTATCTCAATAGGATAGTCAAAAGACCGCTAACTTCTTTAATTACCTCCGCGCCATATGTGACTAAAAATTCTAAAGCTTTTTGCACTATGATATTTCTAACAAGAATTTCCATTACAAATCTCCTACAACTTACAGGTATTTTAAAGATAATTTAAACATAAATTTACCATATCTAAGCTCTTTACATCGTTAGCAACTAATTAAAAGTATTCAACCTGGTTTTAATAACACTAGCTGCGTTCCTTTTCTGCTAATTTTTACTATTTATTGCTAGTGAGTACTCGCAGCTACACTTGCTCTAACATACGAGCAGATAACACTTTTAGTTACGCAATTAAAAGCCGCTAGAGGAAAGCTCCCATTTGGAGTCTATTGTGAATCATTTTAATTACCCTATCACCCCATAGATGGCTTTTGAATGTTTTGAGCTATTTTTATACGCTTTATATTAGCTTCACCTGTATGTATGTATGTATGTATGTTCTGTGTAAACAAATCTTGCAACTTGATTTTGACCCACTTCTATATAACCGATCAACTTCAAATTTTGCACATATGCATAGTTCGCGTGACAATGCAATCTGACCATTTTGTAAGAAAATCAAGATGGCGGTTCCAAGATGGCGGTCGATTTTTGCTATTGTGTTCCCCGACCCCCCGACATGGGTATCAAATGAAACGGCATGACAGGTAGAATACAATTAGCTGTATGGCGTCATTCCAAATTCAAAATGGCGGCAAACAAAATGGCGGACTGCCTTTTTCTTTACAACCCACTCGATATGGGTATCAAATGAAAGGGTGTGACAATTAGAATACTATTATCTGTGTGGCGTAATTCCAAATTCAAAATGGCGGCCAACACAAAATGGCGGATTATCTTTTTCTTTACAACCCACTCGGTATGAGTATCAAATAAAAGGATGTGATAATAGAATACTTTTCGCTGTGGGGCGTCTTTCGAAATTCAAAATGACGGCCACCACAAAATGGCGGTTTACCTTTTTCTTTACAACCCACTCGGTATGGGTATCAAATGAAAGTGTATGACGAGTATAGTATAGTAAGCTTTGTGATGTCGTTTTAAATCTAATATGGCGGTCACTACAAAATGGCCGAACACATACATATAATAGACGAAAAAATAGAAAATAAAAAATATAGTTTAAAAAAACTAAAAAATACGCTTTTATTTTAAAATGAACTAAAAAGTAAAAAATAATTTTGAATGTAAAGTTTTTATTGCTCCAGCCAGTATAAGAAAACAACCTACCTTTCGAAATCTAAAAAAGCGTGGGGCGCTAGCTAAAAGTTCCGGTGTTAATAAAATAAGAATATAGAGAGCCCCACGCTTTTTTACATTTCGAAAGGTAGGTTGTTTTCTTATACTGGCTGGAGCAATAAAAACTTTACATTCAAAATTATTTTTTACTTTTTAGTTCATTTTAAAATAAAAGCGTATTTTTTAGTTTTTTTAAACTATATTTTTTTATATAAAAATGTCTAGAAATAAAAAGAAAAATAATAAATTTATAAATAAAACAAATAAAAATATAAATAATAAAATCGCATTAATTTAAATTATGTTGTAAATTATTATTCTAAATTTTTATTTGTGTACAAATGAAATAATATCTAAAATGTTAGGTTAGGTTTTACTTAAATCAACAAATTTTGTGTTCCTTTTCTGCTCTGCTCGCAAGTACTAAAAAGTAGAAAAGGAACACAGCTACTGTTACACAAAACCTTAAGAAGATTGTTTCATATTGGGATGTAGAAATGAAGCAAGCTGTGTTGATATCCGAAGAAATTAATAATAGAAGAGAGTTAACATATATGATCAGGTAACAGATGAAATAGTTGATTTTGTAGATACATTTGATTTTACAAATAAAGAACCAGCAAAGTATGTTTCTGTTTTTATGGTCCGAGGTTTATTATGTAATTGGAAATTCATTATTAGTTTTTTTGCCACCGATAAACCCATTAACATTAAAGTATTAGCCGAAGAAGTGAAGTTGAATTTGCACTACTGTTGTGAACTTGGGCTTAAAATCCGAAGTATAACCTCAGATCAGGCTTCTAACAATCGCAGTTGCTTTAGTTCTCTCGGAGTAACTGAAAATGACCCTTTTTTTGTTATAATAATCGCAATGTTTGATGTTCCGCATTAGTTCAAATTAATACGTAATTACTTTATTAGTAAAAGATATTCACTATGAAGATGGAAGAGTAAGTTGGAACTGTGTTAAAGAACTCTACAATTTAGAAAAAAAATGGTTCTACTAAAATGGTGCCGAAGCTAACTTCAAAATTTGTAAGGCCAAATACTTGGGAAAAAATGAAGGTTTCTTATGCTCTTCAAGTTTTAAGTAACACAGTTTGTGCTGCTTTTAAAACTTCTTTGGAATTAAATTTGCTTAGCCCTAATGTTTCATCAGTTAATATTTCTACTTCCGATTTCTTTTCAAAACTCAATAACTTGTTCCATTGTCTCCATAGTAAAGAACCTTTTAGTAGAAATTGGTATAAGTGTGGATTAACTCAAACAAATACTCCCAGGAAATGTCTTACTGAAATGCTAGATTACATCTAGGGATTGAATACCGGGATCCCGCGATCCCGAAAACCGGGATACCGGACCGATTTTTCTCCGGTATTACAATACCGGTATTAGTAGACAATACCGAAATTTCGGTATTTAAGAAAATAGGTTTTTGTTTCATTCAAAGTCTTGACAAATGATCTTTCTTTCATGTATTGTTTTCTAAACTCGACGAAGTTAATCTCATTGCTTTAAAAATAACTTCACGCTCAATTAATGATTCAAATTTTCGATAACCATAACAATGATAGAAAAGATACATAATCCTTTCGGAATAACTTGAACTAATTCGGTCGGGGTTCTTTCTTCAGTTTTGAAATTGATTTCAGAAATTGAGTATTACGTTATTTTTAGAACAATGATATTAACTTCGTCGAGATCAGAAAACAATAAAACGAAAAGAAGATCTTTTTTCAAGTCTCGAATGAAACAAAATAGATGTCATGTGTCATGTGAAACTTTTTTTTCTGTGAATACCAAAATTTCGGTATTGACTAATTGTTGACTTGTTAAATTTAACAAACAAAAACAAATTATTATAACAAATGAAAACAACCAAAATTATAACAAATATAACAAATAACAAAACGATAACAAATGGAACAAATCGAACTAAATTTAACGAACAAACATGAAGAAATAACAACCGATCAATCAGAAAAAATCAAACTAAATCTATTAACTAACAACCACTGACATATAGAATGGACTGCTCATCAGGAAATTCTCATGGCACCAATTCGTTGTTCCATAGGCGACAATGACAAACCTTTTTTCACTGACATGTAAACACGTCAGTTACTTTTGTAAATTAATTAATTAATTTTTTATACTCATTTTTGGTTCTTATATCTTATTTTCTTCATTTTGTTATTGTTTTCATTAATTTAAAACAAAAATGAAAAAAACGGTACAAGTACAACATGAAAAACAAACATTTGCACTCAGTGCGTATTGTGCCATTTGTTAACGAACATTTACACTCGGTGCGTATTGTGCCATTTGTTATTGTTTGTTAATTTAAACAAATTTTAATTATTATCATAATACCGGTATTAATACCGGTATCCCGGTATCGTTTTGGTACAATACCGAAATACCGGTATTGAAAAATACCTCCGGTATTGCAATCCCTAATTACATCCAATCAATTTCATTTTAGAACAAAAACAAAACATTTTGAATTGGGGGACTGATTTTGACTCTAAAATTTATTATTCTTTTAACTGATGAAATATTAACCGAGTTTCCCAATAAACATTTCTTTCTGACATCGAAATTTAACCAAGACCCAATTGAAAACCTATTTTCCTTAGTACGATCAAGAGGGGGTAACAATCCTTCTTTTCTTTATATAATTTCAATAGTACCTACCTATATATCATTTGCAAAATTATATCGTTATATCGAAGTTAACAACATAATCGAGTCTGTTAGAAAAGCATCATTCGACCACTGAACTTTGTATATTAGTTAGTGTATAACACTTTGTATAATAGTTATAACACTTATGTATGGTTATGTTTTAATTCTCTCACAAATGTCATAGAATAAAGACGTGTTTATTTTTGTTTAACCTCCGAGTTTTAATAGGTTATGTGCCCAGACACGTGTTAAGTCTGCTGTTCCTTTTATTTCCTGTCCATATAAACAATTAAGTGTAATTGTCGGTTTTTTTTAGTTAATAAAAAAAAAATATAAAATGACGGAACAAAATTCGCAAGTCAATGCTGAATTAAATGATCTGCGTCAGCAAATTGAGAGGCTCACCTTGCACTTAGGCACCAAGAAAATTAGTGTCGCCACAACAAGTGGAGGGCTTCCAGAATCAAAACATCTAGATGGTAGGAATTATACGGAATGGAAATTTCTAATGAAGAACTTTTTAATTGATGCGGGACTTTGGCGCTGCATTGAGTCCTCTGATACAACTGATCTAGAATTAGATCAAAGGGCTCTCGCCAAAATTAACCTCAGCATAAAATCTACAGCTGCAGCAGAAACTAAAAAGGCGAAATCTGCGAAAGAGGCTTGGAAACTTCTTGAGAATACATATGAAGATAGAGGCGTGGTTCGTCGGATAGGTTTGTATGCCTCATTATTTCAAACCAAATATGAAAATTTCAACACTATGGTTGAATATATTAATCACATAACCTCAATCTCAGAGCAACTTAGTAACATAGGAAAGCCATTAGATGATGAAACTGTGGGAGGAATAATTCTTGGTGGATTGCCTGATAGCTATAGGCCTCTTATTCTTGGACTACAAGGTTCAAACCAAACAATCACAGTTGAGTACGTAAAAAATTTGTTACTTCAAGAAAACGTCCAACAAGTTGGTGGACATGACAACAATAGTTCAAATGATCTAGCTTTCTACACAGAAAAGAAGAATGTGTATAAAAGTCAGAAACATAAGACCCAGAAAAAAGTTAGATGTTACAGCTGCAACCAATTTGGGCACTACAGTTCGAATTGCCCGAATCAAAAAAACAAACGCCAGAAAAATGAGAAACCTAAAGTTGACAGGGTGTTGAATTTATTTGCTTCAGAGAATATAAGGGATAATACTTTGCCATCAGAATGGTTCATAGATTCAGGTTGCAACGCTCACATGACCTGTAGGTCTGATTGGTTGACAAATATAAAAACAGATTCTTCAAGAAAAATTGATGTAGCTAATGGGAATAAAGTCCCTGTAAAAGGTACGGGATGTAAACCGGTCGCTTTATTGAATAACACTACTAGAGTTATAGAAAACGTAATTTTTGCTCCAGAATTAAAAGCTAACTTATTATCAGTGTCTCAGATGATCAAAAACAACAAAACGGTAATTTTTGATTCATCTGGTTGTACTGTGTGTGAAAACCATCCAAAAATTAAAAAACGAAATATAATTGCAACAGCTAGAGAGAGAAATGGCTTATATGTTTTAGATACATCAAATTTGGTTGCTGGTGTAGCCCATGTGAATTCCTTTGACATTTGGCACAAACGTCTTGCACATTTAAATGAAGCTGATCTAAAGTTACTCCAAAGGAAAATGTCGACCGGTATAAATTTCAAGATTAATTTAAGAGCTCCTTGTGTGACATGTTTGAAGGGAAAGCAAAAGAGAGAGCCTTTCCAGAAAAATGGGCACCGTGCTACACAATTATTAGAATTGGTTCATTCCGATTTATGTGGACCAATGCCTACAAGCTCTTTCCGTGGTTCTAGATATTTTTTAACGTTTACTGATGATTTCTCACGAAAGTCATTTGTTTATTTCTTAAAATTTAAAGATCAAGTTATTGAAAAGTTCAGAGATTTTAAAGCCTATGTAGAAAACCAGACAGGAAAAAGAATTAAAATTCTAAGAACAGACAATGGAAAAGAATACGTGAATTCAACTTTCAGTAATCTGCTTAAACATTGTGGAATCAAACATCAGACAACAGTACCAAGAACACCTGAGCAGAATGGGGTTTCCGAAAGATTAAATAGAACCTTGATGGAAAAAGCCAGAACGATGTTATTTGATGCCAAATTACCTAACGCTTATTGGAGCGAGGCAGTAAATACAGCAAATTACCTGAAAAATAGGTCACCCACAAAAGCTGTAAAAGATAAAACTCCTGAAGAGGTGTGGTCGAAACGTAAACCTGATTTATCGCATTTAAGAGTGTTTGGATGCAAAGTAATGGTTCATATACCACAAGTACTGAGGAAGAAATTAGACCCTAAGTCAGAAGAGAAAATATTTGTAGGATACAGTGAAGAAACGAAAGGATACAGACTACTTGATTCAGCAACTAAAAAGATATCAATTGCTCGTGATGTTTATTTCTTTGAAACTGATCTGATTAATTCAAATGACAGTTCTAGTGCTAAAACTGTAGAATCTTTTGAAGACAACAATACTAATGGTATTAACATTATCGTTGAAAATACTGATGTTAAAGAATCTCAAGGATCGTCAGAAGAGTTTCATTTCATGGATTCCGAAGAGTCAAAGCAGCCCGACATAGAGATGCCAACTGGAAATGAAGTCGCCAGACCAAAGAGAAGTATCGTTCCTAACAAAAATATTTTTAATGAGGATTTTATAGTTTATCAGACATACCAGGGTTCGCAGATAGATCTTCAGTTTGAAGAAGCAATGAATAGTCCAGATGTAGAATCTTGGAAGAAAGCAATGCAGACTGAAATAGAAGCTCACCAGACCAATGGCACTTGGGATCATTGTGAACTCCCACAGGGTAAAAAGGCCATTAAAAGTCGTTGGGTCTTTAAAGTTAAACTGAACTCGTTGGGCGAGATAGATAAACATAGAGCCAGAATAGTAGCAAAGGGATTTAGTCAACAACCAGGCATTAATTATGAAGAGACATATGCGCCTACAGCACGTCTTACCTCAATTAGGTATTTAATATCGTTGGCAGCTAAATATAATCTTGAAATGAATCAAATGGATGTTGTAACAGCCTTTTTACACCCAGAATTAAAAGAAGAAATTTACATGGAGTTACCAGATGGTGTGAATAGTAGTAGAGGTAAATATTGCAGATTACGAAAATCAATTTATGGTTTGAAGCAAGCTAGTAGGGCTTGGTACATGGAACTAGACAAAGTATTGCGTAACTTTGGTCTCAAGAAATCGGAAGTTGATCCGTGCATCTTTTACAAGTTTGAAAATAGTACTAAGTTAATCGTTGCAATATATGTAGATGATTTATTGATTATTTCAAACGATAAAATGCAGAGGAAATGTCTACAAGATGAATTGAAACAACGATTTAAGATGAAAGACTTAGGTAAGGCAAATTTCATTTTGGGAATGAGAATAGTTCGTGATTATGAGAAAGGAACAATTTCATTGGATCAATCAGCCTACGTAAGGCAAATATTAAAAAGGTTTAGAATGGACAATTGTAAGCCTGCAATTACTCCATTAGCTCATGATCAAATATTAACAAAAAATACATTAGTTGAAACAAAACAAGAACGTGAGGAAATGAGTAAAGTTCCATACAGGGAGGCTATTGGAAGTCTTCTTTATGCAGCTCTTGGCACACGCCCGGACATTTGTCATGCAGTTTCGATACTTAGTCGTTATTCCAACTCACCAGGTAAAATACATTGGACAGCGCTAAAACGAGTGTTTCGATATCTGAAAGGAACCGTAAATAAGAAACTAGTCTATGGAAAAACTAATGAAGATTTAGTAGGGTTTTCTGATTCTGATTGGGCTGGTGATAGAGATGACAGACGATCTACTACAGGATATGTTTTTAAACATGCTGGAGGAGCAATAAGTTGGTTATCAAAGAAACAGCCTACGGTGGCATTATCCTCAACCGATGCAGAATATATGGCGCTGAGTTCATCCACACAGGAATTGCTTTGGTTGGCTCAACTCAGTGCAGAATTACTAATGATCAAACAACCTATCGTGATACATTGCGACAACCAAGGAGCGATTTGTATAAGCGAAAACAGGATGGTTTCTTCGCGATTGAAACATATTGACATCAGACATCATTTCATAAGGGAGAAAGTGGAAACTGGAGCTCTGAAGATCGTCTATATAGAATCTAAGGAGAACATCGCAGATGTTTTGACTAAGGCAGTACCCAGTCAACTGTTTATCAAGTATGTTGCTGATCTAGGGATCGAATGAAGTGGGGGTGTTAGAAAAGCAACATTCGACCACTGAACTTTGTATATTAGTTAGTGTATAACACTTTGTATAATAGTTATAACACTTATGTATGGTTATGTTTTAATTCTCTCACAAATGTCATAGAATAAAGACGTGTTTATTTTTGTTTAACCTCCGAGTTTTAATAGAGTCAATTGATTTGTTGGAATGTGGGGCAAATGAAATTTCGATTTCTGTCGAAGAAACTTCGTTAAGGTATTTTGTAGGTTTCATAATTTTCAAAAAAGGAAAAGTGTTTATTATGCGATAAGATTATGAGAAACCTAAACGAAACTGTTAATTATAGGTATTCAAAACCTTCGGAAACTTTTATTTATTTTAAAAATTATTCAAAAAGTACCGATTTTGGTGCATTTAAAAATCGTACAGATTATTTTTTTAATATTTGTAAAATCTTTGTAAAAATCTTCACTAAATTTGTTCAGAATACGCCTGAAATAATAGGTTTAAAAAGCAAAATAATTGAACATTGTATGGATAGAATAACTAAAAAATCTGATTTTTCCCAATGGTTAGCTAAAGAAAATGAATATTAGATCACCACAAAGAAATCTTAGATTATTTGATCCTCATTCTTCTTCGAAAATTTTGTTTGTGACATTCACTAAAGATAACAGCTCATTTAAAAACTTTTCCAAGCAAAAAATTATACAACCACAAAAGGGAAAGTTGTTACTGTTGCAGCCTTTAATTTTAGGTTTCCTCCTGTGACACGCACGCGATAAATATGGATATTACCGATAAATAAAGTAAAAGAAACTTATATGAAAATTATGCGTTTTAATTCAACCATTAATGATACAACAAGTGATAAGAAGAAGATTAACAAAATGTATTCTAAGACATGTCATGTAAACAAAAAAAGCGTTGCCAGACAAGTAAGAAAGATCGAAAGCTAATAGTTATTCCAACACTTCTCCTCTTTCGATCGATTCGTTAACTCCGCATCTTCCTCTTAGTTCCTCGAATCGCGATGCTGCCAACGGCTTGGTAAGTATTTTTACCCCTCTCAATTACCAGTGCTGATATCGCGAAACATATTAACGAACTCCCATTCGACTTCACCTCTGGCCCCGATGGTATTCCTCCTGCTGTCCTTAAGTCCTGTGCAGAGGTTCTCCAGTCTCCCCTGAAAACCCTCTTCCAAAAATCCCTTGATAAAGGGTACTTCCCTACTCTTTGGAAGAATTCGTTTATAATCCCTATTCACAAGAGTGGTAGCAAGAACGAAATATCGAATTATAGACCAGTTGCGAAGTTGTCTGTCATTCCGAAACTCTTTGAATCGATTATCTATTCTGCAATCGCGCCTATCTGCAGGAGGTTGGTAAGAACAACCATGGCTTTCTTGCAGCTCGTTCCACTACCACCAATCTTCTTGAGTACACTTCCCATGCTGTCGAGGGATTCATTTCCGGTTGCCAGACCGATTGTGTTTACACTGATTTTAGTAAGGCATTTGACAAGCTCTCCTATTCCATTATACTTCTTAAATTAAGGATGTTAGGCTTTCCACGAGCCCTTCTAGCATGGTTCCAGTCTTACTTAGCTGACAGGACCTACCAAGTTCTTTTTCGTGGATCCAAATCAGTAACCATTGAAGCGTCATCTGGTGTTCCTCAAGGAAGTCATCTTGGTCCACTGCTCTTTATTCTATCAATTGATGACATTGTTCCCTTGCTAAGACACTGTAGAATCTTGATTTACGCTGATGACATCAAATTGTACCGTCACATAAAAAGTATCGAGGATTGCAAACTTTTGCAAGCTAACCTTGACACCTTTTACTCTTGGTGTGTGAACAACAACCTGGTTCTCAATATTAGTAAATGTGAAACCATGACTTTTGGGAGAGGTCGTAGTCCTAAAATTTTTAACTACACATTTTCTAATGAGAGTGTCCGTCGTGTTAATTTTGTAAAAGATCTCGGGATTAGATTTTATAGTAAACTCGATTTTTCTGCCCACATTAACTATATTGCTTCCAAAGGTAGTTTAGTCCTGGGTTTTATAAAAAGGTGGTCTAAAGAATTCAACAACCCCTTGATTACTAAACACCTTTATATTTCTCTTGTCAGACCATTACTCGAGTATGGGTCCCAGGTTTGGTCTCCTCACTACTCTTCGCACGTTGGAAGAATTGAGTCAGTTCAAAGGAAGTTCGTTCGATTCGCACTGAATCATCTTCCTTGGGATGACCCAATAGTTCTTCCACCATATGAATCTCGGCTTTAGTTACTCAACTTAAGCTCTCTTTGCAGGCGTCGTGAGGTTGCCGATGTTGTATTTGTTCATCAGCTCCTTAATGGAAAGGTTGACTCAGGTTTTCTGAGTCGCCGTGCGTCGTTTAGAGAGAGTAGATACAATTTGAGAGGGCCACCACTCTTACACACCAACTCCTCTAACACGAATTACGGCAGATTCGAGCCTGTTAATCGCATGTTCATTAATGTGAATAGAAATATCGATGTTTTTAGCGTGAGCATTAGTAAAGACGTCCTTAAAAGGAGTCTTTTCAATCTGACTTGACTGACTTTTCTTGCACGCTTCTTTGTGTATTGCATTTCTTTCTGTTTTAATTGAGTGTGCAATCTCTGGGGGGTCACATCTCGCATATAAAAATGTGCGGGGTGTGACCTTTTCGGGATTGCATATTCAATTTATATGTTGCATGCTTTAGTTGAGCCTATCTCAGTGCTAATTGTGCTGAGCTGGTAAATTTTTCTTGGCCCAGCTAAGAAGTGTACCTCCTGAATTAGAAGGGTAACTCTATATGCATGATTGTGTGTTACATGAAAAAAAAAATATCTGCCACCATGTCAGTTGTTGGGCAATACTTACAGTCTACCAGTCCTTTGTCAACTTAGTCCTTCATAAAATACAATCGGGTATCGATATGTTTAGATCTCCCACTTAATTTTTCAAGTTTTGTTAGGGCAATGCAGCTTTGGTTGTCTTCCCAGATAACTGTAGGTGAATTTAATACTATGCCAAAATCCTTCAATAACCTTCTAATCCAAACTGTTTCTTTACATGCTTCTGCAAGCGCAATAAACTCCGCTTCAGTTGAGGACAATGCGACGCAAGTTTGTTTCCTACAAGTCCAGCTTACTGCGCCACCATTTACAAAAAATATATATCTTGTATTTGATTTTCTATCATCACGATCTTCCGCCCAGTTAGCATCAGCATAGCCACAAAAACCGTCTTCATTTCCTTTTCCAAGTGATAATGCCATATTTTGTGTGTACTTCAAGTATTTTAGAACCCTTTTCAACTCCGACCAATCCTCTTGACTAGCCTCTTTCGTTTTCCTTGCCAAAATAGGTACACTAGCTGCTATATCTGGTCTGGTATTTGTTGTTACGTACAATAAACAACCAATTAACTTTTGATAGTTCTCACTACTGGTCATAGGGTTTGACATTTCGCTGGTTTGCGAGAATAGTGACGCAACTAAAAATTAATGATTTTAGAGAATGACGTTTTTAGATTTTTTTATAAATTACTCGAGAGTGTTTTGTCTCAAATGAATAATGACGATATATCTTTCTAACGATAGTTGACGGGAAATCGGCGTTGCGTGTCGGTTTACTATAAATTATCAAAGATTGTAGGTCATTTGGCATATTTAGTTTAATTTTACAGAATTTTGAATTGCGTCGTTATTCTCGCAAACCAGCGATTTGTTGCTTCAAATATCCAGGATCCATTGGTATTTTAGATCCTTTGGAATTTTGCAGTCCAAAATCTCTTATTAAATTCTGTATGTATTTTTTCTGTGATATCATATACTGTCCATATGCATCCTTCTCTATTTCCAAACCAAGATAGTACTTTACTTCACCCAAATTTGTAACTTCGAAGTTTCTATGCATTAATTTTTCTACATTAAATATATTTTCCATGCTTTCACTAGCTACTAATAAATCATCTACATATATTAGAATATAGCATGTACTCTTGTCCAGTTTCTTAACATATAGGCACGGATCAGCTGTGCTTTGATAGTACCCATCTTTAAGGATCACCTCATTAATTGTTTGATTCCATGTTCTAGCAGCTTGCTTTAAACCGTACAAACCTTTTTTTAATAAACATACCTTTCCTTCACCTTCTACTTCGAAACCTGGAGGCTGTTTTAAATATATTATTTCTTCTAGTTCGCCGTTAAGAAACGCTGACTTTACATCAAAATGATGAACAAACATGTTTCGTTTACCAGCAACTGATAGAAGAGTTCTAAGTGTCGGTTGCTTTACCACTGGTGCAAAAACTTCATCATAATCCTGTCCGAATTTTTGTGAATAGCCTTGTGCTACCAAACGTGCCTTAAATCTTTGAACTTTTCCATTTATATCTGTCTTTATTTTATAGACCCACTTGCATCCAATCACATTATGATTCTTTAGTAGTTCTACAATATCCCATGTTCCTTTTTTTTCTAAGTGAGTCCATTTCTTCACTCATTGCTTGAAGCGATTCCCTTTTGTGTTCACCTTGTAAGGCTTCCTTTAGATCTTTTGGTTCTCTTATTGCTTTTAATTTTGAAACTTCTTCGCGGGCATAACGCTGAGGAGGGCATCCTTTATTTGACCTTTCCGATTTTCTAATATTGCAGTTGTCTTTCATGTTTTCTTGATTTGTTGACAAACTAGGCTCATCCTTGCTAACCACGTTGTTTGCATTTGTTTCATCTGGGCACTGTCTCTTAACTTTTATTTCAAAATTTACCTCCAAATATGATTCTGGATGTTGTGACACTTCCTTTCCTTGAATAACATCATCCGTTTCATTTTCGCTCTCCACATCTTCTCTAAATCTATTACTCTTTAGGAATTTTACATCCCGACTTATAGTAATTTTCTTAGTTGTTAAGTCTAACATTCGGTAAGCCTTTGAGTGACTATGGTAACCAACAAATGTAAGAAGCGTTGACTTGCTGTCTAACTTTCTCCTCCTTTGTTCTGGAATATGTACAAAACCCTTTTCTCCAAATATTCGTAGATAGTTTGCCTTTGGTTTTTCTCCTTCCCAAATTTCAAAAGGTGTAACAAGAATCTGTTTTGATGGTAAACGATTTTGCAGGTAATTTGCAGTCATGACGGCTTCACCCCAAAAAGTATGACTCATATTTGCATCTAATAATTGACATCTAGCCATTTCCATTAAGGATCTATTTTTTCTTTCTGATATCCCATTCTGTTGCGGCGAATATGGTGCACTAAACTGGTATTGTATGCCATGTTCCTTTAAAAATGAAATTACCTTTTGGTTATTGTATTCTCTTCCTCGATCTGACGGAATTATTTTTGGTGTCTTACTGAATTTGTTAGTCACAAGCTTGACGTACTCCTTTAAATATTCAAACACCTCCAACTTTTCTCTTAAAAGGTATACAATCGTAAAGCGACTAAAGTCGTCTATGAAAATTTTCCCACTCATGGCATGTTTCAGAGATATTAGGTGTGTTCGATGACTGCTCCATCTCAAGCTAGAGCAGAAAAAATCAGCAATTTGCGTTCATTGAGACTTTTTGACTTTTTTAGATCTCTGTTTGCAAAAACAATGCGAGGAAAGTAGATTTGAGTTTGGTTTATCGCCTTTACATTCATGGATCCGTTTCTTTGAATATTTTGTTCATCTCTCTTACAGAATTCAGATTAAAAAATGGCAGGTTAGGTCAGAAGAAGATAAAAAACTATTAATGGACCGAAAACTGTATATCCAAAGTCAATTTAGATCTAGATTGGGATTAATCGTAGATAGGTCAGTCATCAGCGGAATGGGGGGAATAACATGTAGCATAACATGCACGTGCCGTAACTATTCCGGACTGGTGGAAGTGCGATCATAACCTCCTAGCGGTGGCCACTGGTAACTATCCTATGAGAGAGGATAGGCTAACATGATCGGGCTAGTCCCTTCCAAGTAAGGTTGGCGTGAGGCTAATAACCTCACCCGTAAAAAACAAACATTACGGAACGAGCAACATGCCTTGGATACTGGAAAAAACGACGACGACCACGGCAACGAAAAAGGCAAAATGATTTAAGAATTTTCTCGTGCAACGTACGAACTCTGTACAGAACTCGAGCTGCACAACATCTGGCCGATACCCTGTCAACATATAAAGCTGACATTACCGCCATTCAGGAGATGCGATGGACAGGGAATGGTGTTTTGCAAAAACCTGATTATGACGTATATTACAGCTGTCATACGAAACACCATGTGCTCGGGGTAGGTTTTATGGTCAGCAAAAGGATGAAGCCTACCATTATCGGCTTTAAAGCAATAAACGAAAGGCTATGTACCCTACGTGTGCGAGGCAAATTTAAGAACATCAGCCTCATAAACGTTCACGCACCTACAGAAGAGTCCCCGGACGATGAAAAAGAAGAATTCTTCGAAGTAGTTGAACGGGAACTTAATGCCTGCCCTAGATATGATGTAAAAATAATATTGGGAGACCTGAACGCCAAAGTAGGCCGAGAGCCCGTATACAGGCAATATGTCGGCATCCACAGCTTGCATGAGAACACTAATGACAATGGGCAGCGAGTTATAGAGATGGCAGCAAGTAAGAACTTGGTCCTTGCAAGTACCAGATTTGTGCGTAAAGATATCCATAAAGCCACCTGGATATCTCCTGATGTGGCAACTCGCAATCAAATAGACCATGTGTTGATAGACCGCCGCCACCTTTCGGGTCTGATGACGGTACGAACGTACCGAGGTGCCAACTTCGACTCAGATCACTATCTTGTTGGTATGGTGCTCCGAGAGCGCATTACAACGCTGAAAAGCTTTGTATCCGCTGATCAGGCTCGAATCAACACAGCTGCAGTCCGCAACGAAATGGCCAGAAACAGATACGGTCAGGCGATAGAACTCGCGCTCAGAAGAGCAAGTCCTGGGAATGAGATGCCGGGCGCCGACGAGAGCTGGACCCGCCTTAAAAATACTGTCATTAGTACTGCTGATTCCATCTTAGGCAGAAGTCGTAGAGATCGGAACGACTAGTTCGATAATGAATGCAAGCTGGCAACTGAACGTAAGAATGCTGCGTATCGAGCAATGCAGCAGTCTCAGAGAACACGAGCACGCGAAGAGAAATATAAAGAGCTCAGAGAAGAAGAAAAGAGAATTCACAAACGAAAAAAATATGAGTGTGCTTAAAACCACACTTTGGAAGTAAAACATGTACCTAGTTTATAGCTACTCCAAAAATAATTCGAATTATAGATCATACAAAATTTTTTGTCGTATAAACGGGCTAATTCGAATTATGGCTTAAACCGAAATTTTTCGGCTTAAGCCAAAGTTAGAAGAATGTAAATTACCCGTTTATACGTTAATTCGAAATTTTGGCGTAAGTTTAAGTTAAATCGATTTAATTTTGCTGCTATAAACTTGGTAATGGTTGCCCAATAACTGCCGGATTTGTTAAAAGCGAGAAATATGCAATAATAATAGTTGTTTTTTTTTAAGACGAGGGAGGGGTGAGAATCTTACATCGGCCTAGCAGCAGGAAATGTCTGCGACCGCTGGCTAAGGGCCAAAACACAAAGAAAGCAGGTTGCCTGCATTCCTATTGCCAGCGTCTAGCGGCGCCAATCAGCACAAAGAATGGATATCCATTTCTTTCTTTGTGTTTTCACCCTAAGACAGGAGACACCGCTGGGGGTACGCACCCAGACGGTAGTGTCAGATTCCTACTGACTAAACTCACCAACCCTATTGCATGACGTCATCAACGTTACCCTTAAAAGGGGCCCCTCAAAAGTTTTCACCAGAGCCGCTTACGGGGCTTACGGATCAAAGACCTAGCGCCTATGCTTTCTTTAAGGGAAACGTGACTTCTACTTCACTAGCTACGTAAGTGCCCATGGGTTCATTGGACGGTGGACAGAACTCTACCGAGAAGCTCCTGCCTAGAAAAGAACCGCTTCCTGCTTAAATCTTACTTTCCTCGCTTGATCGGCTTACGCCATTGCGTCAGTGGCTGGATCAGCTATCTAGCAATTTTTATGAATTTCTGTTAACATTAAAACCTAAAAACGAAACAATCGGTTAATGATAACTGAAATATGTAATATATATTTTAGATTGAAACTGATCTAAATATCGCGTAAAAACTGCATCAAGTGACGTTCCATATGTCGTGGTGCTTTCGTCAACATTATTTGAAATCGTTAAATTAAATTTTTCATGCAGAAAACTTAGTAAAGGACGCGCCGTTCCTGATGAAAAATTTATATTGAAATCGCCACTCAAAATCATGGGGATTTCGTTGAAGTTTCGACCTAGTAAAGTTGAGCCTTCCGAAGTGTATATGAGGAGATTGTCATGTATGAATTTCGTTATCTCGCGTACAGTTTTATGTGGCGACACATAAATAACAACAATCAAAATTATTTGGCCATTTTCTGCCATACATCCAATAGGTGATTTATCATGACTAAGCGATAGCGTTTGTGGTAACCTATCGTCCGCATGAGATGTTAAAATATTAGCAGAATCCTCAATATTTTGGTAGATCGCAACTCCGCCAGCTGCAACTTCTGGTCGCTTAAATTTAACAATACAATTAAAATTTGGAATATCAACATGTTCTTCATTTTTCATCCAAGTTTCTGATAAAAGTAATACATTAATTTTCTTTGCAACTTGGTCGTCTAAATCTTGTACGTGTGCACGTATACTTTGACAATTTAGCGAAAGTATTGATAATCCTGGCCTATTTGAAATAAAATCTAACATTACAGAAGTGATCGTTTGAACACGGTTTAAACTAAAATAATACTGGTCACAGCCCACGATTACTTATCTAAAGTAAATTTCCGATTTACTTTTTATTTTAATATATAAAAAATATAAAAATTCAAATTTATGGTAACTTACTTTTTTAATTTTGTTGAAATATGTGAATTTCAAATACACGAAAATATTAAAGTAATTGTTATAATAGCCGTGTTCCTTTTCTGCTCTTTTTTACTCGTATTTACTTGGAACTACTCCTGCTCTCACAGAGAATTCATAGGTTTTATTCAAATCGACAAATTTTGCGTTCCTTTAATTTTTAACTCCCGAGTACTTAAAAGTAGAAAAGGAACACGGCTAATAACTAGATTGTCACTACATGCATAGGCAATAACAATAACAAAACAAAAATAACTACATCAACAACAGCCACAATAATAATAATTATAATACACGAAACAAAAGCTTAAAAATTTGCCTCCAATTCACGGAAAAAGCATAAAAAACTACAAAAACTATTTTGTCACAACATGAAACAATAACAACAACAATTATATCCACACAAACAACAGTGACAATATTAATAATTATAATACACAAAACAAAATATTAAAAATTTGCCTCCAATTCACGGAAAAAGCATAAAAAACTACAAAAACTATTTTGTCACAACATGAAACAATAACAACAACAATTATATCCACACAAACAACAGGGACAATATTAATAATTATAATACACAAAACAAAATATTAAAAATTTGCCTTCAATTCACGGAAAAAGCATAAAAAACTACAAAAACTATTTTGTCACAACATGAAACAATAACAATTATATTCACACCAACAACAGAGACAATGGGTGGTGTGAATAAAAATTGAGTGCAAGTGTTCACTCCATTTTTTTGAGTGAACACTTATTTTGGCGTGAATAAAAATAACCTTCGTTAGGTTTCGTTAAGTACTTCACTCTGTCATTTCTCCATCTAGAGTGAACACTTCATTTTGATGTGAATAAAACAAAGTTTTAACGTTTGCCTGTGAGTGAACACTTGTAAAATTTGAGGCTGGTTGCGAGGACCTTTTTCATTCATTTTAATAAAATAAATTAAAAAAACTTTAAAAATAAATAACTTTTATAAATGAAATGCACTAAAAAGTAAAAAATTATTTTTTCTTTGGCAGTGATAGGTATACACACGAAAAGTTTCATGGCAAAATAAGAAGTTTAATGTGTATTAACAATTTTAAAATTATATTCTCATTTGACTTTAAATCTTTGAACTCTTCTCAATGAATTGTGTAAATTTACAGCATTTCAAGTGCATTATTAAAAGTTTGGGCATGAGTTGCAGTTAGACAATTGTGATGTCCAAACTTTTATTAATGCATTTGAAAAGCTGTAAATTTACACAATTCATTGATAAGAGATCAAACATTTAAATTCAAACGAGAATATAATTTATTTATATAACTTTAAGATAAGCCTGAGTTCTAGAATTTCTTATTTTGCAATGAAACTTTTCTTGTGTATACCTATCACTGCCAAAGAAAAAAAATATTTTTTACTTTTTAGTCACAACTATAATTACAAACTAAATTTTTAAATTAATCCATTTTAAAAAGCAGCAGGTAAGTTTCTCATGCGATCCGGTTTTATATTTTCAATTTTCAATCCTTTTAAAGATCTTAATCTACTCAGCATTAGATAAATGCTTGACCTCGCAACAAAACCACCTTTTGCCCAAACTAAATCCCGCAAAGGTAAATTTTTCCCACAGAACCTCATTTAGCCTTAAATAAATTTTCCCAAAGTAAAACTCCTAAATACATCCACGTTTACTAGCCTACTAATTTCACAAAAATGACGTTTCCCTTTAATCCCAAAATTTCCCATGAGTGAACTAAAATTTCCCGTGAGTGAATAGTATTTGAATGAGAGAATTTTTATTCACACTAAATCGAGTGTTCACTTTTAACGAATCACTCCACTCAGGAGTGTTCCCTTTAAGTGTACACTTAGTTTTTATTCACTCCACCCAATGGGTGCACTCCATTTTTTGGAGTGAACACTTAGTTTGGCATGAATAAAAATAACCTTCGTTAGGTTTCGTTAAGTACTTCACTCTGTCATTTCCCCATATAGAGTGAACGCTTCATTTTGATGTGAATAAAACAAAGTTTTAACGTTTGCCTGTGAGTGAACACTTGTAAGATTTGAGGCTGGTTGCGAGGACTTTTTTCATTCATGTTAATAAAATTAATTAAAAAAACTTTTAAAATAAATAGTTTTTATAAATAAAATGCACTAAAAAGTAAAAAATAATTTTTTCTTTGGGAGTGATAGGTATACAGAAGAAAAGTTTTATTGCAAAATAAGAAATGCTACAACTCAGGCTTATCTTAAAGTTTAATGTGTATTAACAATTTTAAAATTATATTCTCGTTTGACTTTAAATGTTTGAACTCTTATCAATGAATTGTTTAAATTTACAGCATTTCAAGTGCATTAACAAGAGTTTGGGCATGAGTTGCAGTTAGACAATTGTGATTATAGTTATGGATGTCCAAACTTTTATTAATGCATTTGAAATGCTGTAAATTTACACAATTCATTGATAAGAGTTCAAACATTTAAAGTCAAACGAGAGTATAATTTTAAAATTGTTCTATCACGGCCAAAGAAGAAATTATTTTTTACTTTTTAATGCATTTTATTTATAAAAGTTATTTATTTAAAAAGTTTTTTTAATTTATTTTATTTTTTACTTTTTATTCACAACTGTACATAACTAAGAAATTTTTAAATTGATCCATTTTAAAAAGCAGCAGGTAAGTTTCTCATGCGCTCCATTTCCTCAAGAGCATCAGTACTGCATGGTTTTTAGCCTGTTAATTGTACTACATTTATATTTTCAATTTTCAATCCGTCTAAAGATCTTAGTATACTCAGCATTACATAAATGCTCGACCTCGAAACAAAACCACCTTTTGGCCAAACTAAAACCCTCAAAAGGCAAATTTTTCCCACAGAACCATCTTTTGCCCTAACTAAATCCCCAAAAGCGGATTTGGCAGTAAAACTACCTTTTGCCCAAACTAAATCCCGCAAAGGCAAATTTTTCCCATAAAACATCATTTGTCGTAAATAAATTTTCCCCAAGTAAAACTCCATATAAATCCATCCACGTTTTCTAGCCTACTAATTTCACAAAAATGACGTTTTCCTTTAATCCCAAAATTTCCCATGAGTGAACTAAAATTTCCCATCAGTGAATAGTATTTGAATGAGAGAATTTTTATTCACACCAAATCGAGTGTTCACTTTTAACGAATCACTCCACTCAGGAGTGTTCCCTTTAAGTGTACACTTAGTTTTTATTCACTCCACCCAATATGTATAAAAATTTTATTATTTATTAACAAACTATTAAATTTTTTTTCAACAATCCACCAATATTTTCAAGTCAATTTCGCTCTCACCGATTATTTATTAATCTAAATAAAAATAAAGGCGCAAACAGATTTGCGGCGGCGGGTGGCGACGACGGTGACGGGAAAAACGCTTAAAATGCACGGGCCACAACAGCAGGCGGCGCGGAGAATTTAAATCTATGTGGAAATCTGCCGCCCGCCGTCACCCGCGCACACATAACTATTTGTGCTGTCAAGTCCATGTAACCCACACAGAGACTCAAGTTTCTTCGCCCCTTGTGCCCGTCCTCCCCATTGCCCAGCGTACCCGAAAAATCTAACGATTTTTCAATGTGTGAGAGCCTGACGCGAATGAATCCAATTCACTTCCATGTAAAATTTTTTGGCTAAGGCGCGCCTAAAGAAGTTTTACTTCAAAAAGGAAGCCTGGGAGAAAAATCTCGTTTGTGAACTAGAACGCTACAGAGAGCGACGGCCGCACCAGGCGCGGGAGTTCTACCGAAGAGTACGCGGTATGACGCAATTCACACCTCGTTGCACATACTGCAAGCAGGCCCGGCTTAACCGATGAAGCAGAAGATGCAAAGCTTCGGGGCGCCACACGAACAAAGGGCGCTAAAATCCAAAATTGAAATGAAAATCAGGTCGATTTTTAAATTTTTTCCACATAGGCTAGTCGGCGAGAAGGAAAAAATGCAATTGGCCCATAGGCGAGATTATTGGCCCTTATTCTGGTTGTCACTTCATCATAGTGAGAAATGTCACCTTTAAATATCAAATGAGAAAAATCGCACTTACAAACATCAAGTGAGAACAATTGTCACTGAATTCGCCGTTTCTCGATCAGTGACAACTGTCTTCTTCTTCTTAAATGGCGCTACAGTCCTTGCTCGTCTCTACGTCTTTCTAGCTCACTCCAATTTGTTATGTGAAGTTTCCGTATATCTGCTAGCACGTCATCCATCCACCTATTTCTTGGTCGTCCTACTCTCCTCTTTCCTGATGGTCTACCATTAAAAATCCTGGCTAGCATTCTATATTCTGAAGCTCGTACAACGTGTTCGAGCCATCGCAGTCAATTCAATCTTATGTATACAGCTATATTTACTTCGTCATTACATTTCTTGAGACAAAAATTCTATTATGGTTCTCTAAAAAAGTAAAATTTCAGTGAAATAAGGCGAATTACAGTTGTCACTAAGGATTAACCAAAACGAATGGCGCATTAGAACAAACGAAGAACTTGTTCTAATGCGCCATTCGTTTTGGTTAACCCTTAGTGACAACTGTAATTCGCCTTATTTCACTGAAATGTCACTTTTTTAGAGAACCATAACAGAATTTTTGTCCCACTTCGTCATTTGTCACCATAAGTGACAACCAGAATAAGGGCCATTGTTGGAATCGCTTCGTTTTACGGTGTAGTTGAACACCCTAAGTTTTGCTCACAATTTGGTTGACCGCATAACTTTTTAATTAAGTTATTGTGAATAAAATAGGCACTTTTTCTTTATTTCTTTCAATATCTCCGTTCCTGATAGCTTTTAGTATAACATATGCATTGGGAAAGCCCTTCGTTATGCAATTCACTAAAAAATAAGCCCTGTTAGAGGTCGCTAGGTGCAAGTGTGATCTTGCAAATACCTTCCAAAAGTTTTCAAATCACGTTATTTTCACTGTTTACTCGAAAAGAACTGCACATAGACGTCTGATAATTCTTTAAGATGGCGTTTATGTAGACCCGACAAAGTACAAACAATTGCAACAAGATCGGTTCACTACTTTTTGAGTAATTAACGATCTAGTTTTTTTTTTAATTTTAATTAACAATTGTGCCACTTTTTCCAAAAAGCGGTTTATAATTTAGAAACTCATTTAAAAAACTTAAGAAACAATTGAAAATGAAATCCCGTTGGAGTTTTTGAAAAATCACTATTTTGATCGATTTTATGAAGTTTTATATACGCGGACCTTTTTATACGCATGCTATCCCATGTTTGCATGCTACCTTTGCTGCAATATTTAATTTGCTCACTAAAATATTTGGGTGACAGAAATAACCCCTAACCCTGGTAAAAGGCGCTTAACAGAAAGTTGCATCAGGGCGCCAGCACAGCTAGAGCCGGGCCTGACTGCAAGGACAAAGAAGGGAATCTGATCACCGATCCTCAAGGCATCTTGGAGCGATGGGAAGAGCACTTTCATGAATTGCTAAATGGCGAGCTAACGGAGGATTTGGAGGCTCCACCAATATATGACGATAATGCTATGCTGTCACCACCAAGCTTAGCAGAAGTTAGCAGTGCCATCACCCAGCTCAAAAACAACAAGGCCTCGGGTGCAGACGGCATTCCTGCGGAGCTGGTTAAATATGGAGGGCCTACATTACACCAAGCGATTCATGAATTAATTGTGCAAGTATGGGAGCAGGAAGCGATGCCAGAAGACTGGAGAAAAGGCATCCTCTGCCCGGTACATAAAAAAGGCGACATGACAAGGTGCAGCAATTATCGTGGTATAACGTTGTTGAGTACCGCGTATAAGATATTCTCCGCAATCCTACAAAACAGGATGGCTCCATACGCTAGAAACATCATAGGCCAATACCAGTGTGGCTTCAGCCCAGGCAAATCAACAACCGATCAGATTTTCACTTTGAGGCAGGCTATGGAAAAATGTCTAGAGTTTCAAAACTCAATCCAACACCTCTTCATAGACTTTAAAGCCGCCTATGATAGCATAGCCAGAGTAGAACTCTACAAAGCCATGAGAGAATTCGGCATTCCCAATAAGCTGACAAGACTATGTAGGTTGACCATGACCAATGTGACAAGCCAAGTAAAGGTATCCGGAATACTGTCCAGACCAATCAACATCTATAATGGACTCCGACAAGGGGACGGTCTGGCCTGCCTCCTTTTCAACCTGGCGTTGGAGAAAGTGATCCGAGATTCGGGCGTGACATCAAGGGGCACAATCCTCCACAAGTCCACCCAATTACTGGCTTACGCAGACGACATCGACATCATTGGAAGAACATCAACAGCTGTACAAGAAGCTTTCATCCAGATTGAGCGGGCGGCAGGAAATCTAGGACTGCACATCAACGAAAGCAAAACAAAGTACATGGTAGCCTCGTCTGCAAGAACAACTAACATTGGTCCCACAATCAAGGTAGAGGAACACGAGTTTGATGTGGTAAAATCATTTACCTACCTTGGGTCAATAGTAGCAGCCGACAATAGCATGGAACCTGAAATACGCGCACGACTGCTAAAAGCCAACAAAGCCTACTATAGCCTGTCAAGGCTCTTCAAATCCAAGCATCTAACCATAACGTCTAAACTTTTACTATATAAGACGATGGTCTTGCATCCGAAACGTGGGTGCTTAGCAAAAAGCACTCTAACCTCTTGGAGGTGTTCTAGAGGAAATTACTTCGGAGGATTGTTGGCCCCGTATGTGAGGAAGGACGATTCCGGAGACTCTACAATGACGAGATCTACGAGCGCTATCGCGACATAGATGTTGTGAGGAAAATAAAGCTCGGTAGACTCCGGTGGGCAGGACATCTAGCTCGTATGAGTGAAGATGAGCCTGCTCGGAAAGTTCTCTGCGGTAAGACTTATGGGGTGCGACAGCGAGGGAGACCCAACCTCCGCTGGAAGGATGGCGTAGACCAGGGCGCTCAGAGCATAGGGATGCCAAACTGGATGACATCGGCTCAGAATCGGGACCGGTGGAGAGAACAGTTGCGAGAGGCCAGCACCGGATCCCGGTTGTAGAGCCGTTAAAGAAGAAGAAGAAACCACGAAATGGTGGAAGCGGGACATCGAACGACGGTAATACCGCAAGAAAATTTTTCATGAATACAGCAATATCGGCTGAAATCACAGGCTTAAATAAAGATATAATTGATCGTTGTTCTATTATTTTACAGGCCCTATCATCAGGATATAATATACATTTGGAAAAATTCAGGAATTATGCTTTAGAAACTGCGCGACTTTTGAATCAGGAATATCCGTGGTACAATCTCCCGGCTTCCGTCCACAAAGTCCTCATACATGGATCTGAAGTTATTAAACACGCGATATTGTCAATCGGGGAGCTCTCCGAAGAAGCAGCTGAATCTAATAATAAAATTCTCAAGGAATGCCGCCGAGATCATACTCGAAAAATGTCACGGGAACTCACAAACATGGATTTAATAAATAGGCTTTTGATCAATTCCGATCCCTTCATCACAAGTCTTCGTAAGCTTCCCCTTAAAAAAAGTCTTTTTTCAAGTCAAGTGTTAGATTTATGTATAGTTTAGCTTATATTTCACTTAATATTGTTTAGTCTTTAGTTTTAAGCTGTTTAAAGTACATAATTCGAATCTTAATTAACACGAGTGTTACTATGTGTTTGTGGACATTAAAATCCAATAAAATATGTTTTTTATTTACTTACATCGCTTATCTGTAGCACACACTTAGCCCGTTTATGATTAGGTTGAAAAGTTGAGTCGAGGTCGAGTTGAAATTTCGACCACCGTATATGATTCCGATTTGAGTTCACTTTTGGTTGAAATCGGGTTGAACTGCCATCAAAACATAACCTCTTTTTGTTAATTCTTTTGCTATATTTCTGACTTCCTATACAGTTTTCCATCAAAATGGTGAATGGAATTTTGTTCGCACATTATTTCTAACATAGTTTTTGTTTCCTGATGTTCCCAAACATTTCTTTTAGCCATTGTCAAAATTAAATTTCCTCTGTTTTTACATATAATAGTTAATATAAAATAATTAACGCGCTACAAAAACACCGAACACAAAACTAACGCCGAAGGCAGACTTCACGGATGGTAAACAAGCAAAACAAATGTCTCTTCAACCCAATTTCAACTCAACACGCGTTTATGAGGCGAAATATCAACTCGACCCAGGTAGGAAAGCTGAGTTGGGTTGAGTGGACCCAGTTTCAACTCGATCCCCGTTTATGACTGGGTTCAACCTGGGTTGAACCTAGGTTTAACCTAGTCATAAACGGGGTAACTATGTTATGTTAATTTTATTCGAAAGTTTTAATTAAAGTATCGCCAATAAATGTTTTTATATGAGACGGCACATTTGAGTTTTTTAATACAACTGTCACGTTCAAAACTGAAATATATATACAACTATATTATAAAAAATAAAAAATTTTATAAATTGTGTCATAATTTATCATTTTAATTAATTTTTGGTCATAAATTGGTGGTTAAATAAGAATTAAGTAATTATGACCGCGCTTGCTTGGGCGCTGAACCACTGTGCAGCGTCTGCCTTTCGGAGTAGCCAGTGCACCCGCAATGTTCCAGCGGCTTCTAGAACAAATTACAGCAGGTATTCCAGGCTGTGCCAACTACTTGGATGATATTGTGGTAACCGGGCATACTGACAAAGAGCACTTCAGCAATCTAACTACTGTATTAGAAAGACTTCAATCTAATGGATTACGATGCAATCTACGCAAGTGTTTTTTCATGAAGCCAGCCATCGAGTACCTGGGTCATCTTATCAGTAGTGATGGAGTGCAGCCTTCGGAATCAGGTATTCTAGCCATAAAAAAATTACCAAGGCCGCGGAATATTAAGGAATTACAGTCCTTTATTGGTAAAATTAATTACTATAATAAATTTGTTAAAAATTTTTCACAGCTAGCTGCACCTCTTAACAAGTTGCGTCGTCTAGATGAAAAGTTCGTATGGGACACGAACAAGAGTTGGCATTCCAATGTCTTAAGAATCATATTATAAATACCACAAAGTTGGCACATTTCCAGGATGATCTGCCACTGATACTTGCAACTGATGCCTCTTCATATGGATTAGGAGCAGTATTGGCACACATTGCACCAGACGGAACAGAAAAGCCTATAGCGTATGCATCAAAAACTTTAAATGAGCACCAGAAGCGCTACAGATAAATCGAGAAGGAAGCACTTTCGATTATTTATGGTGTAACAAAATTTAATCAGTACTTATATGCTCGACTATTCACTTTATATACAGACCATAAGCCATTGGTGGCTATTTTTAACCCCAGCAAACAGCTCCCAGTATCAACAGCGCAACGCCTTCAACCCTGGGCTATAACACTCATGGGATACCGTTTCAATATTGTTTATAAACCAACCGAGAAACATGCGAATGCTGACGCATTATCCCGCTTACCTGCTGGTCCTGATCCCTATTTTGATTTATCTGAGCAATCTTGCCTTCATCTTAATTACTCAGAGGTGTTAACTAATTTCCCAATTGACGCAGAAACAGTAGCAAGGCACACAGCCAACGACAAAATTTTACAACGAGTTTTCGATTACATCTCTAAAGGTCCGGTTACACGCAACGATCTGCTTGTGCCAATTAGCTTGCGCAAGTCAATTTGCCCAAGTGAATCGTTGCGTGTAAACGCAAATTTTTGACTGGCGCAAGCCAAAAAGGTTGCCTTGTGCAAAATATATGTTCTTAGAAAATCGGCTTGAGGTTGGTGTTTTGGCATGAGCGTTTAAGTGATGTTCAAGCCGCAGCTACAACCCTCAGCATGCCCTTGGGTGAATGGTGAAATTTTATGACGCTCCTCCGACCTTATCATAATCAATATAATATAATAATCGTGTCAAATTAGCGTCATTTAGTGTCATTTTCCTTCATTTTATTTGCACCAATTGACTTGCGCCAGTCAATTTGTACAAATAAATCGTTGCTGTAAACCGATTAAAGTTCACTCAGTTTATTTGCACCAATTGACTTGCGCCAGTCAATTTGCACAAGCAGATCGTTGCGTGTAACCGGACCTTAAGACGGTGATTAGACTGTTCGTTCCTACGTACGTTCCTCACAAGCTTTATAGATGAACGGGGAAGTGGAGGTGATGAGGGGCATCATCTCCACTTCCCCGTTCATCTAAAAGCTCGTGAGGAACGTACGTAGGAACGAACAGTCTAATCACCGTCTTAAGGTCCGGTTACACGCAACGATCTGCTTGTGCAAATTGACTGGCGCAAGTCAATTGGTGCAAATAAACTGAATGAACTTTAATCGGTTTACAGGCAACGATTTATTTGTACAAATTGACTGGCGCAAGTCAATTGGTGCAAATAAAATGAGGGAAAATGACGCTAATTTGACACGATTATTATATTATATTGATTATGATAAGGTCGGAGGAGCGTCATAAAAGTCATAAAATTTCACCATTCACCCAAGGGCATGCTGAGGGTTGTAGCTGCGGCTTGAACATCATTTAAACGCTCATGCCAAAACACCAACCTCAAGCCGATTTTCTAAGAACATATATTTTGCACAAGGCAACCTTTTTGGCTTGCGCCAGCCATAAATTTGGGTTTACACACAACGATTCACTTGGGCAAATTGACTTGCGCAAGCCAATTGGCACAAGCAGATCGTTGCGTGTAACCGGACCTTAAGGGATGGCCTGAAAAACTAACTGGAGCAGAGGAAGACCTTCAAGCATATTTTCGCCGCCGATACTCTCTCAGCATTCAAGATGAAGTTATTGCACTACAAACGGAATGTTCTCGTGTAGTCGTGCCTAAGTCAGTGCAAAACAACATTTTGCAGCTCCTCCATGACGGGCATTGGGGCATAGTAAGAACTAAACAACTGGCAAGACGTTACTGTTGGTGGCCTAACTGTAAAATTTGTCAACAGACTTCCAACAATCCGCGAAGAGAGTTCCTAAACTGGCCTGAATCTCGTTCGCCTTGGGCAAGGATACATTTGGACTTCGCAGGGCGAAATCCGAAATTTTTTTCTTGCAGTCCAAAATTGTTCTAAACTAGCTCGAAATTTTCACCGTTTTGGATTTTCATTATTCGAAAGTGGGGGTGTTTTTTCATGTTTTTACGGATTGGGGGGTGGGGGGTTGTACTTGGGGGGTGGGTTGCTGCTGCATTTGTTGTCCTTAATGAGCTCGAAATTTTGACCTATATAAAACTTTTTTTGTGAACATTTAAATGCTGTGGGGGTGCTATCTTGATTAACAGTTAGCACCCCCATTTAAAATTTTGAATATCTCCAAGGGGGGTGTGGACCGAAATTTTTTTCTTGCAGTCCAAAATTGTCCTAAACTAGCTCGAAATTTTCACCGTTTTGGATTTTCATTTTTCGAAACTTTATGTCCATGCCATCGTCACAATTGACGAGGTTGATGCTGTCGGAGCTGCATCAAGCTCATTATTTTTTTTATTAAATTCCATGTATGGACCCACGAGTGTAAGGGAAAGTCCGAGCCCGTATACTGCGGGAAGGCTAATTAAAACTGGAGGACGCCAGGTATCCAGAGTTCGGATATTAAAGACCAAGCACCCGCTTGGCCATGCGTCTCTCGGCATATCCTGTTTCACCTTAGATTGGGGTGATTTTTTCAAGAGTGTTCTTCTCTCCATCAGCCAGCACTCCTGGTAGAGGCATGACCATGCCAGGAGTCTGTTTCCAGCAGTAGCCGCGCTTCCAGCAGTGTAGCACAGTTACGGCACGGAGCACAAAGCAGCATGTTGGTCCCCTGTGTACCTGTTGGCTGGCGAAAGTCTTTATTAGGTAATGGTGTAATTATTTTTAAGTCTACTCGAACATAATTGTTTGGAATCTTAATTGCGATTATTAATAAATTATCTTTATATTTCATAATTCCAATTTTAATCAGCTTTACACTGTAAAAAAAATATGTAAATTCACAGTTCAAATGTATAGTAAATTACAAATCGTGGTATGAAATACTAATTTACTACACAATTATTGTAATTTTACTACAAATTTTGTAATTTCACATAAAGAAATTGAGAATCTCCAATACTGCATGACGTAAATGTTGATTACATGAATGTGACCTATACAATATCTCTTAGTATTATTTATCAATGTTATGTACTGAACTTTGTACTGTAATTTTACAGTAAGAGGCGTAATTTTAGAACTTATATTTTCAGTAAAATTACAAATTGTTCATTGGAATGTAAGGTTTAAATTTTCCCTCTCATAGATATAATTCACAGTTAACAATGGAATACTAAGCATATATACCCGATTGTTCCTAAGTTAAGCTCAGACCTTTGACTTTGGTCAGGGTCTGGGCAATTCTTGTAACAGCCAAGAAACTTTTGATAATTTTTGATGCTTAGGGCCGATTCACAATTAAAGCTTCGAGCTGCAAGCTTCAAAAATTAGGATAAAAGGGTTTGTACAATGATTCACATTCACAGCTTCAAGCTGCAATGCTACCAAAACTCAGCTGAAGCTTATAGTTTGAAGCTTGCAGCTTGAAGCTTGAAGCTCTCATTGTGAATCGGTGCTTGCATGGGCTTCAAAAATTAGGATAAAAGGGTTTGTACAATGATTCACATTCACAGCTTCAAGCTGCAATGTTACCAAAACTCAGCTGAAGCTTATAGTTTGAAGCTTGCAGCTTGAAGCTTGAAGCTTTCATTGCGAATCGGTGCTTGCATGGTGAGCAAAATGCTATTTTTATGTATAGGGAGAGGGCATACACAAAAGTTTTGGAAATTTACAAAACTATGAAGTGAACTCCAATACTAATTGTATTTTTACATCCCACAAATAATGTATATTTACTACACAGTTGGTAAAAATACGTAAAGTAGAATTGGAATATTCCTAATAATATATATTGCAAATTTACAAAACTGCTTGTGAATAAAACTTCCAGTACTTTTTTTGTAAAATTACCACAGAATGTTTTTACAGTGTAGCTTATAAAAATCAATTTCGTATAATTGTATCTCTTCTGCTGTCAGTATACTTGAGTGTATTAAATTATGTCTTGCAGATACAATGTTGTTTTGGATTTGACTTATTCTGTTTTCTAGATACCTTCGCTTTACCATTTCATCTAAATACAAAGAATGTTTTAAAATGTTGATATTTGTTTCTTCTATTTCTTTAAATACTGATAACACTTAAACCCTATCTTCTTCTACTGCTTTCTTTAAGATATTGATTGTTTCATTAAAATGTGAGTTTATTGTAATTTGTTTGTTTACTGTACTGATAATGTTATGGTTGTTTTCGTCAACGATTTTTAGATGGTCGAGTATTTCCTGTCTGTCGTCGTCGTTCATTGTCTGTTGATGAAAACTTGTAGACGCCCCGTGATGAATTGGATGGCCTTCCATGGCTCGCAACGGTACAAAATAACTGCCTTAACGTTGGAGTTGAACAGCCGCAATTGTGTTAATTGAGATCTCAGTCGATCTCCATATGTGAAACAGGAATGCATATGCGCTTCTTGCTTTATTTATTCTGGAACTGCGGCCTTCTTCTGCACCGCCATTTTCGGCAATAATACTACCGAGGTAACAGAATTTATCTACCAGTTCCACTCACGGTTATTTAGCGCTGTCCGTTCAAGGGTGTTTGCATTTATCTGCACTTCTTTGGTTTTAGTCGGATTTAACCTTAAGCCTGCCGAGCTACTATACTTGCTATATTGTCTTATATTCTTTTATTTTACACAGTACAATAAAGGAATCTTAAGCACAATTATCTAAAACTCCACTACTCACAATGTATATTTTCTTATATGGTTTTGCTGTTGATATAATCGGTCCTGTCAAAACTTCAAATTAATCTAAAATTGAAACAAATTATGTTTCAAAGCACAATAAATATGTAAATCTGAGGCATAATGCAAAAACTCCCCATTTATATAATTTCTTATATTATTTAACACTTTATATAATCGCACCAAATCAAAAAATAAAAAATCGTCCGTTGAAAATTTAACGGTTTTCTATACGTGACAATTAAAATTAAATAATTTTTCGCCCCGCTAACTTAAATATGTCGCGAGAACAGCTTCACTTATCTGGACCAAAACTATCCTATCTTTCAATCTGGAACCAACCCAACACATTCCCAAATTTTCATTTAAATCGGTTGGGCGGTTTCGGAGATTAGCGTGTACGAACATCGTGACACTATCGTGACAATTTTTATATATTAAGATTAAAATATATAATAATCCATAATACATAAGAAGACATAATAATATAGTATATATAATAACACATAACACATAATACAAACTAAAAGCTCCAAAGGCAAATTTTTTCTGACGTGGAGTGCGAAAAAAGTACGGGTGATGGTACGCTAGTAAGGTAGCGTGACGCGAGCTTTTAGCTTTTTCCCCGGGCCAAAAAGTGACCCACTACAAAAAGGTGGTGAGATTACCATGTAAAGCTCGATATGCTTTCTTTGTCTATCTTAGAGCCGTATTTCACTGGGACACCATGGCGGCGCAACCAGTCTCGCAACCGGGGTGTCTTTGAGCTACCAAACCGAGACACCATATAGACACCACAATCGGCCCACCACACTGCGGGCGCTGAAGAACTATCCCAAATAGATAGTCTATTTTGAATTTCGATAATAAAATTTTCTGTATAGAAATTATCCATCGTAGCGCTGCAACTAACAAACGTGTTGACAACAACAGTATTCGCGTGCGAATGAGAAGTGGCGGCCGAGTGAATGATGCACCATATAGCGCTATACTGACGCTGCCAGTAATATTCTGTGCACGCGTCGGTGCTGGTTGCGCCGTCAAATTGGTTGCGCAACCAAGCGGACACCAGGTGAGGTAATATCTATGGACCTGTATACATTTTAGCTCTGTAAGTATACACTACACGGAATCCCGAGACTTTTGACACCAAAGTTGAATAGTGCGGATAAAATAGGGAAAGTAAGAAAACGCTTTCTGGGATGTTTCGTGGAAATCAAGAAGACCATAATCTAAAAATTACTTGCGTCTTCAAAATAATGACATAAAACTATTAATTTATAAATTAACTAATAAATTATTTATGAAATTATTCTCAATCTTGTAGTAAGGCACCAAATCAAGAACTTATTTTCAGGACGTCGTAATCGTTTTGGTTTGACATGACAAGTGGCAATTGCTTTTGACAATTAAAATTTCACTACAGAATCACTTTGACAGCCAGCCACAGTCGCCGGGACACGAGACCTCGGGAACTTACCGCCGATTCACAATGAATGCTTCAAGTTTCAAAAATTGGGACTAGAGGATTTATGTACAATGATTCACATTCACAGCTTCAAACTGCAACTCAAATGAAGTTGAAACTATAGAAAAAAAATTTGAAGCTTGAAGCCATGGAGGCTATACAAGGAGACAAAACTCCGTGTTGTCAATTTTCGTTTGATTATTGGTGGCGCTGCAGTCAAATGTACCCCGAAAAACATGGCCGATTATATTTATCCGGTTCGTTTATTACTAATATATTTTACGTTTAGCAGCTTACAGCTGTTTACCAGCTTCTAAATTCGATTTTATATCAATGCGATTATTCGAAATTAATCAATTTTTGATGTTTCCAATGAATTTTTATTAAATTCATGTGGGGTACATCGGACAAAGGTGACATCTGTGGCCAAAAATGAACTTCTAGTTTAGTTTCTTCTACCCATCCATTTCCTGTCATTTTCCCCATAAGAGTTTTGTCTCCTTGTATATTCTCCATGCTTGAAGCGTTCATTGTGAATCGGCCCTTATTTTCAAAGAGGGGAAGCGAAAATTTCGATCCCGAAGAAGTAAGAAAACGCAAAATTTGTGCACGCGGAATCCCGCGGGATCCTCCCGTGTGGCGTAAACATACAGAGCTTTTGTTGGTGACAGCGACTGGTTGCGCCGCCGTGGTGTCTCGGTGAAATACTGCCCTTTAGACCTATGTAAAAAAAAATTGTCAAGAAATGGCTCAGAAATATTTTCTGTATCTATTTCTGTAACCGTTCTGCTAGAATCAAGAAATCACTCCCGAAACATCGTGCTTTTTAATGACAGATGTCGCTTTTGATAAAATTTAAGTTAAAGCCCAAGAAATTTGCTCAAGAAAACTTCTGCATTTATTCCCCTAAGAAAAAATGACAGCAGTTCAGAAATTTTGACAGTTCCTTTTTTTCATTGCGAACATTACATAAATTGTTTTATGATTGTTTGGAATTAATGAAATTGTTTTAATTAATAAGGAATTAAAAAGACTTAAAAAAATAATAATAAAAATTAATAAAATGTTATTTTTAGTATAGCAGAAAGTTCCTTTCAATTTCAAAAAACAGACTTCCTCATGAAACGTTAAAATTCCTTCAAGAAATAAATGAATCGACACTTATTTCTGGAGGAAAAACTGAAATTTTATCAAAAGCGACATCTGGCTGTCACTAAAAAACACGATATTTCTGGTGTGAATTTCTTGACTCTAGCATACCGCTTACAGAAATCGGTCCAGAAAATATTTCTGAACCATTTCTTGACCATTTTTTTTACGTAGGTTTAAGATAGGCAAAGAAATTTCTTGAGCCTTGCATACCGGGCTTAAGATAGGCAAATAAATTTCTTGTGCCTTGCATACCGGGCTTAAGTCTTAAGGCTACGCTCAGGACCGTAGAATCTTAAAGAATCTTCAAGAAATTGGCGTTAGCAATTAATATTTAATTTGGTGTTTTACGAAAATTAATGTATTAATGGGGCTACGTAGACTAGTCATGATTACTATGTAGTAAAACCGATTTTTAAGAAGAGAGGGGTGAAGGGGCGGGATGAGTATGGAGTAAAATCAGTCTTACTACATGTTGAAGCATGACTAGTCTACGTAGCCCCAGTGAGAACATAATAAAAAAGATTATTTGAAATTAAAATCTGTGTTGAAAAGGTCCTTGAATTTTGATTACTTTTTGGAGAGTGGGGTGCCGTCCTTCGGGCACCTGAGAGATGCTGCGCTGTTCGATCGGAAGCCGGACCTTTAAACTGCCGTGGGGATTGCCATGTCGTCCTTCTGGCAGCTGGGGAATGCCGCGTCGTCCTTCGGGAAATCCGGGCCTGTAACTTCAAAGGGCTGTCGGTGTAATTACTGATACTAGTTTGTTACTCTCGATTTCTCAGTTTATTACTTTGTTTACAAAGTTATATACAATTCTATCCAAATCTACATGTGAATCATAAACGTGCTACAATGCTCTATACTCAATCAAACTAATTCTAACTACGAATTATTTACAACAAACGATCTACAGTGTCTACAGTGATAAGGCCGTATCAGAGCCTATGCAGCGCTGCAATCACAAGTGTTTATATTGGCTGAGGCTGGTAAAATGACAAGCAAAGCAGCACCAGACCAGCGTGCTGCATTTTCATCTCAAATCCTAATTTTGCTGCATATATATGCAGCACTTTTGACACTTCGTAATGCGGCAAGTGAATTTAAACAAGGAGACGCGGGATTTTTTTTTAAAATTATTTAAAAGGACATGGAGAAATAATTGATAGAACTAGTGAGATTTTTAAATTTTTAATTTAAGGTTTAGCTGTCAAATAAAAAGTGCGCTGCACAGTGGAAACAACTAGGATCTGATACCGACTGCAGCATGCTGCTGCTGTACGCTGCATATTTTTAGGTTCTGATACGGCCTATACTGTACAGTGATTTGTACAGTAGTTCTGTACAGTAGTTTCCATAGGCCCATTTTACACGATGAAACACGAAACAAAAAGTTTCATGCAACTTTGCTCGGTTTTAAGGGAAGAGGAGAGAGAGGGCTGGAGGGAACACATGTTCCCTCAAACCCTCTCTCTCCTCTCCCCTTCAAACCAAACAAAGTTGCATGAAACTTTTTGTTTCGTGTTTCATCGTGTAAATTGGGCCATAGTGTACGTATAGTGTTTGCATAGGCCGGTTTTACACGACCGGACACCGAACAGACAAATCGAACGAACAAACTGGGGTTTATGGGGAAGAGGGTGAGAGAGGACGATGGAAAACCGGCGCTTCTCTCACCCTCTTTCCCATAAACCCCAGTTTGTTCGTTCGTTTTGTCTGTTCGGTGTCCGGTCATGTAAAACCGGCCATATTATGATGTTTCTGGTACGTCGCCACATTAATCCCCCTTCTTAAAACGCCTTAAGGCTATTATACATAGTTGCTGAAGTAAACGCAAGGAGATCGACTGGAGTCGATCAAAAAGATTTTTCTGATCAGCTCGAGTGCTTGTCATGTAAACCGCGCTTGAAAGCTTGAGTGCTCGAAATTGTGAAAGTTGGGAAACGTAGTTTACGTTGAAGAGCACTTAGAATAGAGAACTACAGGAAAGGCCCTCGCGTGTAAAATCCCTGTACGTGAGCGTAGTGAAATCCGGGTATCAGACAACTGTCAAATTGGGCTATTTGTTTGTTAGTTGACTGTCAAATTATAAATTGTTTTCTCGCGTTCGGTAGTGCATTTTCTTTGAAACGAGTGTTTTTTATCAAATTTACTTCGTTTTTTTTTCAAAACTAAATTAAAAGAAAAAAGAAAGTTCAAAGAATTTGTTTTCAGTGCGATTAAAGTTGTTACAAGTGAATTTTAAGTGAAATAAGAACAATGAACTGTGCAGTTTTTGGATGTACGAAAAATTCGCTAATTCCGCGAGGAAAATCCTTTTTCAGGAAAGTGGGTAAACTCAAATACTTCCTAAACATATATATTACATATTTCCTTTAATAATTGTGGAAATCACTGAGCTAAATACTCGAAATAATGTAAATTTTGTGTGCTTGGATTTCTTTGTTTACATTAACTAATGCCACCCAAAATTCAAGGGGATCAGCTGATTAGAATGCGTAGTGACGGCGTGTAAAAAGTTCATTTGTAGGGGCAAGATTTTATTTTAGTTAACTGATTATTTCAACTCGCTCTTGCCCCTCCTCTATTCCATTCGCTTTATCCGCTTGTAATGGACAAGCAACTTCTAAAACGTGAGCACTCACCCAAAAAGGATTTCACTACGCTAAAATTCGGCGAGGGCCCTTCCTGTAGTTCTATATTCTAAGGAAGAGCAGCTAGCTGCGAAACGGCTACACTCCTTGACATGATTTACACGACACGGTTTTTGCTCTGACTTGTCAAGAATTATCTTTTGTGTTACGTGCGTGCCCACCGCTGTAGGTTTATACGATAAGGTTTTTAACGCGCGTCAAAAATGACACATTGTTGTGTTTTAACAGCGTGATGTTTGTGTGTGTGTTTGTGTGTTTTTGTGACGAAAAAGTGAGAAAAGAAAATCAAGAAAACGTCTGCTGTGAGTGGTCTACGACCTGACTTACACGACACGTTTTTTGCTCTGCCTTCTCAAGAATTCTCTTTTGTGGTACGTGCGTGCCCACCGCTCTAGTTTTATACGATGAAGTTTTTAACGTGCGTCAAAAATGACAAATTTTTGTGTTTTTACAGCGTGATGTATGTGTGGCTGTGTGTTTGTTTGCTTGTATGAAGAAAAAGGGAGAAAAGAAAATCAATAAAACGTCTGCCGTGAGTGGTCTACGACCTGATTTACACGACACGTTTTTTGCTCTGCCTTGTCAAGAATTCTCTTTTATGTTACGCGCGTGCCCACCGCTGTAAGTTTATACGATGAAGTTTTTAACGTGCGTCAAAAATGACAAATTGTTCCGTTTTAACAGCGTGATGTTTGCGTGTGTGGGTTTGTGTGTTTGTATGACGAAAAAGGGAGACAAGAAAATCAAGAAAACGTCTGCTGTGAGTGGTCTACCCATGATGGCAGTCCCTCTCGGTCCCTCAGCTTCCCTCTCCCAAAAACTCGTGCTTTATGCAGCAAAAAACGTGTCGTGTAGATCAGGTCTACCCATGGAGGCTATACAAGGAGATAAAACTCCGTGTTGTCAATTTTCGTTTGATTATTGGTGGCGCTGCAGTCAAATGTACCCCGGAAAACATGGCCGATTGTATTTATCCGGTTCATGGTAAAGTTCGTTTATTACTAATATATTTTACGTTTAGCAGCTTACAGCTGTTTACCAGCTTCTAAATTCGATTTTATATCAATGTGATTATTCGTAATATATCAATTTTTGATGTTTCCAATGAATTTTTATTAAATTCATTGGGGTACATCGGACAAAGGTGACATCTGTGGCCAAAAATGAACTTCTAGTTTAGTTTCTTCTACCCATCCATTTCCTGTCATTTTCCCCATAAGAGTTTTGTCTCCTTGTATATTCTCCATGGGTCTACCCATGATGGCAGCCCCTCTCGGTCCCTCAGCTTCCCTCTCCCAAACACTCGTGCTTTATGCAGCAAAAAACGTATCGTGTAGATAAGGTCATTGTAATGGGCTCTTTTACACGACCGGACACCTAACAGACAAAACGAACGAACAAACTGGGGTTTACTGGAAAGAGGGTGAGAGAGGGGCCGGTTTTCCATCGTCCTCTCTCACCCTCTTCCCAATAAACCTCAGTTTGTTCGTTCGTTTTGTCTGTTCGGTGTCGGGTCGTGTAAAACCGGCCAATCCGGGGGTGAGTCTCGATACCTTTATTTATTAAAGAAGTTTTAACGGCTCAGGAATACGGTTTTAGAAATTGAAAGTATCTTTCCGCAATGGTAAAAATGACATACTGTTGGGTTTTTTTCACATTTTTATAATTCTTTTTAATTTTTTACTAATTAAAACAGTTTCATTAATTCCAAACAATCATAAAAAATTTATGTAATGTTTGCAATGAAAAAAAGTAAAGCCCAAAACAGAATGAATGCAGAAACTTCGACTTCAACTTTGCATTTTGACAGTTTCATACATTTTCTATAGTACTCACGTTCAGTTAACAGAATCAATGCAGTAAGCGTTGCAGAAAACTTTGCGCCGACTTCGACTTTGAAAATTTTAAAAGCTGCTGCAAAAGTTGCAGAACTACCAACACAACATTTCAATTTTGCCACTGTAGCCAAATTAGAAAATTTAAATTGATTGAGTTTATTGTATAAAGACATTTTTTAAACACCGAACTACGTAGAATCGATATAATATCAAATAAAATTAAATTAAACAAAAACACACCTTAATGATTCTACTCGCAATTTATTGGAATATAAAAAAATATTTCATATTCTCAATAATAAAAACTCGAATGCATTTCGATTTGATTTACAAATCATCATCAGCAATCACGACTGAAGTAACTAAAATTTGCGTTGATCCATAGTAGGCATTAAACGATTTGAAACGGTCCGGTGTTATAGGAGAGAGAACAACACCGACTCGATGTTGCCATTGTCCAAATTAACGGTGTTATTGGTTTTGTGGATATAGGCACTTTCATAGGCATCGAGTCTTCTCTCGTCACGCACGCTTCTTATCAACTTTACGTTGTCAATAGAAATATTCAAATGCATTTTCTCTATGGCGTGAGCTGCAAATGCCGATTTTGTTACTTGCCTCTGTGTTACACACTTCTCATGTTCGCTGAATCTTTTCCTAATTGAACGTCTCGTTTGACCAATGTAGACAGAATCACATTCGTTACAGTCAATCCGGTAAATGCCCGATTTTTCTAGTGCGTCTTTTTTGTCTTTTGTGCTACCAAGCAAATCACCTAGTTTATTATCACCTTTGAAAACTAATGTCATATTTTGTTCGTTGAAAGCAGATTTCAACTTATTGGTAATTTGTGGAACATAAGAGATCGACACTTTCATTTTTACTGGTTTATCCAAACATGATATTAGAGTTGTCAAATTCTTCCTTTTTGCACTCATGGAGTGTTTTTTAATGATTTGATCTATCATATCTGTTGGATATCCATTAACTTTGGCTACTGACTTGATGTAATCGTATTCATTTTTGTAATGTTCGATCGAGAGTGGAAGCGTACACAAGCGGTGAGCCATTGAATGAAAAGCTGCTTTTTTGTATTGAAATGGGCAATAAGAATCACTGGTTATAACCCGCATTGTACTTGTTGGCTTATGATAAATTGCGAATTCGAGTGAATGGTCTTGTTTTTTAATCACTTGGATATCTAAGAACGCCAATTTATTGTTAGATTCAGTTTCACAAGTGAATTTTATTGTTGGGAATTGTGAATTCAGAACATTTAAAATTTCATTTAATTTATTAGAGGCAATCACTGCAAAAACGTCGTCAACATATCTATACCAAACTCTAGGTAACAAACCTTTTTCTTCCAATTGATTCTCTAAAACAGCCATGAAACATTCACTTATTAAAGGCGACAAAGGATTGCCCATATTTGTACCTTTCTCAACATGATAAAATTTATTTCTGAATTGAAAGAAATTTTGTTTCATACAAAGTTTTGCTATGTCGCTATATATTTGTATTTTGTCATTGGAAATATCTAAATCATTTAAATATTTGTCGAATTCATGTAAAGCAAGGGCAACATCTATACTTGGGAATAGCGATGTAACGTCAAACGAAACCATTATCTCTCTATCGTTAACTATAATATTTTCCACTTTCTTTACAAAATCGAAACTATTCTTAACTGAGCGACTTTTTATTGGTGGTAGAAATTTCATCTCATTAACTAACCACTTTGCCATTTTATACGTTGGAGTATTAATGCTAGAAACAATCGGTCTCATTTCATTTCCTTCTTTATGTATTTTTGGTAAGCAGTATAGTAACGCGACGGTTGGGTTAGAAACATTTAACTTTCTTGTGAATCTTTTACCAAAAACCGGGCCAATTCGTTGCCTTAGTTTATCACTTTCGCGTATCATCAAAGGCAAAGGGCTTTTTCTAAGTTCTTTATAATTGCACTTATTTATTAAGTCATTTACCCGAGTTTCATAGTCATTTTTGTCCAGAACAACGACTTTATTGCCTTTATCGGAGTTTGGTATAGATATGTTGACGACGTTTTTGCAGTGATTGCCTCTAATAAATTAAATGAAATTTTAAATGTTCTGAATTCACAATTCCCAACAATAAAATTCACTTGTGAAACTGAATCTAACAATAAATTGGCGTTCTTAGATATCCAAGTGATTAAAAAACAAGACCATTCACTCGAATTCGCAATTTATCATAAGCCAACAAGTACAATGCGGGTTATAACCAGTGATTCTTATTGCCCATTTCAATACAAAAAAGCAGCTTTTCATTCAATGGCTCACCGCTTGTGTACGCTTCCACTCTCGATCGAACATTACAAAAATGAATACGATTACATCAAGTCAGTAGCCAAAGTTAATGGATATCCAACAGATATGATAGATCAAATCATTAAAAAACACTCCATGAGTGCAAAAAGGAAGAATTTGACAACTCTAATATCATGTTTGGATAAACCAGTAAAAATGAAAGTGTCGATCTCTTATGTTCCACAAATTACCAATAAGTTGAAATCTGCTTTCAACGAACAAAATATGACATTAGTTTTCAAAGGTGATAATAAACTAGGTGATTTGCTTGGTAGCACAAAAGACAAAAAAGACGCACTAGAAAAATCGGGCATTTACCGGATTGACTGTAACGAATGTGATTCTGTCTACATTGGTCAAACGAGACGTTCAATTAGGAAAAGATTCAGCGAACATGAGAAGTGTGTAACACAGAGGCAAGTAACAAAATCGGCATTTGCAGCTCACGCCATAGAGAAAATGCATTTGAATATTTCTATTGACAACGTAAAGTTGATAAGAAGCGTGCGTGACGAGAGAAGACTCGATGCCTATGAAAGTGCCTATATCCACAAAACCAATAACACCGTTAATTTGGACAATGGCAACATCGAGTCGGTGTTGTTCTCTCTCCTATAACACCGGACCGTTTCAAATCGTTTAATGCCTACTATGGATCAACGCAAATTTTAGTTACTTCAGTCGTGATTGCTGATGATGATTTGTAAATCAAATCGAAATGCATTCGAGTTTTTATTATTGAGAATATGAAATATTTTTTTATATTCCAATAAATTGCGAGTAGAATCATTAAGGTGTGTTTTTGTTTAATTTAATTTTATTTGAGTTTATTGTATGCAAAATTTAATAATTGCAGGTAATATACGTAAAAGTCGCATACAATAAAAAAAATTGGTAAATTTTTTAAAATTTATAATTTTTGTTATGTTATTAAATGGTGATCGCAATTGTAAATTCTATCTGTAAAATTATCGACTTTGAAGTTCTGAAATGAATGTGTTAGCGCTGTGCAGCAAAGTCGATTTTACTGCAACGGTGAAGTCAAAGTCGAAGTTTCTGCATTCATTCTGTTTTGGGCTTAACTGTCCATATTTCTGAACTGTTGTCATTTTTTCTTAAGGAAATAAATGCAAAGGTTTTCTTGAGCAAATTGAAAGGAACTTTCCGCAATACTAAAAATAACATTTTATTAATTTTCATTATTGTTTTTTAATTCTTTTTTAATTCCTTATTAATTAAAACAATTTATGTAATGTTCACAATTAAAATAAGTAACCGTCAAAATTTCTAAACTGCTGTCATTTTTTCTTAGGGAAATAAATGCAGAAGTTTCCTTGAGCAAATTTCTTTGCCTATCTAAAAACTATGTAAAAAAAATGGTCAAGAAATGGTTCAGAAATATTTTCTGGAGCGATTTCTGTAACCGGTATGCTAGAGTCAAGAAATTCACTCCAGAAATATTGTGTTTTTTAGTGACACGCAGATGTCGCTGTTGATAAAGTTTTAGTTTTTCCTCCAGAAATAAGTGTCGATTCATTTATTTCCTTAAGAAATTTTAACGGTTCATGAGGTCTTGACGTCTCAGGTAGTTTTTGAAATTGAAAGTAACTGTCAGCAATGGAAAAAATTACATGTTGTTGTTTTTTATTCAGATTTTTTAAATTCTTTTTTAATTCTTTAAGCTAAGTATGCTGTTCTTAAGTACGGCGGTCAAGAAAAATGCTCTTATTATTTCTCGACCCCGGTACAGAAAATTTTGACAAGTGAATGCGAAGACTTTTTTTCTTGACTAAAATTGGCATTTGAGTAGGAAAATAATATCTGGCTGCGGGAAATGTTTTTTAGAGTACTTCCGCATAATAAAAAAAAGGAATTTTCCCAGAAACGTATTTTAAAACAACACTAAAATAATGAATAATCACTTAAATTGTCCTTTAATTATATTAAGCTCTACAAAAACTATTAAAAAAATAATGAAAACACTTCCCGCAGCCAAATTTATTTTCCGCCACAAACGAAATGCCAATTTCGGTCAAGAAAAAATTGTCTTCCCAATTTTTTCTTTACCGCATCAGGAAAAGGCTCCATCTACGTGTCAGAATAGTACTAGCACTTTTCTTGAGCGAACAGCGTACTAGGTACAGAAATTTCTTGAGCAAAAATTCTTGGAGCATTTCTTGACCGATTGCTTAAGCGTTTTTTTACATAAAGTTTATATGGGGAAATTTTTCTTGACCGCCGTACTTAGGAACAGCATACTTACCTTTACTAATTAAAACAATTTCATTAATTCCAAGCAATCATAAAACAATTTATTTAATGTCTGCAATGAAAATAAGTAACTGTCAAAATATCTGAACTGCTGTCATTTTTTCTTAGGGAAATAAATGCAGAAGTTTTCTTGAGCAAATTTCTTGAGCCTTGCATACCGGGCTTAACCGGTATGCTAGACTCAAGAAATTCAAACCAGAAATATCGTGTTTTGTAGTGACACGCAGATGTCGCTTATGATAAAATTTTAGTTTTTCCTCCAGAAATAAGTGTCGATTCATTTATTTCTTAAAGGAATTTTAACGGTTCATGAGTACATGACATGTCAGCTGTTTTTTGAAATTGAAAGGAACTTTCCGCAATATTAAAAATAACATTTTATTAATTTTTATTATTATTTTTTAAGTCTTTTTTAATTCCTTATTAATTTTAAAACAATTTCATTAATTCCAAACAATCATAAAACAATTTATGTAATGTTCGCAATGAAAAAAAGCACGGTATACAGAAACAAGGTAATGTAATGGAGAAATGTCATTTGAGTGCTGACGTCACTTGGCACGCTCTTCCCATATAAAATCGGAGTTGTGTTGTTGTTTTTACATTAGTGCCGACGTCACTCGGCACGGAATTTTTACGATATTCGAAGCTGTCAGGCTCTGTTACATTACCTTGTTTCTGTATACCGTGGAAAAAAAGGAACTGTCAAAATTTCTGAACTGTTGTCAATTTTTCTTAAGGAAATAAATGCAGAAGTTTTTTTGAGCAAATTTCTTGAGCCTTCCATACCGGGCTTTAAGGGAGGATGGGACGAATATTAAGCATGGGTCTGTTCAAGATTTCTGCTATAGCAGCTATTAGCTGCTTTTTTATGCTTTTCGTTGTTCAAAACAGAATAAAAGCTGCTACAAAAGCTGCTTTTTCTGTGTTCAAAATTTGAAAAAAGCTGCTCATGTAGCTGCTTTTTGTTGCTCGCAGTATCGAGTGGAGCAAGAAAGCAGCTATTTTAAAACTTATATGTGTGCGTAACTGTCATTTTGAAATAATTAAAATGACTGGTTCAAATGCTGTTTTGTTTGGGCTAATAATTAATAATAAATTACGGTATTAATTAAATGTGATGCAAGTGGTAAATATTTCTTTATTTATCAAAGGAATGGACATCATGATGATACACTCATACATATGTTTCACTAAAAGCAGCTTTTTTGTGTCCAAGATATCAGCAGCTTCTTGCTGCTTTGGAGAGTTTGACAGGTTGAAAATAACCACGGTATACAGAAACAAGGTAGTGTAAAAGAGACTGACATCTCGAATATCGTACGAATATCGTAGAAAAAGCCGACGTCACCCGGCAAGTTAATACAGAAAACAACAACAACAATTTCGATTTTGTATGGGGAAGACTTGCCGAGTGACGTCAGCATTCAAATGACACTTCTCTTTTACATTACCTTGTTTCTGTATACCGTGGAAAATAACTGCTACCAAAGCAGCTATAGCAGAAATCTTGAACAGACCCCATACTTGGCAAAATAAGAAGCAGCTATTGTGTTTGCTCCTTAATTAAATATATTTTTGTCCCCCTGCATGTGAAATGTGAAACAAGATATAATTCTACGTGAAATTGCCGTAGATATAATCTTCGTTAAAAATTGAACGAGTGCCTGAAGTTTGGTTGCTACATTTCTTTTACTTCCGCCACGGTCTGAGTCGTACACAGTGAAATTATGGGTGAGGAAAGAAATTTAACATTTTTAATGGAGTTGGCATTATTTTATTGAAATATTGTGTGAAATTATTCAGATAACTTGGAAGCCTTTAAATATTGGGGTTTTGTGTTATTTTCGAGCTAGTTGGAGGTGAAAAATTGCATCTAATTTTTCATGTATTATGGAGTGCGAGTGAAGTGATTGTATTAGAATGGCGAACTTGGTTAATCGAAAAAGTTTCAAGTCATCGTTGCGTGTGTAATGTGAGATTGTTGGAAATTGTGTTTATTTGTGCTTTCAAAATGGGTTGAAGTTTTTATTTTCACAATAAAATCCCGTTTCACATAGATTTTTCGTATTCAATGTAAAAGCTACCAAGTAAATGAATAATCTCACGTTTTTTTCATAAAATGTTTCTTAGTTCAATATGCTTGGAATAGTTTAGTATCGTGAATTAATATTATTCTTTTTTTAGGAAAGCCACGAGGTCTTCGTACCGCTCGCAAGCACGTCAATCATCGCCGTGATCAGCGATGGGCTGATAAAGATTATAAAAAAGCACATTTGGGCACAAGGTGGAAGGCTAATCCTTTCGGCGGTGCATCTCACGCCAAGGGAATTGTCCTTGAGAAAGTGTAAGTACCAAAAGATATTAATTTTACTTGTTAAAAAAATGTGAAGCACGAGTCAAGGACGCTCTCCAGGTCGCAGTGTATTCTTGTGATATTGGTTTAACATAGTCCAATCACAGGAGTATACTGTGAGTTGTGTAGCGGCAAATCAGCAGATGCAAAAAAACTTATTTGGAAATATTTTTTTTAAAATTAATTACACTAGACGCAGTTCCGCTATATTGGAAAGAAATGTACTGATGCTGCGAAACTTGGTGTAATAAAACGTTATTTGGTGTTTTGACAATAAATTTAATTTTGTTGTAACACGTTTCTCAAAGGAGGTTTTATCCCTTATACATGTGCTATGCTAATTTTTTAAGCGTCTCTTACTACAATTTTATTGGAGAGCGCTATTTTTTTTATTTTGGTTACCATATATGGCACATCTGAAGAAAGGTTATAACGCAACCGGAAAGAAGGCGTGGTAGAATTATAAATCAATAAATAGTGAAGCTGCATCTTAGAAAAACTTGGTGAAAATAACGGCTATAAAAGTTCCAGTGATTGGCTTTTTTATAGGATTCGTTAGTGAAGAAATCGTTCGAAGCTGTATTAGGCTTACGTGATGCATAGGTTGAGATTCCCCTTTATAATGAGGCAAGCGACGCTAAAGGTCCGGTTACACGCAACGATCTGCTTGTGCCAATTGCCTTGCGCAAGTCAATTTGCCCAAGTGAATCGTTGCATGTAAACGCAAATTTTTGGCTGGCGCAAGCCAAAAAGGTTGCCTTGTGCAAAATATATGTTCTTAGAAAATCGGCTTGAGGTTGGTGTTTTGGCATGAGCGTTTAAATGATGTTCAAGCCGCAGCTGCAACCCTCAGCATGCCCTTGGGTGAATGGTGAAATTTTATGACGCTCCTCCGACCTTATCATAATCAATATAATAAAATAATCGTGTCAAATTAGCGTTATTTAGTGTCATTTTCCTCATTTTACTTGCACCAATTGACGCGCCCGTCATACACATACACTCATTATATCAATTATTAAATTTATCTTGGTAGAAGTAAAAAGATAGGTAGAATTTCAAGTACCGTTTAGATGCGCTGTTTCATCAACTATTTTTGTGACTAAAGTATGCTTGAAAAGAGGACGAGTTTGGGTGCCTTCCATTTAGACACGGAGAGACACAGTGTTCGACACAGAAGTGTTCCATCAACGACACAGCTAGACACAGCCGGGCACAACTAAGACAATGCTACCAACCCTCGCCAATTGAACTGTGAACGTTAATTTATAATTACAACAATATTGTTTCATTTTTAAGATTCCCAGCATTTATAAGATGTCGGGTAATTAATTTAAAGGAATTATCAACATAAAATTTTCGATTTACTTGTCAAACAAAAATAAAAACAAGGACAGTGCGCCGTGGCGGATTTTTCATGAACTTATGTGTTCCATTTGGGCTTACACAGAACAACACGCTGTGTCGGACACAATTGCCTTTCTATGTCTAGGGAAGGCACCCTTTGTATGCTTATTTAAGCTACCTCAAGTAATCATAGAAACGTAACGTACAGTTAGGCCCACTTACATTGCAGCGTTGCGTTGCGTAGCTTAGCTGACCATGAATTTTCGCAACCTAGTCACAGCAGCTTAGCGTTGGGTTATTTGACAGATAAAGTTGTTTGTCTATATTATTTTTCTAAAATATAACAGTAAAATGTGTGAAAATTGGTTTAATTACATAGTTTTAATTTTGAAAACCCAACGAAACGCAACGCTGCTATGCAACTCTCTTCTCAGAAGAATTAAAATTAATTATTGATTTCTGGATAACTCACTATAAAGCCTAGTTCGCACTAGGCTAGTAATTTAATAGAGTAGCGAGTAATTTAGTGACTAAATGTGTGCGAACCACAAAAAATTAGTCAAGTAGTTTAGTGAATGATTTAGTCGAGTCGATCCATTTTACTCTATTTTATCGGGCGAGTAGCGCCTCCCACCACGCGTCCGTGCTCACTTGCTCACCGGCTAAACAAGTCCGAACCTGTTGCTTTAGTCGAGTTCATTAGTGGCCGCAAAAATGTCGTTTCGCTGGACCGAAAAAACAACTTGAAAATTTGTTTCCAAATATTTAGAACATGAATGCTTGTGGAATATGAAGTCCCCGCATTATAAAAACAAACAAATGAAACAATCCGCATGCTTGGATTTAGAAAATCTCATCATCTTCAAAACACTTGTGTACTGTACTGGACCGTAATGCGAACGATTTCTGTGCAGTAGCGAGTAGTTTAGTCACTAAATTACTCGCTACTCTACTAAATTACTAGCCTAGTGCGAACTAGGCTTTACAGAAAGGACAGAAGACAGAAAGGATTTGGAATTAAATAAAATAACTGTCAACAATATTTCTCGTTTCACAATAAACCAATTCTTGTTTCATGTATATAGTACCTCTTACCATGAGCGATCGAGTAACTGTTTTTATTCCTTAATATAGAATAAAGATAATAGGCAATTGGATAATGAACTATAAATGTTTTCTTCGCATTTTCCCGACTAATTTTAGGATTCTTGATTACGTATTTTCCACGCATTTACTAAGGTAAGGTGCACAATAAGATGTTAAATTTATTACTGTTTATACGTAAATCTTAGATTTAGCTTTTGATATTCATTTGCATAGTTACTATTTGACATCTCACCATATCCTGAATGACCCTGATTTATAAGCTTAGTTTATCACATTGATTTCGTTGTTACATTTTCATAGGCTAAAAAGATTAAACAATATTTTATTTGACTCCTTTTATTGAAACGATTCAATGCTATTATGTACTTGAAAAACATAATTTATTTTAAGTCCCATTAGTCCAGTCGAGCTACAATTATATTAAAATATTTTAGTTAGTTCTGGCTCTCAAAGATGAAAGACAACGCAACAAAATTTATTTGATAATTTTATTATTGCTTTGAGTTTGATGATCCGTGCGATTCAATTTAGAAAGAGCGTCTGCAACATTGGGCGCATCCAGCGCACTCAGCGGAAAAGCCGCTTAGCTGAACAGCACAGCCTAAAAAGTAACTCAGCGCTGTGTGTCGGCTAGATGTGAGATAGCTCAGTTAGAATTTATTTTGACAACTAAATTTTTTTCCTATTTTATAAAACGTCAATTTACTACCGCTGAGCTACTTAGAATAAAATTTTTATGCTGAGAAATTTGCCAGCCGCTGAGCTAAGCTGCTTAGTTCAGCTATCCATCCAACGAGCTCAGCACTTAGCCGCTGCTCAGCGGCTGAGTGCGCTGGATGCGCCCATTGCGTTCACTTTTCAATGCTTTATTGTATTATTAAAGATGAAACCCAATGTACGCTTGCTTGCTTGAACTTGGTGAGCTTTCCAGATTTTATATGTGAAACTAGTGCATTAGTCGCTTGGGCGTTTGGCTTTGACTCAACACTGCATTGGTTTATTTGATATGTCAAAGCAAAGCAAGCCAAGCGTACATTGGGGTTTCACCTTAAATCTAGAGAGAATTATTGATCAAAACATCTCAAGTTGAAGCTCAGGTCCGAATATTTTCTATAACCATAAGAATATACTAATCAAAGTTGAAATTTTCAACCCAGTAAATATTGATAGTTTTTTAAATGTATAAAATAATGTCAAAATTTCTTTGTCCATCACTGAATAATTTCGCTCGGCTTCAGTTAACTTTGAAATAAATGCAATACATAGTCTATTATCGAAAGAACTGCAAATTATTCTTGCATGCGTTTGTCGTACTAATGATGACACGTGCAAAACTTAGCGAGCTAATATCACATTTTAGGCTATCGTTACTTTCATTTCCTTAAATGCTTGCTTACTTAAAATAATGGCTATATGGGACCCATAGTCTATGTGGCTTCCTTTAGGAACTTGGCGTAGTAATGAATTACGCCAACTTTATTCACATTACTAGACTCTTCACATTTCAAGGGTGAAGGTAGATTTACATATCTGACATTTTTCCGTCGCGCCGGTCTTTTTTTAAATTTAGACCAATCCGAAGCAGCCTCTGCGACATCTTACCGTCACAGCGAAGAGTTAAATAAACTTTAACTTTTCAGTCGCAGGATGAAAAACAGCCTACTGATTGACAGAAAATTGAAATTTTTGTTTGGTTTTTTTTAAATAAAAGTCCTTGCCAATTTCTTTTTTTAAGAAGATTGTTCACCGAACGCTTCTCTTATTGTCACTTTTTTTGTTAATATGTCCATAATAAGAAGACTTAGATTTAGATTTCTTTTTTTTTAATTTATATTTTTTAGTTTTTCCTCTTTTGACGTCAGTTGTCAAAAGCAACGACAGCCTTTGCCTGCGACAGAATTCGTCACAAATGTAAAACGTGTATTAAAAATCTGCGACAGAAATGATCAGCTGTGATGCGGCGCGACGGAAAAATGTCAGATATGTAAATCCACCTTGAGACCAAATAATCGTCGCATTGTGTAGCACGGCCCCAATGAGCAGAAAATATCCAATATGGGTAATTCTTTTACAAACCGAACACCTTTTTGACCGACACATCTCCGATTTGGCTAAAAAAAATTTCACGGATTCTATATCGAAAAATAAGAAATACGTGTGCGAGGATTTTTTTTGCACATATTTCCGATAACACAAATGATTGAAAATTTGAGAAAAGCGAGTTTTTTGGCTTGGAGACTAATTTTTGAAAATTTATAGCTCCGGTTCTATTTGAGCTACAAACTTCTTTTTCATTTTAAAGCTAAAGGACTGAATTTTGAGAAAAAAATATTTTAAATAATAATAATTAACAAATTCATATTGTTATTAACAATTTAATTGTTGAAACCAATTTTTAACAACGGCCCCCACAATTTTGCAAGTTTTTCATATTTTTATCGTATTCTCCGTCAAATTTTACATAAAAAACAAGTTTTCAAAATATGGTATCTTTATTATAAATATTTTTAAAACATTAATATATATAGCACTACACGTGAAAAGAAACGGTTTTCGTTAATAAAAAAACTATAGCTCGGATCAACAAAAGTTAAATATAAAACTTGTAGATAATAAAAAGATCTCACAATTTTGTCTTAACTGTTTTTCGTCATAACCTCAAACTTTTCAAATAAATTGAAAAAAATGTTAAAAATCACCTTTTTTAAATTAACAATAAAAGATATTATGTTTTTTAACAAGTAATATTTATTAGCAAACAATAAAAGTACTAAATTTCATTTAAAGATTTTTACAAAAGTTTTTTTCTCATAGAGTAAAAATATCTTGGCTTCCAATTCTTGATGAGATATTGGAATCATACAGTGGAACTTTAATGTTCCTTTTATCGTTACAGCTTTTGTACAACGCTCTAATAATATTTTTTTTTCTTCTTCGTATTCATCATTTGTACAATAGTGACAAATATTTGATAGTGATGCTGTTGCCCAATTAAATAGTTCTCTTGGTGTCCTAATAGGATCATTTACTTTTTGAAGACTCGCTCTGGCAGCAAGTCGTTTTAAAGTTCAGGGTCCCTTCCCGTGAGAGGTCGGGAAAAAGTGCCACTCCGCAGCCATTTGAAAGTCTTCCAGATGATGAGTTAGATTTATAAATTTTTTTTATTTTTATATTGTCCACTTGCACCGTCCGAAAAATATATTATTTTATTTACCTCCGTCAAGTTTACTTTTATAAATGTTACCAGGTGTCTTTGAAAGAGGTGAACAGCAACAGTATCGTGATGTAAACATTCAGAAATGCAAACAAAACTTTTTATTTTTAATTCATTTTGGTCATCTTTATAGTAAATCGAAAATGGGTGTATTGTAGCCTGATCGTTATTCCAGTGTATACCTTGAACAGAATTTTGAATAACAAAGGCATAATTTTCCGAAAAATCACAAATTACAATGCACTCGTTTTTCATTAAATTACTTTTTTTATCATTTAAAAAATCCCTTTGTTTATTTACTAATAAAGAGTGTACCAATAATTTGCATAAACCGTTACTCAAAGATTCCAAAAATTCATCTACGGGCGATATTAGAGTTTGTAATGAAGTTCTTTCAGTTGTAACCCACTGCTTGTAGGTGATGCTTTCGACATAGTTTTCTTCAAAAAATTTTTCCAATTGCTCAATAATATTTGTTACACCTGGGCACCTGTTGCATAAACTCAAAAAACATTTAGTAGATTTTTCACGGCACACCATACCATCCAAACAATCCTTATAATTTTTTAAGGGTCTTTGAGAATCGGCTGTGATTGATTTTATATTCGCACCATCTATTAATAATTTAACATTTTCATGGATAGGGCAAACACAAACTGAATAAGTGCCAGAAGCTCCTGCCAGCACACAGTATTTTGGTCGTAGGCTAGCGAATTTTGAAAAACTACATTTTATTTCTGGATAAGTGTTTTTGAACATTTCATATAATTCTTTTATATTATTTAAAAGTAGTCGCTTCTGCATTTGTACTTTTTGATCATTTACTTTAATTGATACGTAATCTTTTCGGCCTGGCATCAATTGAGTATGATCATCAGACTGGAAAAAGCTAATTATAGTATTTATAGCGCCTGCTGCTAGAGATGGATGATGTTTGGGACTAGGATCGCTCAATATGCCTTTATCTTTAGCAATACTTTTTGCTACACTTATCATATGACGAGTTGCAGTAGGAAATTCTCTCTCAATTTTTTGATAAGACCAATGTCGGAAAATTGTCAATATTTTAATTTTATGAGTTCGGTCTGCAGTAGTATTGAAACTTTCTTGTAACGTTCTTAAAATTGAGGTATCATCGTCGTCATAATCGAGGTCATCCGGACCATCTTCTTTCAAATTAAATTTTTTTTTTAATTTCTAAAGCAATGTTTTCACATTTCTCTTCGGAATACCTTTTTTGTGAAAGTTTACGTTTTTTAATTGGTGAAGATCCTATTAATCTCAACAAAGGATTGAGATGCTCGACACGTTCCTTCAGCAACATTGCATTTTTACCAGAGAATCCTGAAGTCTCTCCACTACTACCAATTTTTGCATCAGATTCTTCATTCGACGAGACTTCTTTTTTTTCCGGCTTTGAAAAATAAAAATGTATGTTATAAATATCTACGACACATGTAAAAATTATAAACTAAATAGAGTTAAAGAAGTTCACTGGCTCAGAGAATTGAACAGAACGCTGCTGCTGGCTACAATGCACTGTGTAGCGTAGCTTATTTACAAGAAAAGAACGTTAGGCACCTCTCAATTCTCTTAATATGATATGCAAAAAATTATAATACCTACCAATTCAATTTGAACGTTTTCTTTCTTGCCTTCATTTTCTTTTTTGATCTTCGAGATGCGTACGCGACAAGAAGAACAAATTTTTTGGTGTAATGACTCAAAAGTGATTGGTAAATTTAACACCTGGAGCTGATTTTCATTCACTGTTCTCAATTGTGCTGTTTTTGTCGGCGGATGACTTTGTAAATTCAAAGGATTGAAAGACCTTTCGGTTCGAATATTCGTCCCTTGTAATTTTTTACACTTTCTATTAGGCATTGTAATAATGGTACGATAATGCAGGCAAAGAGTCACAGTCACGAGCGGAAAAACGAACAGGTTCGTTTGAGGTCTCCAAAAGGCGAAAACAGTTTCAACTAAAGTTTCAGTAAAAAACAGAAAAGCACTTGCACGCACGGCTACGGTAAAGAATTCTATAAAGGCTTCGACGAGAGTAAACGAGACGAGACAAAAGCCAAAGGAACTGTTAGTTTTGTACGTGTGGCGCGCGCGGCACTCTGAATGAAGAAGACATAAGGGCAGTGTTGCCAAATTAAGGTATAATAAAATTGGCACCAAACGGAAATCTTCTGTTCTGTCAACCAGATCGTAAGACTTGGCAACGTACTAATGTAATGATAGTCGTGTTTCTTTTTCCTGGAGTAACTACACCGGTGTACTTTGGAGTAGTTCCAACTACCCCAGCTCATATGTTGGAGTAGATGATTAGATTAGTTACGATTTTTTTTGCAACAGATGGCACCTTCAAAATTTGTGGTTATGCTATTCACCTTTTCGGTTATATCAATCATTAAGCGCGTTTTTTGAAGTTGTTATTTAATGAAACCATTGATAAAACCGAAATTATTCTAAGCGAAAAGAAGACGTTTAAAGAAATTAAATATGTCCAATGAAATTAGTGCAATTGTAAGTTAAAAAAAATATGGAAACTCCCATTTTTATGCAATTGATTATTATTTTACGGTTATAAACTACTACACTGAAATAAAAGAATGACTTCCTTTTTTCTTTCCTTAGAATGAAATCTGGAAGTACTTACACCACATTGAACTCATATATAAAGCGATTATTGTAAATTTTTGTAATGTAATGCAGTTGGGGGAAGGGTGGGGAGAGCATGTGGGTGGAGGTGGTAAAATAAAGCGATTTATAAATTTTATTTATAATGCTGTTTTTAAGGTCTGTACCTATCTATTTTGACTGGACAACAAATCACAATCTCAGCCTGAAAAGAAGTTAGCATTTACACTATATAGTATTTGTGCAATTAGCCTTATTAATTGGAACTAATCCCTATCATATCTGTTTTTATTTTATTTTTTATAAATATTGCAATTAATAAAATTATTACAGACGTTTATAGATTTTTCATTTTGTTTTAGAGGAGTTGAAGCCAAACAGCCAAATTCCGCTATCAGGAAATGCGTCAGAGTACAACTGATTAAAAATGGCAAAAAAATTACCGCTTTCGTACCCCGTGATGGTAGCTTGAACTACATTGAAGAGAACGATGAAGTCCTAGTTGCAGGTTTCGGTCGTAAAGGTCATGCTGTTGGTGATATTCCCGGTGTAAGGTTCAAGGTAAGGAAATTTACTTTAATACGTCCCTCAAAACTGGTTATACGCGTTATTTCTCTGACGATTTTGATAAAATTATAGGGAGTTATCCTTCAAACGTAAACCTATCAAAAAAATTTGGATTTCATCATATTAATTTACAAATTGTAATTTTACATGCGTTCTAATGCTTTTTTCTTAACAATAAGCTTACTAAAAGTTTGAACTGAATTTTAATGGTAAAATAGGTCCAATTTGGTTGGTTAGTTTATGTCTTAAAATTAAGTTTGTTAGGAGAAATGACGGACTCCGATTTAATTTTAAAATCTTTTTGATTTTGTTTATAACGATAATGACAATTATTAATTTTCGTTAATCTGTATTTTTTTCTTTTTTTGCAGGTTGTTAAAGTAGCCAATGTATCACTTCTCGCCCTTTATAAGGAAAAGAAAGAACGACCAAGATCTTAAGTTAATTCCATTTTTAAGCAACTTCAAATAAACGTTATTACCACTTGTTGGTAGTACAAACCTTAAAAATTGTGTTTTTTTTAAATAAAAATAATGATAATTGAAACCCGACAACCGGCCTATAAATGACTTGGCACTAGAGAGCCGGTACCATTTGCAACCACACTCGAAAGAACGTATAAGATGGAGCCTGGTCAAAAGCATGACTCGTGCTTTGCGTTTTGCGGCCTGTTCAAAAACGAATCCTGTAAAGCGATCGTGAATTCAAAAAGGCAGCAAAGCGTTTTTCTGCCCGTAAAGTGTGCGCAGGCGTGCAACTAGTAAAGCCCGGGACACATATCCGCGCCGCATGACGGCCGTGTGTTGGATAACACACGGAGAGAAAGTAAAAAAGTAAATTATTACCAGTCAGTCCCCACTTTCCCGCGCCTCCGTGTCCACACCGCGTCAAATTTTACTTGTTTAATTTCTCTCCGTGTGTTGTCCAACACACGGCCGATATGTGTGTCCCGGGCTTAAAGTGCTCTGCGCGAATGAGACTTAAAGAAAAATTGACTTGATTTTATTTAAATTTCTCTTATTTAATAGAAGGAAATGCATTATTTTGTGTGAAATATGTGCCCTCGTCCGAACCTCGACAATCGAACTAATGTCGCGATTGCAGTCGATGACATTTCACGACTGCATTTAGATAGTGCCATACACGGTGTTGATTTGATTTAAACACAAATTTGAAATTTTCTTTCAACAAATGACAGAAAATTCTCAGGTGCAATGGCAGTACTTGATTCGACTGCGTTACGTTCTATCAATATTTTTCACAAATGGCTTTGGCAAATCGAATTTCGGACTAGTGCCATCTTTACCTACAGTGAATAAGCTAAGGCATGCGGTCTTTCATCCAAGGACCGTATTTGGTTTCTCGAGTCGAGCTGGTTGATTTTCTCTAAGTTCTATGTTTGCATTACGATTAAATCGACGGATAAGATTTACCCTAAAAAATCATATGGCTTGATATTCAGCCTTAAGGAGTATCCACACACATCAAGACTTCACAGGGCCGGGTTCTGTCAATGTGTCAACGAGCCCATGCCCGGACACGGACATGTGTGAACGAGCAAAGAGTATCCACACATATTAGTCACGGTATACAGAAACTTAGAATGGAGAACTACAGGAAAGGCCCTCGGGTATAAAATCCGTGTATGGGAGCGTAGTGAAATCGCTATCAGACAACTGTCAAATTGGTACAATTTCTTGTTAGTTAACTGTCAAATTTTCCCGCGGCACTTTCTTTAAAACGTGTTTTTCTATAAAATTTATTTACAGTTTTTCGCAAAAATTAATTAAAAAGAAGAAAGAAAGTTTAAAGAATTTGTTTTTGTCAATTAGAAGTTGTTACGAGTGAATTTTCAGTGAAAAAAAGAGCAATGAAGTGTGCAGTTTGAATTTCACTACGCTAAAATTCTCCGAGGGCCCTTCCTGTAGTTTTGTATTCTAAGTACAGAAACAAGGTAATGTAATGGAGAAATGTCATTTGAGTGCTGACGTCACTTGGCACGCTCTTCCCATATAAAATCGGAGTTCTACGATATTCGAAGCTGTCAGTCTCTGTTACATTACCTTGTTTCTGTATACCGTGCATATTAGTGTTCCGTCAGGGGTTCAAAAAATATCGATGCGTACATTTTATACGAACTCGTTCACACATCGATGGCTTGCGAGAATAGTGACGCAACTAAAAATGATTGATTTTAGAGGATGACGTTTTTAAATTTTTTTATAAATTCTCGAGAAATGTTTTGTCTCAAATGAATAATGACGATATATCTTTCTAACGATAGTTGACGCGAAATCGGCGTTGCGTGTCTGTTTACTATAAATTATCCAAGATTGTTGGTCATTTGGCATATTTAGTTTAATTTTACAGAATTTTGAATTGCGTCGTTATTCTCGCAAACCAGCGACATGTCCGTGTCGCGGCCGGAGCAAAAATCGAACGTCCCGGGCACGTCCCTGATGTGTGTGGATACTCCTTTATGGTTGCCACTTTCGGTGACAAATGGCTAAGTGAGACAAAAATGCTAACTGAAATTTCTCATCTCGTTGAATTTACTGTCCATAATTAGGGATGCAAACTATACATCGATGTTTGCAAATATTAGAATTTTATCGGGAAAGGGATTCCGCATACCACAGCGGATAAATTTCGATAAAAAAGGGTTGGTTTAAGAGAAATCAAAGAGCATCATACCTTAAAATTCAAACAAATAAACCGCACAAACAAAACATAAAATAAACATATACAAGTTAATACAACCAACTAAACAAGTTTATATTCAGTAAATAAATAAACATAAAAATTTCATGTAGTGGAGTAAACGAACCCCTTCCGACATTAGCAAAAACACTAAATAATTAAAAATTATTGGATTGCCAGCACTTTTCATTTTCCCTGTCCCACGGAAAAATATGAATTGAGGTCCTTTATTATAATAAAATGTTCCTTCCTAAAATCCATTTGAAAATTTTTACGTTCAAATAACCCAGTAGGGAAAATAAGTAATTACGCATCGGATTCGAAGGTAGTTCTAAGGAGTAGCAACTAGCTCTCGTTCAGATTACAGCAAGTGGAGATAAGGCATTACATTTGCACGGCGATGTCATAGTCGGTAACCATTCGCATTCTGCATTACATAGAACTCTCAAACTGCATTACATAGAACCCTCGAAACATTACTCCTTGCATTAATTTTAGGTGGAAGTAATGCAGGAAGAAAGTACTTTTTAAGAATAAAACGGTCTTATTTTCTGTAATGAGACCTACAGAAATATGAAGCAGTTCGATTGCCTTATACAATACCAAAAATCTTTTGAATCGAAATGACATTCGATTGTCGATAGAAAAACTAATCGAAAATCGCAATGAACAACTGAATATGTGAATCTAGTTACTTTATGTTCATTAAAATGTCCCGCCCAACCACGTTTTAAGTCGTGTGATGGATGAGATAATTAAAATATTGGGAAAACATCGATGTATCGTTTTTATAACCGAGGTTTTTTAACATCGATGTTTGTCGTGGCAACATCGATGTTTTTAAGAACGATGTTGCATCCCTATCCATAATATGGAGTGACAATGACAGTGACATTTCTCACTATGGTGAGGTGGCAACCACAATAAAGCTGATGCCATAAACATGCTACGAGCGACCGACAAATCGCAGTAGGCAGCGACTGTCAAAAACGAATAGAATACGCGAATAGAATATATGAAGGCGCACATTCTGCAGACGACTGCGACGTCGCCGAGCGTGGCTACCGAATCAATCCAATTTCTATTTCGTAGCCGTCGCCTGTCAAAATTGCATGGGTGATGTGGCATGGGGTTGTGTTGCTATTCTCGTGTGTTCCTGTGTGCGTGTGTAGTATGCGGCTGTCCAAGATGATTATTCCGCTGTGGGTTTTTTAAATTGTTTCGCCGTCGCTATTAGTGTGTGCACACAAGAAATCTCGTCGAGCCATTCGCCGTGGCCGAGGAAAATAGTTTCGCCGTCGCCCTTAGCATGTTTACAGCATGAAGAGCAATTTTGTCAAATTTCGCCATTTGTCACCGAAAATGACAAGGGTAGTTGCCGCGACCTCCACCACGAAATTTACTTGTGCGGGGAGCGTTCGGGTGGGAAGGAAGTGCGTCTCGATTTGAAACCGACTCACGTTCGCTTTTTCTGACCAGCTGACTGTTTTAATTTCATTTTGTATCACCTTTCTGTTCCATTTTATTTTCGTTTCACCCGCAGTGGGAGCAGATGTGTGATAGGACGATTTTCAGGCTTCAGTTTTGTTTTCATGAGAAATTTATTTTGTAAAACTTTAGGACCATCTATGAATTTATGTCACTTTTATAAAAATCACAAACTTTGTTCCCATACCGTTTGTTCTACCTGTCATAAAACCGACTGGACACAAAGCGAAACGTGTAAACGCCTCAAAGCGACCCGTGTGAACAGGCACAATGTAAACTGGGGCGCGTGGCAATATTCAACATGTTAAGAATCGCTGCACCGAAGTTGGACAAAATGGCACATTTTACACGATGAAACACGAAACAAAAAGTTTCATGCAACTTTGCTCTGTTTGAACGGGAGAGGAGAGAGAGGGCTGGAGGGACGTGTCCACTGACATATAGATATGGACTGCTAATTGACAACTTTCAATGGCACCATTTTTCTCCAGAAGAAGAAGACCTTTTCTAAGTAAACAACAATTTTTTTTCGAATTTAGAGGAAAATAAGTAATAAGATGTATGTTATAATTGATAGAAATAATTTTCCATCGTTATTTTTTATTTAGTAGCAGTTTTTTCGTTAAATAAATGTATTTCTTTTAAATATGTGAGGGTTTTTTCCCTCTGTTTAACGAACTTTTAAAAATAAAGAAAATAGAGAAAGAAGAAAAAACTCTATAGCTGTCTAGTTTTTTCTAATTATGTTTATATCGCTGACATGCACTGAACTGTTTTTTATTTTAAAACCGATTAAAGTTCATAGGATTTTGAAGGGGGAACGAGACAACGATAGTTTTTGGTGCCACTTTTTTGTATGGGATTTTGCTTATTTAGCAGTCCATATCTATATGTCAGTGGACGTGTCCCTCAAACCCTCTCTCTCCTCTCCCACACAAACAGAGCAAAGCTGCATGAAACTTTTTGTTTCGTGTTTCACGTGTAAAATGGGCCAATGTGGCAATATTCAGCATTGCAATGAACTTCACCTAGGAACTGTGGCAGTATTCATTGTGGTGGCATGTGGTGAGCTCAACAGTTGCACCGAATATTTTAAGTGGTGAATAGTGGTATGTAGTTTGAATAATTACGAATTTCAACGAATATCTATTACTAAATTCTCAAATGAATTAATTTTTTTTGAATTGACAATTGCCAAGTAGCAACCAGACAGGAGGCTTCTTCTTTTTCGCTACGCACTAGGTTGCATGGCATTATTCAACAGTGGTGGAAATATCACCGATCTCACAACACCAAACCGAGGCTCCTCAGCTTTCGGTTTCAAATAAACTACGGTGAAATCTCGTTGCGCAACATATTGAATATTGCCACGCGCCCTGGCTGACTTCGAACTCGGCACACACCAATAATCTACTTATATCAAATTGTGGATCATCCCACTAAAGTCCCTGATATGAGGAGCATCTATTCAAAAGGTCGTAGTTTCGTTTTCAACTTTAATAATTAAACTTAACTTTAAATAATTAAAAAAAATATAGCTTTTATATGTATTTATGTAAATTAAAAACACATATGATATTGTAGTCTTAACCTTCACATGAATGTGCATTTAAAGATATATTAGCTGCGATCCATTTGGACTGGTAAACTACTAAAAACTGCTGCTAGGTACTAGCAACTACCCTTGCTCTTGTTTTTGGGCAGATACATTTAACTGGTAATTGTCAAAAATCGTGTTCCATTGGTGATGTATCGTCAAGTACTTGCGAGTAGAAAAAATCGCCCAATGGATTGCAGCTATTATAGCATTTCATTAATACGAACAGGCATTTTTTTCGATTTCTGTAAAGTTTGTTTATGATGGAAATACGACCTTTTGGATGCTCCTCATATGATGACCAGGAAAGGAGTCCATCTCCTTGATTTATTTCTGATCCAACGCGATACTCGGTCGAAGTTGATTCACCTCTCGGCAATTCGGACCACTCTGACTAGTGAGGGGCGCTGTCAATAATGCTTGTGTGCAGTCATACAATCAGCATAAAAGACTGAATAAAGTATTCTTTCAAATTCATATTTAATTTTTCTTATAACATATTTAGCTTACAGACTAGTAGCTATATCAGCTCTGACCTTAACACCGACACTTCTCTGTTCTTCAACATTTGCTGGGTCAATAACTTCTATATTACTTCATAATCTAATTTAAAATGCCTCCCTTTCTTCAATTACTGCGGCTATTAACGCAAAATCCATTTTTTGGGGCTCAAAATTTTTTAATTTTTTTTAACTCGGACACAAACTAACATAAAAATAAACTAGTTGGGATGTGGCTTTTGACCCTTTCGGTCCACAAGATTAACTTCCCAGTATTCGTTCAAACAAAAAAACGACTCGAACGATTTTTATGAAAATCTTTTCAGATCATACTTCCTTTAACACGCTTTGAACGGCATCTTTACGAAGTCGGTATCTTTTTTGGTTCGCGCGAAATCGTGCTGGTACAAAAATCACTTACGCCATTCAAACAAAAAAACGGTTCGACCGATTTTTATGAAAATCTTTTCAGATCATATGTCCTTTAACATGCTTCGAACGGCACCTTAACGAAGTCGAAATCTTTTTTGGTTCTCGCGAAATCGTGCCGGTACAAAAATCACTTAAGTCGTTCAAACAAAAAAACGGCTCGACCGATTTTTATGAAAATCTTTTCAATTCATATGTCCTTTAATACGCTTCGAACGGCACCTTAACGAAGTCGATATCTTTTTTGGTTCGCGCGAAATCGTGCTGGTACAAAAATCACTTAAGTCGTTCAAACAAAAAAAACGGCTCGACCAATTTTTATGAAAATCTTTTCAGATCATATTTCCTTGAACACGCTTCGAACGGCACTTGAACCAAGTCGATATCTTTTTCAGTTCGCGCGAAATCGTGCAGGAAAAAACGACGCACACACACACATATTTCTTCTCAAATTTTTGCTTAAAATGCTATTGGGACCTTGAAACGTGTAAATACATTGAAAATTTCGAATCCGATTTTCGTACCGATTACAATGACTTCCTACTGGGAAGTTAACAAGTGTCAACCAGATTTCTGTTTTCGAAAGTGATTTCGACAAACGAAATTTACTCGAAATTCGGAACATCGATTTTTAATTCGAGTGAAATTGAATTCAGATTTCGATTGCATTTCACTCGAATTGTGGAACACCGCCGATTATGTTTGTTTTCATATTTTTCATCAAAAATTGCAAAATATGGCCTACTTTGCCTCGATGAATTGTTTCTTTTTTAACTCTTTTATACAAAAAATGACTAAAACAAAAGTGCATGGCAGCACTGACGCGTCTTCTTCAAAATCAGAAATGCAAGAATTTGAAAAAGTTTGCAAAGTATGCAATCATTTGCTTTTAAGTTTTAATGGTGGATGCGACACGTGTGGAGCTTACTGCAGTAAGCACGCACAGAGATGCGACACGATGCGTGCTTACTGCAGTCACCAAATTATTGTACATACTGGGTGCTTTCCATTTAGAAACAGAAAGACACAGTTGTGTCTAACAGGGTGCTCCATCACCGTCGTGTTTAAATATATTTCACCCGGCGGTGCACATTTTTGCCGTTGATGGAACACCCTGTTAGACACACTAAATGGAAGGCACCCACTATGATTATCTATGTATGTGTATTTTCGCCAAACTAATAAATTTCCCACCCCACCAAACGTCAATGCAAGTGTGTGCGTGAAATCAACGCGAGAAATAGAATCCAGAAGCGTTGATTTCCCCTCTAAGCGCCTCTTCACCCTTTGCCCTAAAGCTCGTTCAACGACTGCAGTAAGCTCGACACGTGTCGCATGCCCCAATCATTGAACAACATGCAAAAGCAAATATGCTGCAAGTTTCAATCATTGAAAACACCCTATGTATTAGTTTTATATAAGCTTCACGACTACGTATGTTCTATGTATACAAATCTTGTAACTTGATTTTGCCCCACTTCCATATAACCTATCAACTTCAAATTTGTCTTATTTACATGTTTACAACCCACCGGGTATGAGTATCAAATGAAAGGATGTGACAATAGAATACTATCAGCGGTGTGGCGTCTTTCCATATTCAAAATTGCGGATTACCTTTTTCTTTTCAACCCACTTGGTATGGGTATCGAATGAAAGGGTGTGACAATTAGAATAACTATTAGATCTGGGGGTCATTCCAAATTTCAAATGGCGGCCAACACAAAACAGCGGTTTACCTTTTTCTTTACCCCGCCCTCGATATGTGTATGACGAGTATAGTACAGTAAGCTGTGTGACGTCATTTAAAATCTAATATGGCGGTCACTACAAAATGGCGGAACACATATAATAACCTAAAAAGTATAAAGTAACAAGTATCGTTTAAAAAAGCTAAAAAGTACGCTTTTATTTTAAAAAGAACTAAAAAGTAAAAAATAATTTTGACTGTAAAGTTTTTATTGCTCCAGCCATGGAAACAACCTACCTTTCGAAATGTAAAAAAGCGTGGGCGATAGCGAAAAGTTCCAGTGTTAATAAAATAAGAATATAGGTTTTTGTGGCTTCTACGTGCCCAAATAAAAGAAATTATATATAACACAATGTAGTTTATAGGGGTTCTTTATTTGGTTTAAACTTTTGTATAATTTACAATATTGTTAAGATTTAAAACAGATTTTAATTATAATTATACTTGGAGCCGGCGAGGCGTGCGTTGTATATACTTTCGAGAACGAGCGAGAGTGATACCGGAAGGGCTTGGATGTCTAGATCACCGATCGGTGATCTACGCGTTATTTGATCGATATCGATCGGTGCATTTTGATTGCAGTGGCTTGTGTGAACTTCTCGTGGTTCTGTTCTACACGGCCACTACATACTCCCCCCCAAAGCGTAGCGTTAACGGAAAGTTACTCTTCGATGTGGCTCGGCTTCGTCGTCGTCGCGGTCACAACCAAAGGCTGGCTTCAGCCGGTCGATCGAAATTGATTTGTTTGTGCCTTTTAAATCGACGACGAAGTGTTTGCGTAATCGCTTGATTACTTTGTACGGGCCTTCATACGGGTCTCAAACGGTTTTCGTACTCGGTCGATGCGCACGAAAACATAGTCGGAGTCCTCCAAGGCTTGTGGTACATAAACATCACTCTGACTTGGTTGTCGAGGATGCGTTGCGTTTAAGTTTTGCATATGAGAGCGAAGGCGAGTGAGAAACTCTGAGTGCTCTATTGGATTCTCATCCGACGAGATGGAAATTGAATTGGGCAGTCTCAGATTCTGGCCATAGACGAGCTCCGCCGGTGAGCATTGCAAGTCAGATTTAATTGCCGTACGTATGCCAAGTAAGACAAAGGGCAAGTCTTCACTCCAATGAGTAGTGTTGTCCCTTGCCATTAAGGCAGCTTTAAGTTGTCGATGGAACCGTTCGACCATCCCGTTTGCCTGCGGATGGTAGGCGGTTGTCCTAATTCGGTGACTACCGATTAATTTGGCAACTTCATTAAACAGTTTGGATTCGAACTGCGTACCCTGATCTGTAGTGATTTCGAGGGGTGCGCCGAATCGTGGGATATATTCGGTGACAAATCGGTTTGCCACTGTTGAAGCGTTAACATCCCGAATTGGGTAGGCTTCTGGCCATCTCGTAAATCGGTCTACGATTGTAAGGATGTACGAGTATCCCGAGATTGCGGAAGTGGTCCATATGGATATGTTCAAATCGATTATCTGGAAGCTTAAATGCTTCAAGTGGAGACTTAGTGTGTCTCGTCACTTTGGATTTTTGGCAACCGAGGCAAGAACGAGACCACTCATTGCAGTCTTTGTTAATTGCCGGCCAGAAATATTTCTTAAAGACGGCTTGTCGTGTAGCGCGGATACCAGGGTGCGACAAGTTGTGTTCGGAATTGAACGCTAGCTTACGCAACGCGTCTGGTATATACGGACGTGGAATACCCGTACTAGTTTCACACCAGACCTGATGCGTCGTAAAGGGTATAGGTGTGAGAACTAGTTTTACTTGTGAGCCTTTGCTGGGGTTCTGTAGGAGATTTTGTATCTCTTTGTCACCTTTTTGGGACTGAGCTAATGTAGGCAAGTCAAAAGTGACAGAGTCGACGTTGTCGGTCGCTAGCGAGCGTGACAAATAATCTGCGACCACATTTTGTTTACCAGACACATGACGAATGTCTGTGGTAAACTGTGAAATCAGATCTAGGTGTCTAGTCTGTCGAGGGGATCGTTCGGTCTTTGTGTGAAGGGCGCGTACGAGAGGTTTGTGGTCCGTATAGACAACGAAATTGCGTCCTACGACAAAATAGCGGAAATGTTTAATCGCTGCATAGATGGCGAGTAGTTCGCGATCGAATGCAGAATATGTTTGTTCCGCAGGTGACAATTTTTTAGAATAAAAAGCTAACGGTTGCCACCGTTGACCATCAAATTGTTCCAACACGCCTCCGATGGCATAATCGGATGCATCAGTCGTTAGACTGTATTTGGCATCCTCGAGTGGATGGTTTAGCAATGTAGCTTCTGCCATTGAAGTCTTTACTTTGAGGAATGCCTCTTCACATTCTGTGGGCCAAGGGAATTCTTTATCTTTCGTGGCACGAGCACGATTGAGGAGATATCTCAAATGCTCATTGATTGGTACTAACATTTCGGCCAAATTGGGAATGAATCGGTGATAAAAGTTCACCATTGCTAAGAACTTCTGTATCTGTTTAACACCTGATCGCCTTAACCCGATCTGAAGATGGAAGTATTCCATCTTTCGAGATGCGGTGGCCAAGGAAGTTGATCTCTGGCGCCCCAAAACGCACTTTTCCAACTTGATGGTCAAGCCAAAGTTGTGAAGGCGTTTAAAGAGCTGTTCCATATGATTAATGTGGTCTGACTCAGATTTACTCGCGATGAGTATATCGTCTAAGTAGACGAAGACGAAGTCGAGATCTCTCGTGACTTCGTTAATAAACCTTTGGAATGTTTGGTCAGCATTACGTAACCGGAATGGCATACGAGTAAACTCGTACAAACCAAACGGCGTAATCAATGCAGTCTTATGCACGTCTTCTGGTGCGATAGGTATATGGTGGTATGCACGTACCAAATCTACCTTCGGGAAGATTGTGCAGTCGTGCAAATGCACGGAGAAGTTTTGAATGTGTGGGAGAGGATATCTATCCGGCACTGTCACTGCGTTAAGGCGACGGTAGTCGCCGCATGGCCTCCAATCATGTGAATCCCGTTTACGGACCAGATGAAGTGGAGATGCTGCGGGGACGACGAAGGTCGACAAATCCCCAGTTAAACCATATGTTCAAATTCAAGTTTTGCCACCTTCAGCTTCTCTGGATGGAGTCGCCGAGCGGTTTTGTCACAAAGTGTGATTTAACCGTAAGGTTGAAGTTCGGAGGTTTTGTTAACGAAGAATACTTCGTTAAAAGCTCTTTATAAATGCCGGTAAATTGGCATTGTATTTCTTCGAGCTTAAAGTCGACTGTGGAACACACATTGATTCGAAGGTCTGTGTGTGAGTCGACTCAGTGTCGATATTTAAAATTGACTGACAACTCGAACTTCGTTAGGAAGTCCGCCCTCGGCGAAGACCGAGATGCAGTTCCAATAACTTCGTGCCGAAAGTACGAATTACTGTTCCGTTTGCCGCTCGTAAAAGTAAATTGGCACATCCGTTGTGTGCCGGAAAAGACAAAACCGGAACAATCGATAAGTCCGAGCCCGAGTCGATTAAAAAATCGATTCGATTATTGGAATCGCGGACGAAAAGCCGACGTGAGCGTACCATCACTTGGTCGCCCGTCGACGAGACGATCCCCTTGTCGTCTAGTTTTTTGTGCCTTTTTGGCCGTGGAGGCCTTTTTGGTAAATTTGCACGGCTGGCGGCAATTTGTTGCGTCCTGACCGTACTGCTTATGGTACCAGCACACCGTATCCCCTGGTTGACTGGTATTTGTGGCCGCCCTATTGGCCGGCGACGATTTTCTATTTGTGGGGGTTCTACTTCGGTCGCGTCGGCTGCTTATCTTCTGGCGCTGGCTAAGCCGTAGCACCAGAGCTTTTAGCTTGTGGAACTCTTTCTGCAGAGACTCCACTGTAGGTTCACGGGTTCTTTCAGCCCGAACCGCGGACGCGTAAGAAGCGTTGCCGTGTGGAAGAACTTCCCACACGTTATCGGCAGCTTCTACAAAAAAAATAATAAAAATAAGATCAAAATAATAAAGTAAAATAAAAAAATAAAAAAATTCAAGGTAATATAAAAAATTTCTTGTTGTTGTTTTTTTGTGTCACTTATCCTGTCTTCTTAGTTTTTTGTTGTTATTTCTTATTAAAAATTGCGTTCCTGTGTTTGTTTGGTCCTTCGGTAGCTTCGTATTCTCTGCCCGATGAAGTAATGTTTAATTTACCAGCTGGGTAACAAAAATATTTCGTCTTTTGTATTGTTTTTTTTTGGTAAATATTTTTGTATTGTTTCGTAATTAGCAGAGGGACGTAAAACAAAACTTTTGTTCCCGTGCGAAAAATTAATTTTATTGTTGTTGAATGTTTAGTTATAGTTCTATTTCTGAATATTCTTTCAAATTTATTTAATATATTTTTAAAAGTATTATGTAGTATTCTTAAAAGAACATGGAAAAATGTCACCTCGTGTCGCTTCAAAACTGTCTTGGTTTTTTGTTTTAACTCTTCGATCGATGTTGAAGTATTCCAGTTATATTTGTATAACGGTCCTTTATTCTCTTCTATATGTTTCTAATTACCAGTAAAGTTACTCGCACTTAATGCTAGGCTTTTGGTAGTTCTCGAAACTATTAAGAAAATCATGAAGAGAGTTAAATGCAATTTGGTTGCTAAATATTTATATAAAGATATATTAAAAAAAATTTAGGGTGCACGTTTTAAATTAAATGATGATGCACTTTAGCACTTAAAATTTTTGATTTTACTTGCCGATTTTCGGCGTTTACGTTTTAAATAAACTTTTAATATATTGATGCACTTCAGCACTTGTAATTCTAATAATACATTGTTGCACTTCAGCACTTGAAATCTTGATTTTAGTGTCGCGTGTTGCGACGTTCGGGGTCACCAATTTTGTGGCTTCTACGTGCCCAAATAAAAGAAATTATATATAACACAATGTAGTTTATAGGGGTTCTTTATTTGGTTTAAACTTTTGTATAATTTACAATATTGTTGTTAAGATTTAAAACAGATTTTAATTATTATTATACTTGGAGCCGGCGAGGCGTGCGTTGTATATACTTTCGAGAACGAGAGAGAGTGATACCGGAAGGGCTTGGATATCTAGATCACCGATCGGTGATGTAGGCGTTATTTGATCGATATCGATCGGTGCATTTTGATTGCAGTGGCTTGTGTGAACTTCCCGTGGTTCTGTTCTACACGGCCACTACAAGGTAAAGAGTCCAGGCTGCCATTTGCTCGGCATGTATGTCCAAAAAAATAAGATGCAATAAGGCATCCAGCGCAGCTGTTGGGGTGCTTTTCATCGCACCGCTAATGCACAGCTCAGCTGTTCTTTGGACTCTTTCAAAACGATACGTAGTCCTCTGTAATGCAGTCCAACGTACCGATATGGCAATCATAAGTATAGATCTGATTAAGGCTGTATACAGCCAATGGATGATGCGGGGTGTAGGACCCCAATTGACTCCAATTGTTCTTTGGCATAAGAAGAGAGATATTTTGGTCTTATTGGCTCTCTAAACGTTGGTCTTATTGGCCTCCACGTTCGTTTCCTATCCAGTATGAGACCCAGAAATTTCGCATCCTCCTTAATTTGCAATCTTTTATTGCAGACTATTAGAGAGCGAAAATCGAGAATTCCATGCTTCCTTGTAAAGAGCACTACTTCAGTCTTAGTTGGGTTAACGCCTAGACCCTTTGTAGTAGCCCAAAGAACAAGAGTATCCAATGTTGCATTACATCTCTTATTGTTGACATGTACTTGCGGCTCACCACCACCACAATATCATCAGCATAGGCCACAGTGTTGCACCCAGACTCCTTTAGGTAAGTCCGGCTCTAGTCACAAGGTAGATAGGTTCCTCAAGGAGCTCGATGCCAACAAATCCTCAGGGGCCGTTCCATCGACTGACAAAAAAGCTTCTCGATTTTCTCTAAGTTTCATATTTGGAATTACGACCAAATCGAGAGTTAAGCGCTGCCATACAAAACCATCAAATTGTGTGATATTACTCCAAGTGCAGCAAACCACGTATATTTAATTAAAATAGAAATTGTTAAAAGTTTATTGTATGCATAAATTCAGCTTTTTAATAAACGTCAAACGTCTTTATCGACACGTAAAGAGACTATAGGTGCGTTTCATTTTCATTGGTGTACATACGCCAGCGTAGTTGGGTGCACATCGGAGTAGACGTTGCTACACCACAGTATGGGCTGGGGTAGCTGCAACTACGCCGATGTGTGCGCAACTACTCCGGAGTACGTACTCCAATGAAAATGAAACGCACCTTATAACGTTGTCGATATCGTGCTGCCAAATCCCAATTTTTATTTATCGACAGAAGGCGATATCGACTCGAGAAACCAACCTGAGTGGATATTCTGTAACTATGAGAAAGTGAAAACGTGAAGTCTTTTCATTCTCATTCTCATCGGGTCTTCTCATTTGGAGTTCTCATTTTTGTCAGCAAAGCGATTCTATAACCTAGTGAGATATTCCAGTGACAAATGAGCTGAATGTAGTTCACGTTGGAAAGTCTCACTTGTATAAACGTCAAACGTGGGGTTTTAATTCATATTTTGTACTTATTCGAGTGGCCTACTTTGTAGATAAGACTTTGTAACATTTAAAACGGCAACAGTATTTTTATTTATAGAGCAAAGAAGAAGCCGCCAAAGGTGGGCAATTATAATTTCGGTTTGCACTCAAAATTCATGGTTTTACATTTCAAACTCCCCTTTTTTTTGCGAAAATCGTTGAACTTAAAAAGTTACACATTCCTACTTAAATTTAAAAAATTACACCTAGAGCATTTAAATGAGTGCCATACTCCACCCATATTTTTTTTTTTAAACTTAACAGTTTTCACACTTCTCACAACTGTTGTGATTTGAAAATGACAAGTTCTCACATTTCTCACTAGAAAAATTTTGGTGAGAAATTATTTTTCACCATGAAATAATTTGACAGATAAACTCACGTTCTCATCGTTCCAGAATCGCATTTATTGGAATTCTCACTGAAAAGACTTTTTACTAGACTTTTCACAGTTACAGAATAACCGCTCTGGACCCGACAATATAGGGGCAAGACTTTTGCTCTATCATATTTCCGGCTGAGCCACAACAGTCGGGGTTAGCAGGAGACGGCCTCGTCGGAGTGTTATGCCTCCTGAAACAAGAGCATCCCGCTAACCAGCCGACAAAGGCTGTGACGCAGGCAGTACCAGACTACCAGGAGCGCGTTCAAAAACTTTACTATAGTAAACCACGAGGTAAGCTGTGGTTATGCTGCATCACTTCATATAACCACGAAAGTTTATTTTTAACCATGCAGGTTTTTGAACGCACCGTGGTTAACTACAGGTTAAACAAGAAGAAGAAAAATAAAAACAAAATTTTCCATAAAATAGTCCCAACTGTCAGAGAGTTGTTTTTATTCTTCTTCTTCTTAACTATCGCTAACCATGCTCCCGAGCAGGGTTAAAATTTAACTACACCATGGTTAACCACGGGAGTTTTTGAACGCCAAAAAGTTATGCTCGTGGTTATGATGTAGTTAACCACAGAGTTTTTGAACGACAAAAGTTTACCATAGTTAACCATGGTTAACCATAGTAAGGTTTTTGAACGCGCTCCAGGTGAACAAAGAGGTGCACCGTCCGCTAGGTGAAGACCAGGATCTCAGCGGAACTTTGGTACCCTATTATTAACCAGTTAAGCCAGCGGGGTGCCTTATTAAGCCCACCAGAAAAATGTGCAACAAAACGCGTTTTTATATTTCTGAAAATATTTTGATTCGGTAACGTTTATGCCATTTTTTCAAATGAAAACTCGTGACGTGAATTGCCCACCGCCACAACATTTGACAGTTCAAGCTATAAATTATGCCAAAGGCGATGGCGAAAAATATGGAAAGTGTAGACGCAGTGGTAGTCTGATATGCTTAAGTGGTTTGCTGCACTTGGAGTAATATCACACAATTTGAAAATTTCAACTAAAACCACATTTTTCTCCAAGAAATACGTACTTAACCCAAAATTAGAAAGCTTCGAGAGTTTCCTATAAATACTTTTGAAGTTATAAGCAATTTTGATGCTAAAATTGGCCTTATTTGATGATTATTAAGTACTTTTCGAGCACATTTAAGTGAAAAATATAGTTTAAAAAAATTAAAAAATACGCTTTTATTTTAAAATGAACTAAAAAGTAAAAAATAATTTTGAATGTAAAGTTTTTATTGCTCCAGCCAGTATATTAGACTGGGAGCTGGACGGAATTGAGTGTTCAAAATGTGAGGACCGCATTCCGACAACAGATTTCAGTTGAGAATAGCTCAAAGATGAATAATTCGGATGTTGCCAATCTATTTTTGGGTCAAATTTTTTTACACCCATTTTTGTTATGCACCTCTACGGCTTCCGTAGCCCGTTTTTTGACAATGGATTTTGATGAAGAACCACAAAATAAGACGAAAATATATAATAAAATTTTTCGATGTCCCGCTTAATTTTCGGGATATTGACAGTTGAAGTTGACCTTTTGAGGCATTTCACTATACTTCAAGTGTCAATATCTCGAAAACTAAGCGTGATATCGAAAAATTTTATTGTAAATTTTCTTCTTATTTTGTGGTGCTTCATCAAAAGTAAGCGTCAAAAAGCGGGCCACGGAAGACGTAGAGGTGCAAATAGAAAAAGAGGGGGTAAAAAAAATTGGACCCAAAAATAGACCGGCAACATCCGAATTATTCATCTTTGAGCTATTCTCAACTGAAATCTGTTGACGGAATGCGGTCCTCACATTTTGCACACTCAATTCCGTCCAGCCAGCGCCTGCACTATATGGAAACAACCTACCTTTCGAAATGTAAAAAGCGTGGGGGTCTTTACCCATATTTTTATTTTATTAACACTGGAACTTTTCGTTAGCGCCCTACGCTGGAAGAAAAATTATGGGTTAACTAAGTATTTTTTGGAGAAAAAGGTGGTTTAAGTTGTAATTTTAGTTAAAAAAACAAAATTTTGATTTGAACTAATATATTTTCTAAGGAGTGACTGAGGTCTATTGATATCAAAATAAAGAATGTACATTTCTCTAAAGCCTAATTTTTTTTATGTGTTAGTTTAGTGCTAAGCTCAGGAGTCCCCCTTTGTACTACCAGTCCGTTATGTCGTTTGTCACGTCATGGTGCAATGTCTAGCAGTAAGCTTAGTACGGGAGGGGAAGGTTAAGGGTTATACCACTGACATATAATAATGGACTACTCATCAGACATTATTCCCATACAAACTCTTTTTGATGTGAAACATCTTTGCGCGCGTTAAGAGTAATTTTTCAAGGTTGCAACGCTTGGCTTAATGCAATTGTTGTTGTGATTTGCAACGATTCTAAAACAATAACAAACCAAGAATCATAGCATGGGCGAGTTGGTTGAGTGTATGATATTCGACGTTGATTCCGAAAAAGTCGCAGGTTCAATTCTCGATCTCGGCATTCGAATTTTGTTTTAATTTATATTTCAAAGATATTATTTAAAATTATTTCCAAAAAGGTATAATAAAGCAAAGAGTTTAAAAGTACGTAAAAGGACTCTTCTATTAAATGTAAATTGAACAACTACAGTAAATTTCTTAACTACAATAACTTACAAAAATTTAGATGGAGCATTCGGATTTCTTAGAATTCTGTCTGTAGGACAGAATGCCAGGAAGTTACAACCGATTAATGAAAATGATTATTTAGCTTAATTTACTTGATTTCCTATAAAAATTTTGAAAGGGGCGGGCTTAAATTACTTTTGATCTAAAAATTTGAGTTATGGAATTATCCACTCATATATATCGATTTCGTAGCACAATAATGCACAAACGTCAATCTATTGTTTTGATTGTAAGCATATAGCGGCAGCGAAAATTAAACCTTTTTAGTTATCACAACTAATTTCCATTCGTTGCTATAATGTAGGTGCTATAAAAATGGTGTTATATTCATGTTGGGCCTATAAAAGTATTTTATATGAAATTGTTATTTCAAATATTTAAAACAAATCCGATGCTATTTAAATTGCAAGCCATAATAATTTCTTGAAATTCTCTGCAAATATTGCAATTTCAACACAAATATTCCCTATAGTGATGAGCAAAAATGGTCTTGTTCTTGCAGTCTTGTCTTGAACAATAACAAGACTTACCCAGCGGGGAAGAAGAGCGCTTCCACACGGCAGTTAATGCGCTTCTTTGGAAGCATGGAGTGCTTGCCTGTTCCATTCCACTTCATTGCCATTTTACATGGGGATGTCATCAGAAAGATGCGATTCCCCTTTCTTTCCTTAAACGCGCTTCTGAAGCGTGTTAAATGGATGCAGCGGGAAGCACTTGCCATTATTGTTCTCTTTGGATATACGAAGCTTTTAAGCTTTTTTTGAATTGAAGAGGAAGGAAAAGATCTAAAGAGAGAGTTTCATACTTAAAAACAGAGAGTGAACTATTGTTCCTCTCTCTTCTTTGAGCATTAAATATAAGAAAAACAATGCTTTGATTTCTGATACAAAACTTTACTTAAATTCCTAAGGTAAATACAAAAATTAAGAAAATTCAGATATTTAAATAAAGAACATAAAAAACAATAACATAGCACTAAATATAACATAACTTCACTAATCACTATACTCATCACTTGCGTTGCGAAGACCGACGAAAACTGACACAGCGAATTGTCATGTATCTACAAAGAATAAAGAGAATTCGCAGCTTGCACCAAACCTCCTTCCGATTCGTAGACTCTGGAAGCGCATCACTAAACCTTCCAGTGGAAGCACTTGCTTTATTTCCCGCTGGGTAGTTATGCTCGCAAGAACAAGACTAACTGTGCAAGAACAAAACCAAGAGCACGACTTTAGCAAGTCTTGCAAAATTTTCACCTAAATTCATTCTTTTAAAAACAAAAAATATAAAATTGATTAGGAATTTCAAGTAATTTTGATATAAATATATGTGTGTATTGTATATTTACTTTTTAGTATGATAATTGTAAAAGCAATTATTCACATTTGTACATATAAGTACATAATGACTTTGCATGCATTGTGCGTCAACGAGAGTCAAAATCAATATTTCTGCATTTCGAAGCAAAATTTGCCGAAATGTTTTAGGTAGATGTTTCACACTGTCAAGTCTTTTTTAATCAATTGGGTGCTCTGTTACTTTCCTTCAATTACTGGTGTCTAGGAAATGAGTCCTTCTTTTGTTAAATCTTTCAGGATTTAAAAAGAAAACCATACAAAAATGAAGATTCCTGCTTTTCTTTTTTTAATAACCAATTTATAAAAATACATACAATCAACTTGATGAGCGAAAATAGCCTTGGTCTTGCAGTTTTGTCTTGTCTTGTTTTGGTCTTGCATATTTAGCAAGACCAAGACTTAGCTATGTTTGCAATAACAAGAATAAGACCAAGACTTAGCTGTGTTTGCAAGAACAAGACTTAGCTATGCTCGCAAGACCAAGAACAAGACTGACTGAGCAAGAACAAGACAAGACCAAGACTATATTAGTCTTGTCTTGCTCTTGCGTTTGCTCATCACTAATTCCCTGCACAGAAAAAAAAATTTCTTGTCAAAATTGAAAAATTACTAAATTTTTTTAGGAAAATATGGCATATTAACTAAATGGATGAATGGATGGATGGTGCTTTCTTAAATAATTGAAAATATGTTCTTAAATCCTTTCCAATTTGTATGCAATGTATTTGTCTTTTTTAAATTAAAAATTTTGAAATAATTAGGAATTTTTGACTTTTGGCCAAGGGTAATCTGATTTCGAAGGCGATCACCCAAAATTTAAATTGTTAGTGGAATGCTTTTCCCTTCTTCTGAATCTTTCAAAAGCGTGTAAGTAAACAAGTAGAATAGAATTTTGTCTATTTTTCGGTTAAGTTGCTTGACACTTGATGCATAAATTTGTTTGACATCGCGACGTTCGTGTGAATGAAATTTTTTTTTGAAATGTGAGGTTTGTCGAGGAATATTTAAAGAACGAATGTTTATGGAATATCAGAAGCTCGAATTATAGAATTTTTTATAAGTAAAAATAAATAATAATTATTTTTTTTTGGCAAAGTTTTTGGATATTATGAATATTATGATACCAATCCACCATCCAAAATCTCACTTAAAACAAATTTAATTACAGTATTTTTTAAGTGTTTGGCGTCCATCATTAGCGCTTAACTAAAATTAAGTGTTGAAAACGTGTAAACGCTTACTTAAAATTAAGTCACTTAAAAATAAGTTAAAATTTAGTTGAATACTTAACTACTTAATACGTGTAAACCAGCCATAAGCGATAGCGGTAGTGGAGGACACTTTCTATTTAAGTATGAATTATTTACTCTCTTTTTAGCTCTTTTCCTTTGATCTTCAATTAAAAAAGAAAGCTTAAAAGCTTCGCATATCCAGCGAGAACAATAATCGCAAGTGCTTCCCGCTACATCCATTTCACAAGCTTCAGAAGGGCCAATTCACTGCCAGAGAATTTTTATCGGCCTAAAGAAGTTTTACTTCAATAAAATTTGACAATCAAAAACTGCACACTTTTTCATTTTCTTAAATATTTTTACTCTTGACTTTCAATAAACCACAAAATACGATAACTTTTTTACCTTTGCAGTAGAAGAAGAAAGGTAAACAAAATTCTGAAATGATTTTAAGCGAAATTTAAAACTAGTTGGGATGTGGCTTTTGACCCTTTCGGTTCACAAGATTAACTTCCAAGTATTCGTTGAAACAAAAAAATGACTCGAACGATTTTTATGAAAATCTTTTCAGATCATACTTCCTTTAACACGCTTTGAACGGCATCTTAACGAAGTCGGTATCTTTTTTGGTTCGCGCGAAATCGTGCTGGTACAAAAATCACTTACGTCGTTCAAACAAAAAAACGGTTCGACCGATTTTTATGAAAATCTTTTCAGATCATATGTCCTTTAACATGCTTCGAACGGCACCTTAACGAAGTCGAAGTCTTTTTTGGTTCTCGCGAAATCGTGCCGGTACAAAAATCACTTAAGTCGTTCAAACAAAAAAACGGCTCGAGCGATTTTTATGAAAATCTTTTCAATTCATATGTCCTTTAATACCCTTCGAACGGCACCTTAACGAAGTCGATATCTTTTTTGGTTCTCGCGAAATCGTGCTGGTACAAAAATCACTTAAGTCGTTCAAACAAAAAAACGGCTCGACCAATTTTTATGAAAATCTTTTCAGATCATATTTCCTTGAACACGCTTCGAACGGCACCTGAACGAAGTCGATATCTTTTTCGGTTCGCGCGAAATCGTGCAGGAAAAAATGACCACATACGTACGCACACACACACACATATTTCTTCTCAAATTTTTGCTTAAAATGCTATTGGGACCTTGAAACGTGTAAATACATTGAAAATTTCGAATCCGATTTTCGGACCGATTACAATAACTTCCTACTGGGAAGTTAATAAAACCGCCACAACGGTTGCACGATATAAAAGTTGCCATACCTGATTTTATTATTTTCCTTTGAACTAATGTCAGAATATTTCCATAAGCCCCGGTATCACTGACATATAGATGAATCAGGTGTAGAGAACGTCGCATGGTTTAACATAAATATTTGTAATTAATGAAAAAAGGCATTTTAAAAGGGAACTAACATCAAAATTACATTTGTTATCTTATTTAATAAAAATTTATTTTGTTCCCATCGTCCAAAAACGAATATAAAAAATTTTAATTTACAAATGTAACTGACGTGTTTATATGTCAGTGAAAAAAGGTTTGCCACTTATGGAACGAATTGGTGCCATGCAAATTTCCTGATGAGCAGTCCATTCTATATGTCAGTGGGTTATACGGGTTCAGGAGGTGAACACTAAAGAGTGTAGAGTAGCTGGGTTGAGAAATCGTTCGCATCAATCATGCATGCGCCCCACGTTTTTTTGTTTTAAATCTTACAAATATTTTCATAGCTATTACAAATTCACAATTACAAATTTTCAGGGCTATCTGTATGGGGTTATAAATCTGAATGGGGCTAGGATACTTTATTTTATACTTTTTAGTTCGCTTTAAAAACGTTTTATATTAAAAAGTGTTTTTTTATTCAAGTATTTATTTTCTGCTTTTTAGTTTTGTGTGTGAAATTTTGCAATCAATTTTGAACATCTTGATTATATTATGGCAGATGCATGCGGAAAACTGTTACCTAAATCTACTAATAATATATCAAACTGTTGAATTTTGATATTCCTGAAAAATTAAATAATGAAGTAAGCTAAATTTATTTTATATTATTTTTATTTCAATATTATCTGCGTTCCTTTTCTGATCATTTTTACTTATTTTTCACTCGTGTTTACTCGCAACTACTCTTGCTATAACATACGAGTAAATGTACCTGTACCTGTGCTGTAGTTACGGAATTGCAATCTGCTAGTCCAAAATCGCCATTTGAAGACTATTTCATATTATTTTTCACTTATTGAAAAGCGCATAGATGGCTTTTGATTGTGTTTAACTGCTTTCTTCATATAAAAACATCTGTAAATTAAATTTCAGTCCTAATTATTTACAGCTATTATCTTTCATTTTATTACTTTAAACAATTTAACGTATTAATTTTAATTAGGTTGTAAATTCTACTAGTTATAATTTTTTATTTGTATAAGTATATGTAAATGAAATAACGTCAAAAATTTTATCAAAAAGTTGGTGTTCATTTTCTGTTTTACTTACAAGCAGGTATTAAAAAGCAGAAAAAACACATATTAAAACAAATTAATACCAGATTCTTCTTTGTTACCAATTTCATTCATAAATATGATTCACTTATGGTGCTGAAAGTCCTAGGTTTTGCCCAGTGAGTTTTGAGCAATCGAGCTCCTCTATTCTTAACCCTTCCAATGTTCTGACAAGACTTAATGCGACATATGCCTGTCCTTTAGCAAATACTATAATGCTGATCCTGTGTGAAGGAAATGATAATGCCGCCCTCTTGAGACAACCGCCATGGATCTAACGGTATATTCCCAGCTAGCACAAATTAGTAGCAATGGAGTTAATCTAACAAGTAAAAGAGTCGCAAGATAAGATATGTAATGCGACTGTAGCTCCATTGCCACTGAAAAAGCAGATTTTTAACGTTTATTTTGTAACAACTTTGGCCGCAATGTGGCGAGAAATGTGTTGTAGCTATGTTTTAAATGTGTTGTTGCCACAAACTGAAGTTGCACACACCAAGATGAAACATAATTTAAACATCCGGAAAAGTTTTTTTGTTTTAATCGAACAAATATAATATGTATTTGTAACAAAAAAGAACAAAAAAGTTTAAGTGTGTTTTAAAAGTCAGTGTCATAATGTAATGTTGAAAAGACAAAACATTATTCACTATGCACTTTAAAATTGAAAAATTGCATGATTTTACACCAAAATTATAGAACGAATGCCATTTTGTTGCTGAATGTGGATGATTTACTTCTGGAAAATTCACGCGCCACCCAAAAAATTAAAATATGGGAAATTAGAAAATGTTCGAATTTTTAATACCTTGTTTAACCTTCTAGTGTCATATTGCACTGAAAATTGTTATAAGAAATATAAAACACTATAGCAAATCGCATTTGATTTTTTTCAAATAAAACTGTATAGTGTAGGAGAAACATAGAACGACGAAAAATATGGCGAGCATGGAGCTTTTTGACAGATTTTTTTTCCAAAGTCCTTGAAACTGAATAAAAACCTCCCTGCAGCGTTTTGAACATTGTAATTTGATAAAAACACACAGAAACTTAGTCACATTAATGCCCGGTTTCACAGTGTCGATTTGAGCTTTCGCTCAGCTGAACCTGAGCAGTAATTTTGAGCTTTAGCTCAAGTCAAAACTGTTTCACAGTTGGTTTTTGTCCTCAGTTTATCTGAACTTAGTTCACTGCATTTTGCAGGCCACTGTGGTTGAATCAGTTGGGGCAATTTTTGCTTCTGGTTGATAAATTGAGTGATTTTTCCAGTTTTTTATCATAGTTGTTAGGATTTTTGAAAAGATATGGCCCCTTATTATATTACTATAAGAACGAGTACGACGAAAGTAGACATCCTTATCGTATTCCTGAGCTCACCTCAAAGATTCGGATAATTTTCCATTATGGGGAACTCTGCATTTGGAATTATTATATGGAGCCTTTATCAATATTATTATATTGTCAGGTAAAAGGGGATCGTAATCCAGGAAACCGGTCCACTATGATTCTCAAGGTGTTCATATGGTATATGCAGGAGCGGGCCTTTTTGAATCCAGCTCGCTTCTAAGCGTTCGGTACCATGAGTTTTCTCCAGGTTCCTGTGAAAATAAAGCATTCAAAGCGGCAAGAAATAATCTCTCCATCTTTAGAGTTACACATCAGCCTTCTATCCGCACTATTCACGGCATGCTTTGTAATAGAATGCTCTCGTCTCTTTACAATTGAAAAATCAAACTTCAAACTTATAATTAAAATCAATAAACACAAGTTCACTGTGATTTCTCTAAAATTAATGACATTACTCTCACTTATATCCTGAGCTTTTGGATTAATTGCCCAAATTTAGTCGCTCAGTACAACTCATTTTGAACCAAGTTCAACAGTTGAACCACTACTGTGAAACAGAAAAATGAGTTGAGCGAAAGCTCAAGGCTGAGCGAAAGCTTAAGTGAACACTGTGAAACCGGGCATAAGGTTGCTAACTTGTTATTCTATTTGTGACAGTTCCAATATAATAACATATTTGAGATATGCTACATACTAAACGAAATGTTTTAATAACTTTAATTTAATTTTAATGTGACATCTTTTTTTGCAACTTTTATGGAACATTTTTATAACAAGTTGGGTTTTCCGTAACAAAATTAAAGCTGTAGTGTAACTGAACCTGATGAATTGTTGCAAAATGCTAATTCGAAACAATAATTTAACCTAAATGTGGATTAAATTTGTTTAAAAAAACTGGATTACAACCCAAGTGTAACATATTTTTGTTAAAAATTGAAATCTGTGCTAGCTGGGTTGAGCATACTCTATTGCTTATTGTATTCTACTTATCACACCCTTTGATTTGATATCCATGTCGAGGGGGTTGTGGTAATCCGCCCTCTTGAGATGGCGGCGATAGATTTAACGGTATATTGACTATACTATGCTTATTGTATTCTATTTATCATACCCTTTCAATTGATACCCATGTCGAGGGGGTTGTGAAGACAATGGTAATCCGCCATCTTGAGATTGCCGCCAGGGATCTAACGGTATATTGAGTATCCTATATTGCTTATTGTATTCTACTTATTATACCCTTTAATTTGATTCCCATGTCGAGGGTGTTGTGAAGAAAATGGTAATCCGCCTCATGAGACGGTCGCTTTGGATCTAACGACATAGTTTATTGTTTTCTACTTATCATAACCATTCATTTGATACCCATGTCGCGGGGTTTGTGAAGAAAATGGTAATCCGGCCTCTTGAGACGGCCGCCATGGATCTAACGGTATATAGAGTATACTATATTGCTTATTGTATTCTACTTATTATACCCGTTCATTTGATTCCCATGTCGAGGGTGTTGTGAAGAAAATGGTAATCCGCCCTCATGAGACGGGTGTCATGGATCTAACGACATAGCTTATTGTGTTCTACTTATCATACCTTTCATTTGATACCCATGTCGCGGGGGGTGTTGCTATATCATCTGCATATACCATTACCTAAACAGACTTGCTTAGGATTGTCCCTCTAGTCGGACCGCTTTTTCTAATAAAATGTTAAACCGTAAGCAGGATAGCGAGTCTCCTTGTCTTAGACCTCTGTTCGTTTCAAAAGGCACCGATACGTCGCTCTGTATTCTTACTCTGTTTATCACTCGACTCAATGAGGTTTTAGTGAGCTGAATTAATTGATCTGGAAAATTCAGCTCCATCATTGCTTCGTAGATTTTTGGTCGTAGGGCAAGATCATATCGCCGCCTGAGTGCAAGAACTAGGCAACTCAGAATTCTGTAAAAAAATAAATTTCTCCAGTTACCTATCCGTAACATGATAATAAGTGCGGTATTTTCATTTGTCCAGTTTTTACATTGTTTAATAGATGTTGCTAGTTTGCGTTAACAAGTTGCCGGATCTTTGCATTAAATACTGCTTGATATTGACTACATGAAACTATGATAACTCAAAATCACAAAATTTGGAGTTACCTAGTTCTTACAATCAGGCGGCGCTATGCTGTTTTAAAGTCAATGAAAAAGAGGTGGGTCTCTGTGTTGAATTCTTTCGTCTTCTCAATTGCCTGTCGTAATGGGAATATATGATCGGTTGACTTTTGTTTCCTGAATCCGCACTGGTAATTGCCAATCACATATTGGTACAATAAGCGAGTATACAGGATATACGAGAATATTTTATATGCTACGTTCAGTAACATAATTCCTCTGTAGTTGGAACATTCAAGCTGGTCCCCTTTTTTATGTAGAGGACAGATTATTCCTATGTTCCACTCGTCGGGTAGTTCTTTATGCCTCCAAATGAATTGTACAACCTTATGCATATATCTTTTTAATATATTGCTACATTTTTTAAAGACTTCGGCTGGTATATTGTCTACACCTGGAGACTTGTTATTTTTAAGCTTACTTATAGCTTCTTCTACTTCCTGTACGGTAGGTTCTGGTATTGTTTCAGCATTCCTGGTTCTTTCGTTATTATCAGATGTGTGTCCGTCTTCATGTAGATCCAAGAGTTCACTGAAATGTTCCACCCATCGATTTAGATTCAATGTTGAATCATTCGGATGAATTCAATTCTACTTCAGCCGCACCATCATATCTTGTGCGAAGCACACTACGTTTTTGCTGGCGTGTGTTTATATCACTGTATACGAAGGATGGACACATTGTCTTGGCTTTGAATTCGTATACATTGAACTGGTCTCTTTTACTTCATGGAGGTACTGCTCAATGCCTTAAGAACGTTGGCCGCTGTAAGAATGTTGACTTTCGTGGACCGTAAAGTTTGGAACGGGGAGTGAACGGCTAACAAAGACCTCGGAAGGTGGTGGCACCCGATTTTTCACTTCTGCCAAAACCCGAGAAGAGTCACTGCAGACGAACACCTAGCAGCTCTGTTAGCAAGTCCTAATCCCACCTCTTCGCGGTGTCCCCTGGGGTACCTCTTCGGAAGGAGCTAAAGGGAGACGGTCGAATGGCGAGTTCTCTGCGCCACAAAACAGAGTTTAAAGTCGGTTGGGCTGAGGGTTAGCAACCCGCTCCCAGGAATGGCGTTGGCGTAATACTCACCAAGGAAGCCAGGTCCAGCATCATTAGCTGGTCACCAGGTTCTGAGAGGATTATACCGTGCGCATACGTACCAGACTAAGAAGTACTATGATAGTCCAATGCTACGCTCCAACTGAAGACGCAGAAGATGACATCAAAGACAAGTTCTATATGCAACTGAATGGGTGGTGCTACACACGAGACTAATTCGGACGGGTGAAACCGCTTTTATGGGAGAGAAACGAAGTGAAGTAAGGGGAAAATATCCCATTTCCCCTTTCTTCACTTCGTTTCTCTCCCATAAAAGCGGTTTCACCCGTCCGAATTAGTCTCGTGTGTAGCACCCCCCAATGAGGTTTTTCGCTCTATACCAAGGGGAGACATCATTGTTTTGATGGGTGACTTAAACGCACAAATCGGCCCCAACAACACCGGCCTTGAACACACGATTGGAAATCAAGGCCTAGACCAAGTTACCAATAACAATGGTGAGCTTTTCGTTGACTTCTGTAGTTCCCATCAATTCATGGTAGGTAGAATTTACTTTTGTCACAAGAAGATACAAAAGCAGACTTGGGTATCGCCCGATGGTAGAACGAGAAATCAGATATATCACGTGGCCGTCAGCCGAAAATGGAGAACTATTCTGGAGGATCAACTTAGACCTTCTGCGCGAGAGCACTAAAAGGAGAGAATTTGCTGGGAATCTGCAACAAATCTTAAACCAGCAAACCGTTTCTGACGACACAAATATTGAAGAGCTGTGGAGCACAACAAAGGGCGTTATAATAACAGCAGCGGAAACAAGCGTCGGTTATGTCCAAAGAAACCAGCAACACTGGATCTCGGACACAACCTGGGGTGGTAGCACGTAAATTGTTTCAATCGACCTCTCCATACAAAAATTCAGAATTTTTGTATGAAGAAGGCGATTGAAACAACTTACGTGCTTCCACCCCTGGCAAAAAATAGAACGCAGAAGGGCCCTCAAGAATAACGTGAACTCTGCAAGCGACCCGGAAAAACGTCAACAGCTTGAACGGGAATACTCCCAATTGCACCGGGAAGTAAAGAGAAGTGTCCGGCGTGATAAAATGCGGCAGATAAACGAGCTCGCAGAGAAAGCGGAAAACGCGGCAAACACAGGCAACAGTAAGGTGCTGTACCAAATCACTAAACAACTCTCGGGAAAGCACTCTACTAAAAAGCATGCCGTAAAGAGTGCGGATTGAAGGCTGCTGTGCAGCGACGAGGAGCAATTCCAAAGATGGAGAGACTACTTCTTCGCCGCCCTGAATGGTTCTTTTTCGCAGGAACCTGAAGAAAACAACAATGCACAGCCAATAAGAATCGCCACTCGTGCACCATCCAAGACAGAAATAGTAACCGCAATTCATGCAATGGCCAATGGTAAAGCAGCTGGAAAAGATGGTATCCCGCCAGAATTGTTGAAAGCCGACTCAAACCTCATAGCAGATGCGCTACAGCCAATCCTGGAAATAGCATGGAACACCTGTACCTTTAGGGGCGATTGGACGGAAGATATCATAGTCAAAATACCAAAAAAGGGGAACCTAACCATATGTGACAACTGGAGAGGCATATGTGTACTATCTTTTGCCCACAGTAGTACCACATATTATTATCAAGGATAAGAGAGGCAGTAGATCGAACGCTTAGAAGACAGCAGGCTGGATTCAGAAAGGACCGCTCCTGCATAGACCATATTAACATCTTGAGAATCATAGAGGAGCAGTCTACTGAATTCCGATTCCCCCTTTACCTTGCTTTCGTAGACTATGAGAAAGCGTTCGACTCGGTTAATAGGAGCTTTATATGGCGAGCTCTACGGCAACGTGGATTGCTGGACAAAATAATAGAACTGATAAAAGCTCTATTCCAAATGCAGAGTTCTCCATAATGGAAAATTATCCGACAGCTTTGAAGTGGGCTCAGGAGTACGACAAGGATGCCTACTTTCACCATTAGTATTTTTTATAGTAATAAATGACATTCTTGTCAGCGCTCTAGATAGAAGAACAGTTGGCATACAATGGGGATTGCTAGACCGCCTTAAGGATCTCGACTACGCGGATGATATCTGTTTGCTGGCCCACAGACACCAGGACCTCAAAAACATGTTAAACAATTTGGCAACAGTCCAGAACAAATTGGTCAAATTTTGAAAAGCTGTATCTCCGAAACCGCTGGTCTTATAAACCCCGTTCTGGACTCAAATTGTTGCAAATTTAACCTCAAAAATGAATATAACAATCTTTTATGAAAAACCAGTCCTTCCAAGTCAAAATCTACAAAAACTGAAAAAGGCCTAAAATTTCTACATTTTCTTCATTTTTGACAATGACCCGCTCGTTTGCCAAGGTCGAAAACTTGGATTGAACATTGCTTTTCCATTACAAACAATATATCAAAAAAGCAAAAATACCTGATTTGAAGCATGGTTCAATGTTTAATTTGACTGAACTATGGTTTCAATTGGAATATGTTCCGATGGAAAAAATAATTCCATTACTTGAACAAGTGTTGTATTGTTTTTTTATTCTTTTCAGCTATTACTAGTAGTTCTTTAGAATCTAGTTTGTGTTTTTGGAACTCATAAAAGGAGGAGTCAACCTTTACTTTTAACTTTAAAAAGGCCAACCTTGAAGTACTGTCATCCAAGCTCACTTCGATCGATTTCAATAGCTTGCTTTCCTGTAATGAATTGGATGACGACGTAACAAGATTTTACTCCGTCCTGTATGAAACCTTCGCATCCTGTGTACCTATTGAGCCTCTAAAGTTGACCAGATCATCCCCGCCCTGGTACAATAATGAGTTGAGACACACCAAAAACCAGAAGAATCAACTCTGGAAAACCTACCTGAAGAGAAAAGACACTGCGAGCTTCTATGCTTTTCTCAATTGCTATGACCAATTCCATGCTCTGTCCGAGGCTCTCTATAAGGAGTACCTTAGCAACATGGAAGGTAAACTGTATGGGGATACCAGAGCATTCTTTCAATTTATCAACTCTAAGAAAAAAGTTGATAATTACCCTAACACCATGCAATACGAGAACTCTGTTAGTTCTAATTCATCCGAGATTTGCGACAAGTTCGCATCGTTCTTCCTCAATTCTTTCTCGTCTCCTGTCTTCCAACCTCATGAAGACAATTTTCGACATATCAACGCTGTAGTGGGTTCAATTTAAATAAAAACACGAACTAATAGTTTCAAGCTTAACAATTTAATTCACTTTAAGAACAATCCATCTGAGGCCGGTGAGTGATAGCTAGCAACTGCCGCTGTTATCGTTCGTCTTCATTCTCTGACTTCGTTTGCTGATAACAGTTTCAGTTACTCCTGTAGGATATGTGCAAAGCATATAAGTACACTGTACAACTACTGTACTGATTAAGAATTGGCATTCGGCCTACTAAGACTAAGTTAGAGTATAATTTATTATAAAAACAATTGTATTGAGTCAGTCTGAAATAAACTTGAGAGCATAAGATCCGTTTTTCATTTTACGCCGCCGGAATCTCCTACAATAAATTTCAGAAGTGGGATAAAGGATCTGTTTGTATAAAAAATAAGAAAGTATCCGCGTGTTCGGGATAAAAAATTATTATCCGCGTGCTAAACAAAACAAAGTTCGAAAAGTATTTTTATTTTCTTGTTCCATTTACGGTGAAGTGTGGAACTATATGTAGTTCCTGATTAAGTTAGAGTTATAAGTAACTCACGTAAATCCGGAAAAGAAGGAAAAGCGAACATTATAAGGAACTCAAATTTTTAACAAATTGCACGTTATTCGTATATGTAATTATGGCGACCGCGGCACGTGTTGATTCATTTGTTGAAAATGCTACGGTTGCGCAGTTAAAGGAGATGCTAGGGCAGTTAGGACTGTCAACAACGGGACTAAAACCTGTTCTAAAGTTAAGGCTGGAGGAGGCGGTGAAGGATCTTAGCGAAGGAGAGCTGGAGGAACATTTTCCGACTAACATGTGGCAGTTTCCAGCCAGTCCAGAGCCTGGGGAACACAATCGAGAGGAAAATATAGACGCCGAGCTAGAAAGGCTTCAACACAACCTGGAAAAAATGCGGAAAATTGCGGAACTGAAGAAACAAATTTCTGAGTTGGCGATTGCAGAAGAAGCCGCTGTTGCTAGTGCGCCGTCATGCACGTTTAATTTCAGAGATGTAGAGGAATCCTTGCAAACCTTCAGTGGAGACGACAACTATCAAGTTGATATGTGGTTGAAGAATTTTGAGGAATCAGCTAATGTTTTTAATTGGGATGCCAGAATGCGATTCATATACGCAAAAAGGCTCATGACGGGAACCGCCAAGTTGTTTCTACGAACAGTATCGTTCAAGTCGTGGGACGACTTCAAAAGTTTGATATTGCGTGAGTTTCGAAGGTCAGTTTCAAGTGCCGAAGTACATGATGAAATGAGGAATCGAAAAAAGAAACGAGAAGAAACCATGCAGCAGTATTTGTTCGCAATGCAAGAGATTGGCTTGAAGACTGGCATGAGCGAAACTGATGTCATCCATTATGTTATTAATGGAATCCCTGATTCCCAGCATAGTAAAATGTTGCTATATGGAGCCGATTCGATTGAAGAGTTGAAGCAGTTGTTGCGAAAGTATGAAAAAATTAAAGCCCATCAGTCTACTACGATGGAGAATGTTAAGCCACAGCTGACATCTGGTTCAAGAACGCATCAGCAGAGTTCCAAGCAAAAGTTAAAGTGCTACAATTGTAATGAGGTGGGGCATTTGAGCACAGCCTGTGTTAAACCGAAGCGAGTGAAGGGTTCCTGCTTTAAATGTGGAAAACTCGGACATGGTGTCCAAGAATGTCCGCATCAAGTTGCAGTTTTGAGCGTCGATGGTCCCTGCTATGAGAAACCCGCATCCGTGGCTGATGACATTATACGAAGTGAACAACAGGAAGAGGTATTTCCTACTAATAATTTTATATACGATATTAGGTTTAACTTCGCTGATGCTGATGGAGAGAAGACTTTCGTCTGTTCCTTACCAACGCTGTTGGATTCAGGAAGTGCCATTAGTTTTGTACAAGAACGATTTCTACCATCCTGGGTTATAACGAGGGCCAATGCAGACAAACACCGTTTCTATGGCATTAATAACAGTCCACTCCAAATTGTGGGCAAGACGTCATCTAACATCAAATTTGAAAATATTAGTGTAAGTTTATGTTTAATTATTGTAAAAGATTTTAGTATGTCGCAACCGGCGATTTTAGGCCGAGATTTTCTTAAGGCAGGTAATTTAAACTTTGGAAATCCTGAAAGATGTGATATAGTAGATAACTGTGAGAAGACTTCAGACATGAATAATTCACCAAGTAATTTCTCACAGCAAATTTTAAATATCAATATCCTTGACAATACTCCAGAAACATATTTAAATATAAATAATAATTTGCCGTGGAATATAAAAGTTAAAGTTACAGATATGGTAATGAAAGCTTGTCCAAACTCTGTTGGAACAGATTTAAACTGCAACGTTCAAATTGGCATTAAATTAAGCAAAGATGAGCCTTTCTATTGTACACCTCGTAGACTTCCGTACGCCCATAGAGCTGAATTACAAAAAATTATTGATGATCTCTTACAGAAAAATATAATCCGCCATAGCAACTCTCCCTATGCGTCACCAATTGTATTGGTACAGAAAAAAAATCGCGAGCTGCGAATGTGTGTAGACTATCGCGAACTTAATAAATATACTGTACGTGACAATTTTCCCTTGCCGCTGATAGAGGATTTGTTGGATACATTGCGAGAAAAAAAATATTTTACTGTGTTAGACTTGCGCAACGGTTTTCACCATGTAAAAGTGGCGGACGATTCCATTAAATATACATCCTTTGTCACTCCTTTAGGCCAGTACGAGTACCTAAGGATGCCGTTTGGCCTTAAAAATGCGCCATCTGTGTTCCAAAGGTATATAACCCATATTTTTAAAGACCTCATCGTCGCTGACAAACTTTTAGTATACATGGACGATATATTGATCGCTAGCGCCACAATTGAAGACCATTTAGCTACCTTAGAACATGTCATTTTGTTGGTAAAGAGAAACTCCTTACAACTAAGATATGACAAATGCAGGTTTCTTTACGAAGAAATAGAATACTTGGGGTATTCCGTCAGTATTTTAGGAATACGTCCTAATCCAGAAAACCTACGTGCGATCAAAGAATTTCCTATTCCTAAGTGTATAAAGGGCATCCATAGTTTTCTTGGGCTGTGCTCATATTTTCGAAAGTTCATAGGGAACTTTTCAATTATAGCTAAGCCACTTTATGACCTAATTAAAAAGGACGCCACCTTTGTGTTTGGACCGCAGGAACTGGAAGTGTTTGATACCTTAAAAACTAAGCTATTAGCGTCGCCTATTTTGTCAATTTATAGTCCCCTGAACGAAACCGAGCTCCACTGTGACGCAAGTAGTTTTGGATTCGGAGCGATTCTCCTTCAACGACAGAGTGATTGTAAATTTCACCCGGTTTTTTACTTCTCCAGAAGGACCACCGATACCGAGTCGCGATATCATAGCTACGAGCTTGAGACGCTGTCAATAATTTATGCTTTGAGAAGATTTAGAGTTTACCTTTTGGGGATTGAATTTAAAATTGTAACTGACTGCCAGTCCCTAACCCTCACTTTAAATAAAAAGTTATTGAATCCGAGGATTTCTCGTTGGGCATTGGAGCTTCAAAGTTACAACTACAAAATTGAACATCGTGCAGGAAACAGAATGGCTCATGTAGACGCTCTAAGCCGATGTACATCGATCCTAGTGATTGAAGAACATTCATTTGAGTATGCTTTGGCAGCTGCTCAACATCGCGATCCAGTAATCGCTAAAATCTCTGCGGAATTAGAGAAGACCGAAAGCTCTATGTATGCGCTATTCAATGGGTTAGTGTATCGGAAGATAAATGAGGACGTCTTATTTTATGTTCCGAAGCAGATGGAACAGCGGGTTATTCAAACGCATCATGATTCCATGTGTCACCTAGGATGTAGTAAATGCTACGAGCACTTAAGAAAATCATACTGGTTTCCAGATATGAAAAATAAAATCAAAGAGTATATAAGTAGTTGCTTGAAGTGCGTTTATTTTTCGCCAAATTCTGGGAAGGTAGAAGGTATATTGCATAATATTCCGAAAGGCAATACTCCATTTGACGTACTCCACATTGACCACTATGGTCCCTTAGCACCTACACGGAACCAACGGAAGTATATTTTTCTGGTAGTTGACGGTTTTACGAAGTTTACTAAGTTATATGCAGTTGGTAGTACACAAACTCGAGAGGTCTTACCTTGTCTTGAATCTTATTTCTCCACCTATAGTAGACCCAACAAAATCGTGACAGACCGCGGAACTTGTTTTGTTTCTAAGGAGTTCACCGACTTCTTGACAAACAATAACATTCGCCACGTCAAGGTAGCCACTGGCTCCCCTCAATCTAACGGCCAAGTTGAGCGGATGAATCGCATCATAACTCCTATGTTGTCTAAGGAAGCTGAGGCAGAAACAACAGGGAATTGGTATAAAAACTTGACTAAAGTAGAATTTGCATTAAACAACACCCTTAACCGAAGTACGGGTTACTCTGCTAGCATGCTTTTATTTGGAGTAAGTCAGAAGGGTGAGCTTTGTGATAACATTTTAGAGCATTTACAGGAAACTGCCCCGAAAAGGGATATCCGGGATTTGGAAAAAATCCGCAACCAAGCTTCCAGTACCATAGAAAAGAACCAAGAATACAATAAGAATTATTTTGATAAAAGGCATAAAACTCCGCGGAAATATAGTAAAGGGGATTTTGTATTGATCAAAAACGTTGTGACCGCAGCGGGAGTCAACAAAAAATTGTTGCCAAAGTATCGCGGTCCATTTGAGATCACCGAAGTTTTAAATAATGACAGATACGTTGTCAAGGATATTGAGGGCCTGCAATTAACACGAATTCCTTACAAAGGAGTTTGTTCTCCAGCTAACATGAGGCCTTATATTTCGATGTGTTAAAGAAGTCTAATCACAGTTATTTAGAGTTATAGAATTATTTTTCTTTTGCAATTTATTTTGTCTGATTTGTACGATATTTTATATATGTATGTAGTATAAAGCTAGTTTGTAATAATTAAAAAAAAATGTGTGTTAACGAATTTGGTAGAGTTAATTTGATAATACGTTTGTTAAATGTTTAATTTAATTCTTTTTTATGTAAGGCGAGATGCATTCGTTTAGATCTCATCTATTACTAATTCTTACGCTAATGTGAATTTGATTAAGTTTTGAATTTTAATGTTTTATTAGTAGTTCCTTTCCTTTAGATATATAGTACATATGTATGCATTAAATGTATCTAGTTACGTTTGTACTCTGACATTAAGTAGCACAATATAGGAATAATCGGGTCGATTATATGTCAGGACGGCCGAACTGTAGGATATGTGCAAAGCATATAAGTACACTGTACAACTACTGTACTGATTAAGAATTGGCATTCGGCCTACTAAGACTAAGTTAGAGTATAATTTATTATAAAAACAATTGTATTGAGTCAGTCTGAAATAAACTTGAGAGCATAAGATCCGTTTTTCATTTTACGCCGCCGGAATCTCCTACACTCCGTTACTCATTTCTATTTCATATTCACTACACCTTCCGCCTTAAGTATAATAATTGCCTACTCTACTATAATTTTATTCTTCATTTCCTTAAGCTACATTATTAATCCATGCTACTATTTTACTACAATTCTATTGTCATTCAAATCTTCAATAGTTACAGTGGTGTGTCTACAGTTTTTGCAAAACAGCTTCAATTTATTTACGTTATAATTACTTAATGCTATTTAGTTTAGAAGATGTCCTGCGAACAATTTCTTGTGTTATGAGTGTGCAGTGGAAATCTATTACTTGGGTTAAAAGGAGTTACCTTTTGTGAGGTTCCTTAATAATGTCTTAACATCTTTGAGTTTCTACGAATTATTTTATCATTGGCAATACTTATCCAGTAAGACCGGGGGCTCTTATCCTTTTCCACCACTATAGCTGGTTCCCATTTTCCAGTATTTATATTTCTATGCCACACTTTCTCCCCCTTTTGGAAGGCCGGTTTTTCTTTGGTGTGCTTGTCATACGCTATTTTGTTCCTCTAGTTATTTTTATCTATTATTTTCATAAATTTCTTGTGGTATTCTTGGTTAAATAATGTTAGTTTTGCTGGTAAAAGGCTTCTTGTTTTTCTTCCAAATATTTATTCTACAGGCGACAACAGACTATTTTTAATAGGTGTATTTCTGTACTCTAGTAATACTTTCCAAATTTCTTGTTTGCTTTCATCAGCTTTGGTTAACATTGATTTCGCTATTTGTACAAATCGCTCTGCCAGGCCATTTGATTGCGGGTAGTACGGACTGGAAGTAGTTAACTCAATATCATTTTCAATAGTGAACTGCTTGAAAGCGAATGCATTAAATGGATTATTATCCGCGACGATTTCCCTCGGGATTCCGTGGATTGCGAACAGGCCCTTGATTTTTGAAATTACTTCTGCAGCTGTCTTGTTTCTCAATTCTAATATATCAAAGTATTTGGAAAAGTAGTCTACGATAACGAGATAGGCCTTACCCTTAAACTCGCATATATCCATTGCTACCTTTTGGTAAGGAAACGGAGGAATATCATGAGATATTAATGGCTCCTTCGAATTGGCTTTTCTATGCCTTTGGCATACATTACATTTTGCAACAGTTTCCTCAATATCGCCGTTTATACCTGGCCAATAAACTAAGCTTCTAGCCCTAAGCTTGGTCTTTTCGATGCCGAAATGGGAGGAATGAAGCATTGATAAGATTTGTTGCCGCAAGGCCGTTGGGACTATCACTCTTTCATTAAAAAATACTAAATCGTCTTCTACCATTATTTCATGCTTAAATTTCCAATAAAATTTTATATCCTCTTTGAGTTGGCTTTTCCTCTGTGGCCAACCTAATTTAACCACACGGAGGAGTTCTTTTAGTGACGGGTCGTGCGCTGTTTCTGCTTTAAATATTTCTTTTTTCGAATCACTAATATTAATTGTGTGTATTACTTCATTTATATCCTCAATCTCAGGCTTAGAATTGTTCATCTCAGGGCAATTTCTTGATAGAAGGTCTGCAATCAGCATTGTTTTCCCAGGGGTGTACCGTAGTTTTAATTTATATTTCAGTAAACGCAGTTTCATTCTTTGTAATCTCGATGCGCTAATTTTGCCCATTTCTTTCGAATCTATTCCTATTAATGGTTTATGGTCTGTCAATATCGTTACACTCCGACCATAAATAAGCTGGTGAAATCTATTGCAAGCAAATATAATGGCCAGTAGTTCTTTTTCTACTTGTGCATAATTGACTTCTGCCGGCGTCAGAGCTCTTGACGCAAAATATACCGGCTTATTATCTTGCATAAGGCAGGCACCCAACCCAAACTGTGAGGCGTCTGCTTGTATTGTGATATCTTTTTGTACGTCTAGCGGTTTCAAAAAGGGCGCATCTATTATTGCTCTTTTAATCTCTCTTAGACATTTATCATGCACTGGAAGCCACTTAAAAAACACTTTTTTTTTAAGAGTTCTCTTATTGGGTATGATATGTCGGCTGGGTTGGGAATAAATTTTCTGATATAGTTTACCATTCCGAGTAGCACTTGCAGTTCTCTTCTATTCGTCGGTGGTTTTAAATCATCTATAGCTTTTTTATACTCTGGGTCATACGTAATGCCTTCACCCGAAATAATATGCCCTAAATAGTTTATTTTGTCAGTGCGCAACTGTATTTTCTCCTTATTTAATTTAATATTTCGGTCTACTATCCGCTGCATAACTCTTTCTAGGATTTCATCATGCTCTTTCAAACTGCTTCCTGCAATTAAGAGATCGTCAATATACACGGTCACACCATTGATGTCGGCAAAATTTTTTTCGTTTAATTTTTGAAATACCTCTGGCGCACACTTAATACCAAATGGCAAACGCTTAAATCGGAATAACCCGAAAGGTGTCGAGAATGTGCACAGTTTAGAAGATTCCTCATCTAGTGGTACTTGCCAATAGCCTTCCTTAAGATCTAATACAGTGAAGCACTTTTTATTGGCAAATTTTGTTGAAATCTCATCAAATGTTGGTATCGGATATGGATCGTCAACAATAGCCTCGTTGAGGTACTTCGGGTCAAGGCAGACCCGCAATTTTTTATTCTTTTTCTCTACAATTACCAGATTAGAGACCCATTCTGCAGGCTCTAGCACTTCTTCTATTATTTGTTTCTTCTTTAGCGTATCTAATTCTTTTCTGAGGGGCTCTAAAAGGGCAAGGGGTACCCTTCGCACTGGTCTTATCACTGGTTTCATTTTTTTTCGGTCTGCAGAATGACTCAAAGGCTTCTAATACTGTACTATAGGATTTGCGTTGAGTGTCCGTTAGGTCGAATGTATTGAATAGCTCTCTGGCTTCTTGGCCAAGAGAATTCAATAAGATTGCAGCTTGCACATGCTCCGATTTTTTCCCCAGTTCTGCTGCAACATAGAAGTACTCGAAATTTTGTCTAAATCTCCTCCATTGCTCACAGAGGTCGCCATCGAGATTTAATGGGTCCACTTTTTTTAGGATATCCATGCTTCTTATGGTCACAATTCTAATATTTTTTGGCGGCCTTCCACGCGGCCTTTTTGTTGCCGATTTTTCAATTTTATTTTTCACTATTCCCATTAATTTTCCACTCACTGTACAGAACTTTATATAATTGTTTTGCCTTTTACCGACATCCTCGTCGCCATGTAGTGGGTTCAATTTAAATAAAAACACGAACTAATAGTTTCAAGCTTAACAATTTAATTCACTTTAAGAACAATCCATCTGAGGCCGGTGAGTGATAGCTGGCAACTGCCGCTGTTATCGTTCGTCTTCATTCTCTGACTTCGTTTGCTGATAACAGTTTCAGTTACTCCGTTACTCATTTCTATTTCATATTCACTACAAACGCAATACAAACGGCTCAAAATTTATCTCTGTCTATAACCAGGGAAGATATCTCGAAACATATAAATGATCTTCCACAAGATTTTTCGTCCGGCCCTGATGGTGTCCCTCCTGCTGTTCTAAAATCCTGTGCAGAGACCCTACTGTCTCCTATCCTATGTTTATTTCAGAAATCCCTCAATACAGGGCGCTTCCCAACCTTATGGAAGAACTCTTTTATAATCCCTGTTCATAAAAAGGGTTGTAAGAACGAAATATCTAACTATAGACCGATTGCGAAGTTATCATGTATACCAAAACTTTTCGAATCCATTATTTATTCTGCTATTGCCCCTATCTGCAAGAGACTTATCTCAACTAACCAACATGGCTTTCTTGCAGCTCGTTCCACTACTACTAATTTACTAGAGTTCTCTTCTTACACTGTTCGAGGCTTTGTCACTGGCTGTCAAACTGACTGTGTTTATACAGACTTCAGTAAAGCTTTCGACATGCTCTCTCACTCTATTATAGTTCTAAAACTAAAAAAATTAGGCTTTCCGCATGCCCTGGTTATGTGGTTCCAGTCGTACTTAGCCGACAGAACCTACCAGGTTCTATTCCGCGGAGCCAAATCTAAAAACATCGAGGCGTCCTCTGGTGTCCCGCAAGGAAGTCATCTTGGTCCTCTTCTTTTTATTTTATCAATCGATGACATTGTTACCCTGCTGAGGCACTGTAAAATCCTTATTTATGCCGATGACATCAAATTTTACCGCCACATAAGGAGTATCGAGGATTGCAAACTTCTGCAAGCAGACCTAAACACCTTCTATTCTTGGTGTTCCAACAACAACCTGGTCCTTAACATTAGTAAATGTGAGGTCATGACTTTTTGTAGAAAACGTGGCGTTATAACTTACGACTATACTTTTCTTGATAACAAGAACTCCCGCACTAACTCTGTTATCGATCTTGGGGTTAGGTTAGAAAGTAAGTTGGATTTCTCCACCCACATCAATTATATCTCTTCCAAGGGCAATTCAGTCCTGGGATTTATAAAAAGATGGTCCAAGGAATTCAACAACCCCCTTATCACAAAGCACTTGTACTTATCTTTAGTTAGGCCTTTACTTGAATACGCCTCCCAGGTATGGTCTCCTTACTACTCCTCCCATGTCGATAAAATCGAATCGGTTCAAAGGAAGTTCGTCCGTTTTGCACTCAATCACCTCCCGTGGGATGACCCACTTATTCTTCCGCCTTATGTGAACAGACTTAAATTGCTCAACTTGAGCTCTCTTCATAAGCGTCGCGAGGTCGCTGACGTTATATTCGTTCATCGTTTGTTGAATGACAAAGTTGACTCAGGCTTCCTACGAACCCGTACGTCATTTAGAGTGAACAACTACAACCTGAGAGGTCCACCTCTCTTGTACATTAATTCCTCTAATACCAATTATGGGATGTACGAACCAGTTAACCGCATGCTTATAAATGTTAACAAAAATGCGAGTGCTTTTAGCATGCAAGTTAGCGAAGATGTCCTTAAAAGGACTCTTTTTAATGTGGCGTGACTCCTTGTGTGTCCCACGTTTTCATTGTCTTTGCACGCTTCTCTGTTTGATGTTTTGTGCTCTTAAATGTTGCATTGTTTTTTGTTTTGTGTTTGCATGTCTTAGCCGAGCCACTGTGCAGTGGTAAATGTGACCGCGTTTGAGTGCAGGGACCGGACCGGCTCGGTACAGGAGTGCCGGGGAGGGTTGAGAAGGAACCCGCATTTTCGGTCGCATGATCGTTTTGCGGTGTTTTTTCTTCTTATACCCTTTTTGGTGCTTTCGGCCGAATTCGGTCCCTGCACATAAGCGTGGCCCGTTTCTCAGCCCAGCTGAGAAGTGTACTTCTGAGCTAGAAGATTAACTAACTCGATTATAAAATGGCCAATTAATAAGTCAAGTGTGGTTGTGCAGTGTTGAAAGTGGAAAAGCAGAGCAAGTTCTTGATACCCAAAACGGAAAATTTACGTTAAGTAAGTCGAAAAAACGAAAGCAAAAATCAAATCAGTTATAATTAGTGTTAATTTACAACAGAGTCGCGATTGAAAGTATATAGCCAGTGGATAATTGATGGGATTATTAACATTTTTTATTTAGCAGCTGGTAAAGTTGCCCAGACCTTGGAAGGTCATGCAATGTCGGTAAAAAGCCTTTGTTTCTCACGTAATTCACAAATGTTTATTAACCGCTTCCGGTGATGGCCAAGTTATATGATGTGCAGGGGTGGCGGAGCGCGTGGGGATGGAAGGAAAAGTGCACACGCACTTTCGCTTTGGGTAGGTAATCCACACCCAACATTTTTCATCCGAGAACGTGGCAGGGCCGTCTCGGTCGCTGGCGACGAAGGAACGTGGTTGAAGGATCGCACACAAGCATAGGTTTTTATACGAAAACTAAATATATTATATTAGAGCTAATAAGAACTGATAACTGTGTAGCTTAAGCTTTTTAAACCCCACCCCACTAGCATTTAAAAAAGGGATTCCCCGTCCCCGTTCCGAGGACTCCATGTGGCCAATGAGGCCATGCCGAAAGGGGCATTTCCTCATGAGCACCACAATCAGGGGCGTTTCCTCATGAACACCACCCAAAAAAAACAGCGATGAGGTATGCCTTATCAATTTCCCACAGGGGCTCTATAAGGCAAACCTCATTAAAAATGAAATGGGGCAATCAAAACATCTGCCTTGGCCAGTTTCACACGCGCCAACAGCCAACCAATAAAAATCTGCTGTGATCGCCCATTCCCTTTTGAAATTCGATGAAAAGTCGCATGGGCTTTCACATGAGTCAACCAACTGTACGTCAGAATGCTTTAGCTTGTTGTTGTTTTTAATCTTAATTTTCCTTTCTGCTATTCTATGTCTTTTCTTCCAGAAAGAAAAAACAACAACAATCACCCACGGTATACAGAAACAAGGTAATGTAATGGACAAATGTCATTTGAGTGCTGACGTCACTTGGCACGCTCTTCCCATATAAAATCGGAGTTGTGTTGTTGTTTCTGCATTAGTGCTGACGTCACTCGGCCCGAAATTTCTACGATATTCGAAGCTGTCAGTCTCTGTTACATTACCTTGTTTCTGTATACCGTGACAATCACCCAGCTGTCAAAAATTTGACTCGAAAATCTACTGAAAGAGTTGGTTCAAAAAAACTGCTCCCTCTCACCCTCTTCTCCCAAACGACGTTTTCAGTCGATTTTTGTTGGTTGGCTGTTGGCCCGTGTGAAACTGGCCCTTACGTTTTCGGAAAGCTTTTCAAAGAGCTTTAAAGAAATACCTTTATAGCGGAACGAGGAACGAACAAAATGAAACTACCGGCTAAGCGACCATAACCATGGCCACAAAAAATTAGAACCTATTTCTATTTTGTGGTTGACGCTTACAGTTCTACCAATGTATACAAATAAAAAAACACCGCTGCTAACAAACAAAACGTTACTATCATGACAAGAAAGGTAACTTTTCGACAAATTCTGGTGCGTACAATAGCCACCACCTTCACCAGACATTCCATGTTAATTTTAAATTTGAGGGTGGTTTATTTTAAAGTTAAAAAACGCATATTAGTTTAAATTAGTTTCAATTCAAATTTGAAACTCATTTGACAGGAAAATTTTATTTCATCGCCTACGATCATGGAAATATAAACTAAACACGGAATGGCTGTAAGCCAGATTAAGCGTACCACAATTCCTGATGTGTTTGAGTTCACTCGCTAGTAGTGGTCAGGCAGTGCAGGCCAAAATATGCAGAAATAATAAGAGGGACGTTTTAAAAGCGGGGCGATTAAAATTCCTGGCATAAAATCTATGCCCCCGGATATTGACTAGGCACGACACCATTCACTCAAGAAGCTACCCTTGACAGTTCGGCAATTTGTGTCCCACTTGTGCACACAATTGCTGTCCCTTGAAACAAGCTACCTTTAATGTGGTCGCTCACGTACAGGGTTTTTACACTACACAGCCGTTCCATGTTAGTTTATATTTCTATGCCTACGATATTGCTTTGCTCTATTATAATTTTAGTTTCACGATTGACAGCGATGGCATGATTTGAGAGCGATAAAGCTTTCGTAGCCCACGGCTTATGGCAAGTATTGTGTTCCTGCTATTAAGCTTTAGCTTAACTCAACCAAAGCTTTCGTTTTTGTTGTTGCATTGGTTCTCAAGGGATTTTTTTGGTGACCTGAAGGGTGCCTTTCAGTATACGCAATAGCCCAGTTCTGGTTCGATTACAAAGGTCAAGCTGCATTGGATGTGATTAGTACTCAGTTGGGGGTCGTATTGCTTTCGACACCGGCGCAGTTATTACTCACATATCCCCGCCGAAATTCTTAAAATTCACTCGGGCTCGGGTAGCAATGATTTTTCCTCAACGGGGCATTCCTAATGACGAGGCGCGAATGAGGAAAGGCGTTAGATGCCCTGTGTGGGCCTTATAGGGTAATCTACACGGGGTGCACATGAGGCAGTGGGTCTCATAGGGGTCCTCTCTATCCCCCTTACCTCAAAATTCTAGTCGGGCATAACCCCATAACAAAACAATTTAAAACCACATAACTCAATCGACAGTAAATAAAATTAGATTAACTTTATACATTTTAACCTTAACTGTTCACGTGCTCTCCACCCACAATGATTATGCTCCGCCGCCCCTGATGATGGGTAATATAATATTCAATTTTCTCCTTAAAAATCTTTTATATTTTTCCCCCTCCCTAACTAGAGGTCATTCTGATGTCGCTGGAACTTGATCTGTTCACCCATAATGGGTACTTTGCTTGTCATTTTTTGCTAATGGCAAGCACTGAAAGGAAATGTATGCATATTTTTACACAATGATCAGGAGCGCGTTCAAAAACCTTACTATGGTTAACCATGGTTAACTATGGTAAACTTGTGTCGTTCAAAAACTCCGTGGTTAACTACAACATAACCACGAGCATAGCTTTTTGGCGTTCAAAAACTCTCGTGGTTAACCATGGTGTAGTAAAATTTTAACGCTGCTCGGGAGCATGGTTAGCGATAGTTAAGAAGAAGAAGAATAAAAACAACTCTCTGACAGTTGTTTTAATGTACACACATGAACAAATCAAAGTGGGATTTGTGGGATTATTGCAAATAAATAATTAATGAAATAATTGATGCAATTAGCGAAGACTATTTTATGGAAAATTTATTTTGAAAATTTTTTTTATTTTTCTTTAACCTGTAGTTAACCACAGTGCGTTCAAAAACCTCCATGGTTAAACATAAACTTTCGTGGTTAAGTGAAGTGATGCAGCATAACCACAGCTTACCTCGTGGTTTACCATAGTAAGGTTTTTGAACGCGCTCCAGGTGTGGGGCGTTCATAAGGCGGCCATTACACGTTCATGCAAGCGGCAATCAATTCCACCAGTCATGATTAATGGAAATCAAAATAAACGGAGGATTACGTCAGTCAACACCTTAGACATTAGGTTTTCCGTCAGTCGTAGGCAAAACTGTGGAAAAATTGACAGCAAAACCTATCGTGTAATGGGCGCCTTACAGTTTCGGAAATGCCATATCAGAGGATAAATGTTTAGCTCTTTATAATTGCAATCACAATCGAAACTATTTGGATAACGTTCTTTTATACATTTTTTGTGTATTAACAAGCTACTTATTCCCTAAATACTAATAAATAAAACTTAAAGTGTTATTGAATAAGAAATAAATTTTTGTTATTAAAAAATCCCCTATAACCTCAATCTTAGGCTAATGTCCCATGAGTCTGAATTCAGACTATGAATTTTTCAGACTCGGATTTTTTCAGCTCAGATTTTGGTGTCACATAAGTCTGAATATTTCATATACCGTAGCTAGGAGACCAGTGTTGTGCAAAATTTTGTACAAAGTGTTTTTTTTATGTGGAAGTCACTGACATATAGATATGGACTGCTAATTGACAACTTTGAATGGCACCATTTTTCTCCAGAAGAAGAAGACCTTTTCTATGTAAACAATTTTTTTTTCGAATTTAGAGGAAAATAAGTAATGGGTGCCTTCCATTTAGACACAGAGAGACACAGTGTTACACTGTGTCCGACACAGAGGTGTTCCATCAACGACACAGCTAGACACAGCCGGGCACAACTAAGACAATGCTACCAACCCTCGCCAATTGAAATGTGATCGTTAATTTATAATTACAACAATATTGTTTCATTTTTAAGATACCCAGAATTTATAAGTTGTCGGGTAATTAATTTAAAGAAATTATCAACATAAAATTTACGATTTACTTGCCAAACAAAAATAAAAACGAGGAAAGTGCGCCGTGGTGGATTTTTCATGAACTTATGTGTTCCATTTGGGCTTACACAGAACGACACAGAGCGACACGCTGTGTCGGACACAATTGTCTTTCTGTGTCTAAATGGAAGGCACCCAATAAGATGTATGTTATAATTAATAGAAATAATTTTCCATCATTATTTTTTATTTAGTAGCAGTTTTTTCGTTAAATAAATGTATTTTTTTTAAATATGTGAGGGTTCTTTCCCTCTGTTTAACGAACTTTTAAAAATAACGAAAGTAGAGAAAGAAGAAAAACCTCTATAGCTGTCTAGTTTTTTCTAATTATGTTTATATCGCTGACATGCACTGAACTGTTTTTTATTTTAAAACCGATTAAAGTTCATAGGATTTTAACGGGGGAACTAGACAACGATAGTGCCACTTTTTTGTATGGGATTTTGCTTATTTAGCAGTCCATATCTATATGTCAGTGGTGGAAGTCTAAGTTCAGGTGTCACCCTTTGTACTACCAGTCCGTCATATCGTTCACGTCATGGCCAGATGTCTGAAATAAGAATGAATAAGGGGTGTATGGGCGACATAGCGATGAAGCTACGATAGGGACGAATGTAAGATTTGTAGATTATAGCCCTGGCCGACGCGACAGCTGGAGGAGGAAATTGTATCCTTTGAGAAATCCCAAGCATTGTGAAGCTTGTTTTGCAATTTGGAATATATGATTACTCCAACGCAGATCTTGTACATGTAATTTTTTTAATTTACGATGAATTCCAGTTTTAAATAATCCACAGATTTTCTTTGCTTTCAATGCACGAAATTAATTTTTCGCCGTCTAGTGCAGTAAAAAAAGGCTAAACATATGAAAAGATAGGTATAGCTCGAGCTTAAAATGTGAATTACTCCGGTTCTATAAGTCGGATCGGGGCAAACTAAATACCAGTCTCTTCGTAATAAAATTTCCAATAAATCATCGTTGGTACATAAGTACATAGCCTACAAAACGGAAAAAAGGAGAAAAAAACAGTATTTTTTTCAATTTAATGCCCAAGACAGTCAACTACACCAATTAGCATCAAACTTTCAAAAAATAAACTTTTTGATGTTATAAAAAGACCCTGAAAAATTGGTGGAGCTCGAAAAATGTAGTAAAGAAACTTGAATTGTTTATAACAAAAGTAGCACAAGTTTTTCGAGGTCCAAAACTTAGCAATATACTCCTGGTGACAGTGGCGGCTCCTGCCTCTGAAATTTGGTGGGGCTTGAAAAAAATATTAATTATCAATTCAAAACAATGAATGAGATTTTCTTTATGAAGTTCCACCGAATTTCAACAGTTCGCGGGAGACCACGTTTGTTGCAAACTTCCATTAATAAATCTTTTCGTTTGGGAAAGCATGAAAAAAATGACGGAAAAAGCAAATACATATAATAACGAAAAATATTGGTGTTTCTTTAATAACTGAGCATGCCCGTTTTAAGACTCAATTTAGTTGATGGGCATAACAATGCACAAAGTGTGCAAATGGATACAATTTTTTTACTAAGGTTTGTACCCCGGTTGTACTCCCACTTATTACAGCCCCACCATCATATGTTTGAGCAATCAATTTTTTTCTAAATTGTAGCATTTCAGCGCATTCTAAATCACATCAACTATACCTTTTGAGGAAAAGGTCAAAATGTGATAAAAACCGTTCAACAGGCTTATTATTTTTTTAACGAAACATAAAATCAAGACCATTTGCGATTTACACGAAATATCCGTAGTTTCATCAACTTGAGCAGATACAAAATTTGAAGTTCAGATTTCACTTCATGAAGATAAACCTGTAAACAGTATTCAAGTAACTCATTTTGTACGGTTTTCGAAGTGTTTTTTTTTGCGATTTGATTATTCTTCAAGTAGTCGTCGAATGCGATATCTATTGATCTGGTATATGTAACCATATCAAGAAATATCCTTCCATTACTACTTGTGTCCACGAAGAGCTAAATTGTAACCACCGCAAAACTTTAAGATATCTAAAATTCGACTTAATACTTGACGATCCTTTTTAACATTTTCATTATATTTTGCTATGGAACTCGCGTATCCTGAATCGATCTGTGAGAGAATATTGACCGTTCCGAAGGTTTGGTAATTTAAAGTATTTTTTAAATGTATAGCGCTCGTTTCAAGTTTTTAATTCGTTCCGATAAATGTTTTAAACCTGGATACCGATTTCTGTCCAAGCCGATTCTCCTCTATACCAAGCGCAAAAAAACAAAACAATGCATTTTTCCATATACTAACCGTAAGCGATTTCTTTTTAGAAACCAATCCAATGAAAATTTTCTACTTTGAGATTTTTCAGTACAAATTAATTTAAAATCAAATGGTTAATGGGGCCCTAAACGTTTAATTTCTAATTTTTCTTCTAATGACAACAAAGAAAATTTTTTCTTCAATAAATTATCTACGTGATTCATTTTAACCAAAAACAAAAATTAAATTAAATATAATTTAAGAAAATTATATATTACAAAATGGAATATTAATATTTATTGCAAATAATTTAATAAATAATAATTTAATAATATTTATTGGCGAATAATTCAATATATATCTACCGCAATTCTGCAAGCACACACTTAACATTTAAAAATCAACTTGTAACTGTCAGTTAAAATTCAATCTCCAATTAGCTCTGTTTCCAATAAAAATTTATCTTTTTACTACTTTTTACTACATTTGTATCAAAATGTTTGCTACTGGCTGAATAAAATCAGCCCCTCAGGTATATAAAATCCATAAGTGTAAAAAAAGTATCAAAATATTCGGCCAATTAGTAGCATATGCAGGCAAAATCACTTTAGAAATATAATAAACAAAACTAAAAGAACGAACCGACAACACTGTCATTATATGTTCGTTAGTAAACCCAAGAGAGCAAGAGAATCCACTGGCATGTGTATTAAGGCCGTATCAGAACCTAAAAATATGCAGCGTGCAGCAGCAGCACCAGAGCAACATGCTGCAGTCGGTATCAGATCCTAGTATTTTCCGCTGTGCAGCGCACTTTTTATTTGATAGCTAAACCTCAAATTAAAAATTTAAAAATTGCACTAGTTCTACCAATTATTACTCCATGTCCTTTTAAATAATTTAAAACAAAAAATTCCGCGTCTCCTTGTTTAAAATCACTTGCCGCATTACGAAGTGTCAAAAGTGCTGCATGTATATGCAGCAAAATTAGGATTTGAGATGAAAATGCAGCACGCTGGTCTGGTGCTGCTTTGCTTGTCATTTTACCAGCCTCAGCCAATAGAAACACTTGTCGTTGCAGCGCTGCAGAGGTTCTGATACGGCCTTTACATATCATTGAAGAGAATCCAAATGAATCCTAGGGCTAATAAATTTTAGCCCCGCTTGCATGGAGGCTATACAAGGAGACAAAACTACGTGTTGTCAATTTTCGTTTGATTATTAGTGGCGCTGCAGTCAAATGTACCCCAAAAAACATGGCCGATTGTATTTATCCGGTTCATGGCAAAGTTCGTTTATTACTATTTTACGTTTACCAGTTTACAACTGTTTACCAGCTTCTAAATTCAATTTATATCAATGCGATTATTCGTAATTAATCAATTTTTGATTTATTAATTTCATGTGCGGTACATCGGACAAAGGTGACATCTGTGGCCAAAAATGAACTAGAAGTTTAGTTTCTTCTACCCATCCATCACGGTATACCGTGCCCATCCATTTCCTGTCATTTTCCCCATAAGAGTTTTGTCTCCTTGTATATTCTCCATGCCCGCTTGGTAGAACAAAAGTTCATGAATCAATCGCCTTAAATTTGCATTCAAAATGGTTCATCTTCGGGGCTGACTAAATGATAGCCCCTGAGGAGAGAATTACATGTAAATGGGTATGGAATTATGATTCGGCCAGATTATTTTGATAGAGAGTTGAGTTTTTCTTATTTTTTTTATTTGCTCTTTTTTTATACTTTTCCTACGAATTTCTACTTCGAATATTTTTGTGCGGTATTATTTTGAATTTTTTTTTAGAAATTGTAATAAATTGCAAAGAAAATTTGCGTTGCTTTTTTGTAACAATGAAATTAATTAAAAAATGTGTGAATATGATTTGCTCGACAATTTCTGGTGGGGCTAAGCCCCACTAGCCCCTAAAGACGAGCCGCCACTGCCTGGTGATATCCCAAACAGGATAAAATTATAATTTCGCTGTTACCAGACTGTGCAAATAAAAATGTTTTTTTACTGCACTAGACATTTTTTAGTATAACCTTACACACGCACGCCTTTTGTTTAACTGAAAAATTCAGACTCATCTGACATGGCGCGATAAGGAAACATGTAAGAGAGCGAATTTTTATTCCAATTCTGAAAATTTTAGACTACATTTTCAGACTGAGTGGTCTGAATTTTTTCAGACCGTTTGGAATTTCTCATTCATGTGACACGGCACAATTCATTTCTGTGCATTTTTAGACGCTCTGAAAAATTCAGTCTGAATTCAGACTCATGTGACATTAGCCGTATTCAAGCAATCTGGCAGCAAACCCGGACCACCGAATCGTTTCCATGTGTGTGCGCATGCGGTGTTCATGGCTTGTAATATAGAAGCTATGGTTTTACTACATATAGTCCATTCAAAACGCGCTTTAGGTGTTCCATTCCAACATAACACCGTTAAGAAAATCGAACCCTACAAGGATTTTGGGTCGCTGATCACGAAAATCCCGTCTGGGTCCGGCGGTCCTAAAATATGGGTCTCACCCTTAAAATCGCAAAAAACACCCCTTTTTAAGGGGTTTTCGCGATAATTACAATAATAATGAAAAATTATCCGATAAAATGCACTTTTTTCAATATTTATTTGCGATGGTGGTTGATTTATACTAAATCAAGCTAAACTTTATGATAAGGGATGATCCTAAAGGGTTAAAACCACCCCTAAATCGACTCAAAATAAAAAAAAAGTTTAAAAGCGATCACGCTATTGATTAAACACGGTGTAAAAGATTTTGTTGTTCACCTTAACTCACCAAACTTAGTTTGGTTGCTTACATACACATATAACTATAGTTTGATCCCAAATAATTATTTCACATTTGCTTTCTGGTAGTTGCCTTATAATAATGTTTGTATGGAGATTTTGTTTGATTGTCAGGTCTTAATTGTGCCATTGATGTGAGAAAAGAAACGTGCTGGCGCCAGAGCGAGCTTTTTTTCCGACCATTTTTGAATTTGTTTTTTTTTGGTAACGAGTAAAATTTTGTTTATTCAGGCGATCTTTTTTGCTTTACTTTATATATGTCTTCTTATCTGTAAATTATTAATATATGGCATTTACCGTGTGGCTGGCATAACCGCCCCCCCCCCCTTAACGTTTGTTTGGGTTGATTAGGGAGGGGGTGGTGTCTCGATTTTTTTACGGTTTCGAGTGCTTCTCGAGAAGGGCTCTTCAGGGCTCCCGACTCAATGGAGCATGAGCAAGTATAATGGCGCCCAACCTTCGTAAACAGTATATTTGCGCCGTTGTGCATAACACAGGTTTGAATGTAGTACATGAGTCGGCTTTCAACAATTCTGGCGGGATGCCATCTTTTCCAAAAGCTTTACCATTGGCCATAGCATGAATTGCGGTTACTATTTCTGTCTTGGATCGGGTACGAGTGGTGATTGTTATTGGCTGTGCATTGTTGGTGTATTCCAGTTTCCTGTGAAAATGTGACGTTCAGGGCGTCGAAGAAATAATCTCTTCATCTTTGGAATGTGTCCTCGTCGCTGCACAGCAACCTTCCATCTGCAATCTTTACGGCATGTTTTTTAGGGTTTGCCGAGAACTGTTTATTAATTTGGTACAGCACCTTACTGTTGACTGTGTTTGGCTTGTTTTCTAATATCCTATACTAATAATTTAAACATTGTTCCTTGTTATAAACCTGTAAACAGTATTCAAGTAACTCATTTTGTACGGTTTTCGAAGTGTTTTTTTTTGCGATTTGATTATTCTTCAAGTAGTCGTCGAATGCGATATCTATTGATCTGGTATATGTAACCATATCAAGAAATATCCTTCCATTACTACTTGTGTCCACGAAGAGCTAAATTGTAACCACCGCAAAACTTTAAGATATCTAAAATTCGACTTAATACTTGACGATCCTTTTTAACATTTTCATTATATTTTGCTATGGAACTCGCGTATCCTGAATCGATCTGTGAGAGAATATTGACCGTTCCGAAGGTTTGGTAATTTAAAGTATTTTTTAAATGTATAGCGCTCGTTTCAAGTTTTTAATTCGTTCCGATAAATGTTTTAAACCTGGATACCGATTTCTGTCCAAGCCGATTCTCCTCTATACCAAGCGCAAAAAAACAAAACAATGCATTTTTCCATATACTAACCGTAAGCGATTTCTTTTTAGAAACCAATCCAATGAAAATTTTCTACTTTGAGATTTTTCAGTACAAATTAATTTAAAATCAAATGGTTAATGGGGCCCTAAACGTTTAATTTCCAATTTTTCTTCTAATGACAACAAAGAAAATTTTTTCTTCAATAAATTATCTACGTGATTCATTTTAACCAAAAACAAAAATTAAATTAAATATAATTTAAGAAAATTATATATTACAAAATGGAATATTAATATTTATTGCAAATAATTTAATAAATAATAATTTAATAATATTTATTGGCGAATAATTCAATATATATCTACCGCAATTCTGCAAGCACACACTTAACATTTAAAAATCAACTTGTAACTGTCAGTTAAAATTCAATCTCCAATTAGCTCTGTTTCCAATAAAAATTTATCTTTTTACTACTTTTTACTACATTTGTATCAAAATGTTTGCTACTGGCTGAATAAAATCAGCCCCTCAGGTATATAAAATCCATAAGTGTAAAAAAAGTATCAAAATATTCGGCCAATTAGTAGCATATGCAGGCAAAATCACTTTAGAAATATAATAAACAAAACTAAAAGAACGAACCGACAACACTGTCATTATATGTTCGTTAGTAAACCCAAGAGAGCAAGAGAATCCACTGGCATGTGTATTACATGTCATTGAAGAGAATCCAAATGAATCCTAGGGCTAATAAATTTTAGCCCCGCTTGCATGGAGGCTATACAAGGAGACAAAACTACGTGTTGTCAATTTTCGTTTGATTATTAGTGGCGCTGCAGTCAAATGTACCCCAAAAAACATGGCCGATTGTATTTATCCGGTTCATGGCAAAGTTCGTTTATTACTATTTTACGTTTACCAGTTTACAACTGTTTACCAGCTTCTAAATTCAATTTATATCAATGCGATTATTCGTAATTAATCAATTTTTGATTTATTAATTTCATGTGCGGTACATCGGACAAAGGTGACATCTGTGGCCAAAAATGAACTAGAAGTTTAGTTTCTTCTACCCATCCATCACGGTATACCGTGCCCATCCATTTCCTGTCATTTTCCCCATAAGAGTTTTGTCTCCTTGTATATTCTCCATGCCCGCTTGGTAGAACAAAAGTTCATGAATCAATCGCCTTAAATTTGCATTCAAAATGGTTCATCTTCGGGGCTGACTAAATGATAGCCCCTGAGGAGAGAATTACATGTAAATGGGTATGGAATTATGATTCGGCCAGATTATTTTGATAGAGAGTTGAGTTTTTCTTATTTTTTTTATTTGCTCTTTTTTTATACTTTTCCTACGAATTTCTACTTCGAATATTTTTGTGCGGTATTATTTTGAATTTTTTTTTAGAAATTGTAATAAATTGCAAAGAAAATTTGCGTTGCTTTTTTGTAACAATGAAATTAATTAAAAAATGTGTGAATATGATTTGCTCGACAATTTCTGGTGGGGCTAAGCCCCACTAGCCCCTAAAGACGAGCCGCCACTGCCTAGTGATATCCCAAACAGGATAAAATTATAATTTCGCTGTTACCAGACTGTGCAAATAAAAATGTTTTTTTACTGCACTAGACATTTTTTAGTATAACCTTACACACGCACGCCTTTTGTTTAACTGAAAAATTCAGACTCATCTGACATGGCGCGATAAGGAAACATGTAAGAGAGCGAATTTTTATTCCAATTCTGAAAATTTTAGACTACATTTTCAGACTGAGTGGTCTGAATTTTTTCAGACCGTTTGGAATTTCTCATTCATGTGACACGGCACAATTCATTTCTGTGCATTTTTAGACGCTCTGAAAAATTCAGTCTGAATTCAGACTCATGTGACATTAGCCGTATTCAAGCAATCTGGCAGCAAACCCGGACCACCGAATCGTTTCCATGTGTGTGCGCATGCGGTGTTCATGGCTTGTAATATAGAAGCTATGGTTTTACTACATATAGTCCATTCAAAACGCGCTTTAGGTGTTCCATTCCAACATAACACCGTTAAGAAAATCGAACCCTACAAGGATTTTGGGTCGCTGATCACGAAAATCCCGTCTGGGTCCGGCGGTCCTAAAATATGGGCGTCACCCTTAAAATCGCAAAAAACACCCCTTTTTAAGGGGTTTTCGCGATAATTACAATAATAATGAAAAATTATCCGATAAAATGCACTTTTTTCAATATTTATTTGCGAAGGTGGTTGATTTATACTAAATCAAGCTAAACTTTATGATAAGGGATGATCCTAAAGGGTTAAAACCACCCCTAAATCGACTCAAAATAAAAAAAAGTTTAAAAGCGATCACGCTATTGATTAAACACGGTGTAAAAGATTTTGTTGTTCACCTTAACTCACCAAACTTAGTTTGGTTGCTTACATACACATATAACTATAGTTTGATCCCAAATAATTATTTCACATTTGCTTTCTGGTAGTTGCCTTATAATAATGTTTGTATGGAGATTTTGTTTGATTGTCAGGTCTTAATTGTGCCATTGATGTGAGAAAAGAAACGTGCTGGCGCCAGAGCGAGCTTTTTTTCCGACCATTTTTGAATTTGTTTTTTTTTGGTAACGAGTAAAATTTTGTTTATTCAGGCGATCTTTTTTGCTTTATTTTATATATGTCTTCTTATCTGTAAATTATTAATATATGGCATTTACCGTGTGGCTGGCATAACCGCCCCCCCCCTTAACGTTTGTTTGGGTTGATTAGGGAGGGGGTGGTGTCTCGATTTTTTTACGGTTTCGAGTGCTTCTCGAGAAGGGCTCTTCAGGGCTCCCGACTCAATGGAGCATGAGCAAGTATAATGGCGCCCAACCTTCGTAAACAGTATATTTGCGCCGTTGTGCATAACACAGGTTTGAATGTAGTACATGAGTCGGCTTTCAACAATTCTGGCGGGATGCCATCTTTTCCAAAAGCTTTACCATTAGCCATAGCATGAATTGCGGTTACTATTTCTGTCTTGGATCGGGTACGAGTGGTGATTGTTATTGGCTGTGCATTGTTGGTGTATTCCAGTTTCCTGTGAAAATGTGACGTTCAGGGCGTCGAAGAAATAATCTCTTCATCTTTGGAATGTGTCCTCGTCGCTGCACAGCAACCTTCCATCTGCAATCTTTACGGCATGTTTTTTAGGGTTTGCCGAGAACTGTTTATTAATTTGGTACAGCACCTTACTGTTGACTGTGTTTGGCTTGTTTTCTAATATCCTATACTAATAATTTAAACATTGTTCCTTGTTATTTTATACTTACACAATAATGATTTGTTTTTTCCTTGTTACATAACTTAAGTGTACAGAACTCGTACATATATTTTTTTAGCCGCAATAATGATCGTTCAAGTAAAACAGCTCATTAGATTTAAAATTATATTGTGTAAATAAAATGCATAATCCAACTTGCAATACACATCAAATACTGAATATAACACTAATGAAGTTTTTTATTAAATATTACATAAAGAAGTGAATAGATAAATAACCTTATTGGAATGTTTAATAGTAAATACCGGTAAGTAGCAACACAAATAAATTTACTGACACAATATTAAAGATTAACTACTACATTTCAACTTAAATAATATAAGATACATACATTATAACTTTCAGAGGAGTTTCACATAAACGAAAAAAAATGTTCAAAAATAATAATGTTATATAATTGTCATATTCGACTTTAGTTGCTATTAAAGTGGACTAGAGTATATTTTCACTTAATATATTAATTAAGTAGGTGGTGCTAATTTGCACAGAAAAGCAACTTAAGCAATCAAACTGAAGAAACGTTTTATAAAAACTCATTTTTATGTGATCATTTATACATAAATTTGTGTGCTGGTTTTTTTCAAGCATGTAAAATGTAGCATAACGCATTTAAGGCACGATAAAAATCCAATGTGTTTGCATTTCAGCTTATTGTTGAACTAAAATGATTAATGCTACTTTTTTGTTCTGATTTGTAGAGCTCTTTTGCAGAGTAAACTTCTATTTAAAACTAATCGTTCTTCGACAGGGCATCTTACAAACTTTGCTTTATATAACCGACCACTGCATGACGCTGGTATCATTACCACCAGTTGAAATGAGCCTTGTGTCATCGTATAGAAATTCTACAGAAGTAACATGGCTACTGTGGCCGCCATAATTGTGTGGTAATGTCTGAAAATAAATATATATGTGGTTAAAATATTTCTTTTTATTATATTTGGTCTAAAGAAACCTTTGGCTGAGATGCAGGATAAGCAAATAATCGAACTCTTCCAAAGTCGTCTCCCGAAGCTATTAATGTTTTATCATTACTTCTGCCAGCTGTGTTTACATCCGTTCCATCCGCGTGTTCTGGCCAAATTCCAACGGTGTTGAAGGATAATGTACAAGTCTGTGTAACCCATTGCACATCACGTACTGAAGAAGATGCTGTAATTTGTCGGCATGTACTAGCGTTCCCTGTGAATAGAAATTAAAAAAATAATGCCAGATCTTTTTTTTATATCGATGCATCGACTAATTTTTTTTATATCATACAATATTTTCATAAAATTCAAACCAATTCTCGAAATGATTCGTCTTTATCAAGGTTTTCACTACAACGTCATACTCAGTAATGGTTAAAAAAATCGTGCCATCCAATACACTTGATCCAGTAAGCCTAGAGCTCACATTTCACAAAGAGTGAGTCGTATCGTAAATAATAATTCATTTCCCGTATTACAACTTTCTATGTATTCGCGAAACGTAATTGTCGAAATTATTTGTAAAATATATTGATCTAAATCTATTGAGTGGTTTCTGTAATTCGTCGTTGTGAAAATCTTTGGGCTTCTGCATAATTCTCTGACATTTTATTCGGCCTGTGGGATAACCCTGAAAAATAATACCAAAATGTCGATAAGGCTGTGCTGAATAAAAATTGCTGACCAACAAAAACATAAACTCTGAAGAAGGCAGGAATGCGTTTATTCATTCCTCATTGATCCAAATCTGTGAAGTCTAGGTTCAATAGATGGTTTAACCGAGAATGCATAAAAACAATAAAAACTATAGAAACCGCCTGCACGAATTCTGCGAGTGAATAGTTTCGACGAGAGTACATTAAACTAAGAAATTCCTGTAAATCCACCACCAAGAAAGTCTATTCATCATTTGATAACAGGTTAAGAAGTAAACTCTAACACAACGGTTGACATCAAAAATTTGTAGCCCTTGCTAATGTCCATCAAGAACTTTGCTACATGTACTACCCTTTCGTCATATCGCTCATTCCAAGTGAAACCGAACGCTGATTTTCAAATTTTCACTGTTTCTTTAGAATTGAAGTAGGAACACGATGATGTTTTTCCAAAACTTTAAGTTGGTGAGTTGATGATGAAAAATGCTAATGCAATTTTATAAACAAACTAGCTGGGACCCGGTGCGCTTATGCTGAGCCCATAAGCCAATAGTACTAATCAGGTGATATGAATTTTAATATACAGTAGGAGAGTTTGAAAAGGGCAATTTTTTGGTATTTTTGATTCCAAAAAACAAAATGTGAAACTATTAGGGATCTGACATTTTGATCGAGACAATAAAAACTATCCAATGACATAGCATTTTTGGAGATATAAATTTTCATAGACAGATGAAATGTCTTAATGAAATGCTTATTTTCTGTATTTTGGATAGCTGGGACCCGGTTCGCCTCGCTGCACCCAACGTTTAAACATTTAAAATCAATCCAAACCTTCAAAATTCAACTCTTCTTAACCATTAACAAACAACCAACTATTCCTATAAAAGTTGGAGTCATTAGATTCAAAATATGTACATTTATTTGCACTATGACCAAAATTGCCTGTGTATTCTGTTAAAACCATGAACGTTAAAAGATTTAAAATTAATGAAAATATCAGCATCCAGCACTCGAAATTCGAGGGCCATTTTCTATAGCTTTTTTTAATTTAAATCTAGAAGTCTGCAATAGCAAAATTTTTCGAGAACAATAAAACTAAATTGAAAAATGAAACAAATTTTTTATAGTTGGAAAAAGCAATGCCAAAAAACCAAGTTTTATTTTCTCTTATATTGCGAAATTGTGTTCGTCAAAACATGTGAAATTAATGCAAATATTGGAAATCAAACTATTCGCAATATATAAGGAAACAACCAATACTTATTTCTGTAAAATTTGGAGACATTAGATTCAATATGCTTTCATATTAAGTGCGACCAAAATTACCTATGCATGTATTCTTTTACAAAACTTGCTGGTAAACTATGTTTTTGGTTTTGTTTTCCGGCGCGTAAATAAACAAAGATGATGCCTTTCCGACTCGCTGCATCCAACCTTAAGACATTTAAAATTAATCCAAATCTTCAAAATTCAACTCTTCAACAAATATTTCTAGCCATTAACGAAAAACCAATTATTCCTATAAAAGTTCGAGAGTTTGGATATTGGTTTGTTTGCCTAATTCTGCGAAGTATGTATGTCTTCAGTCATGCCGTTCTTGTATTTTTCCCACAAAACCGATGGTTCTGTTGGGTTGGGTATAATGTCGTCAATATAATTGCGAACAATTGACGAATGTTATTCAAATGCTGCATCAGTAAGTGTCAGATACCAATGATTGTCGTCTTCGAGCAATTGCAACTCGCGACATGCATCTTGAAATGTATTGAATATTTGACTGTCTTTACATTCAATACGCGTGCGATAGTTGGATGTGGTTCGCCTTGTCTACGTGGATTTCATTTTTTACCTGATTTGTTCCATGTATAATAGCAAGGGATGTCGGTATATAACAATGTTGTTGCGAATTGTCCGAAAATATTGGTGGCTGGAAAGCTCGTTGGGGAGCATTTTCTTCAGTGAAATATACACGTTGACCGTTTTCAAGATGTACCGCACTCTGAGGCATAATGCAAAAACGCGACATTTATATATTTTCTTATTAACCCTTTATTTAATCGCACCAATTAAAAGATTTTCGCATTTTTCGGTGGAAGTATATAAAGAACAATGGATGCTAATATTTTACAGCTTTCCCAATGTTCACAAATATTTTTATTTTGTATATAAATTATATGTTTCTTAACTGGTGTGTTTTTGCGGGCTCCGGCAGTTATAGTATACAGTCCATAGTACATAGTATATAGTACACAGTACACTGTACACACTGTACACTCAGTACACTCAATACACTAATTCATACGTTGTCACTCGTAAAAATCGGAGTGCTTTTTTAAAGCTAACGGTTTTTTATATGTACATGACAATTAAAATTAAATATTTTTTCGCCCCGCCAACTTAAATATAATCAGCTTCGACAACAGCTTCACTTATCTGGACCAAAATTATCCTATCTTTCAATCTGGAACCAACCCTACACATTCCCAAATTTTCATTGAAATCTGTTGGGCGGTTTCGAAGATTAGCGTGTACAAACATTGTGGCACGTAGTTTTTATATATTAAGATAATAACAATTTAATAATATCAAACGCAAATTTTAAATATACCACTACATAGAGTGACTCAAGAACTTCAAAATCGACCTCTTTAATTTTTTTGTACGACCAATGGGTTCGACGATACAGTAATTTGAATGGGCGGCCGCGCGGCTTTTTTTGAAATTTCTTGCAATTTACAACCCTGGAGTTCTTTTGAAAAATTTTTTTTGGCGAAACATGGGTTCCATTATTTCATGTGTAGAATGCGTCTGCAAAATTTAAAAAAAATCGGGATGAGCAATTATAATTTTTACCGAAAAACGTCCGGTTTGGTATGGAATGACCGAAATGTAGATCTAGATTGAGAAAAAATAAAGAAGACTCAAAAATAATTCACTTACAGTACAATACTTCGTAGTCCCCAGAATTGCTTCTGATAATTTGACCATCCTCAGACCAATCGATGTGAGTTACAAAGCTGGAGTGTCCCTACAAATAGTACAAATAAGTAAATGCTTTTTATAATTTAAAAAATAAATTTACCATGCATTTACCAATTTTGGCAAATTTGTAAAACTGATACACATAAATTGCATTATCTCGTGATCCCAAAGCTAACAGCTGGCCATCTGGGGAAAATTTAATTACTTGAATTGGTTCTTGACCATCAGTAAGTTGAGCAAGCATTTCTCTAGTAGAGGTGTTGAACACCATCCATCGACCAGTTATTCCTCCAACCACAACACATTCTCCATCTGGTGAAAAGGCGCATGATTGTATCTGTTCTCCAATATCCTTGCTCCATACGACTGAGTGATATAAAGCATCCCATAATTGAAGAAGTCTGTCATTGCCTCCAGTTACAAATTGAGCCATATTTGGATGTGTAGCAAGTCCCCACAATTCATCCGTATGGCCCATAACAACTGGGGAGAATCCCAACTCTAAGGTTCCTACTAAAATGCAATTTCGTGTTGTTCCAACTAATAATTGAGAGCCTTTTCCTTCCGATATAACACGAATTCCTCCGAAATGGGGTTCGATTATTCCTTCGACTCCCACTTGATTAACGTCACTATCGAAAACTACAAGCCGTCCATCTTTTCCACCTCCTGATACAAGACCACCATCTTTTAAGGAACATAAACTAAATATTGATCCTTCGTGAACTTTCCTACAAAATACATTAATGGAATAGTTTTTTTTTCTTTTGCTTTTCATGAAAATTTTACTTAAAGAAGCGAGAAATTGTATTTGTTCCTCTGCCCCAAATGATGATATTGCCATTTGAATCGCCGGTTATTACATCGCCAGCTGGATTAAACGCAATGCATGTGACGTATTTGGGCTTTTCTCTGCTTTCAAACACACCCAATCGTTTATATAATGTTCCATTTTGATCCAATGTCCAAAATGCCACATGAGATTTTCCGACAGTTATAATTTGGTTGCGATCTAGAGGATGGAATTCAACGGCTACAACGGTGTCCACAGAACACTAAGAAATTACAAGATATTTTTATTAGTAATATGATTTGACTATATAAATAGTACATATAAAAAATGTTTTCGTCAACTGTAAAGCAACAAGAAATTAGGTAACTATGTAATCTTTTACCTCCACCGAAGCCAGCACCTAACCCGCTTGAGAAAGAGGGAGATGAAAGGAGTCGAACACCGAAATGCCGATAAACGCCAAGACTTGGAGAAACTATACAGGGTGTCCCACGAAAAGTAACAAAGCGGCCGGCTGTGGATAGGTTTTGGATAGACGAACAAAAAATCGTATGGGTGGGGGGGGGGGAAATCGTAACGGTTTAGCCGCTAGGGCGTTTTGAAGTTTTTTTGCTAGAGTTTTACATATCACCCTGTATTTTTGTAACCCTATGACCTATTTTCATAAATAAAGTATCAGTGTACGCAGAATACTCCCACCTATCTAAAGCTGTAAAAAAGAAGGTTCTACCGTACCAGGTTCCAGAGCAATGAGTCATCAAAGTCAAAATTTTGGTTTTTTTTTACTAAAATTTCAACTAAAACCACCATTTTCTCCAAAAAATACGTGATAAACCTAAACTTTTTTTTGCAAAATTAGAAAGCTTGGACAATTTCCTATGAATACTGTCTAGAAAATTGTTTTCCTACGACTTCTAATTTTGGAGTTAAAAGCAATTTTAATGCTAAAATTGGGTCTTTTTTAGTACTTTTTCACCTAAGCTTTGCTAAAAAGTACCAAATAAGCACCAAATAAGGTCAATTTCAACATCAAACTTGCTAATAACTTGAAAAGTAAAGGCCGTAGCATAAAAATTGTCTGGACATTATTCATAGGAAATTGTCCAAGCTTTCTAATTTTGCAAAAAAAAATTTAGGTTTATTACGTATTTTTTGGAGAAAATGGTGGTTTTAGTTGAAATTTTAGTAAAAAAAACCAAAATTTTGACTTTGATGACTCATTGCTCTGGAACCTGGTACGGTAGAACCTTCTTTTTTACAGCTTTAGATAGGTGGGAGTATTCTGCGTACACTGATACCTTATTTATGAAAATAGGTCATAGGGTTACAAAAATACAGGGTGATATGTAAAACTCTAGCAAAAAAACTTCAAAACGCCCTAGCGGCTAAACCGTTACGATTTCCCCCCTCCCACCCCTACGATTTTTTGTTCGTCTATCCAAAACCTATCCACAGCCGGCCGCTTTGTTACTTTTCGTGGGACACCCTGTATAAAGGTGTACTTCATAGTATAAAACGCTTTAGATCAGTAGCTAGAAAAGTAGGCTCAAGTCAGTCTTGTGGTTGAATAGGGTGCAGCCCCCTATTATAAGGAAAAACTAGAAAACGTAATGTTACTCAAGAAAAAGAACCCCGACCGATAACAAGGGCAGCGACTTAGGATACAGAATTTATAGTTGAAAATAACGGCACGCATTTAGTAATTCATTTCAAAGTTGACACTTCGAGGATCTGGCATTTACGATACTGCATTAAAATAATTTTAGTTGAGCTAAACGATAGGATCGGAAAAGAAAAGTTTTCTCGCCCCTTAACCATACAGCTAACATGACGAAGGTAATGACAATGCGATAAAACTTAGGCTGCAAATATTCCCCAGCCTACTTGAAGTAAACAAGGAAATATTTCGAGGACACTAAACTAATATACTTTGTGGAGACGGCACGGCCTCCCTGGATCGACCTAACATCAATCAAGCGTGCTCCAAGGAAATATAGAGATAATTACAGATGGAATGCTAGAGGAAACCCATAGACCTACTCGAAGTGTGTGGTTCGAAAATGATGCATGGTAGAAACAGAAAGGCAAATTAAGCGTATAAAGAAAGCTAAAAAGGCCGAGCACACAAAACACAGAAGAATAATACCAAGTTAGAACAAGATAAGAAAGAAGAGGGCATAAAGTAAAAAAACCATACGAAAAACCCAAGATAGAAGAATTAGAAACCGTTCATAGCGAGTGGTGTAGAAAAGAAGAATAACAGCTTGTAAATACATGCGAGACAGGATCCGTACTAAATCGACAGGTGAATATTGCAATCAACTACTGGAGTAAAGGCTGGCCGCACATTGGATGCGTTTTCGTACGAATTTGTCTTGTACGAACACGTACGAATACGCACGAACGATCCCGATACTCCAAGTACTATAGTACCTCGCACACTAGGTGCGAACTAGTCGTACGTGTACGTGCGTATACTTCCGACGTCCGAAATCAATCCCAGCATGCTCGGATTTTTTATGCGGTCGTACGTTAAAAATACAATATTAGTCGAGGAAATAAAGCACTAAAAATTGCCGAATCTAGGATTTTTTGAACAGTAAGATGGATCTTAATGCGGTTTTTTGTGTTCGATTCACGAGAGCGTCTACATACTTTGTGACCGGCAGTGGTGAATTCATTTTGAAAAAATGCATTTCCTGCAATAAAAATATGCATTTTAGAAGTGCATCTCAAAGACATTCTACCAATCGGTAAATATTGAAGGAAATGAGTCGAGTTTTGCTACTCGGGGGTTTTTGGGGTCGCTGAACACGAAAATAACGACGGCAATGGTCTCCGAGGTACCTGGTGCCCAGGGTGTACGGTAACACCCCTTTTTAAGGGGTTTTCGCGATAAATTCAATAATAATGAAAATAATCCAATGAAATACACTTTTTTCAATATTTATTTGCGAAGGTGGTTGATTTATACTAAATCAAGCCCAGCTTTATGATAAGGGATAATCCTTAAGGGTTAAAACCACCCCTAAATCCACTGAAAATAAAAAAAATTGTAAACATTTTTTTTTCACGTTTATGCTTTAAATTCCATTGTATGCGTACTCTCTAAAAATGAGCCAGTGAAAAATTTACTGGTTCATCCAGTAAACAATAATTTCAATGGAAAACCAGTGCATCCGCGTCTGTTTACTGATTGAACCAGTGAAAAGTTCTCTCTAAAAATGAATTAGTAAAAATTTCACTGATTCAACCAGTGAATTATAATTTCATTGTTTCAACCAGTGCAAAAATATATGACTCATATTCTAGGAAATTATCTTCGGCTTCAATAAACCGGCTCTCGTTTGATCACGGAGGGCAAGCAGCATTTCAGTGCTTTGATGGGGACCCGCTTGGGAAAACGGCACTCGCGCTAGAAAAAAGCTTTTTTCTTTTTTTACGTGAGTTTCACTTGTTCCACCACTGAAATTTCACTGTTTCCTATTGGTTGACTAAGCAATGGTTCAACCAGTGAATTTTCACTGGAAACCAGTGAATAGTTACTGGTTCGTTTTTACAGAGTATTGTCAGGCAAAAATAAATTTATTTTCAACCCTAAAGGGGTTAAAACTACCCCTATAATTTGAAAAATCAACTTTAAATAAAAGAAATTGCAAAAAAAAATTTGCTTGAAATTTGGTTGAATAGTTATTATCAGCGAAGAATATATTATTATCAACCCTTGAGCGGGTAAAACTACCCCTAGATTAAAGTTGTATTTGAAAAAAGATAGAAATTTTTTTTCCATTTAAATTTTATTTGTATCTACGAGAACAAATTTTTCTTCAATGTATTTTTTATTCTGTTTCGAGTTAGGGGTTTTAGGTGGTTTGGAGGGGTTAGAATAAATATCCCAAATTTTTAATAATATATCATTAAAAATAAAAATTATATGCAAAAAAGAAATTTAATCTTTTTTCAAACTTAACTTTAATCTAGGAATAGTTTCACCCCCTCAAGGGTTGATAACAATATATTCCGATTTCAGTTATATTCCGATAATAATATAGACCGATTTCAGAAACATATACATAATTAAATCTAATTAAAAAAAGCTAAATACCAAAACTTGGTTCTTCTTATTATTAAATCACACCCCGAGGCAACTACAAACTCACGATACTTTCCAAAATCTATGGAGAAATGGCGGAACGACTCTCCAGATCACTTAATTCAATAAAATGACTAAAACTTCATTGAATCGATTGATAAACAGAAAAATAATTTAGTACAACGTATTAGTTCTTTTTAAAATAAATAGAGGTCTCAGGCAAAGGGACTCACTATCCTGCATTATACTTGAAAAAGCGGTTCTAGAGGCCCATATTGAAACCAAAATGATAATATATAATAATTCTTAACAAATCTCAACTAATAGCGTATGCAAATGATATGGTCGTCACGGCCAGGACATTGGTTACAGCAAAATAAGATTTCGTGGAATAAAATTAAAACACTTTGGGTAAACAAGAATCGTCATTTAAAAATTGTTAGTATTAAAACAAATTCAGTTGAGAATACAATAAAATGTGAATATAATATAAATTATATGAACTTAATTTTTAGGTGTGTGTTTGGTGATCAAGTACAGTAGGCAAGCCCTATCTTGACCCAACATAAACGGAGTCATAAGAACTGAAATTCAACCATCCTGTTTGCCTATGCATAATGGCTCGAAATCGGTGCGTACTGAGTAGCTGACAACTTCGTTGAACAGTTTGGATTCGAACCGCCTTACCTACCTTCATCCGTTACAAGTACAACTGGCCCCCAAATCATGGAACAAGTCAAGACCTTCTCAAGTACAGGCCTGGAAGTTGCCTACCTCACTAACACTAACGCAGCTGCTCGTAGTCCCAGTATCTGTCACTTTTGTTGGATTTATACGCCGTGATGTAAAGTTCGGAATATTTTTGCATTAGTTTGCCGTAAAAAGTCATAAAATAATATATTTAACCAGTTTTTATTGCAATAGGATTACCAGTGAATAGTGCTTCAGTGATTTAATTAAGAAAATTTAAAAAAATCGAGTGATTAAGTGTGTTTTAAGTGAGTTAATTGTGAAGGTGGCCAATTTTGTTTACATTCGCGGTGGTTTTTTCTTGTTTATTTAGGGGAAAAATGTTGAATTTGTGTAGTAATATAATAAAAAGTGCTTTTTGAGTGATTAAAGATTATTATAGAATAGTTATTAAAAACATAAGTGCAGAAAAATGTGAAGGAAAAGTGAAAAAGTTATTGTTATGTATGTTGTGTGGTGGTACTTGCACTTAATGTGTTTAATAACTATTCTATAATAATCTTTAATCACTCAAAAAGCACTTTTTATTATATTACTACACAAATTCAACATTTTTCCCCTAAATAAACAAGAAAAAACCACCGCGAATGTAAACAAAATTGGCCACCTTCACAATTAACTCACTTAAAACACACTTAATCACTCGATTTTTTTAAATTTTCTTAATTAAATCACTGAAGCACTATTCACTGGTAATCCTATTGCGATAAAAACTGGTTAAATATATTATTTTATGACTTTTTACGGCAAAATATCCCGAACTTTTACCTCCTCCATATAATATCTTCCGATTTGACAGATAATGGGTCTATTACCAACACAAACACAAACTCTGCTTCCAGGCCTGTACTTACGAGGGTCTTGAACAAGTACAAAGTTTTAGATAGGCTTCACCCTCTCTCAAATATTCATATACGATTTTGAGGATGTACGCGTATCCTCGACGAAGGGGGTGAATGTATTCTAATCTATTGTTCGAAAACTTAAAAATAGGGAGAGTTCGCATGTCTCAAAACTTTTTCTTTTGCAACCAATTCACGATCAAGATCAGGGAGGGCGGACCATACTCATTATGAATAGGGAGCAGTTGAACAGATAACCGTTAAAATGTAAAAAGTTAATCGGTCAATTTATTTACCAGCTGCCTGTTGAGTTATATGGCTGTAATTCTTTGGTTATGGGGTTATGCCCTTTTGCCTCATGTGGACCCTGCCCTATAAAGCTCACAAAGGACATCTAAAGCCTTGCCTCATTCACGCTTCGTCATAAGGAGTGCCCCTTTTGGCCTCCTTCAGTGCTACCCGATCCCGAGTGGAGAAAAGAGGCCGAAAAATTTGAGAATTTAGTGGTGGATATGTGATTAATAGCTGCGCCCGCCGGTGTCGAAAGCTTTATATTTTTAAACGCGAATGTCGTTTTATCAATGCAGTTTCCCAACTGCGTACTAATCACCTTCAATTTAGTTTGCTAAAATGTCTATTGAGTTTGCTAAATGACACCCTTCGCGGTCACCAACATAATTGCTTGAAATATGAAGCAATGCAACAACAAAAACTAAAGCTCAAAGGTATTGGGCGATTCTATTATCGCGGGTGCAACAGTTGGACGCATGTAAAGTTTTTTAATAATAAAATAAAAAACATTTTTAATGAAATTATTCTTGGAAGAGCTACATTTTAACATGTTCACTTTTTATTAGTTTATACGAATTTTAATGAAATATTTAAATAGTCAGGAGAGCCGTTCAAAGTGCATCGCGGGTGCAACGAGTCTTGTTGCACTCGCGATGTACTTTGAACGGCTCTCCTGACTATTTAAATATTTCATTAAAATTCGTATAAACTAATAAAAAGTGAACTTGTTAAAATGTAGCCCTTCCAAGAATAATATCATTAAAAATGTTTTTTTTTTATTATTAAAGAACTTTACATGCGTCCAACTGTTGCACCCGCGATAATGGAATCGCCCTATTACTTTATAGATGTAGGGATTGCCTCATTTCATTTGTAATGAGGTTTGCCTCATTGGGCCCTTAGGAAAAACTGATAAGGTATACCTAACATCAGTATCGCTGACTTTTTTTGTGTGGTGTTAATGAGGAGCCTACGGGGAAATCCCTCTTTCTGCATGCCCCTGAGGCAATCCCCTTTTTAAATCTTAATCGGGTGGGATTTAATAGGAGTTGGTGAGAATTGTTTTATTTGATTCCTACATAAAAATGTATAAATGCAATTTTTATGAAACTGTTTCTAATTAGTTGTACTTGGCTGTATGACGGAATTGAGTAATATGTTAATTGAGAAATTATTTCCAGTTGTCTGGTCTTATGAGGAGATTCTTCGGAAATCTCGTACGGAGTTCCTCAAGGATCAATTCTTTCACCCCCTCTTTTCCTAATATTCATAAAGGATATGCTCTTAATCCCATCCAACCGACTACTCAGCTTCGCTGAAGACAGCACTCTGCGTTATTCCTACACTTTCGACAATATAAGACAAGCACGTGCCAGACCTTGTCTTCACCATCGTGAGCTCATGTCCACCTCGATCAACAGGGACATCAAACTCATTCTTGATTGGGGCCGCAAGAATCGCGTTGAATTCAACTCCTCCAAAACGAAGTACTGTCTCATTACTTTTAAAACCTGCACCGACGTTCCTTCTGTCTCAGGGGGCAAACGAAACCTTACACCTGACCCTTCTCTTAACATCTTGGGTACAACTTTATCTGAGGACTTGCGATGGAATGATCCCATATTCCAAATCGCCAAACAAGCATCCCAATGACTAGGATTTCTTAAGAAGTGCAAATTTATTCTGCAAACTGAATATAAGTGGTTTGCTGCACTTGGAGTAATATCACACTATTTGATGGCCACACTTATCTGTCGACTCGGTCATAATGCCAAATACGACACTTAGAGAAAATCGATAAGCTATTTTTTGTCGAGTCGATCTCTCGAAACCAAATACGGCCCCTGAACGACTCGACATGACAGACTAGTAGTACAAAAGGCGATTCCTAAGCTTGGTTTTCCAACATTAAAAAAAATGTGAAAAGCGACTGTCTGACCATGGAATTGCCGAAACCTTTCGATTGTGTAATCGGAAGCATCAATGGTGACACTATATTTATCATTTTCGATGATGGATTGTTCAGAAATGTAACTTCTACCAGTGAAATTCTTGCTTATACGAATGCCGTTTGACAATCCGCAGGCCATGGAAAGATGTTCTCGTACGCTATTGATTTGAAAGATACTAAAAAGAATAGAACCTAAATTAGGGGAATCGCTAATAAAAATTTACCATGAAAAAACATCTAGGTCTGTCAACTAAGAAAACAATAAAAGGAGGCTATTTTTGATGGATTATTATCGACAATGCCTTTGATACCTAATGCAAATTTCTTCTTCCACTACCAGCTAGGGCTACAATCTACAAGTCCTAGGTCCGGCCCAGTTGGAATACAGCTCATTTATCTGGTCTGAACTGGCGATTCAAAAACCACCTTAGCGTGACTTGACAAAGTACAAAACCGCGCCATTAAACTCCCAAACTTTTGCGCCACCATTGACTCATTTTATCGCTTTAACCATAGCGATTCTTCAGGTGCAATTACCGACCGCAGTAAAATTCAACTTAATGAGGCGAGGTGAGGCGAGGTTGTAAATACGAGACATTTGTTATTTTTTTTTGCTGCAGTAAAATATCCAATGTGAGCTGAGACGAGGTGAGATTTTAAATACGAACTGGACAGGCATTTCTTACTTCTTTCGAGGCAGCAAAGGCTCCAACTTGAAATTAGGTGAGGTGAGATTGTAAAATAAAATATAAATATACATCGTGGAGGCATAGATTTCTTACTTACTCTGAGGCAGTTTAATGCATATAAGCTTCTTTCTTTAATTTGCTGGTTTTTGGCATTTTGGCATTACAATCGCCCCTCGCCTCATTTGAAGGTAGGGATGGACGATATGCATGGATGTTTCGGAAACATTCGATGTATAAACCCGATGCATCGAACTGAACCGATGTTTTATTAATGCTTCGATATATTCGATGCATCGATGTTTTTTATCCGATGCATCGAATTGGAAATATGCTTTGCCTTTGTTCAGTATTCTTATACGCGAATCGAAAATTCAACTCAATCTCAACTCAACTTTTCAAGGTCTACGTGGTAACTGCTAGAGTATCACACATAAAACTGAATACAGAATTGAGCGGTCATAAGCACCGATAAATGCCAAATGATACAAAATGGTAAAGTTTCCATTCTGTTCAGAATAATCAGGTTGTGTGTAATCTTATTAATTTTGACGTTTATCAGCGCTGGTGTACTTACATGACCGCTCAATTCTGTTTCCAGTTTAAGTTGGAAGGTGCGTGGGAACTGTATTTCAAATACACTCACGGATTTCTTGTCACAGTCATTGCCGTAACCATGCATGAACATGTTCGTTGTCGTAAGTTAGTTTAACTGTAAAGGTGCGATTCCTATGCTACGACTGTAACGACTACAGCCGCGTGGCTCCAGCCGTGTGGCTGGAAAAATTGACTCGTTGTAATGGAAGTAAATGGAACCATTTCCTAAGGAGCGTCTGGCGCAGCACGACTGAAGCGACTCTGGTGAGGCGGCTTCATCCGTACGGCTCAACTGCTGACATGAGCAGTATAGTCGTAACAGTCGTGGCGGCTGGAAAATTTATTTTCACTGTGTTCAAGTATTTTATGTGTGATCAAAGCCTTCTATATTTACAAGCCATGCTGTAGAAAAATATTGAGAACCAATTTCCCCTTAATAGGACTTCAAATCGCCAAATTACACTAACAACATAACGTCACTTCACCGATTTGAAATCCCATTAAGGGGAAATCTTGAGTGCCAATTTTTCTGGAACTGCACTAGTCGCGGCATAAGAATTTTACCGAGCGACTCGGATCATGCGGCTCTGATCACGCGGCTGCAGTCGCTATAGTCGTAGCATAGGAATCGCACCTTAAGACCTGTAACTGCATAAACTTTATATTTGCGTATATTTTAGACATAAAATTTATTGTAATTTTGAATGAAGTTTGTGGGTACAAGACATCGATGTATTTTGCGATACATCGTCGTGACATCGATGCCACAGAACGATGCATTGCATCGAAAAAAACATCGATGTATTTTCTTAATGTCCACCCGAAGGCACCTCTTACCAATTCATTTTATAACCGCGTCCACAAAATTGTTTGTCTGCATTTGAAGTGAAAGATGCTTTAATGGGGTAAATCACACTATCCAACACTCGGTCCTCAACTCAAACAGGTTTGTGTAAAATGTAGTGTAGGTATAACCCTCTACATATTCATTTTGTCTCTTTTTCTTGCAACGAAACGCGAATGAGATGGGGAGTTACTTATAATTTCCTCAGACCCCCGAGAACGATGTTATAATTGTGTTACGGTGATGGATGGGTGAGTCTGACAAATTTTCTGAGGCAAAATGAGGATAAAATAAACTTCCCTGCGACCTCTTGTCTATAAAACTGGTTTGTGTATGGGGATGATAAAAGAAATGATGCATAGTGTAACTTAGCCCAATGGATGTAATATTCAATTTAAACTAGACGACAAACATTGAAAAATACTTTTTTTATAATTTCTTCTAAACATCTCGCGGGCTGGATAGAAACTTGTCGCGGGCCGGAGGTTGCCTACCGTTGCCCTAGAACACTTTTCGCGCACACTACGGTCTAGAAGTTTGCTTATAAATAGAAAAACTCAACTTTCGAATAATTTTCCGCCGTCAGTATTTCCGAACTCACACAACATTTTAGAGTTCAAACGTAAGGTTTATCGATATCTACTCGAGCAACCCTAGACCTCTTTTAACCTTTCCTATTCTCTTCTATCCTTAAACTAAGCATACTATTAGACAGCATCACGACCTGAACGACATGGCAGACTGGTAATGCAAAGGTTTTTTCGCATAAAACACAGTAACATAGAGGAATGCGTTAAATATTGTGAGTGTCAACACTTGGAGAGAGGAAGTTTTATGGTCGAAGTTATACAAGGATTTTACCAGGCTGTTGGAAAATGCAAATTTTCCCGACTGTCGTGTATACAGCTTCTTAATCATTCGTAGAGACCATAACACATCTTAGGAATTTTTTTGCAATATATGTATTTCTGATATGATTGATAATGTGAGCGTGAGATGTGAAAATTTAAGAAGAGAAATCCTGGATACAGAAAGCGAGTAGAAAAATCTTTAGAACAAGGTTATATTTACGCCCAAAGTTCATGTTGTGAAAACATATTTCGCCATATTTTGATGGGTCGCAAAATCAAAACAATCGTTACCCTTCGAAATTACGGCCACGGTCCACAAAGTATATTAGCCAAAGCCATAGAAATACCTGGGCCAGTCTCGTATGTATGTCAGACCAGCGAGAGATTAACCGCAAGAAGTCTTGTGGATCAGGTGATCAATGACTACATAGAAAAAAATAAATAGTTAACTGGGACTCAGGCAAGTCTAGAGAAACAAGTAATCAACCAGAATTGTAAAGCGAATAGTGTTTTGAATACAGTAAAATAACTTACTCTGGTTTCAGTAATTTTCAGGCCCTTTTCTCCTTTTTGCCAATCCCACACCGAAATTATTTTCTCAGGAGCATCATCAATTACGGATAACAAAGATCCTCCATCGGCTCTACTGAAAGATATGCAGTTAATAGAGCCAATAAATTCTCCAGATCCAATAGTAGCAATTGTAGCTAGAGATACTGAGTTCCAAACTCGAACATGAGGCTGAAAATTAAAATCTGTAAGATTATCAGTAAATAAAGCATTGTTTTTTTACAGATGCTTCTCTCTTATCATGACCAGCACATTGTCCTGTAGCGACTAGAAGTTTATTAGGATGAATAGCTAAGCTAAAAAGGTTTAAAATATAATTCGACATGATCAAATATTTTGAAGTTAAATATGTAAATTTACCTCTTGATATCATCGGTGTGACCAATGTAGTGTCGCTGCGATTGTTCATCAGCATTATAAAGTACAACTACGGCAGCTACAAAATAGGCCATCTCTCCAGTTGGTAATTGATACAAATTTGATCGACAATCTTTTCCGCGATAGCCATATACCTGTTAAACAATAAAAGTATTTATTTGATCGTCATCACCAGCTGGCTTCGCTGAGGTCATCAAATTACCCAGTCCAATTTCAATTTTTTATTTGGTGCTGGCTGAACCTTGGATATGTCAAAGCTATCGCGAACATCAGAAGGCGCGTGTAAAATTATTGGCCGCCCTCGCAAAAACATCTTCAATGAACCTTCCTCTTCATTGTAGGTGGCCGTGTGTGTACTGTGAATGAAAAAGAACTATTAATATTTAAAATATGATAAAAAATATATAAATTAGATTTATTGGTTATCATTTTCTAACAAAACTGGTTTTTTAAGTAACTGTTGAAGTATTATTATCTCATTGTGGTCAGATGCTTGATTAACTTACTTTCGCAAGTTTCGTTTCAGATAAATAATCACGCGCAGAGTGAAATCACCTAATTTTTATATGACCTTGCTCAATTTGCAATGAGCTGTAAATACTTTGCTGTATGTATTAATTTTGACCATAAAATAGTACTTTTTTATGTTGGTTGCACAAAGGCGTTTTGGCAACTCTCAACAAGCTTTAGTTAATGCAAGAATGGATTATGCACAATAAACTAAATATCTAGATGAAAGAGAAAACCAGGAAAAGTCGCTGAGTCCATTAATCTTAAACGTTCTTCAATTGAGAAATTTAAATACAATTTGTTTACGAATTATGCAGAACTTGTCATGCTCTTAGTTTATTAGGTAATTTTTCCCGATTTTAATCTTATCGCAGAAAAGCATTTCTTGTTCCATTTTGTAATTTTTTTTCACCGCACAATTCCATGCTATAAAACTTCTCGCTTTTTTGAGTGGAGTTTAAATTACGGTGTCGATGTTGGTTTTGTAAACAGGGACTTAATTCAATAAGCAGTCATGTACCTATTCAACAGGTGAGTCAAGTGGATGTGGAACCTCGGAAAGAAATTTAAGTTCAGAAGTGAAATATGTAATTGTACAACAGCAATTTAGAGTTTAACCTTCTCTACCGAACAATTTCCTTCCACAGTTAAACTTTTAACGCGGTTCAGTAATAGTTTCAAGTATCTTAAGGAAATGAATGTATAAATTAATGGCAATTAGTAAGTATTGCGAAAAGAGCTCATCGTTATGCATAAGTAAAAAAAATAGAACAAGTGGATGTTAATTCAGTTTTATCTTTTAGTCTTTTTCATAATCAATAAACAATTTCTTCCCTATGACCTATTTAAAATTTAGTTGAGGTTTTGCTTTCCGAACGGGGTTATTATGATAGGTGCAATGATGTCCTCGTTTGAATACGTCTTCTTGTATATGAATACATATACTACAAGGCATATACTCTTGTGAAAAAGTCGATAATATGTATATGAATACATTCGCGTTACTTAAGCCGAAATTTCCGATTCCTCCAATCTTATCTTTTTGAAGATAGTCGATTAGTCCAGCAAAAATTATCGCAAAAAGTCCTAATGTGCAGTTTCATAGAAAGTGCGAATAATTTGTGCAAGAGGTTCAGACGTATGTCACCGTGAATTCCACAAAATTTTTGTAAATAGTTTTTTTGTAGATAATAACAATAATAGAGAGAGCTGCTGCAAAAAGATATATTTTTTTATGTGAAAAAACCAAGCTTAGAAGTCACCCTTTGTACTACAAGTCTGACATGTCGTTAAGGTCATGGTGCAGTGTCTAGTAGTAGCTTAGTTTGAAGGATAGAAGAGAATAGGGCGTCTGGGTAAGCTCGAGGAGATATCGATGAACCTTATGTTTGAACTCTAATATGTTGTACGAGTACGGAAATACTGACTGAGGTAAATTATTCCTCAGTCGAGTTCTGTAAAGGGGGGCTGTAGGGTATGAGGGTGGGCCGAGCGGGATAGTCTTGTGTTGCGGGATAAATATGGTGCAATGTTGACACCACAGGCAACCAAATGCATCCCTCTAGCTATAAAATCAAAATTAAAGAAAAGGGAGGTAGAAATCTGTCATGCAAACAGGAAGTCTTAAATGAGGTTTTCCTGTTGTGTCAGCAGTATGTACTGTATACTACTGTACTTACTGTATTATGCACACCGAACCTATTTACATCGATACTAAGAGGAAAGTCATCGAGCCACCAAAGTTTCGCAAGGCATGGACTAGGGTGGAACTTAAGTATATGGTAAAAAAAAACTTTTTTGTTTTGATATCTAATAGTGATATTTTTTTTCCTTTTTGAATGCCTAAACTACCGGTAAAAAAAATTTAAGGTAATTACTTCGTCTTCCGGTTCCTCACGATGATCAAAGTTTTACCAATTTAAACAAAAAGTAATTTGAAGTTAAAAACGCAGCTCCTTACCTCATATCTGCTTAAATTAAGCGTAATATTTGCTTAATTTAAGCAGATATGAGGTAAGAGCTGCGTTTTTTACTACCATCTGTGGTGGCTGTGTGTCGACTTCCATCCTCTTCCCTTTGTTAATTTAGTTATTCAGCCTAGTGTGGCTTATAATCCTTTTTAATTCCAAAATTTGGCATAATATTGCGGGACTTCAACTTTCCCAAGATAAAATCATCTCTAGCTTCTGATCCACCCACGCTTTAAGCGGCTTCCATGACAGTATGACAAGGAAAACATAGAAAATCAGGTATTTCTCCTGTTAGTTCCATTTTTTTTCAATTGTTCGTCAGAAAAGTCTGACAAGACAGGAGGTTCCGTCAGCTTGAAATCATTCCAGTTTATTAAATCGAAATATGTATTCAGAAGCTTCAAAATTAAGAACAGGAACTTCAAAACTTTTCTTAGGTTTAGATCTAGTTGCAATAATCCTTCTAACCGCAAGGTCTCTGATATCTTTCCGGGCATCACTTAACATTGTTAAACGGATATTTTCATGATTACCACAGAAGGCATTTCTTTGGGTAACTGGATCGATGATGCCTTTATACTGTTTTTTAAGGTATCTGGAATAGTGATGAGTAAAAATGGTCTTGGTCTTGCAGTCTTGTCTTGGTCTTGCATATTTAGCAAGACCAAGACTTAGCTCTGCTCGCAAGACCAAGACTAAGTGAACAAGACCCAGACCAAAACCAAGACTTTAGCAAAATTCTCAATAAAACTATCATCATCAGATTCTGATGTTTGGTCTTCGCGTAAAAATAAATGACACGGAACACAAAAGAGAGTACCACTATGATTCCGTTTAAATATGTATTTACGAACGTAACCCAATGTTACTCTTAACATACATAACACCATTGCGGAATCAAGGTTCCACTTTGATTTCTTCAAGCTCGACATTATTATTGTTATTATTATTATTATTAGCATTCTTATTACATGAAGGAATGTATAATAAACAATTGAATTAATTTTTATAAAATAAAACTAAAGTACAATAAGTATCATATCTATTTTTTAATTTTTCTAAACTGTTACGATAAGTCTTGCAAAAACAAGAACCGATCTCGCAAGAACAGGACCAAGACTTAGCTGGGCTCGCAAGACCAAGACAACACCAAGCCTTAGGTACGCTCGCAAGACCAACACCAACTGAACAAGAACAAGGCGAAGACTATATTAGTCCTGTCTTGTTCTTGCGTTTGTTCATCATTAATCTGGAACAATTAATCATTTCCCAGAAATGAGTAGAGCCATCCTTATAAAAAGGTTTTACTTTAATGTTAAACCACATATGACTGTAAATTTTAATGATATATTCGGCAAGAACCTTTAAATTGTAAGATGGTGTTTTACACGACACATATAAATGCAAAAGTCTGTTGGCTGTTGTTAACCAACGAGAGTGGGAGAGTTTTCCAAGGTTCCTTTTCGCTAAGTCTTTTGGAAATATTCCGCTTGATACTGCATGTCAAATTTAAAACAATACGTTTGGTCCGTACTTAAGTCCTCAAAATTCATATTCACATGTTTCAATTTTTTTATAATCCTGAATTTCCATATCTCGCATTTTTCAAGTTGTTTTCCTATTAGCCCAGAAAATCTCTTAGGTCCCGTAGTTTTCCCATCGAGTCGTTAAAATAAGTACCTGAAGGGGAGCTCATACGTATGTAGTAAGCATATTATTATGCATTGTAAAGGTTTTTTTAATTTAGTTTCCAATATCCTTATAACTCCAGCTTTACGTCCCGTATTGACAGCGGTTCCGTCGCACCCAATAGACTCACAAACACCACTTTACGTTAACTCGAACTAATCTATCATGAGTCTTATGGGGCCCTAGACTATCAATAATATTGTGCAATATTTTGATTTGTTCGTGATATTGAAAGAATGTCTGGGGAAAAGAAGGAAACCGTCAATATTTTGCTCAATATAACTGCACAATATTATTGATAGTCGTCTATGGGCCACTTTACTCTCACTTAAGTAAAAGACACTATGAAAGCCACCGTCAAACACTATGAACGCCAATCCAAACTAAACTATACATTAATTACGAAACTAAAAAGCCTTCTTCATTTTGTTTCGCATCATATAAATTTATTGATAGGCTTAAAAGGCGTAATGCAGTTTTTTCGCGTTTTACTAGTTTTTCTAGAAATTCACATGCTTTGAGGAACCGGTAAACATCATTTTAAATTTAAAAGTAAAATATTTTCGTTATATGGAGTAAAAAAGAAAACAAGTTTTCACTATTACAATATTAAATTCGAAAATTCGTTTTTTAGTTCCACCCTAGGACACCCTGCCAAAACCGAGACTCACCGTGTCACGTACATTTCCTCGAGTTGAGTAAGTTATCCGTGGTTTTAAAACTTGCGAAAGTTACATACGATCGTTACTCTTTTTGTGTGCCTGGGTACAAGAGCGATTCATATCTACCATATAAAAGTGTTAGCAATTCATTTATAAAGCTCTCACTTCTTTCTTCTCAGAGGAGCATTAATTGGTATTTCATTCTTTTAGGATCCCCTATTATATTAGTTTCGAAGATATCCACAAACTCCTGGAGCAAATTAAAACAGTCGACCGCACAGCGATTTATTTGACGATCGGAATGTGCTGAATCAACTCACTCCAGGCCATTTGCTAATCGGAGAACCGGCAACAATACAACTCGAGCTCAATATCCTAGGGATAAATTGCACTATCCATCACCCGATCCTCAACTTAAACAGGTTTGTGCATGATGTGCAGGTATTACACTAAGTATTCTTTTTTCTGCATCTTATACTATTGTGATACCTATGTAGTTGTACAATAAACTCGAATCAGAAGGATACTTTCTCGTAGTTTTCGCAGACCCCGGAACACTATGTTATGTTTGTGTTAGTGTGATGGACGGGTGGATCTGACAAATTTTCTGAGGCAAAAGTGAGAGAAAAATTCACTGCGACCCCTTGTCGTTTGGTTGGTGGGTAATAAACTAAATGATGGATGGTGTAACTTGCGCCCTAAAGATCAACATTTCGGGTGGGACCACTGACATATAGATATGGACTGCTAATTGACAACTTTCAATGGCACCATTTTTCTCCAGAAGAAGAAGACCTTTTCTATGTAAACAACAATTTTTTTTTCGAATTTAGAGGAAAATAAGTAATAAGATGTATGTTATAATTGATAGAAATAATTTTCCATCATTATTTTTTATTTAGTAGCAGTTTTTTCGTTAAATAAATGTATTTTTTTAAATATGTGAGGGTTTTTCCCTCTGTTTAACGAACTTTTAAAAATAAAGAAAATAGAGAAAGAAGAAAAAACTCTATAGCTGTCTAGTTTCTTCTAATTATGTTTATATCGCTGACATGCACTGAACTGTTTTTTTATTTTAAAACCGATTAAAGTTCATATGATTTTGAAGGGGGAACGAGACAACGATAGTTTTTGGTGCCACTTTTTTGTATGGGATTTTGCTTATTTAGCAGTCCATATCTATATGTCAGTGGGTGGGACAGATGGTAAAACGTTCAAGGCACGATGTAAAACCTTTAAGAAACGGGTGAGGGTTGAATATATTTCTTCACTGCAGCAACGGCCAAAGTGGAAGCAGCAAATTCCCATACCGTGTTTGCAGTGGAAATTTGCGATCGGAATATACATGTATTCTCCTACACAACCATTCACACATACAATGAGCGTCAAAAGTGATTTAACACCTATAAAAATTTCCAAAATAACACCAAAATTTTTGTATTTTTTGGCGAATTGCAAACTTTTTGTTTTATTTACTTTTGAAATAAAAGGTTTCTTTCGAGGAACTCTACCATCGGTCATGGTTTTGTCATGGTTTGGGGATGCATGGCAGCGTCAGGTGTTGAAATATAAAATTTTTAGGTGTTGACTCACTTTTGACGCTCACTGTATGTCAGTTTTAATTTTTAAACTTAATGAAGGTAGTTGAAAGTGATTACGGCTAGTGAAAATGGAACATGTGATTTTTTAATTTTTGTTCAAGATAAGCAGAAGGCAATAGTCCATTTTTGAAGCACAGATTACGAAGTTATATCGATATATTAGTATGAAATCAAGAATTCCAGCACTCCTGGAGAAAAACTAAGAGTGGTTCGCGAAGCTGCTGGAATCTCTAAAGCGATATTAAGCCAGACACTAGATTTGTTCTCTGGCTGGCAGTGGAGTAGAAGATTTGTTAAAATTAATATGTATGTGCGTTCATAATCGCCTGAATAATACTATACGGACTACACTATACTATACGGGCATGCATATTCAAGAGATGTAGGGGTTTACATTTTGTTGCATCTATTTTTTGGAAAGTGCGAGAAACAGAATCCAATTCAGTTTATATCCAAAAGGTGTTTAAAAATGCTAATGATCGCCTCAAAAAAATTAATTCAAACTGAACGCTTAAAGTTTGCCAAATTATAAAAATTTTTCTTACTCCATTTAAATTAGCATAATTTCAGAAATTCAGATATGAAAAGTGTGTGCCTCACAAAAATTTTAAGAAAATATATCAATGATTAAACAAAACATACGGCATCCGCATACAGAAAACTGTGCTGGCCTGACGAAAAAATGTAAAACCTGGAGTTATTCAAGTTTAAGTAAATTAAAAAATAAGTTGCAACATATGGGGGAACATATCTGCCCAAACGCTGAGTCCTTCTTTTATTTTGCCAGAAACGAATCTGAAAGCCGTAGGAATTGCGTTGGCGTAATCCTTACCAAATCATTAGCTGATCACAAGTTTCTGAGAGGATTATTATCGTGCGGCTGCGTACCAGACTAAGAAGTACTACGCTAATCCAATGCTATGCTCCAACTGAAGAGGCAGACGATGACATTATAAAGACGAGTTCTATATGCGACTGAATGAGGTTTTTCGCTTTATTCCAAGGGGAGACATCATTGTTTTAATGGGTGACCTAAAGGCACAAATCGGCCCCAACAACACCGGCCTTGATCACACGATTGGAAAACAAGGCATAGGCCAGGTCCCTAACAACAACAACGGTGAGCTTTTCGTTGACTTCTGTAGCTCCCTCCAACTCATAGTATTGCGGATTGCCATAAGAAGATACACAATTAGACCTGGGTATCGCCCGATGGTAGAATGAGAAATCAGATAGATCACGTGGCCGTCAGCCGCAGATGGAGAACTATTCTGGAGGATGTCAGGGGCTTTAGGGGAGCAGACACTGGAAGTGACCACCATTTCGTAGTAGCAACAATTCGCCTCAAAATCGCCGCAATCAGAAAGGTCCAACGCGATCGGTGCCATAGACGTTTTAACCTAGACCTTCTGCGGGACATCATTAAAAGGCGAGAATTTAGTGGGAAACTACAACAAACCTTAAGCCAGCAAAGAATTTCTGACGAAAATAATGTAGAAGAGCTGTGGAGTACTAAAAAGGGCGTTATAATAACAGCAGCGGAAACAAGCATCGGTTATGTCCAAAAAAATTAGCAACACTGGATCTTGGATACAACCTGGCAAAAAATAAAATGCAGGAGGGCCCTAAAAAATAACGTGAACTCTACAAGCCACCCGGACAAACGTCATCAGCTTTAACGGGAATACTCCCAATTACTTCGGCAGAAAAAGAAAGCGTACGGCGTGATAAGAGGCGGCAGATAAACGAGGTCGCAGAAAAAGCGGCAAACACAGGCAACAGTAAGGTGCTGTACCAAATTACTAAACAGCTCTCGGGAAAGCACTCTACTAAAGAGCATGCCGTAAAAAGTGCAGATGGAAGGCTGCTGTGTAGCGAAGAGGAGCAACTTCAAAGATGTAGAATTACTTCTTCGCCGCCCTGAATGGTTCTTTTTCATATAGGAATCTGAACAAAACAACAACAATGCACAGCCAATAAGAATCACTACTCGTACCCCATCCAAGACAGAAATAGTAAGCGCAATTCATGCAATGGCTAATGGTAAAGCAGCTAGAAAAGATGGCATCCCGCCAGAATTGTTGAAAGCCGACTCAAGCTTCGATGCGCTGAAGCCAATCCTGGAAAGAGCATGGAACACCTGTACCTTTCCGGAGGATTGGGCGGAAGGTATCATAGTCAAAATATCAAAAAAGGGGGTCCTAACAATATGTGACAATTGGAGAGGCATCTGTCTATTATCTACTGTGGGTAAAATCTTGCATTAAACCGAACGCTTAGAAGACAGCAGGCTGGATTCAGAAAGAGCCGCTCCTGCATAGACTAAATTAACACCTTGCGAATCATAGTGGAGCAGTCTACTGAATTACGATCCCCCTTAACCTTGCTTTCGTAGACTATGAGAAAGCTTTCGATTCGGTTAATAGGAGCTTTATATGGCGAACTCTACGGCAACGTGGACTGCCGGACAAAATAATAGAACTGATAAAAATTCTATACAATAATTCCAAATGCAGAGTTCTCCATAATGGAAAATTATACGACAGCTTTGAGGTGGAGTACGACAAGGATGTTTACTTTCGCCATTACTCTTTCTTATAGTAATAAACGATATCCTTGTAAGCGCCCTAGATAGCATAACAGGTGGGATACAATGGGGATTGCTAGCCCTGATATCTGTTTGCTGGCCCACAGAGAGCAGGATATCAAAAACATGTTAAACAATTTGGCAACAGAAAGTAGTTCAGCAGGCTTAAGGCTAAATCCGACGAAAACTAGATAAGTTCCCTTACCTCGGCAGCATAATTATCGAAAATGGCGAGGCAGAAGATTTGTGATCCGCAACATTTTTCCGCGGATTTGAAACGCCAAATTTGCCTAAGCAAATCCGATATCGCGTATTTCATAATCGCGTGAGTGTTCACTCTGAATTTTGTCGGTAATTAAATCCGCGTTCAATCCGTAACTGCGGCTTTGTATTCGCGACTGCGGATTTGAGAATCGCAAAGTGTCAAATCCGCTCTCACTTCCGATCCGCCGGATCTGGGAACTGTGGCCAATATCACCCATAGACCGTCAATAATATTGCATAATGAAAAACCCGTAAGACATTTAACTCTGAAGAAGTATCTGAAGGACTACCATAGTACAAATGATGCAAGAAAAAGAAAACGGCGAGATTAAATTAAAACGACATAATAATTTGCCAAACCAAAACTAAATTGACACAATGTCTTAAAGCAGATGATGCAAAATATGTTAAATGTAATTGACGAAATCTTATCAAGGCTAATAAATAACTAACAAAATAGGTCTGCTATTAGAGAAATGCGTTTAGTAGAGGGAAATTGTCATATGATAGTGATGTAGTTGGGAAGTTGGATTTTTTGTTTTTTTTCTTTACATATGTTAAGATAAGGCGAAAAAAAATTATGCAAAATCGGTCCTGTGCTGCACGAGAAAATTGCATAAATGTCCATTTTTGATGCATTTCGAGTGCATTGCTACACTATTTTTTTAATTTCTCCAGTTCTGTTGGTCGTAGAAAAAAAAATTGCAAAATACTCGTGAATGAATAGACTATCGAACTCATTCGGTATAAATACTTTAAAAATGAATCCTAACCTCATAAAATCAAAATGTATGAGTTTGTTTATTTTACTAAAAATGCAATAAATAACGGGAAAATAGTCGGATTTTGATAAAAATTGGAGAAAATATGTGTTTTGAAATACGTGGTTGAAATTTCAAAACAAAATTTCGAGTTTTACGGCAACAATTGGCACTTTTCGAAAAAAGTTAAAATTGCCGCCATTTTATGCCAAATCATCCTACGGTAAAATATTTTTTTTTAAATTGTAGGTTTTTTTGTGTGCTTTCTTGTGAGCACACGCAATACTTCGTTACTTTACTTAAAATGCCCATTTTAGGACTTTTAAAACACTAAAAAAATCAATTTTTCAATATTATTTTTCTACGACCAACAGAACTGGAGAAATTAAAACAATAGTGTAGCAATGCACTCGAAATGCATCAAAAATGGACATTTATGCAATTTTCTCGTGCAGCACAGGACCGATTTTGCAGAAATTTTTTTTTCGCTTTATATTAACATATGTAAAGAAAAAAAACAAAAAAATTCAACTTCCCAACTACCCAATGTACAGGCAAACCAACCTACTGGCATACTGATTCAAACAAAATAGCTGACCTGCTTGGATTTTATATCCTTTGAAAAGTATCGCTGAATTATACTAAATTGGAAGATAGACTCATAATATTGATTTTTCATGAAACGATGATAAAAAAATAAAATGAACCCACACTTTGTAATAAATCAACAAACTGGGCAAGCATTATATAAGAAATAGAAAATCAAATAAATGTAATGGTTAAACTGAGGTCATAAAATTTATTAAAAATACTGCCTGGAATGACACAAAGGAATGTAAACATAAATCTGTAGGATTTAGTTATCTTATGGAGATACTAAACTTGGTGAAAATAAAAAGAAGAAATAGCCGCAAATGACAGCAATCACGAGATCAGGCAGATTAAACTATCCTATATAAATACCGACCTTTCATGTTCCACCAATTAGAAAAATAAATGACGAATTGGCACGAAATAATAAAGATAAAGCCTAAACATTTGCAGATAATCTTGTAGACATTTTCGGTTTTAAAATGAGTTTAAACTTTGATGACCGAAGGTACCACTCGATAAGAAAATGCCATAAGCACAGTTTCATAAAAATGAATTAAAAAAACAAGTTTTGACTATATTAATTCAGAAATTTTAAAACAACGACTAAAAAAAAGCGTGTAATTCTAAACCTAATGTAAGAAAAGAAAAATAAAGTTGTATCCAGCACAAAACCAAAACTTTCGACCACAGATGAGCCGTTTATTTTGAAAGTGGCCTAAATCCATCTCCAAAAAATCAAGATGTTTTAATATTTACATTTCTACGTTACTATTCCATTTTGAAGAAAATTTAATAACGTTACATAACAGTTTATTTAATAACATATTTAAAATCACGAAGATTTTGTAAAAAGGAAATTAGCTGGTTAATAAAATGAAAATTTTTTTAATTTTGAAAGTAGGTCCCATGTGCGAGTTTGAAATGGATATGAAGTATATTTTCCAGCAAAATTTGATGTGGCAAGAGCTTTAATTCTTATTATACACATACTTGGGCCTAACAGATATACTTCTTAAATATAAAGGAGAAATTAGTACCGCTGCTTTAGTTTATGAGTACAGGAAAATGAAAGAATATCTTAATTTATGTTTCCATCGGCTACGGAAATATGTTTTGGCCAAGATTTAGTATTACATAATCCTGATGACTGTTTCGGTATTCCTTTCGACTTACAAAAAGCACTTAACTACTTTTGTTACAAACGTAGTTTGTACATTTGAAATCTGTGTTTTTATATTTCCCATTAGAATAATGTTTACATGTATATTTAGGAAGTGGCGTCATGTATCCTAAAAAATCTTAGGAACGTTAAGGCCAACCACGAGATGTGCTCAGGACAAAATAGCAATAAAAAGAATTTAGGAATATTCCCCATCATCCTCCACTAAGTATTGATCGGCATCGACATTCGCTCCTCAGCAACATCCTATATGCTACTACCATGCCTAATATTAAAAAAAAACATTGTTAATGGGGAAACTATACCTCAGGAAAACATGGCCAAGATGATTCTGGATGTTAAATTATAATGGAAAGAGTACGTCAAAAAGTAAAAAAAATTGAATTGGAAAAGAAACCTGTACTGGAGGCACGTACTGGTGCTTAGTAAAAAAATCTAAATTGATAGTACAAAATACGATTTTGTTGTATAAACAAATGATAAACATACCAATATTATTGTACGTACATACCATTTTTTTAATGCGATGAAATATAGGAAGCGAAAATTTCGTTAAGGCTATGTGAACAAAATCAATTAGTGGGCCTTATTGTTGAATCCGCCGGCAGGGAGCTGAATGCGAATTTGGCAGGTTATGATTGTTGAACCCCATCGGGAAAGTGATGAGAATTTCATAGTCGAAAGTGGAAATTAATCTAAAAAACCACTTGTTTGGAGTTGTGTATCTAATGCGCACTGTCCATTCGATTGTCATTTGAATTTCGAAAATGAAATATGTCACTTGATATGGCAGTTGCGCCCGGCAGATTGAACAATCGCAGCGACAAGTGAAAGTGAAACTCGAAATGCGCCTGATTCAAAAATCAGGCCCAGTAACTTGGTAACATATAGATCAACGATTAACGCTGTAGCATGTTTTTGAAAATACCTAAAACTTCAAGTATCGATATCTCAAAAACCAAGCGAGATATCGAAAAAAATTATTTTGCATTTTGATATAACGGTGTGTAAGCCGAGTAGGACAGTATTGTGTAGTGTGAAAAATATTGCCATGCGAGCACAAAGGCATTATTTTCAGTGGTAAAGTTGTTATAGTAATACAGATAAAATTTGGTCAGGGCTGCCACATATTTATGCTGGCTCAATGCGTCTCTGGAGGAGCAAAATGTGTCATAACCAATAAGTTTAAAGGTCCGGTCTTGTATCTTGTAAGTCACGCTGAGGTGAGGTTTTTGAGGCGTCCTCCCAGATAAATAAGTTGTAGTCGAGACGGGGCCGAATGTAGGACTTGTGGATTGTGGACCGGGCTGCTGGTTGAAGGAGGAATTTGCAGCTTTAAAGAAATCGCAAGCATTACGATGTTTGTTTGGCGATTTGGAATATGTGAATGTGATCGTTCCATCGTATATCCCCGGTTAAAGTAATGCCTCGAGTGTTCAGTCGTTAGGTTCACACCGTTCACTGAGACAGAGGGTAGGTCGGTGCATATTTCATTAGAGATGAGACACTACTTCGTTTTGCAATTCCATGATCGGCTAACTGAAGTGGCTGAGATCATTTATAAAGATTATGAAAAATCCGGGTTGTAGAATACCGGGCGAGATGGTGTATGGCGAAAGGCATATCGTTGGTTTACAAGCAAAATTCACTAAGTACAATATTCCCAGTTTTTGGGTTTTTATACTAAAGTAAGTCTTATAATGCCAACTTTACGCTGGCAAAACCTTATAAGTCGGAAACTGATATTAGTAAGGTTTTTAGGCGCACATTTATTGCACTAAGTCAATCGTGCTATTATAATATTCAATCAGAAATCCCTTAGTTGACTTTTAATCTAAAAAAAAGTTTGACTTTCTAATCTAGTATTGGAACTAAATAATTATTTCAATTCTTTTGTAAACTAAACTAAGAAGTCTAGAAAACAATGTATACTGATAATATTAAATACAATTCCCAAATTTTCAGAGCCACACACTTCTTAAATATCGATTTACTAAAAACTATGTTTTTTGACTTAGTGATTTCTGCTTTTAAACCGACGATATTTGTTAAGGACCACTGGGTTTATATTATCAGAGCCAGTGGATATATTGACGTCAAGCTCTTTGCGACATTTATGCACTTCAAGAGTCCTGAAGAAAACTGCATCCGTTGAGGGGGTGATACGCTCAAGGATGGGGGTGGCAATGTAGTGTCAGGTAAAGAAGAATTCAGGGCGAACTGAGATGCTAATTTGAACTCTAAACTTAGCATTATTAACATCAACTTGTCCTATAATGTCATCAACCTCACTATCTCATATACATATAACAAAGGAATTAATTCTGTGTGTGTATAGATAATTGAAGAAAATTATCAAGGTAAATGTGTTGCTTCCAAGAAGATGCTTCGCTTAGCGTGCTGCTCTGAATTTCTGGTGGTGGTCTTTACGCACCTATATTATCAAGAGTCATACCATCTATATTATCACCTTAGCATTTTGCAGTAAGGTTCATGAGTGGTCAGTCAAGGAAAGGAAGGCCGGAGTGGAATTGGGGAGCCCACGGAGCATACCCGAGCCCGCTTTCGTGAACTCCTTCCGAACAGACCGAAGGCAGGCTTGCGGTCGGGAACTCGGGAACCTTGAAGAGTGAAGTGTAAGCGACAAGCCACTAGATAGGCTGCTGAGCTTGTTCCAGGGGTCTAGCCCATAAATATGAGGTGTAGGGGTGTAGTAGTACAATACAATAGGCCAAGCGAATGGCCGCGGTACTTTTTGGCCCAATATCTCAACTAATATCAGGGTCTTTCAATAAGTCCTTAGAAAATTAAAGAGATGGCGCTCATAGTATCGAAAAATGTTTGTTTTTAGTAAGTTTTTTAGTAGAGCTGATAGTCCTAATAAGGCACCCGGCGGCCTAACCGATTAATAATAGGATACCAAAGTTCCGCTTAGTTCGGGTCGTCACCTAGCGGACGGTACACCTGTTTGTTCACCTGGTAGTCTGGTACTGCTTCCGTCACAGCCTTTATCGGCTGGTTAGCGGAATTCTCTTGTTTCAGGAGGCATAACACTCCGACGAGGCTGTCTCCTGCTAACCTCGACTGTTGTGGCTGCCGGCTGCTTAAAAAAATGAAGTCATACAACATCCAAGAGTTCAAACCCTCCAGACTACACCCTTAATCTATCATATCCTTTTTCTATTTTCGAGCTAAGCTTACTACTAGCATAGACAAATAAAAGGAAAGATATTCCATTTCATACAAGAAAAGTGTGCAAGTTCTTGTTGAGAGAGCTTTCCTATTTCCTCCATTTAAGCTTCCTCCAAGCGAAAGCTGCCCCTGCTAAATCTTTATTTTCGGTGGCACTGTCCAGATATTTGAGTAAATCTTATCTGAAGAGAGTAAATGGAAAGAAAAACGTCGGCGATGCATGGGAGCAGGGTTCTTTCAGAGCTATTCGCGTTTGCGCTTCTTTTTTACAGGTTTTCTCATTTATGAATGGCATATTTACGAATGTGTATATTGTATTTTAGGTAAATTTCATTAAAGGGATTTGTTGGTGGAAATAAATGAAAATAAGAAGGAAGCTGTTTGTTTGATTTTTTGTTTAAATGACAAAAATCAATTACATATTTTTAGAAGTTACGATTTTATTTTTTCAGGTCCGACTTTTCAGTTTCTACTTTGCAAAAGTTAGTAAAATAGTGATTTTTGTGCGAATTTTGATTTCGTTTTGATTTATAACAATCATTTCCGCAATGTGTTTATTTTGCAGATTTGGAAAAGTTTTATTTTGGTCAAAGATTCACAAGCAAATTATTGCGTTTTACAAGGATTTGAAAATGTAAAATATCAAATCATGAATAAATTTAGAAATATGAAAAGTGGAAATTATTTCTTTATGGCTATTTAAGGACATTCTCACTTAATAGTGCAGCCAATATAAGAATTCTATCTAATGGCCCTATAAAAAAATATCCAAATAACTTGAATTTTTTTTATCTTTATTATGATGTTCTACTGACATCCTGGAAAGTTTTCTTCTATTGGGGTAAATTTTAACTTGGCGCAATTATATCGAAACCGTTTTATTCGTAAACGGGCGGGAAAGTTTCGGTGTCCCTCTAATACTAGTATTTTGTTAAAAAAATACTCCTTTCCACACCACCGCAGGGGTAGAGTAATTGGCGCGTTTTTTTAAAGTGGTTTCCCCAATAAGCTATTATTTTTGTTTCTCTTTTATTTTACTATAGACAAATAATAGGAAAGATGTTCCATTTCAGGAAAGTGTCCACTTTTCCCTTCAGAGAGGTTTCCTATTTCCTCCATTAAGGTAGAAACAGAATGGCACGGCGACCGTGGCGGTGGCCGCCGCTCAGAGAGTTTCCCTTACATTTAATTTCTCCCCAGGCGTCGCGGACAAATTAAATGTATGGGAAACTCTCTGAGCGGCGGCCACCGCCACGGTCGCCGTGCCATTCTGTTTCTACCTTTAAGTTTCCTCCAGACGAAGGCTGTGGAAAGAGAAATGATAGCGATGGATCGAGCATGGTTGAGATTTTTGCCTATGCGCTTTTTTTACAGGCTTTGTTATAACATATTAATTCTAGGTACGATTTATAAATTAATTTATGAAATAAGAAAGGAACTGTTTCATAGGCCCATTTATCATTTATGTATTGCGATGTTCTATTTTTTCTATGTAGCTATTTTTTCTGGTAAGTGTTATGAAAACTCAAATAAAATAACAAACCCTGATCTAGCTCTCATAGATTTAGCTAAACTAGAGCCAAATCCCTCATTTGCTTCTGTCGAAATGGAATTGTCCTGCTCCTTTTGTCTAAAATCGGCGAAATCGGTAAATTTCTACCGCTCAAAATATACAAATTTATTAAGTAAATATAAAAAACTTATAGAACAGTTAAAGAGCTGCAGCAAGGAAAACAGAACTAAGAAAGTGAACCTAGAAAGAAGGATATGTCGAAACAACTATCTCAGTAGAATAGTCAAAACACCGCTAACTTCTTTAATTGCCTCCGCGCCCTATGTGACTAAAAATTCAAAAACTTTTTGCACTATGATACTTTCTAACAAGAAAAATAAAAAAAGATGGAGTTATGACGAAAGATCGTTAGCTTTAAATTTCCATTACAAATCTCCTACAACTTACAGGTATTTTAAAGATAATTTAAACATAAATTTACCATCTCTGAGCTCTCTGCATCGTTGGCAAATTATTAAAAATATTCAACCTGGTTTTAATAACACGGTTACAGAAAACCTTAAGAAGATTTTTTCACATTGGGATTTAGAAATGAGACAAGCTGTGTTGATATTTGATGAAATTAATATTAGAAGAGAGTTAACATAAATGATCAGGTAACAGATGAAATAGTTGGTTTTGTCGATACAGGTGATTTTAGAAATAAAGAACCAGCAAAGTATGTTTCTGTTTTTATGGTTCGAGGCTTATTTTCTAATTGGAAATTTATTATTAGTTTTTTTGCCACCGATCAACCAATTAACAGTAAAGTATTAGCCGAAAAAATGAAGCTGAATTTAGACTACTGTTGTGAACTTGGTCTTAAAATCCGAAGTATAGCCTCAGATCAGGCTTCTAACAATCGCAGTTGCTTTAGTTCTCTCGGAGTAACGGAAAAGGACCCTTTTTTTTATTATAATAATCAAAAGATTTTTGCAATGTTCGATGTTCCGCATTTGTTCAAATCAATACGTAATACTTTATTGGTAAAAGATATTCACTGTGAAGATGGAACAGTAAGTTGGAACTGTGTTAAAGAACTCTATAATTTAGAAAAAAATGGTTCTACTAAAATGGTGCCGAAGTTAACTTCAAAACATGTATGGCCAAATACTTGGGAAAAGATGAAGGTTTCTTATGCTCTTCAAGTTTTAAGTAACACAGTTTGTGCTGCTCTTAAAACTGCTTTAGAATTAAATTTGCTTAGCCCTAATGTTTCATCAGTTACTCTTTCTACTTCCGATTTCTTTTCAAAATTCAAAAAATTGTTCGATTGTCTCAATAGTAAAGAACCTTTTAGTAGAAATTGGTATAAGTGTGGATTAACTCAAACAAATACTCCAAGGAAATATCTTTCTGAAATGTTACGTTACATTCAATCAATTTCATTTGAGAACAAAAACAAAACATTTTGGATTGGGGGATTGATTTTGACTCTAAAACCCATTATTCTTTTAACTGATGAAATATTAAACGAGTTTCCCAATAAAGAGTTCGTTCTGACTTCGAAATTTAACCAAGACCCAATTGAAAACCTTTTTTCCTTAGAAAGATTAAGAGGGGGCTTCAGTAATAATCCATATATAATTTCAATAGTTTTATTTGCAAAATTATTTCGAACAAAATTTTGTCTATATCTTCCCATAGGAAGAATTGTGACGAAGATAGTCAGCAATTTATAGCTATTGACTCATTTAGTGATGGCAAAACCATAAATAATAATAACGATCATGGTATTTTTACTGTTGAGGATCGGACGATTGGTGATGTCACTAATGAGGGTCACGAAGTTAGCAACATAATCGAGTCAATTGATTTGTTGGAATGTGGGGCAAATGAAGATTCGATTTCTGTCGAAGAAACTTCTTAAAGGTATTTTGGAGGTTTCATAATTGACCGCTTTTCAAAAAAAGAAAAGTGTTTGTTATGCGATAAGGTTGTGAGAAACCCAAACGAAACTGTTAAGTATTCAAAACCTTCGGAAAGTTTTATTTATTTTATAAATTATTCAAAAAGTACCGATTTTGGTGCACTTAAAAATCCTACAGATTATTTTTTTAATATTTGTAAAATCTTTGTTAAAATCTTCGCTAAATTTGTTCAGAGTACTAGGGTAGAGTAAAAGGTTTAAAAAGCAAAATAATTGAACATTGTATGGATACAATAAGTAAAAAATCTGAATTTTCCAACTGGTTAGCTAAAGAAAATGAATGTTACGATCACCACAAACAAATCTTAGATTATTTGATCCTTATTATTCTTCGAAAATTTTGTTTGTGGCATTCACATCAATTTAAAGATAAGAGCTCATTAAAAAACTATTCCAAGCAAAAAATTATACAATCCTAAAAGGGGAAGTTGTTAATTTCATCAAATTCTTAGGAGTAGTAGCGTGAATAGCAAATTCAACAACAAATGCAATTTTATGTTGTGTCCTTATCTTATATTATATATAAAGAAACACACAATCCTTTTTCCTTGAAATAATTGAACTCTATTCTGTAATAATGTATAGAATAAACTGTCTGCCAAAACTATATCGAAGCTTACTCCGTTTTTACGTCTGCCAACATTTTATGTCGGACTTACTCAATGACGACTAAATACATGCCTGTAAGGGATGTAACGCCGAAAATTGTTTTGTGGATTAGGCTTACTGGGGACACCACTTTAAAAAAAATCGCCAATTACTCTACCCCTGCGGTGGTGTGGAAAAGAGTATTTTTTTCTAACAAAATACTAGTATTAGAGGGACACCGAAACTTTCCCGCCCGTTTACGAATAAAACGGTTTCGATATAATTGCGCCAAGTTAAAATTTACCCCAATAGAAGAAAGTCAGCAGAATATCATAATAAAGATAAAAAAAATTCAAGTTATTTGGATATTTTTTTATAGGGCCATTAGATAGAATTCTTATATTGGCTGCACTATTAAGTGAGAATGTCCTTAAATAGCTATAAAGAAATAATTTCCACTTTTCATATTTCTAAATTTATTCATGATTTGATATTTTACATTTTCAAATCCTTGTAAAACGCAATAATTTGCTTGTGAACCTTTGACCAAAATAAAACTTTTCCAAATCTGCAAAATAAACACATTGCGGAAATGATTGTTATAAATCAAAACGAAATCAAAATTCGCACAAAAATCACTATTTTACTAACTTTTGCAAAGTAGAAACTGAAAAGTCGGACCTGAAAAAATAAAATCGTAACTTCTAAAAATATGTAATTGATTTTTGTCATTTAAACAAAAAATCAAACAAACAGCTTCCTTCTTATTTTCATTTATTTCCACCAACAAATCCCTTTAATGAAATTTACCTAGAATACAATATACACATTCGTAAATATGCCATTCATAAATGAGAAAACCTGTAAAAAAAGAAGCGCAAACGCGAATAGCTCTGAAAGAACCCTGCTCCCATGCATCGCCGACGTTTTTCTTTCCATTTACTCTCTTCAGATAAGATTTACTCAAATATCTGGACAGTGCCACCGAAAATAAAAATTTAGCAGGGGCAGCTTTCGCTTGGAGGAAGCTTAAATGGAGGAAATAGGAAAGCTCTCTCAACAAGAACTTGCACACTTTTCTTGTATGAAATGGAATATCTTTCCTTTTATTTGTCTATGCTACTAGACATGACGTGAAGGGTGACATCTAAGCTTAGACTTTCACATAAAAATTCATCCGTCAAATTTTAAGCTACATCCATCAAGTGGTTTCATTTTCATAGTCGATTGGAGCAACAAACTTTTGTTTATTTAGAAAAATGAAAAAATTAGTATCGTGCGGCGAATGGACACAAAATTTATGACATGGTTTTTAGTGACCCACGAATGAAACTGTAGGAAATGGTTGAGCCACAGAATTGTGTTTTTAATTTTACACGAAAAATTGCTTATGAACAAAATCTTGGCAAGATAAATTCCCGGTGCTTTCAATGGAGAATAAACGAAATCGTATGGTCGATTCGAGGGCAAGTTTGCCGCCTTTCATTCGCAATCCTGAAGAATTTCTACGTGGATGCATAACTGTGGATGCACTACTACACTCCAGAGACAAAGGAAGAGTCGAAACAGTGGGTTTCGACGATCCGGCTCCGAAGAATGCGAAGACGATGAAATTGGATGGAAGGGTAGTGGATATTTATTTTTGGGATACATGCAGAAACATCTACATCGCTTTCTAGGCAAAAGGGCAAACGATAAATGGAGAGTATTATGCGTCGTTATTGCAACGGCTCAACGAAGAACACGTCCTCATTTGGTAAAAAAAACTTAGGGAATAAAAGTTCAAATTCGCGATATTCGCAGAAAGCGTGAGAAAAACTAAGCAGTTAATAACTACGATTAGAAGGGTTTGTTTATAATAATGTGATGTACAAACAGCCTTTGTCCCGATGTAATAATTTCCCTTAAACGACTTATACTACGGTTATAAGGGGAGTTTCACTCCCGTATCTTCAATCCGAAGTGAAACTCCCGACGCGTTTATGAGCAATGGGAGTGAAAATCCAAAATACTTTCTGGTTTGAGATGACAGCTCCGAGCTCAAATTTAAAATGGCAACAAACACAAATATAAACCCAATGTTTAATTTAATGTGTTTAAAAAAATCTATAAGTAAAGAAAAAAAATTATGTAGCAAAATAAAACACCCAGCTGCTTCTTCACTATGTTTTTTTCCTTCTGAAAAAAATTAACAATTATGATCCCGTCATCTCACTCCCAGTCAGCGTTTATAAGCAACCATAAACCAGGAGCGAAGTTTCACTCCGGCTTTTTCTTGGGGAGCGAAAGTCCAAGTTCTGGATTTTCACTCCCCGTTTACAAGCGGTTACACTCCGGATCGAAACTTCCATCCGGAGGGAAACTGCGCTTATAAACATGGTATTAGAAAACTGATATTCATCAGAGGAAGATTATGTTCTTGTTGCGGTGGTATGGGAAAAGTATCGCCTTTTTGCTTTCGGCAATTACATAGCTTGAACGACTCGATTATTCAGAAACGCCCAGTGCTCGTTAATCGTAAAGGAATTGTGTCCCATCAAAAAAACGCAAGACCACACACAAGTTTCATCATTGGTCAAATATTATTGGAGTATGAATAGGATATGTCGAACCACCCAGCAACTGCTTTTTATGTAAATAAATTACATTTTGAAAACAATCAAAAACCAGCATGACTTTTCCAAGAACCTAATAGATTAGAATAAATTATATAAAACCATTTTTTCCCAGGTAAAAATTTATTAAAACCTATACCACCAAATACATGGATTTCAGACCTACTTGCTGCCTTTTACCTTTGTGCCATGTCCACCTCATTCATTACCTTACCTTGTTCATTATATAGAAACAATTTACTTTATTTGACGCACAGACATCATTAATTTGTTGAAACAATTATAGTTCTGTTTCCAAGCACTTGTTTGATTAATGCTTTAAGTACATCCACCTGTCTTACAGGGTGTATGGAGGCCCTCTCCGCCTTGCGTTTTTATAAATGAGCTTTTATTAGGAAGCCGAACAAAACCAACAATTTTTATTGATAGAGCCACATCTTGTGGAGGGTACTATAGATTGTTATCATTTGAATGGAGAGAGAAGGGGTATCAATTTTAATCCAGAAAAAAATTAAATCTTGCTTTATACACTATGGACTACGTAGTTATTCTGCTAATGTTGCTTTAGGAAACTAAAGGAACATTAATAATGCACGGGAAATAAAATAATGATACTTGAAATTGGGCAATTTAACAAATGGCGTATTTTAGTTTAATTATTTATCACAATATCACTATGAATGACCATGTTTCCGCGAAGCAGCTAAAACTTTTTAGGACCGCCTTAACACTGGTTTTTATATGTGTAAACGGGTCTTAACATTACTATGCTTAGTGTTGTTAAGGCTTAATAACAGTGTTAAGTTGACAAATTTATTAAGGAAAACTGAGTTAAGAGCCGCGCGCAAACGGAGTTATGATTCTACAGTACATGTATGCATGCTGACGTACTATATTACACGCTGCTCAATTTTCCTAACGTCTAACGTCCTGTACATCCTGCATATTGATAAATTTAATTAAACTTCAACTTCACATTTAAAATTTTCTTTGCCAGAACCGCACTTCTATTTGACAGTTTAAAAACTGAGATCTGGTGGATAAATTCGAACGCGTGTAAACGCTCTTAAAACTACTACTGATATCGATGTTAAGAGCTTAAATATCTTCGCGTAAGTATGGTCAATATTGCTGGGATTACTGGGCACATAAGTACTTTAAATGAACTAAGAATGAGCATGTGACACAGCAAATCTAATACCGACAAATGAAAGAATTGTAGAGAGCTAAATGTGGAGTGTAGAAACAAATATATAATTTAAGTTATTATAAGTTTGGGAATACTGAGGCAGGGAATGGAAGGCAAAAGTAGCATTAAGTACAATAACTGGTCGTTATAATCTCTGCAATATTTCTACATAAAGATACACACAAATCTAGGTGGATTTCTGCAAACGGATAAACCGAAATCAAATAGGCTATACCTATATCAGCCGTAAATAGAAGTAGTCATTTCTTGATATTAGAGCAAGAAGAAGAGCGGACATTGAGAGCGATTACACACTTCTAAAAGGAAAGACGAGTCTAAGGTCTATTGCATGCGACAGGCTATAAAGAAAAAGGAGTCGGATGAGTCTAAAATGTTCCAGCATAAAAAGCCGGTTGATATCAATAATACGACAAAAGCTTACAAAGGTAACTCCAACAGTGGAAGCCGAAAAGAAAGAAACATGGAAAAAAATCAAAGGACACGTTTCGGGTTGCCAAACTGATTGCTTTTACACTAATTTTAGTAAAGCATTTGACAAGCTCTCGCGCTCCATTATAATTCTTAAACTAAAAAAGTTAGGCTTTCCGCAAGCCCGTCTAGTATGGTTCCAGTCTTATTTAGCTGATAGGACCTACCAAGTTTTTTTCCGTGCATCCAAATCTGCTACCCTTGAAGCATCATCCGGTGTTCCTCAAGACAGTCATCTTGGTCCTCTCCTGTTTATTCTGTCAATAGATGACATTGTTCCCTTGTTAAGACACTGTAGAATCTTGATTTACACTGATGACATCAAATTGTATCATCACATTAAGAGTATTGAGGATTGTAAACTTTTGCAAGTTGACCTTGACACCTTGGTGCGCCAACAACAACCTGGTTCTTAATATTACTAAATGCGAAGTAATGTCATTTTGTAGGAGTCGTAATCCTAGTATTTATAACTAGACCCTTTTTAATGAGGGTGTCCCTCGTGTTAATTTTGTTAAAGATCTCGGGATTAGATTTGATTGTACGCTGGACTTTTCCACTCACATCAACTATATTTCTGAGTCATCTTCCTTGGGATGACCCATTAGTTCTTCCATCATACGAATACCGGCTTAAAGCCGAAATTACACTATTGTGTTGTGGTGTGTCGGGCGCTCTGTGTCGTGATCTAATTCATATATTTTAAATGGGGCTGATTACATTATTATGGTGTGTTGTGGGGTGGCGCGTCCCGATCTGGCGTTTCTAATTGGGCACAGAGCGCCACAACACACTACAACACAATACTCAACTTAAGCCCTCTCTACAAGCGTCGTGAGGTGGCCGATATTGTATTCGTTCATCAACCCCTTTAATGGAAGGGTGACTCAGGTTGCCGTGTGTCGTTTAGAGAGAGCAGGTATAATCTGAGAGGGTCACCTCTCTTACACATCAACTGCTCTTACACCAATTCCGGCAGATTCGGACCCGTGAATCACATGTTCATTTTTGCGTGAGCATTAGTAAAGATGTCCTTAAAAAGTCTATTAATCTCACGTGACTATTTATGTGTCTCCCTCGTTGTAGCACGCTTCTTTGTGTGTTCTTTTTTATTTTTTTTATTAGATGTTTTGCATGCTTTAGTTGAGCCTAATCTCAGCACTTACTTGTGCTGAGTTGGTTATTTTTCTTGCCCCGGCTGAGAAGTGCGCCTCCTGTGTTAGAAGGGTTTACTCTATAAAACAAATCTACGGAAGATTAGACACAAATATTGGAGCAATACTATATACAGCGAAATCAACCGAGAGGGGTCTGTCAATGGCAATCAATATGTACGGAAGAAACAATACAATGGAAGAGGGTTTAATATAACGAAATGGCACCGAATATCGACCGAGTACGTAAATTCGACCACTTAGTTATTTAACGAATAAATGTACCGACGTTCAGAGAGGTAAAAAAAGTAATAGTCAAACTGAAAAGGAGAAAAGGAACAGATGGAGTTCCAGTTGAATTTCTCACAGTATTGAAGTAATATTAGAGATATTATATTCTATATTAGAGCAAATATGCCAAAAAAATGGAAACAGGCAATAATTATTAAGTTGCTTAAAAAAGAAAACATTAAAGAATGCGATAATTGGAGAGGTATGACCACAGAAAATATTACGAACAAAAATACTGGCTTCGATAATTCTATCTAGAAAGGCCGTAAACATAAACCAAACAATGCGTGACTCTAATAAACTTTCGGCTCTTAGTTACTTGAAGTTCATCTTGGTCTTGGCCGATGATACGTTTACAACTTCATTATCGCCGACATTTCCAAAGCAATCCTTAGTTCCGACATCGAAGTGCAGGTTCGAGCTTCCCGACGATTTTCAATACCGACATCTAATCGACTGGCACACCAATCTTCGGATTAATGTGTGTTCCACAGTCCGAGTCCACACAATGCCAAATCCCACGAATTTACAAAGGATTTTTCTTTGTTAACTAAACCTTATAATTGTAATCTTTTGGTTAACCACAATGTGCAGGAACACATTATTACAGATTAAATTTCTTCTTTGCGCGCCATTGCTATGCCATCTCCTGCACTAAGTATTCCACACACTCAATAGACAGGGTATCTTTAGAACTCGCGAGGATCTAGGTGCCTCAAGCAGCTCGATGGCAAAAAATCCACTGGACCCGACAATATACGCCCTATCGTCTTGAAGACATGCACCGCATGTTTGGCTAAACCTCTGCACATGGTTGGCCATTCCGAAAAAGGTGATTCCAGCAATGCTTCCAACTACCGCTCAATAGCAATTACGTCTATTCTCTCTAAACCATTGGGACGATAATCAAATAAAATCTTGTGGTTTATCTAAAAACTCAACGTAATTATAAACGAGAAACAGTAAGGCAATCTTTTAGTTTGCCTTGCAGAAGACCAAGGCTTTTGATAGACTATCGTACTCAGCCTATTAGCTAAACGCAAAGCTGTTGGAGTTGACTCGCCTCTACAGAACTGCATTGCGAGTTTCCTTTCCGGTCGTTCAAGCAAGGTAGTATTCGATGGTGGAAAATCCGAACACCACCCATCTCTGCCGGGGTTCGCCGGGGGTCTATTTTATCATCTGCTCTATTTCGTATCTCTATAAATAACCTACTCTCATTCCCTCCAACTCACTTCACAGCTTCGCAAGACAAGACAATCACGTGCCAGATACTGTCTTGGCGATGACGAACTAATGCCCAACTCAATCAACAAGGGCTAATGTCACATGAGTCTGAATTCAGACTCTGAATTTTTCAGACTCGGATTTTTTCAGCTCAGATTTTGGTGCACAATAGTCTGAATATTTCATATACCGTAGCTAGGAGACCAGTGTTGTGCGAAATTTTGTACGAAGTGTTTTTTTATGTGAAAGTCTAAGTTCAGGCGTCACCCTTTGTAGTACCAGTCCGTCATATCCTTCACGTCATGGTCAGATGCCTGGAATAAGAAAGGTTAAGGGTAGTCGGGGGGTATATGAGGAGATAGCGATGCACCTAGGATAGGGACGGATGTAGGATTTGTAGATTATAGCCCTGGAGAAAATTGTATCCTTTGAGAAATCCCAAGCATTGTAAAGCTGGTTTTGCAATTTGGAATATATGATTACTCCAATACAGATCTTGTACATTTAATTCTTTTAATTTCCCATGAATTCCAGTTTTAAATAATCGGGATGATCTATTTTCTTTGCTTTCAATGCACGAAATTAATTTTTCGCCGTCTTTTTTTAGTATAACCTTGCAGACGCACGCCTTTTGTTTAACTGAAAAATTCAGACTCATCTGACCTGGCGCGATAAGGAAACATGTAAGAGAGCGAATTTTTATTCAAATTCTGAAAAATTTAGACTACATTTTCAAACTGAGTAGTCTGAATTTACTCAGACCGTTTGGAATTTTTGATTCATGTGACATGGCACAATTCATTTCTGTGCATTTTTATGAGACTCTGAAAAATTCAGAGTTTGAATTCAGACTCATGTGACATTAGCCAAGGACATTGAAGTTGTCCTCGATTAGGGCCTCAAAAATCGTGCCGCATTTAATGCCTCCAAAATAAAGTACCGCCCTTAATCCAATAAAACTGGCAAAATTTCTCTATCCGTCTCAGTGGATGATGTTGAACTAATGGCCGACCCATAGCTTAACATCTTAGGGATCGCTTGACATTAGCTAAAGGCTTTTGATGGAAGAACCACATATTCCAAATCGCCAAACAAGTATCGCAGGCCTTGGGTTTCTTAAAATGTGTAAATTCATCTCCAGCCATACAAATCCTACATTCGACTTCTTCTCGAATACAAGTCTCTCATTCAGGGTGGCTCTTCAAAAACCACTTTGGTTAGATAAAATACAAAAAGCGCCCTCAAATTAATCGATGACGACGCCATTTGCTCCAACATCGACTCTTTGAGCCACTGTAGGAATGCAGCAGCACTGACAAAATTTTATCGCTACTATCATTACGAATGTTCTATCGAAATTAACGATCGAAACAGCAGATTAGCCCGCTCGCCTCATTCCCCTTTCCACGCATCCTACTAAAATAGTTTTCTAAATAGAACCACTCGACTGTGGAGCAATCTCTGGCAGTCATTATTTCCGAGTTCCTACAATATCCAAAAGGTCACTCCCTCCATCCTCCTCCGGAACCCTCATAACCCTACACCAAGTTTACTACTAGACATTGCACCATGACGTGACAAACAACATAACGAAGTACAAAGGGTGATTCTTGAGCTTCGAAATGCCACATAAAAAATGGTAAATGTTTAGAATTGGGGCAGAGTAAAATCGGTCCAAAACTTTTTTGAGGTATTCAGGGCGATTTTCGAGCGCTCCAATAGTAATTTCAAGGCCAAGGAGACATATTTTTCTTATCACACCCTAAGGGAGGGGGTGAAATGGGGCTCCAAATTTAATTTTTGGGAATTGACAGAGATTTTTGAGTAATAATTGGCACTTGGATGTTTATCAATTTATCAACCACGATAAACATTCAATAATTGGCACTCAAAAACCACTCTGAATATCTAAAAATATTTGGTCTGGAGCCCCAATTTCCCCATCCTTGCAATAAGGAAAATATGTGTCACCCGCCTTGAAATTGCCATTGGGGACTCAAAACCTAAATAACTAAATTTTTTTGGAGGGTTTTTACTCTAGACCCCAATTCTAAACATTTACCCGCGATTTTATTCCCCCAGCTCCTCATACAATACTACCGTGACAGAACTCTGATTTCGGTGATCAAATAGGATGGTTCCTCGCTTATTATAATCATAATGGGAGGAGAAAGGCAGTAAAGAATGGTAATCGGGCGCCTTAGTGCACGGCCACAACACAGTCATCGCACCTAGCACTGCACCTAACAACATATAGGTTTAGTGTGTCATGGTCAAATTCTGTGCTTGCTAGGTGCGGTGTGCTAGGTGCGATGGCTTACTTACTTAGCCCTTAGGCTACCAAGGCCGGCATGCACTACAATCTAGAAATCCGTCTAAAACTAATACAAATGGCTACGGAACAACCTTCCATGGACAAACTTCCGAACTCATACAACATCCAAGAGGTCAAACACAAGGTTCATCGCCTTCTCGGGATGCATACTCCTCCATCCGTGTCCTATCATTTTTCTATCCTTCGAATTTACCTAACTACTAGATACTGCCCCATGTTGTGACCGACAACTGTAGCATAAAGAGTGACCCCTAAGTTTAGCTATCACATAAAGGCAACGAGCGTTTTAATTGTTCGTGTAATTCTTAGAAAAAGTTACGATTGATTCTATGTTTTTTTTAAGTTAGCGCAGGTCACGATAATAATTTCTTAGAAACACCAAGTAAATATTCAAGAACAAAAAAATCACGCTCATTAACGAACCACCAAATGAATTATAACATGAACTTTCCAAAAAAAAACCTTATAAAACTCCCTTTAATTACATATAGCCTGTTCTCACCCAACTAGAAAGTAAAAAGTTAATTAACATAGAATCAATCGATATTTCTCTACTTAAAATTAGTAGAGATTTCATGATATACATTTATTCAGGCTATTTTCTCTCCATACCACAAATTTCACTCCCATTACATTGCGTCAATCAAAATTACATTAAAAGCCGATATTATCGTATTACCCTTATGTATCTTGAACATTCAGGGACGAATATGATATAAGGACAATAAGGACAATTACTTTATGCTTGTCCTATGAATTATTCCAATTCCTAAGTAAATATTTCAATCGAATTTTTCCCAAGGTCGACATTTTTTGGTGTTTCTTTTTCTTTTTTTTTGAGAACTTTAAAAAACTCAGACGCATTACTTATAAATTACTTCCTAAGTTTTTGTTCTGTTTCCGTTGATTTAAATTTTTTTTAATTCATCATCCAGAATAGCAGCTGTAAGAAAATAGTGGTTGGGAGTGCCAAGCTCCTCCCAGCTATTAAGGTTATCATGACAAGTGATCGGTAATAGAGGCATAAACGCCGCTAAATAATGAAAATGTACAATACCGATAGAAAATCCAAACTACAATCACAACGTAGCCACCTGGACAATAAGTCTATTCTACATGTTTGGTTTGTTAGCAAATGGTAGTAAAAAACCCTGCACCGCGGTTTAGTGCCCCCGTAGCATATTGCATTTACAACCGCAGAGGCTATTTCGTATTACTGACAACTGATTTCACAGCTCTCAGAAAGTACTCACCTTGCCATGTTGTGAACTTTAAATCCAAATTAGGGAGTTGTCCAAACTGCAAAAGTCTATAAATATGGTTTTATCCCCAACACTTTCGAAGATAATCCACGGATCGCGGTGGTGATGTTCCACTTTTCAATTAATCGCGAGATTTACTTGAGAAACCGGAGTCTTTCAACCGTGCACAGATGTAAAAAAAATTCGTTGCTTTTTATGTAATTGCCCGGCCGTATAGAGTCAGTTTTTTTCTCGCACAAGGCCACAATGAATTTTATCTGGGCCTACACAAGAAGAAGGTGATGACAACTTTTCAGCGTGAAGTAGCGGACAAAATATTTGCACAAAATCGAGATTAGTAACGCGAAAACAAATTCACTTCAATTAGCATGAATCAACGCGGCAGACGCTAGAGATTGTAGATTAACTTGCAGCAAGTTTACTGAAGTACAGCCCAAAATCTGAACTTGAATGTACGGAAGGAAACACAGCGAACCCCCGGCAAGCTTGCAGCAGTGCGGTCTCAAGACTGACTGGATGATGTTCGGCGAAATAAATGCGGGAAAACGGTTTGTACGAGTCTCTCTCGGCGACCAGAACCCCGAAAGTGGAACGGCTCTAGTGAGTGAAGGTGGTGTATAACTATAGTGCCATGTCAACGATTTCCGACTATGTTTCGGCGCAATTTTCGTTGGCTCTCTGAAACTTGGCTTGGCTCTGCGTCAGGCTCCGTGGCCGACGAAAGAGGTGACAAGTGACAACTCAGGTGACCATTATCCAAACAAAATCGAAGACGTTTCTCGCCTCGTTCCTATAATTTTTTATGTCTTGAAAAAGCTAATTGTCATAAAAAAAATATGTTTTCGGAAGCTTTGTAAAAGCTTGTTTAAAAAACATTTCACTTAAGATAATATCCAGGCAGTGGCGGAACACCAGCTTTTTCCGAAATTTAGTTTTCAAGGCGGATGGGTGGGATTGCTGCTTCCGTACATTGTTTGACACCCAAAATGATTAATGATATATTAAGTGGCTCCTGAGATTTACATAAACTATGGCAAATATTGTTTTAAAATAAATTATGATGTCAATTATTCACAATTTAAGATTATAACACAATGCTTAAGTTAAGGTTTGTGCAGAGTTCATAAACAGTTATTGGCATTTGTAACCTTCAATGACTAGTTCTAGTAACAAGAGAATTAAGAAGAATTAAATTGAATTAATAATGGTAAAATATTACAGTAATAATTCTTAAGCTGTTTAATGTATTCATGGTAATAAAGGAGATCTTCAATAAGAGTTCAATGTATTTAAGTTTTTTTTCATACAATAAAATATACATGCTTATGGAATTAAAACAGTCTGATCATCTAATGTTCTTATATGTTCAAATATAATTGCATATAAACAATTCTATACAATTGTATATGTTTTCCTTAAAATATACAGTTTTATATGATTTTCCTTATCATATATAGCCCAGTTGTCAGAGACTTTGACCTCGCACAAAATGTGATCTCGCTGAAAATTGGAACTTAGGTACTTTTTTGGGTGTAGAAAACGATAAAAAAATCTTTGCTGCGCTAAAGTGTATGCTAATTTCACAATTTCGAAAACAAATTCGAAAATTTGGCTTTTGCTTTATATATCGAAAAATAAAAAAAAATTCCAAAAACTAATAGCGCCACGTGAAAGAGCGGAAAATTTCACTAAATTTATATTATAACTTATTTTAAAAAAAATTGTTTTATTATTATAAAAAATTAATAAAAATAAGAAGAAAATTCGAAAAATCTAAGCGCGCCAAAAAGCTGAATTAAAATATTCTAGCGAGGCGTTCGGGGAAAAACCAAAGTATCCTTACTTTAAATGTACGCAAAAATAAAAATGAAAAAAGCATTTTAAAGAGGACACTCTAAGCTTTCTAAGAAAGCCATTAGTTTGTAATTTTATGTTTTTCTTCTCATAGAAAACTTGACCGGAAGTTATAATTTGTAAAATTCTCACTGATGTTTATACAATTGAAGATATATATTAATAGAGGCGTACGAAAAAAAAATCCTTGTACATTTATCATCATTAGACATTTACTTTTGATGTAAAAATAATTAAAATGATAAACATTGTTTCTGTTTAATAAAATTTATGCTTTAAAATATTCAGTTTTTCTTACAGCATTCATTCGACTAACTTCAAAAACAGCCGGCACACAAAATATGATGAAGAAGAAAGATGCAACAAAAAACATAAAATTACAAACTAATGGCTTTCTTAGAAAGCTTAGAGTGTTTTTTCCATTTTTATTTTTGCGTACATTTTAGACAAGGATACTTTGGTTTTTCCCCGAACGCCTCGCTAGAATATTTTAATTCAGCTTTTTGGCGCGCTTAGATTTTTCGAATTTTCTTCTTATTTTTATTAATTTTTTATAATAATAAAACAATTTTTTTTAAAATAAGTTATAATATAAATTTTAGTGAAATTTTCCGCTCTTTCACGTGGCGCTATTAGTTTTTGGAATTTTTTTTTTATTTTTCGATATATAAAGCAAAAGCCAAATTTTCGAATTTGTTTTCGAAATTGTGAACTTAGCATACACTTTAGCGCAGCAAAGATTTTTTTATCGTTTTCTACACCCAAAAAAGTACCTAAGTTCCAATTTTCAGCGAGATCACATTTTGTGCGAGCTTTCGGTCTAAATTTGGCTCTGACGACTGGGCTAATAGAAAAATATGTATTTCTATATAATTATATCGGGCCAAATTTCCTATATAATTATATATAAATATATCCAATTATATATTTTTGTAAGTATGAGGTCTGTTCAAAGAGTAAGGTGAATTTTCAAATTTCGCGGGCTACGTACATTCGATTATTGATTTTTTTATTTTGTTATGTTGGTATACATGCCCCTGAAGTATGCTAAAATAATTAGCTGTATTCATTATCTACATCGTGCAGATCAACCGGAATACTGGAGATCAGAATAGCCACAGATAAGGGGACATCCATAAATTACGTGAGATGATTTTGGCGATTTTTCGACCCCCCTTCCCCCCTGGTGAGATGTCGTGAGATTTGGCTCGACCCCCTCCCCCCCCCTCAATCTCACGTGAGATTTTTAAAATTTTCAAAAAATTTGTAGGATTTACACTATTATGCGTATTTTTAGTGTAAATACCTTAATCTGTGCTTGATTGCATTTAGAAATCATAATTTGTGTTGAAGAACAGTAACCACAAAATCATAACAGCACCAACTCGGCATGCACCCAATATAAACTACAATATCTGTGGATTACCATTTAGCAGGTGATTCTGCCTACCCTTTGGAAACCAACCTCAGGGTGCTTTACAGGGATAATGATTTCTTAACAAGAGAACAGAAAACTCGTGTATTTGTAGAGCAAACATATGGAATATAAAACAAATTTAGAATTTTACAATATATTGACATACGAAGGTTGGCTTTGGAATCCACTGATTCGTTTTTAGAGAGTAACGACTTGACTGTTTGAATAGTAATGGTAGAGCCATTTATGACTCTGGAGATATACAAACTTCGGAGCATTCTTCTATATATGTCATCGTTAGGTAAAAAACCTGCGACTGAAAGACCCAGGGTATCCTGGAATCCGATTCGAAAGTCATGAAATTCGGAAATAAGAAAATGGTATCTTCCACCAACGCGAATTCGAAATAAATTTGTCCGCCTGTTATCGGATTTCAGTCCGTGAATAAAGCCATTGCCGCATGCGCTGCTTTTATTTGTTTGTTTTAAAATATTCTAAAAACTCTTTAAATATTCTTGCATCAAAATGTCAAATTAAGTTAATAAATGAAGTTGGTTGGCTGAAAATAATTTCTTTTCGAAGATTTATCAGGCATCGCTACAAGCTTCCGTTTGCTTCCTACTTTCGTATCGCCTTAGAAAAGCGGAGTCTGAAGTCACAGCCAGCTTCTCAAATTGACGTTTGAGCCGCCTGTACGTCAGGATACAGATTCAAGATGTGCGGATCTGTTAGACTTCCATTCTTCACAACTCTCGATAATGATAACAAAAGCTTTTCAAAATCTATCTTGGCCTCTAGTAAGTATGTCAGAGCAGATGGTCGTTGATTCAAAATTCGAGTCCTGTAAGATGCTTAGATAGCTAATTATGTCGCCTGGTGCAAATGTCTGCTTTTTGTAGTGACAATGCACCGCAGATAGCATGTGTTCTGAGCCGATTCTTAATATAATATCTATGATTGCAGTAGGATTGGGTACATTATGCACTTGAGATTCTTAGGAGCGCATTAGGTTCCAGGTTTTTCAATTGGGCTTCTAGGCCTTTTTGTTTTGTTTAAGCTTAGACCCCCACACTAGTTCATCGTAGGGTCGCAATCTGTCCAAAAATGGTCGTATAAGTCAATGCATACATTACTTTCGCAGTTTTTCCCCAGACCATTGTATAAAAAGATAAGAATTTTTCATCACGTCCTCATTCTCAGATATTTAAATTATTTTCTTTACTTTTTTTTGGATGTTCCAGTTGGATGGTATTTGAAACAGTGAACAAATACAGTGTAAACGGCAGTGCAAAATTTTTATACCCAATTGCTATTGAGTCGAAATATAGTAATAGTATCACGTATACTTTTAATTCATTATTCCTTCTCTATTTGCAATATGTTTTGATAAAACCTTTCACCATGTTCATCTGATACTATACCAAGATTTTCGTGAATGAAATCTAAATGCGGCTCCGAAAAGACGATTTTAAAAATTTTCTCATTTACAGATATTGTACTTAAAATTGAAAAAAACAAAAAGATATTAAGAAAAATTGCAAAAAAATTACAGAAAAATCGAAAAATACCCATTTTGAGGGTTAAAACCCCCTAAAAAGTGGGTTTCTCGGAGTAGAAAATCGGTAGACTTTATAACCCCTTATTAAAAAGCATAAAAAGAAGCGCTCTGCCAATTTTCAGCCTGTACCTAATTATTTCCGCTATATCGCTTTTTTCGGCTTAATTTACTTGTACTATTAATATAACCCAGTTTTCTCGCGATTTTACGCTGTTTCTTGCGGAAAAAAATTACGTGAAATTTGCGGAGACCCTCCCCCTCCCCCACGTGAGATTTGGTGAGATTCGGCTCGGCCCCCTCCCCCACTAAACTCCTCACGTAATTTATGGACGCCCCCTAACCTACAGATTTTCTTAAAGGAGAAAAACCTGGATCTCGCGGTAATACAAGAGCTCTGGGTACGAGGGCGGAACATAAAAGGGCTCTCGGACAGTCAATATAACACTTTTTACCACCGCTCGGCTCAAGGCAAGCCAAGATCTTGTATCCTGGATAAAAGGCACATCAAAGTTTTGCTCTCCCGAGTAAAAATAATTTTATAGAAAAATATATATGTAATCATATATATTTATATCAAATTATATAAAATTATATATAAAATATTTAAACAGTTTTAGACGATTTTATATAATCGTATATAATAATATACAATAATATAGGATTGTATATTGTGTCATTTACAATTCAACATGGGATTACAGTATATAACTATATATCATTATATAAAACTGTATATAAAGTCTACAAATGATTTTGTGCAATTATATCTGATCATATATAGCGATATAAAATAATATATAATGCCTTACAATAATTTTGATGAAATAAATATTATAAATTGGTAGATGGAGTTTTTCGGGAAAATCACATACTAAAATGCACATTCTCCACTCGCACTCCCAAAGCTCAAGGGTGGAAAAAGACCACAACAAAAAGGTGTGTGGCTGAAAAATGATGGGGAAAAAGATATTATAAGTATGCTGTTAAAAATATGTCATTATATCTGTTTTAGGCCGGGCGCCCACTAAAGTAGTGTGGCAGTGGCGTGGTTTTGGTCTGTCATGTGGAGACAAAGTGGTGCGACAGTTGCATGGTGGCGGAGAGGTATTACAATTATTAAGCGCGCATCGAAATGGCAAGCAGCGTATCGCGTAAGTGACTCAACATCATCCTGCCAATTACCACTCAAAAATTAAACTTGTCGGAGATAGTGGCAATCAAGTGATGCCACGCCACTCGATTTATTCGTAAATAATTCACGTAAAAAAATAAACTTACATTCAATAAAATGTTGTTTTCTTACAAAATTATTTTATCTTTAAAAAGTATTTGGAAGATACGTATTTTGTATCTATTACTTCAGAAAGTTATTTGTATCTGGTATCTGAAATACTTAATTTAAAAGTATCTTGCATTTTGTATTCCAGATACTTCATATAGGGTATCTTGTACAACACTGCCGATTAGCCTGACATCGGTGACTCAGACACATCCGCCAATCGATAAATGTGACCTCACTGGACCCTGGAGGTTTCTAAATTCAGTGGAGCAGTCGCTATGGTAATGGCAGTAAAACTTGCTGAGGGCTGCTACATTCCTACGGTTGCTTAAAGGGTCAATGAGTTTGATAGCGCGGTTTTGCATCTTATCTAGCCAAGCCAAGGTGGTTTTTGGAGGGCCCGCCCAAGTTTACGAGTTGTATTCAAGGCGGGGCCGAATGTAGGACTTGTAGATTGTAACCATGGCAGTTGGCTGAAGGACGAACTTGCATCTCTTGAGGAATCCCAGCTAAGCTTGTTTGGCGATTTGGAATATGTGATGATTAAGAGATGGTCAGCCATTACATTCTTTTTGCCCACTGAGATAGAGGAACGATCGGTGCAGGTTTTTGTAGAGATACGACAGTACTTTGTTTTGGTTGCGTTGAATTCGCCACGATTCTTAAGGCCCCAAGCAAGAATGAGTTCAATGTCCCCATTAATAGAGTTGGACATGAGTTCACGGTCTAGGAGAGAAGGTCTGGTACGCGCTTGTCTTATATTGTCAAAGGCTAGGAGTAACGCAGAGTACCGTCATCGGCAAAACTATGAAGTGGGTTGGAGGGGATTGAGAGTAGATCATTAATGAATATTAGAAAGAGAGTAGGTGATAGAATCGACCCTTGCGGAACGCTGGCCGAGATGGAATGAGGGTTGGATTTGACGCCATCCAATACTACCTTGATTGAACGGCCAAAAAGAAAGCTCTCAATCCAATTCCTTAGAACTTGGGAGTTTAAACAGCAGATCGGGAGACGATACTCTGTCGAAAGCCTTGGAAATATCTAGAGCAACCAGACCAGACTCACCGAAGCGATGGTTGCTTTGATTGAGATCCTCAGTCAGACACACAAGAAGGTCGTCAGTAGACCTTTTTGGTCAAAAGCCGTACCGCCTGTCGTGTATAATTTGGTTAGATTCTAGATATTTCCTCAGCCTTCTATTGATTATTGTCTCCATGATTTTGAAGAAAACAAAAGTAATTGTTTTTGGGCGCTACTTTAAAGGTCGCTGGCTTCAGCATTTTCGGAATGGGCTGAATATGAACTAGTTTCCAAAAAAAGAAGAAAGCACAACGTCACTCTCGTCTGGGTTCGCGGACATAGATGGAAACTAGTTGCGTTGTAGGTGGCGGCAACATTATTTCTGACGATACTCAGTGCATTTTGAAAAGCAACAGATGTTGCATATTGCCTCCGTGTGAGAGCCGCCTTATGAATGGATATTTTAATAATAACTGAACAATAATAACAACAATTTGTAACGAAAAAATCACACCAAATTCATACACCTGGTTCTTCAAACTAACACAACTCTTATTCCTAATAGCAAAAATCTTGTAATTATAAATAATATAATATTAATAAATTGTGTACTAAGAAAATAGCAATAGTTTTAGTAGTAGTGGGAAATTGGCTAGTACCAGAACTGGTGCCAAAGTAATCCCTGAGAGTAGCTAGTTCAAATAACGATAAACTTGGAAGGAAATCACTTCATTTGGAAATTCGAACGATTTCAGGAGATTCATATTAGCAAACTATTCAAAGTAAAGGACTTGTCAGACTTGACCGAAAAGGCCAAATGTTTCGTAACTACTGGAAATTCCGGGATGAACTACAATTTCCAGAAACTGTAGGACGTGGAAAACAATTCTCCGTAAAAAAAGTGCTGATCTAAGTTTGAAAAATTCGTAATGTTTGTAAAAGGGTACGTAGTTTTTGCACGGTTTTTAAGAGTGCTCGGATTTTGACAAGGGATATCTTGGTGGGAAGCTATCACTCTGCTGAATCCAGAAAATGTAATTTCATTTAGAATAGGTTTCATTTCACAGAATTTATTAGATATTAGAAAAACCAATCAATTTAAAGTGCTTGTGAGCCTTAAGGCGATGGCCCAATGCCGACGGCACGTAATACGCGGCAGGCGCTTCATGCGCGTTGACGTCCGTTGAAGGCGCATTCATAGCTTCAGGACGTCAAAAAGGTTGCTTTGATTTAAATCCATGTATGGATTTTCGTCTTTATAAAGTTTTAATTTCGACAGTTTGACAGTTTTGCAATTTTCAACGCCTGCCAACGCGCGAAAAGTTGAAAGTTGGTCGACTTTTGCCGTCGCTTGATGCCGCTGACGCCGCAAAGTCGTGAATGAGACAGCTCGATTTGAATTACACACGATCAAATATCGACGCTTTGACGCGCGTAAACGCGAATAAAGTCGTGATTGGGCTATCGCCTTTAGCCGAAGTTTTTTTCATTTAAACAAAAAAACGGCATGACCGAATGTTATGAATTTTTTTCAGAACATGTTTTCGTTAATGTGCTTCTATCGGCACCTCAACGAAGTCTATATCCTTTTATGTCCGCGCGGTATCGTGCAGGTCAAAAAAACACGTACATTGTTTAAACAAAATAACGACTCGACCGATTTTTATGAAAACCTTTTCAGATCTGTCCAACTGCCCGATCCGGGGTTTGAACCTGCAACGCTTACTTCGCTAGACTAACGCTTTTACCGACTCATCTACGTGCTTTTTTATCAATTTCACGACAATAAAATAATTTGTTCGCTGCCTTTGAAAATACTTCCATCCGTTCAAGGTGTACTAATTTTACCAGTTTTTTATGCCTACCTTTGAAGTCCTTTATCAGAGTTAAAACAAAATTGAACGGGACCACCGTGCGGAACTACCCTTTCAAACAAAAAAAAACCAAGAAAGTTTTAGCGTTACATTACAAAGTTATGCGGGAACACGATCAAAAAAATACCTATGCGTTGAATTGATAACCTCCTCCTTTTTTGTAGTCGGTTAAAAAGAGGTCTCCGGACGCGAGATGAGATCACTGATAACCTTCCTAAATTCTGCAGGATGGTTTTAGGCGTATTTAGAGAATATTCGGCCGTTAATAAATTCTAGATCGCCCACTGAAACGGGAGGAATGGTAAAGTACGTTTTATCAGAAATGACACAGTTTTACGTAATGGGTTAAATTCAACACAATTCTTGCGGCCTAATCAAAAATTAGTTTTATGACCTTATTGATTAAATTGACTAACATGACTTCACGATCATGCAGATAAGATTTCACGCGTGGAAGAGAAGTGAGTTGGAGGCGATTGAAAACAGGTCATTTATAAAAACTAGGAATACAGCTGGTGATACAATTGAGTCTGAGGAATACCTGTAGAGATGGTATGAGGTTAGTTTCAACGCCATCCAATACTACCTTGTAGTCCAGGCGCTGGAGCATTTCCAGTGGTTTTGGCGTGATGTAACGGACTTTTTTGGTGGAATTGGTCAGAAATGACATCCCCAACAATATCTAGGGGGTGCGCAAACATGAACACGCCAGGAAAATTTATGGGAGGCCAAAAACTGAAGAATTCACGAAAAATTCTCTGTTTTTTTACCTTTCTTGATAAATATTTCTTAACGAAGGCTTCTAGGCGAAAAGTTTGTAGGACATGTTTTGTTCGTTATTGGATTTGCTAAAACCTAGCGTAAATTTGATTTTTAAAATTTGAATTTTTGCATTGCAAAATAGCCGAAAACTGCAAAAATCGTATCCTCACTTTAAAGTTATGCGAACCAAAGAAAATACCATTATTTTTCAATGTAATTCTGGAATTAAGTAGTTTAAGGTATGTTTAACTTATATCCAAAACCCGATTACTGTCGGTCAAATAGTTTTTGCATAATGTATTCTGCAATTAAGTGAATTTAAAAAATTAAATTTGTTGCAGCGCCAAAAAAAAAAGTCCCATGTTGCTCCTGATTTTTTTACGTATGCTCTAAGACTCACTTTACAATATCCAATCATAAAATTGCTATTTTTTAAATTTTTTTCTGGGTTTTTAAATTTTAGAATTTTTTTTGGAAAAAACGCCTTAGTTGCAAAATAGCTAACTCCGCGACGCCAGAAATGCTCGGCGCGTTTCAAATTCGCTCGAAAAAGGCTTCAACTTAGTTTTTTAAATTGGGGTAGCGAATCGAGAAAAGTAAAACTTGCAATAAAATAAATAAAATATTGTTAACAACAGAATTTTGTTTGAAACAAATTTTTATTTTATATTTGGGCTTTTTTAAAGAACAATTATTGATGTATTACACAGCACAACAAAATCAAACTTTTTTTGTTGCATAAAATATTTTAATGGTTCTTTACTAATTTGAGCTCACTGATTTCCAATCTACCCTCAGTTTTATTGTATCTGCTCGAGATTATAGTCAATTGTTTGTAGTGTCTATCATGTCTTCGTCGAAAAGGGTGTGTATTAACGATCCAAAATGTTTTTGTTACATTATGTGGTGAACATTTTTTTCAAAAATTTTGTTTGAGTGTGTCAGACCTTGTGAAATAAGCATTTTAAAGGGTTTCGGTTTTCTATGGAAAACAGATTACAATTGTTGGGTGCCCAGTATCGTATGCAAAATCTGTGTTGAGGAATTACGTTTATGGGCCACTAAGAAGAGAACATCTTTTAAGTTCCATTCTCCCATTCAATCAAAACGAGCTTAATGATTTAATTAGAGACCTTGGTCTGTTGAAAGCTTCTTCCGAAATACTAGCTTCCCAGTTGAAAGAGAGAAATCTCCTAACTAAAGAAACTAAAGTTTCCTATTACCGCACTCGGGAAAAATACTTCTTTCTTTTTTTCGCCGAAGAGGATGATTTTGTGTTTTGTACTGATATTTCTGGTTTGATGACTGCCATAGCCATGGGCTTGCAGAGTGTATGATACAAACGAATGGCGTTTATTTATCGACTCATCAAAACGCAGTTTAAAGTGTGTACTATTGCGCAGCTGGAATAAACTAAGCTCCCTACCGATCGCACATTCAACCAAAGTTAAGGAAGAATATCCTACAATAGCATTTAGTCTTGAATAAGATAAAGTATAACGAACATAAATGGGTAATTTGTGTTGATCTTAAGATGGATAATTTTCTTTTGGGACAACAAGGAGGCTACACCAATATCCATGTATTATATGTTTATGGGATAGCAGAGCTAAATATTGTAGCAATGAATCAACAGTAACATCTAATATTAACATAATCTAATATTTAACAAAGGTACCACTAAATGAAATGTAAAGTGGTCACCCTAATAGTGAAATAAAAAACGAAAGACAAAAGAGAGACTAAAGAGAAGAAGAATTTAATCGGCTGCCGGGAAAAAATAGGAAGAGTTAGAATGAGAGAAGTAGAAAGTAGATCTCCATGCGCGTCGGCTCATTTTTCTTACGGAAATAAAACGTAAACCATTTTGTTAATTTTGTTAAATATATATATATAATAAAAGATATTTATTGCAAAAAGTGGTGTTTGAACTAACGAAAAAACGAGACTAATAAGTACGTGCTAAAATATGAACATTGGATAAGAAAAGAATGGCCTTCTAGGGAAGTACTAGTTCCAAGCAGCCGTAATGCTATAAACGTACCTCTTGTGGATCGAAATCGTATAATATTGCCACCTCTGCATATTAAAGTCGGTCTAATGAAACAATATGTTAAAGCACTAAATAAAGACAGTGAAAGTTTTAAGTACCTACATTTCAAGGAAGTTTCCGAATCTGAGTTCAGAACAACTCAAACCAGGCATATTTGACTGCCCACAAATTCGCAAATTGGTGAACGACCCCAATTTTCGCAGTTCAATGTCCCAACTGAGAAGAACGCGATTCGTTTGTTTGGGTTACCCTTCTTACAAGTATAATATTAGCAAGTATAATATTATCGATAAGCACACAGATATCTTGTTGTAAAGACAAGAAAATTACTCGCGATGAAAGAATACCAGTGTAGACGTAGATTAACTTGTTAAACCGGTTCTGCTGCTGCTGAAAGAATACTAGTGTAGATACCCACAATGACTTCTTTCATAAGATCCGGAGAAGAACGACCTTCGCGGATCGAGTAACCAAATGAAATCTATTTTTTATGAAAAAAATATGCTAACATAAGTAACGGTGATGGGTTGCCTAACGAAATATAGGCGTTTTTTTCGCCTTTTTCTCTATTTTGAGGAGAAATTATGCATTTTGGTGAAAACATCGAAAGAGCAAAGTTGTAGAGGATAAAATTTCCTACAAATTTTGTCTTCACTGGTTTTTCGAATTCCGCATAGTTTCGCCGCTAGAGGGCGTTTTGCGCCTTTTTTCAGACTCTGTTAATAAATCAAAGCGTTCAAAGAAATCCCGTTGAAAAACTGCAACTACTGGGCCTCGACTGGTCTGTACAAAACTTTTCCATATCGAGTCATCCATGAAAATGACGCTTTCTCGATTCGTTACCCCAATTAAAAAAAACAGCTAAAATGCTGCACTAGAAGTTGAAGCCTTTTTCGAGCGAATTTTAAACGCGCCGAGCATTTCTGGCGTCGCGGAGTTAGCTATTTTGCAACTAAGGCGTTTTTTCCAAAAAAAATTCTAAAATTTAAAAACCCAGAAAAAAATTTAAAAAATAGCAATTTTATGATTGGATATTGTAAAGTGAGTCTTAGAGCATACGTAAAAAAATCAGGAGCAACATGGGACTTTTTTTTTGGCGCTGCAACAAATTTAATTTTTTAAATTCACTTAATTGCAGAATACATTATGCAAAAACTATTTGACCGACAGTAATCGGGTTTTGGATATAAGTTAAACATACCTTAAACTACTTAATTCCAGAATTACATTGAAAAATAATGGTATTTTCTTTGGTTCGCATAACTTTAAAGTGAGGATACGATTTTTGCAGTTTTCGGCTATTTTGCAATGCAAAAATTCAAATTTTAAAAATCAAATTTACGCTAGGTTTTAGCAAATCCAATAACGAACAAAACATGTCCTACAAACTTTTCGCCTAGAAGCCTTCGTTAAGAAATATTTATCAAGAAAGGTAAAAAAACAGAGAATTTTTCGTGAATTCTTCAGTTTTTGGCCTCCCATAAATTTTCCTGGCGTGTTCATGTTTGCGCACCCCCTAGATATTGTTGGGGATGTCATTTCTGACCAATTCCACCAAAAAAGTCCGTTACATCACGCCAAAACCAAAATTTATAGGTCTCACTGCTCTAGCGCCTGGGCTATTGATTGAACGGCTAGAAAGAAAACCTTTAATCCAGTTCTTTAGAATAGAGGCACCAATAAACTTTATGCGTCCTGAAGAACACTTTGTCCAGTGAGTGAGAAGAACACTCAACGGTGGGGATGGCATGGCAGTATCGGGTGCAAGTAGGTCGGCCTTAGATTTGCTTTCTGTTAGCACCTCCTCTAAATGAATAAAGGAGTTGTTGATGACGTAAAATTTTTCCCGGTGGAACTCACCAAGGACCAGAAGTTTTTACTGCCAGCAGTGGAGTTTACAAAATTTACCTCTTAATCTTTCATCGAATGATGATTTGATTTTCGTGATGGTCGATTTACAGGAGTTTCCCAACATCGGTCCGTCCATGTCAAATCAACACACCTTTTTTTTCTATCATCTCAGATTTTGATTATCCGTGTGCTTCTCTTCTTTATCTTCTCTTTGGTGTGAATTCCTACAGTATCCAGAGTTAAAACCCACGATCCATCGCCTCTTCCTTCAGTATCCTCCAGAGACCTATTAACCCCTCCTCTATTCCTTCCTTCGAACCAAGTTTAAGTTTCTTTTCTGTCTGTTTGTCCGGTACAAATTTTGCAATCGATTTTTTGAATACTTCCGGATACCCGATCACGCTGAAATTTGGCACACAGCTTTAGCTCCGATGGCAATGCAATATAGTAATATTCAATAATATGTAGATCCATGGCGGCCGTCTCAAAAGGAGGGATTATCATTTTATTCACAACCCCCTCGATATGGGTATCAAATAAAAGGGTACAATAAGTAGAATACAATAAGCTATGTGCCGTCTTTCTAAATCCAATATGGCGGCAGACACAAAATGGCATATTACCTATTTCTTTACAACAGCCTCGACATGCGTATGAAATGAAAGGCCGAATCTTACAAAGATGTTGACCCGATTAACCCTTTCCAAGTTATTCAAGGTCAAAGTTCATCACTTTTTGGTCAAAACATCACTCAAATACTGGTTTTTTCGCAAAAAACCAGTCAATACGAAACGGTATTGCCTACAAAAACCCTGTCGTCATTTTTTCGAAAACTAAACCCTTTCGAAGTTATTCAAGGTCAAAGTTTCCAAAAATCACTTTTCGGCCAAAAAATCACTAACAATTGATTTTTGCAAAACTTTTCGAAAAGTTTTCGAAAAAATGACAAAGAGGCAATAATCTTTTGTATAAATAGAACAAAAAAAATTTCTCAAAAATCAGTTTCTGAGTAATTTTTTGACCAAAAAGTGATTTTTGGAAACTTTGACCTTGAATAACTTTAAAAGGGTTAAGTTTTCGAAAAAATGAGGAGGGCTTTTTGTAGGCAATAACGTTTCGTATTGACTGATTAAAATTTTTTTTCGAAAAAACCAGTTTTTGAGTGATGTTTGGCCAAAAAGTGTTTTTTGATAACTTTGACCTTGAATAACTTTGAAAGGGTTAATCGGGTCAACATCTTTGTAAGAACTCAAGTTGTAGAGAATTTCATTGTCAACATTTAGGGCCTTCGTACGACCTATAGAAACCGAGATACAAGGAAAAGACCGAAAAACCGCTATATTTCCGGCGGCCATTTTTTGATTCCGAAATTTTTTTCTTAAAAAGTCCCAAGGAAGGTGTGGACCAATTTTCAGCCATTTCCGAATTTTGTTTCCTTTAAATGCTAATTTCCCGGACTAGAAATATTCCACACAGCTTTAGCTCCGATGACAATATAATATAGTGTACTCAACATACCGTTATATTCAATATGGCGATAGCGCCAAAATGGCGGATTACCTTTTTATTCACAACCCTTTCGACATGGGTATCAAAGGAATGAAAAATAATTTCTCCTAGCCCCATACAGATTTATAACAGACAGACCTGAAAATTTGTGATTGCTAAACGAAAGCACTATTATCAGTCCAACACCAACTTACTGCTGGAGAACTAATTTCATGAAGTATGAATCTGTTGACTCAATAGTGGAAGTCAAAGCTGCTGTAGAGTTCTTGCACAAAGTTGACCCAGCGCGAATTCAACCTTACGTTAGAGAAAAGTCCAGAAAGACGAGAGTGGTCCTGAAAAATTAATATCTTAAAGACTGGCGAAGGACAGTTTTTAGGCGGTCAAAGACGCTGGTTTCAGCTGGAAATATTTATATTGTAATGGTCTGTTAAAATATGCTCTCTTAATTACTACTTACAAAATATGGTCATACTTCCTGGTAGATAGAGTTAAGCCACATACAGAAAATCTCCTTATTAAATACCAATGCGGCTTTAAACAGGTCAGAAACTATTTATAATTAGACAGTTGATGGAAAGGTGCTGAGAACAAGATATTTCGAAACATGTACCTTTTATTGACTTTGTAACTGCTTGACAAAGGTAACTTATTTTGCAGAAGTTATCAGATGCTTAGTAGTCCAATCAATCTACAATAGCTCCTTGTAAATTTAGCGTTAATTGCCAACAGGAAACAAAAATATGGTTATATAGGAAAAAAAATTCTAAAAAAGATAGCGTTTTTTGTTTTTGAATTTGGCATGGCGAACCTAACCTAAAAAATTCCGGAAAGTGAAAAAAACCCTTTTTTGCGAATAACAAAAAAACTTGAGCTCGGATCGAAAAAAATCAAATTATAAAGTTGTAGGTATTCAAATTATCTTTCGATTGATATATATAAAGTTATAGGTTAGACCACAAAACATAGAGATAACTGCAAAAAGCTGTTAAAATTCAAGTTTTTTTAATTTGCTAATAACTTTTGTTTAACGCAACTTAGATATCTGTTATTTGGCAAAACTATTGCTTCTTGCTAGCTGAAAAAAATTTTGTTGCAAAATATTGAACACTTTCCTTAAAATTTCACTTTTTGTAAAAAAAAAGGCGTTCTTCTAAAATCGCTCCTCTTGGTCTACCGATTCTTCTAGAGTATCGTTCTATATCTTAAAATTTTCTTCAATACTTGTACTATCACGTACAAGTAACAAAAAGTCTATTAAAAGGTTTTCTCGTACTTAAAATGACCCCCAAAAACATATAAATAATGAAAAAACAGACGTTCGATTGAAAAAACTAACTTTTTGAGTCTAGAACTTGGTTTAGTCATAACTCAAGATGACATGGATGTCACCAGATAGTAGACATCAAAACGAAATTTATCGCGGTGCTTGATTCGCGTCCAATTCGCGGCATGGTCTTACGTCTTTCCACTTGTTCCACCTAGATAATATTCATTCTTTCTTGTCTTCCCTCTTCACAAAATTCCCTACTTCTTCTATTGCCTGCTGCCATAAGCAAGGAAGTCATTTCCTATTCGATCTCTCCTGTTCGATCAAACTAAGCGATCTGTCGAGAGAGTATTGGATGGGAGCCGGACCAAGTGTTGGCGTTGGTAGTTCTTTCACTCTACTCTCTACTATCTTTCCGACTAAAGCTTGCTGTCCGACATTGTACTCAATCATCGACAATATAAAAGGGCTTACCCCTTAGCTCTAGTCTTTCACATAAAGAAATCAGCTTATGTTCCATTCTACTCAAATCGATGAAGAATATATGTAATTGACTTACAGAAACGAAAGCGCCACTCCATGTGAATAAATTTACCTATCAGGCAAACAAATCTACACATTTAGCGGACATTGGGAAAATCTTTGCCGCAAAACAAGGTTGCTCTTTTTGCATTCGTTAACATCGAGCATTTGATAACAACTCATTCACTGCTATCGAAAATTTGCAACAAGGAAAGAAGTTGATGGTTACACCACGGCATGGATCGAATCTTGCCAACTCGAGTTCTACTTTTGTCTCGGTCAAAGAGGCTGTCCACAAAGAGAATCTCCTATTCGCAAGGTCGATTGTGATTCATGAAAACCTAGAAAAATTAATTGTCAGGGTATAAGGATCAAAATTTACGGAATCAAACTGAAGGTTACGTATTAGCTCTATGGTCACCTACGCTGCTCTAATGTGTTGCCCTGCCTAGAGCAAAGCTAAAAACTACAGGAATATGTATAGTTACAAAAACTACAACGTACTGCTGGACTAAGTATTTCAGACGTAACAAGTATCTGAGGCTATCTTAAGCCCCCTTGTCCAGCCGAGTCAGAAAAGATTGCAAAGAAGCAAGACGTAAAATCTAGGGGACCTAGTTGGTCATCTAATCCTTAGGAAAAGGAACTTTAAGTCGATGACCATATGTTCTGACAAAATAGAGGCTAAATGTGATGGCCAACCATTTGTAGTGGATATCTGCAGTCGCGAAGAATGGAGGTCTAACAGAACCTTCATCTCTAAGGTACTGTAACGCGCTCACAGGTGAATGCGTCAAGGCCTGTAGCAACAGCGGCATAATCATTTATAAACACGTCGTTATCATTTTATGAACTTATTAATTTCTCTGTTATTTTAAAAATCCAAAAGATATTACTAATAGAACGGTTGGGTAATAACAATTTGTGTGCAAATTGCTAGAAATGGCGTGAAATATCAATCTACTGCAAGCATGCAATCCGTCATCCTTAGTGGAAATCAATATTGAAATCTGGAGGTGTTAGCCAACAAATTCTAGTTTCAGAATTAAATTTTGATATTAATAAATGGGTATTACTAAAAAAATTTATTGAATTACATAAATTATAGTTACGATACTGTAACTACAAAAACAAAATTTGTATGACGATTAATAATACTAACGACTTCGACTAATACTAACGATTGCAAATGGATATCGCGATGTTTGAAATAACAAACGATATCATTTTCGTAAATTGGACGAGGAAACTCTGCTATAAGGAATGGAGGAATTGTTAAATTTATGACTTTCTTTTTAAGGTGGAAACTCTATAGCAAGTGCTAAGTTAAAGAAAGTTCAATATTTTCTAGAATTTTAAAGCATATTCTATGACATTACATTACTCACATTTAAAAATTGGGTTTGAAATTAAAATCGTGTAACACTTTTGAAAATACCAACTACGATGGATTGGTCATGTCGAACGAGGTGCGGAACGAAACCCGGTAAAGATAGGGAAAGGGTAAAGTACCGACAAAATCAACAAAAGGCTATGGAGTTCCTGATGATGAATACTTTTGAAAAATGCGTTAAATTGTTTCTGATACATGAAAATAAATAAATGTTTTTCTAAGCTATAAAATTCAATAATTTGCAATTCCTTGGATACGAATCCATTCAATTTTTTTTTGGCTTGAGGACTGATACTAAATATTTCTTTTGTATAGAAAAACTTTTAAAAACAATAACAACATAATGACATTTTATATGCATGTATGTTTATTGTTAACTAGCAAAAAACCCGCGTGCGTTGCAACGCCTTTAAATAAAAAAAGTTTGTGTGTGCACTGTCCGCGGTAGGAAAAAAGTATAACGAAAACAACAAAAAATCTGGAAAAAATGATTTTGGATACCATACAAAAATTTAGAGTTACCTATAAAAAATATAATTTCTTCTCGAGCGTTCTCGGATTCGTTAGGGATTAATTGAAACAATTTGTTGCTTTTTAACAAAACAAAACTTCTTGCACACATGTGGTCCTCCCTCCTTTTCTTAGCTTTTCAGTTAGAACAACCGTACTAAAATGAGATGTGACACTGCGTTATGTATGTTCAAGTACGTGCCTCTGAACATGAAACTTCTCGGTGAATTGGAATTTTAACTTTCTCTTTTCGGTTAGCCGTTACACTGCCCCCTAGTTACTTAGTGTTCGTCCCGAATACAGCTTTCTACAGGTCCCGTTCTTACCAATCGAACCTTTTTGGATGCGATAGATGACATCCTTCAACCTCGTGAAGACCGTGGAGGGGCCGTTCCATTTCCTTTGTAGTTTTGGCGATTTACCTTTTATTCGTAGAGGATTTTATAGCTAGGCTCGATCGCCTTCCTTAAATCTAGATCCTTTCTCCCTTAGGTTGTAGTGGGTCTTCATCCTGTTGCGCGATTCCAAACTTTAAATCACCTGGCAAGCGTAATCTGTTCCCCGAAAATCATCCTTGCAGGCGTCTGACCGGTAGAACTGTACCGTACAGCTTTTTTTTACTGAATTATATAAAGATGTTCTTCAAGTTCTTCTTCTATTTTTACCGTTTTTATTGTTTCTATAGTGGTTAGGGGAAATTTAAGAAATTTCCTACATTTAAGAATGTGGCCACCTACACGAAAATAGAGGAAATGATCATTTGGAGCTAGGATGTGAAGATTTTTCGATTTCCCAACTCGTGAACAACCTACAAACAGCTGACCGGGAAATGACACTTATTTGGCAAAATTCGTCCAAGATTGGCCCCGAAATTTTAAATTTGTAAGTTTTGATATAAATTTTTTATTTGTTACCTTAAAATCCCCCAGATACCGATTTTCATTTGAATCGGAATACAATTGGTAAACCCATCGGCCATATTGGTGCGGCCATTTTGAATTTATAAGTTTTGATCAAGAATTCGTGCATTTATTTGCAAACCTTAAAAACCCCTAGGTATCCACTTTCATTGAAATCGGAACACATTTTATTAATATAGATATTATTTGTACAGTCGCTTACAAATTACAATTTGTTGAAACTCTGATAGATGGCACATAAATCATCACGTTATAAAATCATTTTATACTTGAAATTTTTAAAATGGTTCATATACGTGACAGACGTTTAATCCGCTACTCGTAGCATAATTTTTTTACGACTTCAACCAGATGTCACCTTTAGCTCTAACGCTACTGGAGTAAAGGTGAAACCCCAATGTAGGGTTGGCTTGCTTTAGTGCTTTGCTTTACTTTGGCATATCAAATAAACCAGTGCTTTGTTATGGGAAAAAACCAAATGACAAAGCGGCAAAGTCAAAGCAAAGCTCGAAATGACCAATGTTCAATTTTTTGATGCTTTGTATGCTTTCGCGTTCGTTTAATATTTATTTTGCTTAGAGAAATAAATGTATGTAGAGGTTTGAGAAAATTTATTTCATAAAGAAATTATTTTTTTGGGAATAACATTAACTATAAATATTTAAGAGTTCAAAATTAATTTGAGACAAGTATTTCTATATCCCATTTTAACAAATTTCTCGTAAATGTTTGAAGAGTTAATGTCATAAACAATTGCGCTTCTTTATCAATCTACACAACAATAGATATCTTTCTCTTACCTCTTTCGTGTACTATGTCTATTTCCTGTGCTCATGAAAAGCAAACTGTAAAGTAACTAAAGCAAAGCGTGTATTTGGGTTTGTTTTGCTTGAGATTGTTGGGCTTGTTTTGCTTTGGCACGTGGTACCTGAAAAGCTCACCAAGTTCAAGCAAGCCAAGCCTACATTGGGGTTTCACCTTAACTGAGGCCCATATCTCTTATGTATTATGGATATTATTGTTATGATTTTCATTCGGTTTGAAATGACTCGTTCAAATGCGACGCTACATCCCGGACTATAAGAGGTTCTTGCCAGTGAACAGGTGTTCCTGGGATACCTCACTAGATATGGAATAGGAATAGGCCAATAATGCTCCAGAAGACGGATGACAGTAATGTTTCATGGCTCTTGTCAATCTACAAAAACGGCCTGCACTACAACAAAATGTCTCACTACTGGAGATGGGTCAAAGTAATCTTTATTTCGAAGGCAGGTAGACGAAACGGCAAAGGATGATATGGGTCGTCAAGACCCTAGACCAGGGCTCGGCAACCTGCGGCTCAATAAGCTCATACTTGTGGCTCTTCAGTGGTTTAATAGTACATATTGAGAAATTAACTCCAATATTGCAATTGCCAAACAAATTTAATAATCCTGCGCACACATCAAAATGCACATGCATATAAACCAAGCTTTAGCTAACTTTGCTCTTCACACTGACCGTCGTCGCCACACTCAAAACCAAAGCGAGTAGAAGCAGAAGCATTACCAGGCCACTGGGGGTTTTGTGAAAAAACCTTGGCCCTTATTATAGAATCCGTTCGAATCGAATCGAAAAGAACTTAAAAAACGCACTTTTAAGTTGAAATTTCTTAATAAAATTCCTTCACTTATAACAAATTATTTTCAGTTACCTTTAACTTCTATTAATTTTCTCGTTCAAAGTGGTTTAAGTGATCCGATAAAACAATCCAATCGAATTATTTTTACATTCAACTGAAATCAAAGGAAACTAAACCGAATTCTCGACAATTTTAGGTACCTTCTAAAAATATTGCATTTAAAGGGCGCTTTTTTAAGTTCTTTCTGCTTCGACTCGAACGGATTCAATAATAGAGCGAGAAAACTGTTCAGATGGCGAAAAATATAACAAGTCAACAAATTGGAGATTTGAAAGTGACACCCTCGGAGCAAAAGCGGGATATAATAACAAAGAGAGCGAAAACGGTTCGGTAATTTTTTTAGCGCAAAACAGGAATATCTTCGTGTTCTTAGAGCAAAAATGGTATAACTATACTTCAGCACAAGAACGGTGTATCAAAAAACCGAGAGCAAAAGCGGGTTAAGTTTTTATTCCGCTTTTGCTCTTAATGAAAACTTATACCGCTTTTGCGCGGAACTAAAATTTGAACCACTTTTGTTCTCAGTTTTCATTAAAAATGCTTTTAGTTATGTTTTTTGCTGGAAGACATTTTTTTGCTATATTTCCGATTTTTCGATAGTTTAATAATTAATATTGACTAGAATTTTTTTATTTTATTATCACATAAACTTTATTGTGCATATAGATTCGTTTCTGATCCACCAGAATTTTTTTTATCAATGTACGTATTTTTTATTCTGTTTCGATTTAGGGGTGGTTTAATACCCTTAAAAAGGGGGGTTAGAATAAATTTCCCAAATTTTTTAGTAATTATTTAATTAAAAATAAAATTTAAATGCAAAAAAACTTTCAATTTTTTTCAAATTCAATTTTAATCTAGAGGTAGTTTGACCCGTTAAGGGTTGAAAATAATGTATTTTTGCCTGAAAATACGTATTCAATCGAATTTGAAGCATAAAGTTGGAATAGACTATTATGCATAAAATGCAATCAAGGGCTAAAATTGCATCTTTATGATTTTATTGTTATTTACACCTAGATCTATCATTCTATCCAAAAAAATCGGATGGACACGAAATATCTCCAAAATCGACATCAAATCATTAATTCTGACGGCCTATAATACAAAACTCATATATTAGAACTAAAAACGTTACTTCGAATGTTAATTGATTTTAATGTCTAATACTTTGAAGTTTTAAATACAATATTTACTTGTTTGGACTAATTTCGATGCAAACATTTCTTTAGATTGATAAATTTACAGAGCACGGCAATGTATGTTAATTTACAAACGTTACAATTTATACATCGGTACATCGAAGTGCGGATGTATAACCAAAACTATCGATTGGGAGCCGGTCGGCCGATCAAAACTCGTTGCGCACATGGGTTTGATGAAAATATAGATGTACATTCAATTTGACGTGTATGGGCACCTTTAGTTGGCAAATTTGTGGTTTTTCTAATAATCGCGTCAGTTGTGAAATATGTTTTTGATAAAACAATAAGTAAGTGACATTTTTAACTTGCATTTTGATTAAATAATTAATTTAATAAATGCATTTATATTTTTCGATAAATAATTTAAAAAATTCCAATTAAACAATTATTCAAGAAGTATGTTTACGGTAAGTTTTAATTCATTTTTATTCTTCAGAAAAATCCCTAATTTAAAGTTACTTTTTAGAAGCTATAAAAAATGAATATTTTGGTTTTCTGGACGTCGAAAAATAAAGAAATGGATAGATACCGATTTATTATGTTTTTATTATTTATATAATTCAGTTGGAAGAATTTTTTTAATAAATGTATTTCTGATATTAAATTGTGTAAAAATTAATTGTTGAAACTGAAAATTTATTATGAGGTGGGTTCCAGGAAAATATCTATGGGTCACACGAAAGCTTTCTGGACTACCCAAGAGCTTCAATTTCCCAGCTTCAATTGCGCTTCTTCAACAACAAAATATAAGCGCTTCGCTCTGACGACATGCCTGTGTTAAAAGGAAAGAATTGGGATATGAATAAGAAGCGCGTTGGCATTCCTTTTCAGCGCTTCAGAATCTGTTCCAAAGCGCTTCAATTCCCCGCTGGGTCATTACTGACGAGATTTTAAACACAATTTGCACAACCCTTACTTAGCCTACTCAGTATATCTTTTTTGGGGTCGCGTGCCCTAATTTCTGGGTCACGCGCGCGTTCTAGGAAGGACCATAAACGCATCTTCGAAGAAAATATGATATTTTTATATTTTTTTTCGTTTCGTCCCGTACATTTTTTGCCATTCTTTCGTTAAAACTCGAGCAAGAAACATTAGAGCATCCATCGTCAGAGAAGAAAAGTGCCAAAAAGAACAATAATTAGTTCAATTTAATAATGGAAAGAGGTTTGTGGTAATTCATGAATTGTATATATTCGCTACCTACATTGGATATCTGCATAATTGCTTTATTTTTTGTACAAATTCTTGGAATAATAGAAAGGAACAGCGCTGCAGATTCTGCCGAATCGGATCAAAATGACACTGCTAGCCAGAAGGAAAATAATGGAGGTAATTTTTTAATGTAATTTTGTAGTAAAAATTCTAAAATTGGTTAAAAATTACATGTTCATTGCTTAAAGCAATTGCGAATACTACGAAAAACTCACGTAAAAGGAAAAGTTTCCCACATCTGCGTAAAAAATATATTGCCAAAGAAAAAGTTGAACATGGACATGAGCGCATTACGAGAACAGGAAAAATCATACCCGCAAAGAAATTCATTGGTCAAACAATATCTAAATGCATCCCATACTGCTCTACAAAAATTGAACTTGCTCGGCAAAAGGAAATCTTTACGACTTATCATGATCAGTCAAATAAGACTCAGAAAACCCTGCTCATTCGTGCATCGATCAAAAAAATACCAGTGGCACCCCGGAAATATCACTTTCTGCCTCTTATCAAACAGAGAAACAGAGATTGCAGCTTCAAATATTATCTCAAGGATGACGAAGGAATGGAACACCTTGTGTGCAGATCATTTTTGCTTAGTTGTTACCAGATTCCTGCAACAACAATGAACAGAGCAGTACAATCCGCATCGAGCAATCCAACTGCATCCGAAAACAGGGGAAAAGCTTCATCAAAGAACAAGACAACTGAGGCAGCCAAAGATGGAGTCCGAGCCTTCATCAATCGCTTTCCTAAAGACGAGTCACATTACGGTAGAGCTGGATCTCAAATGAAGTATCTCAATTCAAACATGAATTTGAGTATAATGTACCAGATGTATAAAGGTGAATGTGAACGAACTAATCTGCAGCCAGTTTCTGAATGGGTTTTCCGTGATGTTTTTAACAATGACTTCAATCTAAGTTTCAAGAAGACACTCGGATACTTGCAAGACATGTGACTACATTGCAGTAAACTTGAAGAACATACATCTTTCAGATGAGGAAAGACAAAAGTTCGTTAAATTAAAACAGGGGCATGACGGAATTGCACAACGAATAGCCGAAGAATTTAAGAGCGACGTGAAAAATGCATCTGACGATACTTTGATTCTTACGTTTGATTTGCAGAAGGTTTTGGAGACGCCATCCCTCACAACAAGTGTTGCTTTCTACAAACGGTAAGTTTATAATCTCGGTATTGTGGAAGAGGTTGCTAAGAAATGTATGTACTGCACGATAGCTCAATATTGAATAAAATATATTACAAACTAAAAATGCATAATTAACATTTCTTTTCAGCCTACATGTATGTTTGGTCCGAAAACGTCGCTGCAAGAGGGGTCAAGAAATTGCGTCATGTTTATTCAAACACTTTGATGACCACTTACCGAGTAACATCAGGCACATCATTCTATATTCCGATTCTTGTGGAGGACAAAATCGCAATATAAAAATTACATTGTTATTAAAATACTTTTTGGCAAACAGCAACGTTGAGACGATACAGCAGAAATTTTTCCTGTCTGGACATAGTTATAACAGCTGTGACAGAAGCTTTGGACTAATAGAAAAAGAACGGAAAAATCATGAGACCATCAACGTACCAGATGATTGGATAGAACTGATTAAAAAAACTAAAAAGAAAGAACCTTTATTTGAAGTCACAAAAATGGACACATCAGATTTCTATTCCTCGCAAGATTTGCAGAAGTTGGTTGTTAATCGAAAAGTAGATATAACCAAAGAAAAAATTAACTGGTTGAAAATTCGTTCAATCAAGTTGGAAAGGCAGAAGCTCTTCAGTCTGTTCATCCAGTATGACGATGGAATTATGCGAGAAGTTGACATCAGGAAGAAAAAAGTCACAAAAGAAGAGTTTCGAATGACTGAACTGTCACATTCATATCCGGCAGGAAAGACAATAACAAAAGCAAAATATGACGATCTGATGCAGTTGGTTAGATATATACCACCCCAGTACAAGGCTTTTTACCAACAGCTGAGAAAGGACAATTGTGGGAAAGATTTTGACTATGCCAGTGGAGACAGTGACGACGAATGATTTAGAAAGAAGATGTTTGACATTGTAATTTTTTAAGTATGTATATTTTTATACAATCATAACATGTATTCTTCATACAAATTTTGTAATGTGCATATATTTTTCATTAAATCACATATTTCTCATGTAATTTCTGAAAATCTGTGTTTTTACGGCTATGCAGTAATGATTCAAAAGAAATTCAATTCGAGTTGAAATATCAAATAAATTGATATTTCGTTGAAAATTCTTGTAATCATTACAGTGTAACTCTATAACTCGAGACTCTATAACTCGAATTCTTCTTTAACTCGAAGTTGTTTATGGTCCCGAATAAACAACCCCCTTTAAATTTAACCTCCTTTACTCGAACTTTCCACAATTTTTTTTCATTTTTGAGGTTAATTTTTGTAATAATAAAATTGTGATAATTGTCTCTAGTTTGTCCAATTTCTGAAAATTTATCTTTAATTTTAGGGTAAGTATTCTACATAATTATTTTCCGTTCAGTCATGCCATTTTTGTATAGGTATTGGCTGTTAATTTCTACAAAAAATACAATATTTCTTTAGTTTTTGCATTTGACACCTTCACCTTTAGTCTCAAAATGAGTGTCCTTTTCATTTTACTATTAATAAGTTCATTTTTTTGACAATAATAATATTATATATATTATGTACAGTGCCCACATACAGGGTGTATGCCCTAAAGTTTACAAAGCGGCCGGCTGTGGATAGACGAACAAAAAATCGTGTAAAAGGGGGGGGGGGGTTAAATCGTAACGGTTTAGCAGCTAGGGCGTTTTGGCGTTTTTTGGTAGAGGTTTACTTATCACCCTGTATTTTTGTAACCCTATTTTCATGAATAAGGTATCAGTGTACGCAGAATACTCCCACCTATCTAAAATTGTAAAAGAAAATTGAAAATTGTAAACTAAAATTTCAACTAAAACCACCTTCTTCTCCAAAAATACCTTGTTAACTAATACTTTTTTTTGCAAAATTGGAAAGCTTAGACAATTTCCTATGAATAATGTCTGGACAATTTTTATCCAAGTTTAGCAAGTTTGATGTTAAAATTGGCCTAATTTGGTACTTTTTGGCAAAGCTTAGATGAAAAAGTACGAAATAGAGCCAATTTTAGTATTAAAATTGCTTATACCTCCAAAAATCAAACCCGTAGGATAAAAATTGTCCAGTCATTATTCATAGGAAATTGTCTAAGCTTTAGAATTTTGTAAAAACAAAAATTAGTTAAGAAGGTATTTTTTGGAGAAAAAGGTGGTTTTAGTTGAAATTTTAGTTAAAAAAAACGAAATTTTGTCTTTGATGACTCATTCCTCTGGAAGTTGGTAGGGTAGAACCTTGAGTTACAGTTTTAAATAGGTGGGAGTGTTCTGCGTACACCGATACCTTACTCATGAAAATAGCTCATAGGGTTGCAAAAATACAGGGTGATACGTAAACCTCAACCAAAAAAACTTCAAAACGCCCTAGCTGCTTAACCGTTACGATTTCTCCAACCCCCCCCCCCCCTACGATTTTTTGTTCCTATCCAGAGCCGTCCGCTTTGTAAACTTAAGGGTATATACCCTGTATATCTGCAATTTTTCACTTGTTGGCAATTTTTAAAATGTAGTTAAATAATCTGAATTTCTCAAAAAATTGAAAATTGTTTTTTACTGCAAACTACAAAAATAACTAAGTAAAAAAAAGTAAATTGAAAAAAATCATAAATTGCAAACATTACAAGATTGAAGTTGGTAATGAAGATAAAAGATAAAAATGACGAACGAAAATTTATGTTAGAAATGCAAAAATCCCCAAAAATGTAGTCAAAAATGGGAAAATGGCAAAAACATAAAACTTATCATAAGTAGTTACACACACTTCAAACATTCAAAGAATTAATGTTACAAACGCGAAAATTCCAAAAATTCCAACATTATGAGTTGAGTTGCATTGTATTGTCTAGTAAAGTGAAGAAAATGCCGTCTAAAAATAGATTTCGAAGAAATAATGTAAGCAACGGCGATGTAAATAAAAACTGGGGGCAAAAGCGGTTTAAGTTTTCGTTCCATGCAAAAGCGGTACAAGTTTTCGTAGAGGGCAAAAACGGTTTAGAAAGTTAATCCGCTTTTGCTCTAAGATTTTTTCCGTTCCGTTCTTGCTCTGAATAATAGTTGAACCATTTTTGCGCTGAAATATTTGTATTCCTCTTTTGCTGCAATATAAAATATATCCCGCTTTTGCTCTGAGGGTGACAAGTATCGTCTGCATTCTCTATTGCGTGTGATGAGTCATGTCATATAAAAGATGTAGCGCAAGTTACACTAGTTAATACCGCGCGTATTTATCCGAAACATGTCTTCGTGAAGAATTATTAGCACTACTACCCCTTAAGGGTCAAACTCGTGCTGAAGATATATGTACTGCTATTTTGGAATACTTAAGGACAAATGAAATCGGCCTAAATAAATTGGGTTCCATTTGTACAGATGCAGCACCAAATATGACGGGTAAAATCATAGGTTTTGTTTCACTGTTCAATAAAAATGAGGATCACTATGTACTTTCGTTTCACTACGTGATTCATCAGCACTTTGCGCACAGGAGGCGTTTCCAAAAGAATTTGTATGTGTGATGTATTTAGTCACTAAGATAGTAAACCAAATATGTAATGGCGAAAGGACTTTCTCACAGAGAGTTTTCTGTGTTATAAGAGGAAGCAAAAAATTGCGACTATTCTGATCTTATTTTGCATAAAGGCCCCCATACACGGTAAAATTGGATGTACATCCAGATTTTCATCAAACCCATGCGCGCAACGAGTTTTGATCGGCCGAGCGGCTCACAATCGATAGTTTTGGTTGTACATCCTCACTTCGATGTACATCCAATTTGACCGTGTATGGGGGCCTTTACAAAGTGCATTGCCTGTCCAGAGGCTCAGTACTGCATGAAACGTTTCGCTTCGTGCCTTGAACATATCAAGACATTCCTACTTCAAAAAGGAATTGAATATCCTGAGCTAAGTAATGATGAGCGCCTGCAAAATTTTTATTTTTCCGTTGATATGTCATCACATTTAAATAACTTGAATAAAAATCTACAAGGGAGAGATAATATTGCACATTCTCTTTTAGAAGCGATACATTCGTTTGAACAACAATTAACATTATTTGTTCAAGACATGGAGAATGGACAGTTACTACATTTTGAAACTTTAAGAGATTATAGAAACAATTCAGGTTGATATATTAACAGTGCATTTTTTGTCATCGCTATTGTAAAAATGGCTTTTAACACTCGTTTTAATGATTTTAGGTCTGAAAACCCCACTCGTCTGAAAACCACCCAATTTTACACCATTTCCAAATATGCATAGAGCTCAGTATGAGTTACAGTTGTTAGATTTGAAAAACAAAAATCTATAGAAAAATCTACAGTCAGAACTAGAAAATTTAGCTAGAGAGAAACGATAATTGGCTGTCAGACACCAGTGGACGGATTTTTCAAAATGTAGGAAGGAGGAAGGAATTATATTTGAAACATACAACTGTCTTAGATTTTTTTATTATTTTTTTTAAACCTATAGTACCCTAATCATTGAGAAAAAATACTTTTCATTTCAAGGAGAAAACTTATAAACTTGAGAATTTTTAATTTCATACAAATTCGAAAGGAAAATTGCTCCAAGACGATCACTTTCACGTAAGTAAATAGAATTCGGTTCTATCTACTTGCGCAAGTGCTACTTCACTGACATACAGTGTTTACATGGCCTAAGTGAAGACGAAAGTTCTACTTTGGTGTCAAAAACGCCTTACTTTCGCGAAAGTACTTGCAAATGTTAACATTAATGACAAAAGCCTCGAAAGTTGCGTGAAATTAAAAACAGTAGGAATTTTCGTTAAGTGGTTTTTTTAATGATACAGATTTATGCGCGGGCTGTAGGTCAAAAATAAAATAAAAGATTTTACTTAGTGTGCGACGTTTCGGATGTGAATACACCCTTCATCAGGCCTTTAATTAAAAAAGAATAATACAAAACGTCAATATTTAAAATATATATACAAATGTCTCACACTTACAATACAAATAATACATAAAATATAACAGCACTTATAAACACATAACACGGAGGAACTAGTATGCACGAAGTAGAAGCTTGTTGTCACTAATTCGTCCTTGCTCCAATCAGCTGTTTATATGCGTAGCTGAGGTTGTCACAATCAGACCGTCGGTTAACTGCATCTCTCATTTTATTAATGTGCAGCATTTCTAACAACATTCTCTTGTGGTAGTGCCTCTCAACTTCCAAAATCATGACGTTGTTTAGGTCAGGTTTATGGTCATTCTCTATGCAGTGCAGAGCTAAAGCAGTTTTCTGAGAACCCCCATTATTGATGTCAGAGCGATGACCTGACAGACGTTTTCGCAGTTTTTGTTTTGAGGTGCCAACATAAACAGGTGGGCAGGCTGTCCCTCTTCCCCCTAAACAAACGATCTTGTAAACAGTGTCCGACTTGTCCATTTTATCAAGCTTCCCTTTGGTATTGGTAAACAGTAGAGATTTCAATGTGTTTACCAATCTAAATGCAATCCTTGTAGTCTCTCGGTTGCGTATTGGTGCTGCCTTCATACGAATGGAGAGCGAAGGAATGTAGAGTGCACTTCGGTAAGTTACCGGTAAGAGTGGTGGAGCAACTTGGGGACGAACGTCGGTGATTCTCTGGTGGTTCTTAATCATACTAATGATGATGTTTGTGGGGAAGGAATTAGAGTACAGGGTGTCTTTGATAATGTTTACATTTTTGTGATAAAAATTAATGTGACTATTATCGAGTACTCTGTTGACGAAATTCTGTGCAGTGTTTAGTATGACCATCTTCGGCTGTTTTGAGTGAAAATTAATAAGCTGTCCAGAGGATGTGGGTTTCTTGTACCAATCAAATATGATTGTACCATTGTCTCTAACTGCCTTGATGTCAAGATACGGTAGCTGTCCTTCTTTCTCAACCTCAACAGTAAACTGGATTCTCTGGTGGAAAGAGTTCAACGCGGTGAGTGTTTTATCAATCTCACTTGATTTCACAATAGCAAATTAGTCGTCGACATATTTGGTTACTATTTTGGGCTTAGGTGTCAACTTCCCAATAACATCCTCCAATAAGGCCTCCATTGCTATGTCCGCCACTATTGGTGAGGCCGGGCTACCCATAGGTACACCTTGCTTCTGTTGGTATATTACGGTCTCAAACTCCAAATAATTGTTCTCAATGATGCAGAACCTAATAGTCCGGGGGCCAGTGACAGTTTTTTGTCAGTTATTTCATTTCGGCTGAAACTTCGTGGAACGCTCAATTCAGGTGTACTATGAAGCATCGTGAACCTCCGCTGGCGTACCGTTGGTGGGTGGGGCAACGTCAGCCCCCCAAACATGTAAAAAAAATAATGGTTTCAGTGATTTCATTCCGGCTGAAAATTTGTCAAATAACAGTTGACATGATACAAAAATGAATAAAAAACGTCCGCTGCCTGTAACTTGGTGGAATACACGTCCGCTGCTCATACAAACATGAAAAAAAATAATAATTTTTAGTCATTTCATTTCGGTTGAAAATTGGTCAGATGAGAGTTGACATATTTCTTTGAATAAAACCAATCGTCAGACGGCCATACATCGAGGGAAATCCTGTCAGCTGACACAGCGAAAGTTTTTGGATAGAAAGTAGGTATGAGCACAACTGCATTAATGAAATACATCACCTGACGAACTTTCCCCGGACTATACTTTTTGGTGCCATGAGTTTGTATGGAAACAATTTCAGATGAGCAGTTCATTATTATATGTCAGTGTTCCACGCAATATGTCGTGTTAGTCGAGAAAGATTTGTGAGAGGCGGTTCATGCGAGGAAATGGATGGTGGAGCGATGTTGAGGGGCATCAATCCATTATTCTTGACAGGCTGTGCAAATTAATCTAGCAAGTGCTGAGAGTGATTGGGGGGTTGTCGGTAACAAAACAGTGAAAGCATCATGGATGATGGCTTGGTGTTGGGGAGCGCCTAGCCATTGTCCGGAGGTCCATTTCAAAATATTATATAATAATAAATTATATTAAACAGGCGCCCATTTGAAATTATGAGTCAATGTGAAAATTTTACGGAAGCCTTTATTCATATGTCAACAAAACCCAACGATGAAATATTTGCCAACGTAGAGGAGTTTGTTTGTAACATGTACGGCCAGAAGACATTGAAAAGTGTAAATGAGGCAAGAGTAGCAATTTTTCAACGAACGTACAAACTTCTCGATAACAACGTTTTTCAACTGTCCAAAAAAAATATTGATGGCTCGACCATACCACCGTGCAAAGTAGAACTGCATCAACATTTCTTAAAAGCGTGTTACATAGCGCAAATTTGGACGCATGCGAACATGAAAGTTCCAACCAGTGAAGCTCCTTCAGACTACGGATAGGTGGAAGTTAATAATTACTTCGATTTTACATGGTTCACAGGAAGCCAGGTACCAATGTCGATCGATGAAATAACAATTCAGCCGGAGGAAGGTATAAACATTTTTTAAATTTTATTGTTACGCTTATATCACATTAAGATACTTCATAGACGATAATGCAAATGATGAAAATATCGCTGCGGAGAGTTCAGACAGCGATTCCGACGATCGATCTGAATGCGACGATAGTTCCGCAAGCCATACCGAGGATGAAAATGAATAATTTTTGCATTTTTCTAATTCTATTATTATTAATTTTTTTGTTTTTTATAAATTGAACATTTAATTGGTTTATTTATTAATTCTTTCCCCTATTCCCTAGTTATTTTATTGTTGATATAAAATTTAATTAACTGGATAATAAAATGCGCGATTTTTGAAGTGCACGAGCGTGCTTACAATAACCGTTGCCTCGAATAATTAAAGATATGTTATGTTATTCCCGTGATGTATTTCATTAGTGCACTTGTGCGCATACCTACTTTCTATCCAAAAACTTTCGCTGCGTCAGCTGACAGGATTTCCCTAGATGTATGGCCGGCTGACGATTGTTTTTATTCAAAGAAATATGTCAACTCTCATCTGACCAATTTTCAACCGAAATGAAATGACTAAAAATTATTATTTTTTTTCATGTTTGTATGAGCAGCGGACGTGTATTCCACCAAGTTACAGGCAGCGGACGTTTTTTATTCATTTTTGTATCATGTCAACTGTTATTTGACAAATTTTCAGCCGGAATGAAATCACTGAAACCATTATTTTTTTTACATGTTTGGGGGGCTGACGTTGCCCCACCCACCAACGGTACGCCAGCGGAGGTTCACGATGCTTCATAGTACACCTGAATCGAGCGTTCCACGAAGTTTCAGCCGAAATGAAATTGGTCGCCAAAATCTGTCACTGGCTCCCGGACTATAAGCATGTCAATAAACAAGGATTTCTTGATCTTCGTATGATGTTTAATGTCATTCCACTTCCTATCAATAATCTCCAATATCATGCGAACGGGAACAATGGTAAAAAGGGAAACAACATCAAAAGACACCATGACTTCGTCATCTTCTATGTTTAATGGGGAGATCACTTCGATAAAATGTTTTGCATTCGTGACATTAAATTTCGAGTTTTCGGTCAACTTTTTCAGGATCCTGACCATGTATTTGGACAACTCATAGCACGGCACAGTAGTTGATGCGCATATAGGTCTTAAAGGCACGCCGTTTTTATGAACCTTCGGTAGACCATAGATTCGAGGGCTACTAGCTGTGTATGTAGTCATGCGTTTTTTCTCGTATTCATCAATGATGTTTTGGTCAAACAAAGACTTAATAAAACTGTTATTCTCACCTTGGAGTTTAAGTGTTGGGTTGACCCTAAGAATCCTATACGTACTCCTATCCGACATCAGATCTCTCATCTTACTGATATAATCCTTTTTGTAAATGGCAACTGTGACATTGCCTTTATCAGCAGGAACAATGTAAATGTCTTTATGTTTCTTTAAAAACTTTTTTGCATCGTTAGAAATTTTGTTGATAAATTTATCAAAAGGTGACGTTACAGAGGTACGGATATGATTTTGTAAAATTTGTGTGAAATTTGCTCGGGCAGTTTCTTGGTCACCCTGTTCCAACGTTCTTATCATTTCTTCTCCATCAGTTATGACTTTGAAGAGAGGAAAGTTCCGTTTTGCAATGGGCAACGCAAATTTGAGTCCCAATGACAGCAGCCATCTGATGTCTTCTGGAAAGTCGATTTCGGTCTTGTTGATGAACCATCCAAGGTTGAGTTTCAATCTCAGTTTACGTTTAAATGATTCTGTTAATTCTAGTAACTTGTTCTTGTGGTTGTTCTTCGTTTTAATGTTAATTTTCTTGTGCGTAATGTTTTGGGAGTTGAAAAAACCGCGGCTTTCATTGTTGGACAAATTGCTAGTGATCAAGTCTTCAAGCTTCAAAAGGAGTTGTTTTTGTTTACGGATCTGTGCATGCTTGAGCGAGATGGCTATGTTCAACATTTTCATATGAAAATGTTCTATGTGTGTGTTAAATTTCTTCTCTAAGTTATTCTCCGCTACTTCATTGGAAAATTCAAACATTTTAGTGATATTCACTGTTAGAAATGCTGCACATTAATAAAATGAGAGATGCAGTTAACCGACGCACAGTGGGCTAGATAAGGAAAAAAGTGGACAAAAATATAATGAGTTGTCCCGTACATTCGAAATTTAGGTTGCAGCGGTTTTTCACATCGCTGATCACGAATCCGTAACGGTTTAGCCGCTAGGGCGTTTTGAAGTTTTTTTTGTTAGAGTTTTACATATCACCCTGTATTTGTGTAACCGTATAACCTATTTTCATGAATAAGGTATCAGTATACGCAGAATACTCCTACCTATCTAAAACTGTAAAAGTGGCGGTTCCACCTTACCAACTTCCAGAGTTATGAGTTGTCAAAGTCAAAATTTTGGTTTTTTTAACTAAAATTTCAACTTCAACTACCTTTTTCTCCAAAAAATACATAGTTAACCTATACTTTTTTTCCAAAATTGGAAAGCTTGAAGTATTTCCTATGAATAATGTCCAGATAATTTTAATGCTACGGCTTTTACTTTTGAAGTTATAAGCAATTTTGAAGTTAAAATTGGCCTTATTTGGTACTTTTTTAGTACTTTTTCACCAATTTTAACATCGTATAAAATATGAATTGGCAAGTCTTGGCACCCAAATCTTTCGAATTCTCATTGCATAAAGTATTTCCTACGAAACCACCTTAAAACTATCCCGGGGGTTAGTGGGGGTTAAACTATTTTTACAATTTAAGGTCAATGAAGTTTTTAAAAAAAATTTTTTTTTCGTGGTTTTTGACCGTTCTTTTACATTAGCATGGATTATTATTTAATAACGGCAAAACACATAGAAATATTCTACATACCTTCAATATCACCCTCCATTGAACGGAATTAATATTACAGACTTAAATACAAACTTATTGGTAATTTAGTTAAGAAATGTTTTTCGCGGCGAAGACACGCAAATGCAGATATGTCGAAAGTACCTAACTTCGGAATGCCTTGGAGCCGCAGGCTTTAAAGCTACTCGCCCCATCTTTCGGTAAAACATGAAGGGGATCCTCCTCTTTAAGATAGTTTCTAGAAAAGGGCATTTAAAAACAAATTTTTTTTGAATTTTGTCCACTTTTTTTAGAATCTAGCCCACTGTGCGACGGTCTGATTGTGACAACCTCAGCTACGCATATAAACAGCTGATTGGAGCAAGGACGAATTAGTGACAACAATCTTCTACTTCCTGCATACTAGTTCCTCCGTGTTATGTGTTTATAAGTGCTGTTATATTTTATGTATTATTTGTATTGTAAGTGTGAGACATTTGTATATATATTTTAAATATTGACGTTTTGTATTATTCTTTTTTAATTAAAGGCCTGATGAAGGGTGTATTCACATCCGAAACGTCGCACACTAAGTAAAATCTTTTATTTTATTTTTGACCCAGAGCACGCGCATAAATCTGTATCATGAAATTAAAAACGTCTGAATATTCACCAAATTTGGAACAACTTTGTGCCTGTACTCAATCCCAAAAATCTCTCTAATATTACATATTGCGTTTATTTTATTTTTTACATTTAATTTGTATTTTAAACACAGTTAAATAACCTACTGAAATTAGATTATTACTATTACTTATTTTTTTAGGATATAAAAAAAGTGTTTCCGTTTTCTTTAATACGTTGACTTTTATATGTTCTGTTACTACGCAAAATAAAATGTTTTGATTTCACAATAAATACATGTTTCATAGCAGATAACGGTTATGTTATTTTTTCTGACACATCATACCGAAGTATATGTATGTACAGTACATGTACTTATATTCAGGGGCGGCGGAGCCCCTAGGGATGGAAGGAAAACTGGAAGAAAACTTGGAGGACCATCTCAGTCGTTAGCGATGAAGTAACGTGGTCGAAGCTATTAAGAACCTTTAACTATATAGCCTAAAGGTGAAACCCCAATGTAGGCTTGGCTTGCATTAGTGCTTTGCTTTACTTTGACATATCAAATAAACCAGTGCTTTGTTATGGGAAAAAACCAAATGACAAAGCGGCAAAGCCAAAGCAAAGCTCGAAATGACCAATGCACCGGAATAACATTAACTATAAATATTTAAGAGTTCAAAATTAATCTGAGACAACTATTTCTATATCCCATTTTAACAAATTTCTCGTAAATGTTTGAAGAGTTAATGCCATAAACCATTTGTGCTTCTTTATCACTCTACACAACAATAGATATTTACATTCGATCCTTTGTTCTTTTTATGAAACAATAATGACATGGAAAAATGTGTACTATTTCTATTTCCTGTGCTCATGAAAAGCAAACTGTAAAGTAACTAAAGCAAAGCGTGTATTTGGGTTTGTTTTGCTTTAGATTGTTGGGCTTGTTTTGCTTTGGCACGTGGTACCTGAAAAGCTCACCAAGTTCAAGCAAGCCAAGCCTACATTGGGGTTTCACCTTAAGCATCCGACTAGGATGGATTTCTCCATAGGTTCCTCATGAGGACCCCATGTGGCAAATGAGGGGCATACCGAAAGTGGGCTTTCACCTTAGTTTCCTTATGAACATCACAACAAAAAAAATCAGTGGTACTGAAGTGAGGTATTCCTTATCAATTTCTCATAAGGGCCCAAAGAGGCAAACCTCATTACAAATTAAATGGGACAATCCCAACATCTGCCTTACGTTTTCGGAAAGCTTTTTAAAAAGCTTTAAAAAATACCCTTAAGCTTTAGTTTAACCCATACAAAGCTTTAGTGTTTGTTGTTGCATTGTTTCATATTTTAGTCATGTTAGTGACCGTGAAGAGTGTCATTCATAGACGGATTCTGGTTCGATTACAGAGGTCAAGCAGCACTGGACGTGATTAGTACTTGGTTGGGGGACCGCATTGGTAAAACGACACTCGCCTTTAAAAATATAAAGTCTTCGACACCGGCGCGAATATTACTAATATATCCACGCCGAAATTCTTAAATTTTTCGGCCTCTTTTTTCTTCTCGGGATCGGGTAGCAATGATTTTCCTCAAGGAGTTTTAAGAAAATTTTCTTAGCTTTAAGTTCAGAATTAAGTATGTAGTAGATACTATTTAAATAAATAAAGAGGCCGAAAGGCAAACTAAATATAAGTAATTAAGTTAGATAGGGTTTAGCTTAGAGCGCCCGCGGAGGGCCAGTAAGTTAGTTAAGTTAGATAGGGGGGAAAAAATAGGTTTAAGCATAGCCTGTAAGCTTTTGTTGTACAATAACGTAGAAATAAATATGCTTATAAAAAAAAAAAGGTAGTGGAGCTAACCTCATAGGGCCCTATCTGCACCCCCCGTTAAAAATGTCGGGCATAACCCAATATCCAAAAAATTTAAAACCATATAACTCAACAGGTAAATAAATTGGCCGAACTTTTCACGTGCTCCCCACCCACAATGATTATGCTTCGTCGCCCTTGCTTATATTTGGCTCTTTAAAAAAATAATTTATCACATCGGGAAAAATATGGCTCTTAACTTCAGAAAGGTTGCCGACCCCTGCTCTAGACCTATACCTCCGAAATTCTATAGCAGAGGTCCCAATGTCTTCCTCTCAGTATGCATATTTCCAGAAAACCGATTAGTACCGCACTGCATATAGTAGTGCGTACCGTGTAATACTCCCTAGAATACAACCAATTTACTTTGGCAACCTCCCTGGACATAGAAGGCGCTTTCAACTAAGTCACCATCGAGGTTAACCAGGTAATCCTGGCGGAATTCGACGTGCACAATGGTTGTGGTCAGTGCATCCTCAGATTTTTTTTCGGCCAAAGCGGGATTTTGAAACTTTTTGAGTAAAAAAGCGGGATTGTTTTTGTCGAAGGCACGTTACTATACCAATACCAATAACTGTCTGGTTCTGTAAAGTACTTAAGTCTTTAGAGATATTTAAATAAGTCATGCATTACTAACGAATTAGTCATTTATATTTTTCTGAAGATTTAAATTCTTTAAGGTTTCCTTTTCTTCTTTAATATAGTTAAAAAAAAGTCTTCAGCTCCAGATTGAAGTGGATGAGTAGGTAATTCTTCTTTTATTAAATTTATGGAGCATTAATTTCTCGCATCCGACCATTTTAAATTCATTTGGGAAAAAAATGAGTTCGGGAAAGCAGTTTGAAGTTGGGACACTTAATATGAAGGGAAACTATTTTAAACATAATCTTGGTATCCTTTGGAAACTTTTAAAGAGCTGGTGCCATTTCTGTGCAGTGGTGTCTTTACATTTTCCCATTATAACGTCCAAGGATGATTTCAACAAGTTAAATTCTTCGTATAAGTTATCTACTGAAACATCGCCTGTCAAGTTTAATCAAGATACAGCATTCTCAATCATTTCAAAATTTACTTCATTTTCACGTTTATGAATTCCAGTTCAGCGACTTAAATTACGTAACTCACTGCGCATCCAGAGTTAATCACATCTCGCTCTAAACGAAAAAAGCCAACCATATGTTCATAGTTTATGGCCGCTTGAAATGTATACAAACCACCGCAACAACAAAATACATTGAGTAATTCCCGAAACCGGGACTGAGCCTGTCCCGCGCGGGACATTTGATTTTGGGCTAAAAATCGGGACGTCTGGCAACGCTGATCTTCATCCACAGCAGCTTTAGAAACAGCAGAGTAGTAACATAAGGCCCCCATGGGGGCCTTCAGGGAGGACTCCTCGCTACTGCTATTTTCACCTAAAGAAAAAAAAATCCGTAGGCTCACTACACGCCTATAGTTATAGCTAGTAACTATAGGCGTGTACTAAGCCTTTTCCGATCAGCTAAGTACTTAAATTTGTGCGCAAAGCAGGCTCAACATCGAAGAAAGGGCTACCTAAGAACGCCAGTATAGCTTTCTATGCCAGTAGCTTTCCATGACAGCCTGGATTTAAGGTCACTCCAAGCACACTGACTTGCGGTTATGTAAAGGATTTTTACGAGTACTGTTACAAAACTTTGCTTTTTCAGTGCTAATTATGTCTATGTCCTTGTTCTCTGTAATTTTTCTTCTATCAGGTTCTGCATCTGATTCAAATCAGTTTCCATTTCCAGATCCCTTATTATCTCCTCCAACTTCTTAATTTTTGTATGTGCCACTTCATCTGATTGGTGTTGTTCGTTCTTTGTCTTGTGTCATTTTGGAAATAAAATAAAAAAATATTTTAATTTATCGGGTATTGTGTCGTGGGCGCATAATAAATCGCTTACGGGCGCGGGTTGGCCACCCCTACCGTAGGCCCTACACGACTATTAAAGGTAATCCAGCGGGTTTCTTTTTGCCAAAGTTTTGGAATGCTGCTTACACATCATATTATCGTTAAAATATTTATGCTGAAGCTTATTGCAACGGTGTTATCAGGATGCAAAATATCGAGAAAGTTTTTAAATTCTCGCTTTTCTTCTCCCTACGAGGAAGGTTGGTTTTTTATAGCTCAGTCTTAAAGTGCCCAGTTCCTTCGTACTCCAGTAATTCGTCCACATCTGTATTTTAAATCTCTAAACTGAGGTTTTTGCATAGAAATGAAGTACTAGCATCAATTACAACGGAAACATAATGGTTAAAGAGCTCAAAATCTCTGCCTAAAATCCATTTTATCAACAGTTTGTTGTTGCTGTCGGACTTCGTCAGTCCAGTTTAACAATTAAACGTAATAAAACGTATTACGAACTTTATTGGAGAAACATTTTGGAAGACTAGCATTTAAATATGATAACAAGTATTATATTGCTGGAACGTTAAGAGATGAATATTTGGCGACGAAAGTCGAGTTGATTTCCAGATCCATAGGTAGGTACCGATAGCGTTATCAAAAGATCGTTGCAAGTTATCACAAAAATCAAAAGAACAGTAGTCTGCTCTCGACTTTCGCCGGCACTTGTCCACCCAAATATCAGAAATAGATTGTTGTAAACTTTTAAGTGGTGGTAGCTTTAAGTTGGTTTAAAAGAAATTGAACTCCGAATTGTTTTTGTGAAAAGAACCATACCGTCCCTTAAGACTTTCCCACAGTGGTGACCCCGAGAGGAAAAAAGGAGAAGGTGACTCTAAGGGCAAACCAAGTCCATCGAAAATGCAAGATACAGGAGGAATTTTCGTTAGTACCTCAAATGGAGGTATAAAAAAGTCGGCGAAGTGCAGCCCGATAGGTTAAAGAAAAAGAAGAATTTCACGTAGGTTGGTAGGTCTTTTTTGCACCTTTAGGGCCTAATATGTACAAAATAAGGTTTTTCAAAACTGTTTAACAGTAACAGTAAAACAGTTGTTTTTTGGCTAAAATCGAAAAACAGCAAACAGCTGTTTTTCTTTTAACTGTTTTTGAAATTTGATTCAAACAATTTGGCGTAAAATAAAAATAAAAGAAATTTGTAACTAACACTTATATAAATTGTTTTGGTTTTTTACAAAGTGCCCTTTTACAAGGCCGGATACCTGACAGACAAAACGAACGAAGAGGGTGAGAGAGGATGATGGGGAGAGCGGACAATTTTAATGGACACTTTTGAACAAACATTTTGACGATTCGCTGAAAAATTTTTACAATTCATGTTCAAGAAGTTATCTGACATTAGTAAGACATTAAGAGTTTTTCCACGCGCCAATTGTCGGGCCACGAAATCTGCCAGTTTTATGCCATCGGGGTGGTCAACATCACAAGCAAATTTTTCTGCATTCCATTTGACACTCAATTTTACAGTTTTCCTTTGATCTTTGCTCACATGGAAAAATTCAAAAAATGGCGTGTCATTTGGAGTGTAGTTTTGATGGTTATTTAGGTGTTCACATGATTGCCCCTTTAATGGACTCATACCTTAAAGAAAAACAACGTGGGTACAGAAAAGGGCGTTCGACCACATGAAATCTTATGCTTCTAATCTCCGAACTACGTCCACAAAATTGTATATACGGACTTCAGCAAGGCCTTTGATCGAGTGGACCACCATATTTTAAATGAAAAACTATTCAAATTTGGAATCTCTGGTCCCTCCCTGGAATGGATAAAATCATATCTTAACGGAAGAGTACAAGTTGTGAGATTTCAAGGATTTCTGTCCAACGAAATTGAAGTAACTTTCGGTGTTCCTCAGGGTAGTCACCTAGGTCCTCTTCTTTTTAACATCTTCATCTCCGATTAGTCAATATTCCACATCTCTTCTACGCTGATAACCTCAAAACATATAGTGCAATCAAGAACCAAACTGATGTCTCCTTTTCCAATCGAAGGTCAATTACAAAGCTGGTGCACCACCAACAAAGTACATATTAACACCAGCAAATGCCATGCAATTACAATCTGCACTATGATAATATTACTGGCAGATCCAACAAGTTTCTTGGCTTTATATTTAGAAGGGCTAATGAATTCGGCGATATACGGGTTACAAAAACACGTTTCTGTTCAGTAGTCCGCCCAATTCTGGAATATGCATGCCCGCTTTTGGATCCTTTATTCCAAGTAAGCAGCAGGATTGAATCAGTTCAGAAGAGATTTCTTCTTTTTGCTCTGAGAAATCTATACGACCCGCAAGATTATCTCAGCCTACCACCTTACACAGACAGAATCAAATATATACATTTTGTTGTTGTTTTTCAAAAGCACTTTAACTTCCACGCAATCCGACTAATTAACTTATAAGCTACTGGCAGAAACAGGCGCAAACACGGTGCGGAAATTGGCTTCGCGGTATGTGGCGACTTTTCACTGACATGATGTCGCGGTGTCGGCGGCGCGTTCCGACTTTGAACACAACCTAAAAATCAAAGTGACAAGTGAACGTGATAAGAAAAAAATTGAAAAACCTGAATGATTTACATATAATTTTTCTATCCTACAGGACTTGTCTTTGTTTTAGGTACTAATTTAATCACCGCAATTTGGAAAAATAACGATTTACATTAAATATAAAATTCAACAAACACGACTCAAAACACAAACATATCTTGACACTATGCGGCGGCAACGCGCAAAAACTTGCGCGGTGTGTGCGTAGCGAAAAACAGCATTTCGTTAGTGCGCATTTGAATACACTACTTCTATCCTCTCTCTGTCATTGCCCGCATCGCGTTTGCGCCTGTTTCTATCAGCAGCTTTATAGTGTATGGACAAAGAGCTTCGCCAAACACGCAACGCAAAGTGGCAGTTTTTTTAACGCGCCAACCGAGAGTTTTTTCGAAAGAAAAAACTCTTATGCCTAATCTCCAATGGGAAAACCAACCACGAACCAACCACATACCAGTTGGCTGAATTAGCTGACAAAATTCGTTCACACATTTATATCAATGTAGATGTGAAATGTCAGAAATTGCTGTCTTGTTTTGATCGGGAATCCCGCGCAAAATTATGGATGAAATAAATAATTTACAAACATTAGCTAATCTAGCAGCACTCCAATTAAATGTCCTTTTCACTTTGTGTGTTGTCATATTTTTTGGCGCGATATTGAAATTAAAGTTAACGTCATTTTTGCCTTCATATTTGACATTTCTCTGTACAAAATTGTTTAGAACCACTGCAAAAAAGCCGCTGAATTGCATGTGGCAACTCAAATGGTTTAACTAACACATACAGAAAGTTACACAAGTCAACCAAAACACGATACAATGAGAAAGAGTAGGTAGCAGCATTTTGGTTGGTTGGTTCGTCGTTGGTTTTCGCATTGGAGATTAGGCATTAGTGTACGGCTTACCACCAGAACCATAACCTTCTATATTTACAAGCCATGAACAAGAATCTCAATTGAGAGAATCGGACCACCAAATTCTCCCAAATTCTCCAAATTACACTAACAACATAACGTGATTTCACCGAGTTGTGGTCCGATTGAGCGGAAATTCGCTCTCAATATTTTCCTTGCTCATGGCTTGTAATATAGAAGGTTGTGCCAGAACACAATGAGGCCGACAACGTCAACTTCTACGGGAAAACAACAACAATTTATATGAGAATTGTCGTTGTCGGCCTCATTGTGTCCCGGGGGTTACTATTAACAGCAACATGCACCATGTTTCCATCGCACTTGAAATTCGCAGTTTTTAATAAAACGATTTCACGAAATCCAAATGTGTTTACATCGTATCAAGCAGTTTTCGCTTGTCATAACAAAATATTACAAACATTTCAAGAAACTAAAATGAAAATAAAATTAAATTTTTCTCGCTTTATATTTTCTTTTTTTGATATCGCACAATTTTCTGACATTGTAAGGACTGCAAATTAATTCAAAAACCTATAGCACTGTCAAAAAATTATGACAACCGACAAATTTTCCATGCTGAGTGTTATTGCTGAATTGGCTGAATAGTAATTAAAAGTAGGAATTTTTGTTTAGTGACCCCTGGGTTTTATAGTGATAGAGATTTATGTGTGGGCTCTGGGTCAAAATAAAAGATTTATTCAGTGTGCGACGTTTCGGGTGTGAATACACCCTTCATCAGGCCTTTAATTAAAAAAGAATAATACAAAACGTCAATATATAAAATAAATATACAAATGTCTCACACTTACAATACAAAAAATACATAAAGTATAACAGCACTTATAAACATTTAACACGGAGGAACTTGTATGCACGAAGTAGAAGCTTGTTGTCACTAATTCGTCCTTGCTCCAATCAGCTGCTTATATGCATAGCTGAGGTTGTCACAATCAGACCGCCGGTTAACTGCATCTCTCATTTTGTTAATGTGAAGCATCTTTAACAGCATTCTCTTATTGTAGTGCCTCTCAACTTCCAAAATCTTGACGTTGTTGAGGTCAGGTTTGTGGTCATTCTCTATGCAATGAAGAGCTAGAGCAGTTTTCTGAGAACCGCCATTATTGATGTCAGAGCGATGACCTGACAGACGTTTCCGCAGTTTTTGTTTGGAGGTACCAACATATACAGCTGGGCAGGCTGTCCCTCTTCCGCCTAAACAAACGATCTTGTAGACTGTGTCCGACATGTCCATTTTATCAAGTTTCCCTTTGGTATTGGTAAACAGTAAAGATTTCAATGTGTTTACCGATCTAAATGCAATCCTTGTGGTCTCTCGGTTGCGTATTGGTGCTGCCTTCATACGATCGGAGAGCGAAGGAATGTAGAGTGCACTTCGATAAGTTACCGGTGAGGGTGGTGGAACATCTTGGGGACGAACGTCGGTGATTCTCTGGTAGTTATTAATCATACTAATGATGATGTTTGTGGGGAAGGAATTGGAGTACAGGGTGTCTTTGATAATATTTACATTTTTGTTATAAAAATTAATGTGACTATTATCGAGTACTCTGTTGACGAAATTCTGAGCAGTGTTAAGTATTACCATCTTCGGCTGTTTCGAGTGAAAATTAATAAGCCGACCCGAGGATGTGGGCTTCTTGTACCAATCAAAAATGATTGTGCCATTATCTCTAACTGCCTTGACGTCAAGATACGGTAGCTCTCCTTCTTTCTCAACCTCAACAGTAAACTGGATTCTCTGATGGAAAGAGTTCAACGCGGTGAGTGTTTTTTCAATCTCACTTGATTTCACAATAGCAAACAAGTCGTCGACATACTTGGTAACTATTTTCGGCTTAGGTGTCAACTTCCCAATAACATTCTCCAATAAGGCCTCCATTGCTATGTCCGCTACTATTGGTGAGGCCGGGCTACCCATAGGCACACCTTGCTTCTGTTGGTATATTCTGGTTTCAAACTCCAAATAATTGTTCTCAATGATGCAGAACCTAAGCATGTCCATAAACAAGGATTTCTTGATCTTCGTATGTTGTTTAATGTCATTCCACTTCTTGTCAATAATCTCCAATATCATGCGAACAGGAACATTGGTAAAAAGGGAAACAACATCAAAGGACACCATGACTTCGTCATCTTCCAGATTAAATGGGGAGACCACTTCGATAAAATGTTTTGCATTCTGGACATTAAATTTGGAGTTTTCGGTCAACTTTTTCAGGATCCTGACCATGTATTTTGACAACTCGTAACACGGCACAGTAGTTGATGCGCATATAGGTCTTAAAGGCACGCCGTTTTTATGAACCTTAGGTAGACCATAGATTCGAGGGCTACTAGCTGTGTATGTAGTCATGCGTTTTTTCTCATATTCATCAATGATGTTTTGTTCAAACAAAGACTTAATAAAACTATTGTTCTCACCTTGGAGTTTAAGTGTTGGGTTGACCCTAAGAATCCTATACGTACTCCTATCCGACATCAGATCTCTCATCTTACTGATATAATCGTTTTTGTACATGGCAACTGTGACATTGCCTTTATCAGCAGGAACAATGTAAATGTCTTTATGTCTCTTTAAAAACTTTTTGGCATCATTAGAAATTTTGTTGATAAATTTATCAAAAGGTGACGTTACAGAAGTACGGATATGATTTTGCACAATTTGTGTAAAATTTGCTCGGGCAGTTTCTTGGTCACCCTGTTCCAACGTTCTTATCATTTCTTCTCCATCAGTTAGGACTTTGAAGAGAGGAAAATTCCGTTTTGCAATGGGCAATGCAAATTTGTGTCCCAATGACAGCAGCCAACTGATGTCTGCTGGAAAGTCAACTTCGGTTTTGTTGATGAACCATCCAAGGTTGAATTTCAGTCTCAGTTTATGTTTAAATGATTCGGTTAATTCTAGTAACTTGTTCTTGTGGTTGTTTTTCGTTTTAATGTCAATTTTCTTGTGCGTAATGTTTTGGGAGTTGAAAAAACCGCGGCTTTCATTGTTGGACAAAGTGCTAGTGATCAAGTCTTCAAGCTTCAAAAGTAGTTGTTTTTGTTTACGAATCTGTGCATGCTTGAGTGAGATGGCTATGTTCAACATTTTTATATGAAAATGTTCTATGTGTGTGTTAAATTTCTTCTCTAAGTTCTTCTCCGCTACTTCATTGGAAAATTCAAACATTTTAGTGATATTTACTGTTGAATTATGTACAAAGTTAGGAATTAATCCAAGCTCTCTACACTTCAAAAGAAATACTAGTGCGTTGAAATTCTTAATATGTGCAATGCTGACTCTACTAAATCTCTTAAGTGTACTGCAAACGTCGTTACCATATATAATTCTGATATTGTTGTAATATTCCATTTTAAAAAGAAGATGTGTACGGCGTGCCCTCCGTTGTTATAAAAGTAGGAATTTTTGTTTAGTGACCCCTGGGTTTTATAGTGATAGAGATTTATGTGTGGGCTCTGGGTCAAAATAAAAGATTTATTCAGTGTGCGACGTTTCGGGTGTGAATACACCCTTCATCAGGCCTTTAATTAAAAAAGAATAATACAAAACGTCAATATATAAAATAAATATACAAATGTCTCACACTTACAATACAAAAAATACATAAAGTATAACAGCACTTATAAACATTTAACACGGAGGAACTTGTATGCACGAAGTAGAAGCTTGTTGTCACTAATTCGTCCTTGCTCCAATCAGCTGCTTATATGCATAGCTGAGGTTGTCACAATCAGACCGCCGGTTAACTGCATCTCTCATTTTGTTAATGTGAAGCATCTCTAACAGCATTCTCTTATTGTAGTGCCTCTCAACTTCCAAAATCTTGACGTTGTTGAGGTCAGGTTTGTGGTCATTCTCTATGCAATGAAGAGCTAGAGCAGTTTTCTGAGAACCGCCATTATTGATGTCAGAGCGATGACCTGACAGACGTTTCCGCAGTTTTTGTTTGGAGGTACCAACATATACAGCTGGGCAGGCTGTCCCTCTTCCGCCTAAACAAACGATCTTGTAGACTGTGTCCGACATGTCCATTTTATCAAGTTTCCCTTTGGTATTGGTAAACAGTAAAGATTTCAATGTGTTTACCGATCTAAATGCAATCCTTGTGGTCTCTCGGTTGCGTATTGGTGCTGCCTTCATACGATCGGAGAGCGAAGGAATGTAGAGTGCACTTCGATAAGTTACCGGTGAGGGTGGTGGAACATCTTGGGGACGAACGTCGGTGATTCTCTGGTAGTTATTAATCATACTAATGATGATGTTTGTGGGGAAGGAATTGGAGTACAGGGTGTCTTTGATAATATTTACATTTTTGTTATAAAAATTAATGTGACTATTATCGAGTACTCTGTTGACGAAATTCTGAGCAGTGTTAAGTATTACCATCTTCGGCTGTTTCGAGTGAAAATTAATAAGCCGACCCGAGGATGTGGGCTTCTTGTACCAATCAAAAATGATTGTGCCATTATCTCTAACTGCCTTGACGTCAAGATACGGTAGCTCTCCTTCTTTCTCAACCTCAACAGTAAACTGGATTCTCTGATGGAAAGAGTTCAACGCGGTGAGTGTTTTTTCAATCTCACTTGATTTCACAATAGCAAACAAGTCGTCGACATACTTGGTAACTATTTTCGGCTTAGGTGTCAACTTCCCAATAACATTCTCCAATAAGGCCTCCATTGCTATGTCCGCTACTATTGGTGAGGCCGGGCTACCCATAGGCACACCTTGCTTCTGTTGGTATATTCTGGTTTCAAACTCCAAATAATTGTTCTCAATGATGCAGAACCTAAGCATGTCCATAAACAAGGATTTCTTGATCTTCGTATGTTGTTTAATGTCATTCCACTTCTTGTCAATAATCTCCAATATAATGGAACAGGAACATTGGTAAAAAGGGAAACAACATCAAAGGACACCATGACTTCGTCATCTTCCAGATTAAATGGGGAGACCACTTCGATAAAATGTTTTGCATTCTGGACATTAAATTTGGAGTTTTCGGTCAACTTTTTCAGGATCCTGACCATGTATTTTGACAACTCGTAACACGGCACAGTAGTTGATGCGCATATAGGTCTTAAAGGCACGCCGTTTTTATGAACCTTAGGTAGACCATAGATTCGAGGGCTACTAGCTGTGTATGTAGTCATGCGTTTTTTCTCATATTCATCAATGATGTTTTGTTCAAACAAAGACTTAATAAAACTATTGTTCTCACCTTGGAGTTTAAGTGTTGGGTTGACCCTAAGAATCCTATACGTACTCCTATCCGACATCAGATCTCTCATCTTACTGATATAATCGTTTTTGTACATGGCAACTGTGACATTGCCTTTATCAGCAGGAACAATGTAAATGTCTTTATGTCTCTTTAAAAACTTTTTGGCATCATTAGAAATTTTGTTGATAAATTTATCAAAAGGTGACGTTACAGAAGTACGGATATGATTTTGCACAATTTGTGTAAAATTTGCTCGGGCAGTTTCTTGGTCACCCTGTTCCAACGTTCTTATCATTTCTTCTCCATCAGTTAGGACTTTGAAGAGAGGAAAATTCCGTTTTGCAATGGGCAATGCAAATTTGTGTCCCAATGACAGCAGCCAACTGATGTCTGCTGGAAAGTCAACTTCGGTTTTGTTGATGAACCATCCAAGGTTGAATTTCAGTCTCAGTTTATGTTTAAATGATTCGGTTAATTCTAGTAACTTGTTCTTGTGGTTGTTTTTCGTTTTAATGTCAATTTTCTTGTGCGTAATGTTTTGGGAGTTGAAAAAACCGCGGCTTTCATTGTTGGACAAAGTGCTAGTGATCAAGTCTTCAAGCTTCAAAAGTAGTTGTTTTTGTTTACGAATCTGTGCATGCTTGAGTGAGATGGCTATGTTCAACATTTTTATATGAAAATGTTCTATGTGTGTGTTAAATTTCTTCTCTAAGTTCTTCTCCGCTACTTCATTGGAAAATTCAAACATTTTAGTGATATTTACTGTTGAATTATGTACAAAGTTAGGAATTAATCCAAGCTCTCTACACTTCAAAAGAAATACTAGTGCGTTGAAATTCTTAATATGTGCAATGCTGACTCTACTAAATCTCTTAAGTGTACTGCAAACGTCGTTACCATATATAATTCTGATATTGTTGTAATATTCCATTTTAAAAAGAAGATGTGTACGGCGTGCCCTCCGTTGTTATAAAAGTAGGAATTTTTGTTTAGTGACCCCTGGGTTTTATAGTGATAGAGATTTATGTGTGGGCTCTGGGTCAAAATAAAAGATTTATTCAGTGTGCGACGTTTCGGGTGTGAATACACCCTTCATCAGGCCTTTAATTAAAAAAGAATAATACAAAACGTCAATATATAAAATAAATATACAAATGTCTCACACTTACAATACAAAAAATACATAAAGTATAACAGCACTTATAAACATTTAACACGGAGGAACTTGTATGCACGAAGTAGAAGCTTGTTGTCACTAATTCGTCCTTGCTCCAATCAGCTGCTTATATGCATAGCTGAGGTTGTCACAATCAGACCGCCGGTTAACTGCATCTCTCATTTTGTTAATGTGAAGCATCTCTAACAGCATTCTCTTATTGTAGTGCCTCTCAACTTCCAAAATCTTGACGTTGTTGAGGTCAGGTTTGTGGTCATTCTCTATGCAATGAAGAGCTAGAGCAGTTTTCTGAGAACCGCCATTATTGATGTCAGAGCGATGACCTGACAGACGTTTCCGCAGTTTTTGTTTGGAGGTACCAACATATACAGCTGGGCAGGCTGTCCCTCTTCCGCCTAAACAAACGATCTTGTAGACTGTGTCCGACATGTCCATTTTATCAAGTTTCCCTTTGGTATTGGTAAACAGTAAAGATTTCAATGTGTTTACCGATCTAAATGCAATCCTTGTGGTCTCTCGGTTGCGTATTGGTGCTGCCTTCATACGATCGGAGAGCGAAGGAATGTAGAGTGCACTTCGATAAGTTACCGGTGAGGGTGGTGGAACATCTTGGGGACGAACGTCGGTGATTCTCTGGTAGTTATTAATCATACTAATGATGATGTTTGTGGGGAAGGAATTGGAGTACAGGGTGTCTTTGATAATATTTACATTTTTGTTATAAAAATTAATGTGACTATTATCGAGTACTCTGTTGACGAAATTCTGAGCAGTGTTAAGTATTACCATCTTCGGCTGTTTCGAGTGAAAATTAATAAGCCGACCCGAGGATGTGGGCTTCTTGTACCAATCAAAAATGATTGTGCCATTATCTCTAACTGCCTTGACGTCAAGATACGGTAGCTCTCCTTCTTTCTCAACCTCAACAGTAAACTGGATTCTCTGATGGAAAGAGTTCAACGCGGTGAGTGTTTTTTCAATCTCACTTGATTTCACAATAGCAAACAAGTCGTCGACATACTTGGTAACTATTTTCGGCTTAGGTGTCAACTTCCCAATAACATTCTCCAATAAGGCCTCCATTGCTATGTCCGCTACTATTGGTGAGGCCGGGCTACCCATAGGCACACCTTGCTTCTGTTGGTATATTCTGGTTTCAAACTCCAAATAATTGTTCTCAATGATGCAGAACCTAAGCATGTCCATAAACAAGGATTTCTTGATCTTCGTATGTTGTTTAATGTCATTCCACTTCTTGTCAATAATCTCCAATATCATGCGAACAGGAACATTGGTAAAAAGGGAAACAACATCAAAGGACACCATGACTTCGTCATCTTCCAGATTAAATGGGGAGACCACTTCGATAAAATGTTTTGCATTCTGGACATTAAATTTGGAGTTTTCGGTCAATTTTTTCAGGATCCTGACCATGTATTTTGACAACTCGTAACACGGCACAGTAGTTGATGCGCATATAGGTCTTAAAGGCACGCCGTTTTTACACAAATTGTGCAAAATCATATCCGTACTTCTGTAACGTCACCTTTTGATAAATTTATCAACAAAATTTCTAATGATGCCAAAAAGTTTTTAAAGAGACATAAAGACATTTACATTGTTCCTGCTGATAAAGGCAATGTCACAGTTGCCATGTACAAAAACGATTATATCAGTAAGATGAGAGATCTGATGTCGGATAGGAGTACGTATAGGATTCTTAGGGTCAACCCAACACTTAAACTCCAAGGTGAGAACAATAGTTTTATTAAGTCTTTGTTTGAACAAAACATCATTGATGAATATGAGAAAAAACGCATGACTACATACACAGCTAGTAGCCCTCGAATCTATGGTCTACCTAAGGTTCATAAAAACGGCGTGCCTTTAAGACCTATATGCGCATCAACTACTGTGCCGTGTTACGAGTTGTCAAAATACATGGTCAGGATCCTGAAAAAGTTGACCGAAAACTCCAAATTTAATGTCCAGAATGCAAAACATTTTATCGAAGTGGTCTCCCCATTTAATCTGGAAGATGACGAAGTCATGGTGTCCTTTGATGTTGTTTCCCTTTTTACCAATGTTCCTGTTCGCATGATATTAGAGATTATTGACAAGAAGTGGAATGACATTAAACAACATACGAAGATCAAGAAATCCTTGTTTATGGACATGCTTAGGTTCTGCATCATTGAGAACAATTATTTGGAGTTTGAAACCAGAATATACCAACAGAAGCAAGGTGTGCCTATGGGTAGCCCGGCCTCACCAATAGTAGCGGACATAGCAATGGAGGCCTTATTGGAGAATGTTATTGGGAAGTTGACACCTAAGCCGAAAATAGTTACCAAGTATGTCGACGACTTGTTTGCTATTGTGAAATCAAGTGAGATTGAAAAAACACTCACCGCGTTGAACTCTTTCCATCAGAGAATCCAGTTTACTGTTGAGGTTGAGAAAGAAGGAGAGCTACCGTATCTTGACGTCAAGGCAGTTAGAGATAATGGCACAATCATTTTTGATTGGTACAAGAAGCCCACATCCTCGGGTCGGCTTATTAATTTTCACTCGAAACAGCCGAAGATGGTAATACTTAACACTGCTCAGAATTTCGTCAACAGAGTACTCGATAATAGTCACATTAATTTTTATAACAAAAATGTAAATATTATCAAAGACACCCTGTACTCCAATTCCTTCCCCACAAACATCATCATTAGTATGATTAATAACTACCAGAGAATCACCGACGTTCGTCCCCAAGATGTTCCACCACCCTCACCGGTAACTTATCGAAGTGCACTCTACATTCCTTCGCTCTCCGATCGTATGAAGGCAGCACCAATACGCAACCGAGAGACCACAAGGATTGCATTTAGATCGGTAAACACATTGAAATCTTTACTGTTTACCAATACCAAAGGGAAACTTGATAAAATGGACATGTCGGACACAGTCTACAAGATCGTTTGTTTAGGCGGAAGAGGGACAGCCTGCCCAGCTGTATATGTTGGTACCTCCAAACAAAAACTGCGGAAACGTCTGTCAGGTCATCGCTCTGACATCAATAATGGCGGTTCTCAGAAAACTGCTCTAGCTCTTCATTGCATAGAGAATGACCACAAACCTGACCTCAACAACGTCAAGATTTTGGAAATTGAGAGGCACTACAATAAGAGAATGCTGTTAGAGATGCTTCACATTAACAAAATGAGAGATGCAGTTAACCGGCGGTCTGATTGTGACAACCTCAGCTATGCATATAAGCAGCTGATTGGAGCAAGGACGAATTAGTGACAACAAGCTTCTACTTCGTGCATACAAGTTCCTCCGTGTTAAATGTTTATAAGTGCTGTTATACTTTATGTATTTTTTGTATTGTAAGTGTGAGACATTTGTATATTTATTTTATATATTGACGTTTTGTATTATTCTTTTTTAATTAAAGGCCTGATGAAGGGTGTATTCACACCCGAAACGTCGCACACTGAATAAATCTTTTATTTTGACCCAGAGCCCACACATAAATCTCTATCACTATGAATAGTAATTAGCTAGATTGAAATCTCCACCGTAGGGCGATTTCATTTTATATGCAAAACACGAGATTTCATATGAGATTTCGTTCGAAATCTGAATTTTTGCCGAAATCGGAGGATTTCGACTACTATGAAAACATGGTATTACTAATAAGCTCATGCAAAATTTAAAAATTCGTGTAGATGGTAGAAATTATTGCGAAGCCTCAAGGATCCCACAGCCACTCCATCAAAAACACCATTAATTTTTGCAGGCAAGGGTGAACGATGTAGTTCGTCAGTCATTCGTCAGTACAATTCGGAGGACCAGATTTCAAGTGGCTCAAATCTGAATTTTCAATTTTCGAAAATACTGGCCAAGGCACAGAAAATTTGTAAAAATTATATAATGCAATTCTTTGTAGTAAACCAACAGCGACCAATGTTGAACGTGTATTTTCGGTGCGCACTAATTTCAGCACCAAAATAAGATAGCGCCTTCCAAACAAATCACATCATTGGGGGGTGCTACACAGGAGACTAAGACGCACTGGTAAAACCGGTTTTATGGGAGAGAAACGTAGAAAAGAAAAGGGAAAGTAGGCCATTTTCCCCTTTCTTTTTTACGTTTCTCTCCCATAAAACCGGTTTCACCAGTGCGTCTTAGTCTCCTGTGTAGCACCCCCCATTGGCTGGCGTTCTTGAAATACAATTACAAAAAGTAAAAATGTATAATAAAATGATATTATATAAAAAAAACTATTAATTACTTGTAAAACTTGAGAAAATTTGAAAAACAGTAAAAACAGCTGTTATCAGCTGTTTTTTTGAAAATTAAAAACAGTAACAGCTGTTTTTTGAAAACCACTGTTTTTGAAAAACCCTAGTACAAAAGGACCAATTTTACGCGCTAGCGAGTGTGCATACGTTCTTAACTGCGTAACAAACTATGAATGTATATTGTATATACGAAATATCACCTTTAAGAAAATAACATAGGTCTGGCGGGCGTGGGTTCTTGGACTACTACTGATATCATGTTAAAGTGGACAGGGGTGCAAAACAGGACTCTAAGGGTGCAGGAACGGAGAGTACTCCACAAAGTGCACCGTCCACCATTCACAGAGATGACATTCTCTGTGGACCAAAGGTCTATTGACGAGCTGAGGCGGACGGTCGGCCAAATTGGCTACAAATTTGGTTGGGCATAGCTTAGGATCAAGGCGGCAGAAAAGCCCATGCCCCCAATCTTGTAATGTCCTCTCAGCGACCGCCAGAACTTCGCGAGCAACCGCGACCAGTTACGCTCCTATCACCCCTAGAAACCCTGAGGTTACCATCTGAAGCCTCGCAGGAGCCTGCTCCGGAAATAAGAGAGGTAAGCTCCAATGCGAGGATGGTGACCACTGCACTCTCTGGGCTGGTGGTTGGGGGCCTCTAACGAGGAGGTGAATCCCTCCACCGTCACAATATTTCAGGTGGCTGGGGCAAGGACTAATGCCCCACCATCTGACACAAAATAACCACATAGCCTCCAAAGAGGCGGATTCGCCGGCGAAGCCACTCTGGGAACAAATGCTTCCTCTATTGCCGCTAGAGGCGGGGTTGGACCCTAAAAACACCTCTGAAGTCCCTCAGGGCCAAGGAAATCTCTCTCGTTGTCTTTGCAGCCATTGAAGTTGCGTTTGACAATGTTACCTTCGGCGCGATCAATGAAGCTGCAGTGGAAAAAGGCATTCATCCCCCACTGCGAGATGGATCACGTCGCTTCTCAGCAGCAGATTGATAACTGCTGAAATGAATGGTGAATCGATTTCGGTAATGGCTGCTAAAGGCTGTCCTCAAGGGGTCGTCCTTATCACCTCTCTTATGGTCAATCGTGATCGACGAACTTCTTACGAACCTGAATAGCTGGGGCTTTAAAGCACAGGCCTATGCAGACGATATCGTCATAACAATTAGCGGCGGTTATGATGGCACCGTTTCAGACCTCATGCAAGCCGCTCTGTCATATGTGCGTGCATAGCTGGTGTCGGAGCAAGAACTTGGGAATTTACCCACAAAAAAGTATCATCGTACCATTTACTAATAGAAGGAAACTAAATTTAAAAGCTCCCTCTTTGGATGGTAAAAAATGGTTTTCTCAAAGGAGGCTAAATTTCTAGGCATAATCCTGGATCAAAAGCTCTCCTGTAAACCCCAGATTGAGAGAATAACTGCCAAGGCAATTACATCTCTCCATATTTGCCGTCAATTTGTAGGAAAAACTTTGGGCCTCAAACCGAGGTTAATGTTTTGCCTGTATACGACGGTCATAAGACCCATGGTTACGTATGAATCCATCTCATGGTGGGTCAAGACCAAACAAAAGGGTGCTGTGATTAAGCTGGCCACGGTGCAAAGATCCGATACTATTCCTGCCACTCTTGAGTTTGACAAACCGTTTACGTCGATTATACGAAGTAGGTCAGAGTGGCAACATGGCAGGCTCCTCTTTAGAGGAAGCACGGCCTTCTCGTATACGGACGGTTCCAGAACCGAAACTGATAAAGGGGTAGGGCTGGGCGTATATGGCCCAAGGAGCAAAATTTCAATGGCTCTGGGCACTACCCCCACTGTTTTTCAGGCTGAGCTAATCGCCATCCAGGTGTGTGCTCAGACTTGTATTAATAGAGCTCCAAATAGCTCTAACATTGTTATTTTATTGAAGAGTCAAGTTGCCCTGTTGGCCATTAAATCTTACAGGGTGTCATCAAAGACTGTGTGGGATAGTCTCCTAACTCTGAAATCCCTCAGGAGACAACAATGTCACGGTGATGTGGATTCCGGTCCATGGAGGTCACATAGGTAATGAAATTGCCGACAGCCTGGCTAGAGTAGGGGCAAACTTAACACTTATCTGTCCGGAACCTTTCTGCCATGTAAGAATGGCCATCAAAAATTGGGTCGACCGGCTGTTTCTTCATAGCTGGACAAGGACCCAGGGTTCTCGTCAAGCTAAAAGATTCATTCAATCGATAAAGCTACTTTTAAATCTCAGGAGGTGGGAGATAAAAATAATAACAGAGCTCCTGACGGGCCACTGTTCGCTTAATTACCATCTAAACAAAATAGGACTGGTAGCCGATTGTGGCTGTCGGTTCTGCGGGCAGCTCCTGAAATTGCGGAGCACTTGCCGTGCGATTGTGAGGCTACAGCGAGAAGAGATTCAGCCTCCTCCATCGCGACTTCCCTACTGCCAGGGAGATTTGGGACAGGAACCCTTAATCAGTTTTAGGCTATATTAAAAGCCTTAACCTAGATGGGTTTTAAAGACGGGGATGGCACAATAGACCAAATTAAATAGGTCGCAGTGCCCGCCAAGGCGCCCCTCAACAAGAAATAGAAATAGGCATGGCTACTTTTTCATTCTGATACGCCTTTCGCTTCGGATCGAAAACTTGATCCGATAGTCGGCGGAAAAGGAATGGAAACTTTTTCCAAATGTAGACCCCAAAGCTCGGAAACGGCTAATCCGATTTGAGGACTTTCATTCAGCTTTTCTTAGGCGTATTTAGGCTACTTTTTCACTCTGATCTGTCTATCCGATCAGACCAAAGACTTGATCCGAATTGAAGGAAAGCGAGTGAAAACTTTTTTATATCATTATAAATTGTAGACCTAAAACAGCTCTATCTACATATTCAGGGGCGGATGGGCAACATCTTAGCGGCCCGGGAAATAATATTTGTCGGCCCTTTTTTTAATTTCCGGATATGGCTAAAATATACATTTACAGGGTGTTACGCATTTTTCCTTTAAAATCCTAAGACCTATTTTTTTCATTTACACACAAGCACGAGGCTATAGGAAAACCCGACTGGCGGAAAACGTCAACAATCTAGTAATCAAAGTGCTAAAAACACAAATTTCGAATTTTGTAATAGAAATTGCTACAAATTATTTCTGTAGCAAATGAGTAAAATACAAAAACCTGAAAATAAAAAAATATATATAAAAAGACATTTTTCATTCAGAATTTGTAAATTTTTTAAATAATCATTAAAGCGCCAGAAACATACACCTCCCTCTAACTATACGCAGTCGTGACTGATTAAATGAAAACAAGTGATTTAATAGGAGGAGGTAAATGAAGCTTTTGTCAAGCGGAGCTTGAAAACATCTACAGTGGTACAAAAGTCTAACCGGACAAACGGTTGGTAAAAGGGGGGTGAAAAGGATGATGCAGTTGGCCTAGCGGGATGCATGATACCACATTTTTCTCCTTATTTTGTTTTATAAAATAATTGCGAAAAACATAAATCAAAATTTATTTCCAAACACTAAAAAAACAACAACAACAAAAATTTCACTCATATTTCTTTCAAACGTCTAACCGGACAAAACAGAAATGATGGCAAAAACAACAACAACAAAAACGGTTTTCCACGGAATTCTTTTGCGTTTCCAAAGCAATCGGTGTGGGGCCTTATTACGATCAGTTCTAGTTGAATTTTTGAACAAGAAAGTTATTATTTTGGAAATATGGCTACTAAAAGAAGTCACACTAGTTTTGAAGTGCGTCAATTAATAATAAAACTTTCTTTTGAAGGCAAAACTGTGCGAAATATTAGTGAAATTGTCGGGAGAGGTAAATCCACGGTTCATGACATTATCCAAAAGTACAATATTGAAAATAGAATTGTGAATGCATCTCGCGAAGGTCAAGGAAAAATTTTAAACGAACGCGATGAACGAGCAATTTTGAAAGAGATTAACGCCAACCCATTCAAAAAGGCTAAAGAAATAAACAATTTCGTTCGCGAAAATTTGAAAAAAAATGTGTGTGATGAAACCATAAGAAATGTCCTCCGAAATAACGGATTAAACGGTCGTATTGCACGGAAAAAACCGTTTATTAGCCCTAAGAACAAAAAAGCTCGCGTGAAATTCGCGAAAGAGTATTTATTGAAAAGCGAAGATTTTTGGAAAACTGTAATTATGTGTACCGCATGAATATTTTTTTTACTTTTTACCTTTTGAATTTGAAGGTTCTCTTCACCGACGAAAGTAAGTTCAACTTACATGGATCTGATGGAAGGCATTATGTGTGGCGAAGGGCGAACACGGAGTTCAAAATAAAAAATACTCGCGGTACAGTCAAGCACGGAGGTGGGTCAGTGCTGGTATGGGGCTGTATGTCCAGTTCTGGAGTGGGAAACCTGCACTTTATTGATGGAATTATAGACAGATATGTCTATTTAGACATCCTCAAAAAAAACGTCCTACAAAGTGCAGAAAAATTGGGGATAAAGGACAATTTCGCCTTTTATCAAGACAACGACCCCAAGCACACCTCCGAAGTGCCGAAGATGTGGCTAATTTTGAAATGCCCTAAACTTCTACAAACTCCCGCACAGTCGCCTGATCTAAACGTAATTGAGCATTTGTGGGAAGAGTTGTCCAGGAGGGTCTATACAAGGACATTTAATTCGAAATCCGAATTAAAAACCGCGTTGCAACAAGAGTGGAATAGCATTGGGGCCGAATATTGTCAAAAACTGGTGGATTCTATGCCCCGTCGCCTCGAAGCTGTTGTGAAATCAAAAGGATACCCTACTAAATACTAATAACATACTTTAGTTTTTGAAAAATCCTTGAAAAATATCTTTTTTTTTTATGTTTTTTGCCATCATTTCTGTTTTGTCCGGTTAGACGTTTGAAAGAAATATGAGTGAAATTTTTGTTGTTGTTGTTTTTTTAGTGTTTGGAAATAAATTTTGATTTATGTTTTTCGCAATTATTATATAAAACAAAATAAGGAGAAAAATGTGGTATCATGCATCCCGCTAGGCCAACTGCATCATCCTTTTCACCCCCCTCAAACATTTACCAACCGTTTGTCCGGTTAGACTTTTGTACCACTGTATACCACAAAATAAACAAAACATATAGTCCAGTGGATAGCGGTTTTGGCTCCGAATTCTTTCGGACAGCACCGATTGACGTGAAATTTGGACAGTAAGTAAATAGAAGCTCAAGGAACAAAAGTTATATTGTGTTGATGTGTGGCGGGAATGCCACCCCTTCTAGGGGGTGGTTATTGACACACAAAATAACTGCAGAAATCGATAGAGGGATGGATTGAAAGCAAAAAATGTTATATGAATGTTTTTCTTTAAATTAATATTTTCCGAGTTATTGGCTATTGAAATTGTTGATTTTTTATCTAAAAAATGCATGTTTCAGAGCGGGTTTTCACGAATATCTTAAAAACTTTACGTTTCCTCAAAAAAAATAATTTTAACAAAAATGAAGCTTTTAGAATAAAGAATCGATTGGTGTTTTATTTATTTCTGTAGATGAAACACAACTCGAGTTATGGAGTTATTGGATAAATACTTATACTTATTAGATTTAAAGTACTTGAAAAGACCTTTAAAATGAGCTTTGGCAAAATTCATTAGCATAAAAACTTAAGGAGTTATGATGACAATATGTTCTAAAAGTTTGAACGGTTTAGAATGCCTATATTTGAAAAAATGTTAGATTTACGTTAGTAATAAATTTTGAAATTTTTGAAAAAAATTCCTATTTTCCGCAATAACTAAACAACTAAGTGAGAAACGAAAAAAATGAAAAAGTACAAAAATGAAGGGCTTTCTTGAAGAAAATTTTGTTTATTGTTTTGATCCTGTAATTGAGTAATCTTGGTTGTAAGTTCGCATGTTAGTGCGAAGACCAACTTTCCCGAGCCATTTAAACTTTAAAATCTCAAAAAGTAAAGGTTCAAAACAGTTCAACTTTGCAGGCCTTGTAGCCCTTGAAATTTCCTGCAAATTGAGTTTTAGAGCCATTAGATATATTTAAAATTGAGGAAATAACCGTTAAAAAACCTATCACGTTTTCGTTGAAATTGTATGTAAATTTTATTAATCTCAGTAGCACTTCAAAGTTGGATGAAATTTTAGAAGCCGGTAGATACTGTCGGAGTTTAACCCGAACATTTAAAAAAAATTGAGACGGGCCCAAGACCTGTCAGCTTTTCTGGAACAGAAGCGTTATGAATTTTTAGAAAGGCTACCACTAAGAGCAGCGCTGTAAGACTAGCATCCCTTGTACTGAAAGTTGATGCTCTGAATGAGCACATTAAGAGAGTTTATTTGCAAACCCAGATGTGGCTTGGAAACGAAAATATTCGATGAACTAATTGGGGTTGGATTAAGAATGACAATGTTTGCAACCAAAGAAAATGCTGAATATACCTGCATCAGACGAGCTTATAAAAATGATCTTTTGTAATTGTTAAAAAGGATGCGACGCAGCTTATAGTTGTCGAAAAGTTGGACTTTTTTGTAACATAACATGCGGCAAATGCTCCGGTAACAGCTGTCAAATTTATCCGCCAATAACGGATCAGGAAGATGATTTTGGTAGTGTTGATACTACTGATGATTTATTTTTAATAAAGCATGTTATTATAATGCACATAATTTTATTTTCCCCCTATACTGAGAACATGATGTACATAATCAATTCTGTTTTTTATTTTACGTATTGACATGGTAGCTAAAAAATTTGTAAAAAATTATATGTTGCAATAAAGCAAAGAATGTTATACGCACCCTCCGACGACCGACCTGGGCGCAACATCATGCATAATCATCCAATAATTGACACTCAAAAGTCACTCTGAAAACCTAAAATTTTTTTGCGGAATTTTGGTTTGGAGCGCCCTCCCCACCACTTGTCCCCACCCTCCCATAACAAAAATATGTCTTTCCCCGTGTTGAAATTACAAAGTATAAACCCAGAGCGGACTTTGATTTATCATAAATGCACCACTAACGAAGTTTAAACTGTTAAGAACTATTTTTTTTGTGAATTTCATCATAGGAGTGGTTTCTATCGGTTGAAACATTTAATTTAATCATAAATTACATTCCAGTATATGCAAGAAAGATTATTTTACATATTTAAACATGATTTAATCGAAATATTGCTTAAATATATTGTTTTTAAATTTTTTGTCAAAAGGGGTAGTTTTCACCCCCTTAAAACAAAAAGCACACATCAGGAACATATAACTTTTGAAGAGGAGGGAAAGATAAGCTTAATTACCAAATTTCGATAGAATTCGGAGGTAATACTCTATTTTTACTGCTATCCATAGTAGTTTTTTACTACTATCCATATAGTTTGAGAGTTATTTATGGGCAGACAGAAGAAGAAATATAAAAACTAAATTTTTTGTTGATTATTTATTTAGGCAAATAGTAGTGTAAACTACAGAAAAAAATGTACAAAAATCCTACAAAAATTTGTTAAGAAAATGAAAAATTCATTCCGGCTCTTTATTTACGGTAAGTAAATGTTTATGAAGATAGGTTGGTAGAACACTTAGACGTACTTTCAGCCAGCGGCCCTGCGGGCCTCTGAACAGCCGGCCCACCGGGAAATTTCTCGGTTCGTCTTATGGCCCATCCGCTCCTGTACATATTTGCCTCAGTAAATGGTGATCGTACTATATATAGGTAACCTTTTTATTTTTTGTCAGATTTTCGTGGATAGGGTTACCTATAGTACACTCAATATTTACTTGGCAACCGTGGATATTTAAATAGAGCTCTTTGAGGACTTCAATTAGAATGATAAAAAAAAGTACTTTAAGTATATACTTTTTCCGACTATCGGATCTGATTGTCGATAGTAGGTTCAGATTTTCGAAAGGTAGACCCGGATATTTAATATTGTCCTTCAAATACTATATTTCCTGAAAATTACATTCTTTCTTCACTTTTTGAGGGTCGCCCTCGGGCTATGAAGTATTTTTATTGATTGTGATAAGTAAATTGTCTTCCTTCTGTTTGTCGGAGGTAATTTCGGAAACGGCTAATCCCACTTCGATGGGACTTTCAAGGGCAGTATTTTCTTGGGCATATTTTAGACTTCTTTTTCATTCGGTCAAAACAAATATTTTATCGAAGTATAATTGGGTGTATTTAATCCACACTTAAGGATTTTTGTTTATTGTGAAGTAGACACACTTTATTCGTGCACTACTTCAAGATATTGTTCTTTCAATAGGCGAAAATACTATTGACTATTATAGTTTGCCATTTCCATGACAGTCGAGTGATAAATAATTTCATTCTCTGTGATCAACAGAATGAACAATGTGGTTGTTGTGAACAATGCACAAAAAGTTATCTACCAGCCACCAACGAATCATCAACAGTGTCGATACGGATGTGGGTGGTGTATATTTTTTAGACACACCAGGCAGCATTGGCAAGACTTTTTTTACTTAATCTCATATTAGCTAAAATACGATTGGTGTAACACTACTCCCTTGGGGAAAAACAGCTCATTCTATGTTTAAGATACCGATTGAAGAAAATCATTTGGAAAATTTTTATATAATCAATTGCAAACTACATTTTAAGAGAGCTTCATCGTCTCATCTAAATTTTTTAAATACAATTTTCATAATATAGACTAAAATTTATTATTTTGCTGCAAAAGTGAGCTCTTTACAAACAATATAACATGCCGATATTAAAATTGGACAAAGTTTTTAAAATTTACAATAACTACTTCGTTTATAGAGAGTATAAATGCAATACAAGCATACACTTACGATACAAATGTAGATACATATAGTCTGTTGCCATTACTTATAGCAAACAAGAAGAATTTAAACTATTTCAATATGCTTAAACTAATCATTAAAATGTATTTTCAAATTAAAATAAAAAAACGTACCCATGCTTTAACATATGACCAGGTATGGTTTGTTTGGTCGTCAAATTTAGCAATGACTTTGCCGAGAATCTAAAAAATTAAAATAATAAACAAAAATATGCACAAAAAAGCAAGACAATGCATATGTTACAACATTCAGCATTCACATTGACCATATAAAAAAATAGGCTTACCTTCCTTGAAGTGGAGTTCCAGTGGCACCGAAATCACCTGTAGAGCTCCATCTCTTGCCCAAACTACTATGCATTGAATTTGGCCGCGGAGAAGGTGATGGGGCTGGAGAGACTGAGCTACTACTTTGGGAATCTGAATGCAATGAGCCATTTGATTGATGTATGGACTTATTTCGTTGTGTTAAATTTCCAACGTTTATCGCCGTGTGGCGACGTACAACTGTTTCAGATTGATTTGTACGTGGTAGAGGTTTCCTTAATTTCCAGTCATTACTGCTAGTGGTAGAAGATGAGCTATTATTTGTTGGGCTTGGTGATGTCACTAAAATAAAACAAAAAGGATTACATCTGAAAATACTTTAAAATGTTCATATTAGTTTACGTCTATTAAAACTTGGCACTGGTGCGGTCCTAGCTGGTGTTGATGGGGCACTTCTGCCTCCATGTAAAACAGATGATGACACAGAGCTTCCACTACGTTCTATTATATTACCTTCAATCAAGTTTAATCGCCTAAGAACATCAGCTAAAGTTGCACGAAGACACACGATTTCATCTCCTTGCGTTAAAACACGTCGCTCTAAGTCGTTTACTCTTCCAGCTAAACTGGACTTCTCGGACTCCAACATTTCATCTAAAAGAAAAGATTTATTAATTTTTATATTTTATTTAACAAAACTAAGTTTTCCATTCAAGTTCTATAGCATTTAAAATTGTCTAAGAAAATACAAATAGAAATGTTAACATCACCGAAAAAAGATGTAAAAAGAACATAGTAATTATTGTGTATATACAGTAAAATTCGGATATGTGTTCGTTCTATGTATTCGTGTTTTTTAAATAACTATTCTAAGCAATATTCAAATGAAATTTTTACCTAAATCACTTTCTTAAGATCTCTCCTTTTATAGCGCTTCGCTTAAGCGCTACCTATTTTTAAGTGAAAGTTAAATATATCCGCAATATTATATCATTAGATCGGATTAGAGACTATATATAGTGGTTTCAGAGCCGACTCTTGGATTATGCAGTTAGAGGCTGTTCAAAAAAAGGGGTCATCTCCCATTCCTATGGTCGATTGTAATTAATAAGCCGCAAGAGAAATTAACCTCATCAGAGTTTAATGCTCAAGACATCTTTATATCGATCCAGGTCAAGCAAGATCCAGTCATATCTTGTTTACTCCAACTGCTCTAAAGTATGGTGCATGAGTAAGGGACTCATCATCCTCGACCCAACAATACTTCATTTACGTGGGAGATGGAAGCTAAATATAAGAACTACATTAAATGGATCTTTGAGTTCTCAGGCGAAGCGAAATTATCTAGGTGTAATTCAAAATAGCAAGCACCTTTGGACCTTTCATCTCAATAAAACTGAGGCGAGAGTATCCATCCCTCTCTTCACTTGCTGGCAATATGATTTATACGAGCGTCGTTCAAGCCATGTAGAGTTGAGCCGAACTTACATGAGGCAGTACGTACATTTGTCCCTTACACGATGGAAAATTATACAGAGGCCTAAATTTTTTGAAATGTGCCTGTTCAAAAATAATGTTCTACTGGTATATGAGTGTGCATTGAGTTAAATGAGGCGAGGTGTGATTGAAAATACGTAATGGAGCGAAATTTCTTACTTTTATTGAGGCAGTGAAATTTCCAACATGAAATAAGGTGAGGCGAGATTGTAAATACGTACTGGATAGACATTTCTTACTTCTTTTGCGATAGTAAAATTTCCAATTTAGGCGAGGTGAGATTGCAAAATATAAATATACAACATTATGGAGGCATAGTTGTTTTACCTACTCTGAAGCAGTTTAATGCAGATTAGAATCAAACTCGTAAAAAAAGCTGTTCATTGGTATTTATTTTCTTTCTTTTTGTAATTTGCTTATTTTTGTCACTTTGCCATTACAATAGCACCTCGCCTCATTTGAAGTATGACATTGCACGTGTTCAAAAGGGCACCTCTTACAAATTCATTTTATAATCGCGTCCTACCCAACACTAAAGCCATGGTCACTTACGCTGCCCTACTCTAATGTGTTCGCCGCCTAGAACAAAGGTAAAAGACTACAGGAATGCAACGTTCTGCCCAAGTATTTCAGATGCAGTAAGTATCTATCTAGGGCCCAAGGGTTTGAGCCGTTGTATACCATAGATCCCTTAGATGGGGACCTGTTAGACTCTGCTGTGCCAGAAGGAGGCTAAAATAGACTAGATTCTAGAATCAGCGAATTTTACGTCAGGCGGGTAGATATAACGTCCTCTGAAGAAGCTCCAAGCTTTCCTAAATACACGCTTCACGGACTACGACGAAGTTGTGCAAGACACGAGTCTAAGGTTGGAGGTAAAGTTTCTTCCCGCAAAATTCACCAGACATGTGTAACATAATGCCCACTATGCTCGAGAAGACACATGACATTATTGGTTCATGGCTTTTGAAAATCTATAAGAATTGCCTACCCTTCAGCTACGTGCCCCATTTCTGGAAAAGAGTAAAAGTGACCTTCATTACGAAAGTAGGTAGACTTGGCACGAAACGGCAAAGGATTCTAACCGATAAGTTTGTCATCCTTCGTCCTTAAACCCTATGGTTGTTCGAATTTCTATAATTGTAATCCCGAAAACACGGTAGTTTAGCTTTTATTAAATCTTTATTTTTAAGCTATTTCACTAAGTTTTTAGGACTAGTCCTATATTAACAATTTTTTTATGCTTTGCTACTATATATTTAAACATTTAAGTTTTAGCGCGGAGTATGTTTTTACGTATATCGTCCTTGAGGAGCCCGTATCTGTAAAAGCGTAATTTTGCAGATGCCAGAAACGGTGAGGTGTGTTCGCATGCTCTAGAGCAACCAAGACGAACAAATAAAGCAATGTCATCCTACTCGAACACAGGCAAGTCGTTAAAATACACTTCGTATATTCACCCCGCCTTGAATTCAACTCGTTTATCTAGACCGGAGTCAGAGTTACGAAGCCGCGCTCGCAAAATTATTGTTGATAACACCATTTGCTCTTCAATTAGCTCATTGAGACACCGTAGGAATATAGCAGCACTGGTAAAATTGTATAGCTGCTATCATAGCGACTGTTGTTTCCATGGCAAACTTATTTCAAAAACACCAGATTAGCGCGCTTGTCTCATTCCCTCCATCTGATGCACTCTACAAACTAGTAATTAATTTCTAAATAGAACAACTCGACTGGAACAATCTCTCGCAGTAAGTATTTCCGAACTCCTACATGCAAGAGTTCAAACGTAGGGTTCATCACCACCTTCTTCAAGATCCTCCTGAGCCCTCATAACCCTAAACCTATTCTATCCTCCGTACTAAGCTTAATACTAGACATTGCACCATGATCTGAAAAATGACACAACGGACTGGTAATACAAAGGGCGATGCCTGAACTTAGAACTGTCTCTTAAAACAAAAATCTTTAGAACTCAGTTTACTAGTAGTCATTGCACCATGACGTGACCACCGACATGACTGACTGTTAGTAGAGGATTCAATTGCTCAGAATGGCCACATACAACAATTGCATGCTATAATGTATCCATTGATAGTATAATAGTACAGGATCCGTAGAAGAACGGCCTTCACCGATCGAGTAACCGAATGAAATATTTTTTATATGATAAAAAATATGCTAACAAACGTAACGGTGATGGGTTGCCTAACGAAATATGTTCAAGGCTATATTTAATAGGCGTTTTTTCCCCATTTTCCCCCCTTTTCTCTATTTTGAGGAGAAACTATGCATTTTGGTGAAAACATCAAAAGAGCAAAGTTGTAGAGCATAAAATTTCTTACAAATTTTGTCTTCACTGTTTTTTCGAATTCCGCATAGTTTTGCCGCTAGCGTCCGTTTTGCGGAATTTTTTGGAAATTTTATGCTCTACAACTTTGCTCTTTTGATATTTTCACCAAAATGCATAGTTTCTCCTCAAAATAGAGAAAATGGCCTTGAACATATTTCGTTAGGCAACCCATCACCGTTACGTTTGTTAGCATATTTTTTATCATATAAAAAATATTTCATTCGGTTACTCGATCGGTGAAGGTCGCTCTTCTACGTATCTTAGACTATAAAGGGGTTTGATTTATGCGAGCCTACCCCGTTAATTTCGCTGTTATGATAATAGCGAAAAAAGTTTTGTTACGGCTGCTATGGTGGCACGGTTCTAACACCGTAACGCAAAGCACCGTCATCAGCAAATAAGTAGTTTGGAAGCGGATTAGAGTAGATCATTTATTAAGATTGTAAGTAAAGAAGGTGACCGGGGCGCCGGCAGAGATGGGGTGGGTTTTGGATTTGATGCCTTGCATTACCTAGATTAAATGTCCGAATCCAGTTCTGTAGAATCAAGTCACTACCAATATTCTGGAGTTTAGTTAACAGAAGCGACTGCCATACTCTATCAAAAGCTTTGAAAATATCTAAAGCAGCCGGAGCGATTGCAAAACTTTGGTTGAGGTGTTCTGTAAGGCACCCTAAAAGATTCTGAATAAAACGCGATGTTTTACAGTGGTCCCCCATCAAGTTCTAACCACGGCTAATGCTGCTTGACTTCGGTGATCAAACGAGAACCGCCCTATTTAGTATGCTAATAGAACCGTCTTTTAGTCGGAGAAATGTAGTATTAAATTATTATAAGACAAAACAACTTTATAAAATCAAGGATGCAAAGGATGTGATTGTTGAAACGTGAAACATCTTCCATATATGTAATTCCCGGGAGCAGTGGGCAGAGTGATAGGGGTTTCAGCTGTAGACAGATTCGTGCGTGCGTGCGGTTGTTCCGCAGTATGCGACCACTTTTCATTGTAGCTAATATTGCATGCTGCCGCCCCTTTTCGTCTTTTACATTAACAAAAATCGAAGTGAAGCACAAGTGCATATATTTGTTGTGTGTGGTTGAGTTTGGGCATTTGAGGCAACTTGGGCATTTGATGCTATGGCGAAAGCCGCGGAAAAAGTTGAAAGTAAACGTTTGCGTGGCGTGCGTTCCATTGACAGAACTTTATGTTAGGTCGCATTTGAATGCACGCAATTATATAATCGCACGCATGCATGTATTTGTCTTCAGCTTTACTTTCAGTGCCCTGGAAGCCGTGTCTTTCAGATTACCAGTATTCCAAAATTTTATTTGTGTATTTAATATCTATTTATTTCGATTCGATTTACAATACATAAAGAACATAAAAACGAAAATGTTTTAATTATTTTTTTATTCTTATCTAAGGCAAAAAATAAATAAAAATATTTTGTTTAACATGAAAAAAGGAGCCGGGTTGAGATTGAGTTTGAAAACTGGAGAACCTAAGGTTCTCTACATTTCACGTTAAAAAAGTAATGCATTCCGGGTGTTCGATAATTAAAAATATTTAGTGAAGAATTGTGTATAAACTGGTAAAATCAATTTTATGGAATTACCCCATAATTTACAAACTGTGCTAGGCGCCAGAGTGACCAAGTAAAACAAAAAACGTGTGCCTTACAAAAGTTCGCAAACAATACGCTCTACATGTAATTTAAATAATAGTGTTACAATTACTTGGCTCGCAAATATTTAACTGAAATAAATGCAATTTCGATTAACACGTCAGTCAGTCAGTATAATTGTTCATTACGAATGGACTTTATTTGTATAAAAATTTCGAACGAAATTGCATAAATCCATATCGGAATATTTGAGATTCGCACAGTAATCGAATTTATGTGAAATAAATTTTGCTCTAAAACGTTTGTGTACAAAATATAATAATTATACAACAACAAACATTAACAATAATAACAATAACAACAACACCAACAACAACAGCTATTAGGACTTATAGCAAAACTTACTCCATGCGTTATAAACGCCCGCCATTGTGTCATCATCGTTGACATGATTGTAATCCATTATCACAGTTTTTGTTGAAAAGTCAAAGTCACATTTAGAAATTCATCAGCAATAACTTTTCTTGCATTTAATAATTTTTCTTTTTTCTTTATTGTTTGTGAAAATATTTCCCTGGTATTTTTTTGAAGATGTGAATCAGTAAATTTACCTAAGGACATGAATTAAATCCAGGTGTGGTCAACAACGGGATTGCTATGCTTTTGTGTTTGCGTGTGTCCTTGAGTAATGGAAAATTGCTGTGATGGAATGAATTATACCACTGCACGTCTACACTATATCCTTGCTTATGATATGATGGAAAATTAAATTATAGTACATGAATGATGACTAGCGAGCTATTTCCTTGCGGTAATGCGAAGGTGATGTATATGATTCCTTTCTGATAAAAATTTAATGAAAATGGTTAAATTCCTACTTCTTTATTTAATAATTTGTAAAATGAGTTGAACAAAAATCAAAAGTGCGCAGTATTTGTGCGATTATAATACAAAAAGAGAATGATTTTGGCGAAAGAATTTCTATATAAATGTTGATTTCGGGGATTTTACTCCTAACCTGTCTGCCATATACGAAATCTATTCATGCCATATTATTTGTTTAGATCGTATAATGTCGATTGTAAAATGGTCGTAGCGATCTACATAACATAGGGGGACCCAGGCCAAACCGACGTCTCTTTACCACGAAAGTGGTTAGTTCATCCTATTGGCCCTTCGTAGACTTGTCCATAATTTCAAACCGGTTTTAATATGAGTTCAATAGTACACTCGGAATTCACTTTTCTCCATCATTTGAACAAATGATGGAAAATTATGGAAGAAATCTGTCTCCCTGCGACCCCTTGCCTATAAAACCGGTTTTTGTTTTGATGTTATGGACAAGTGTGCGGAAGGCCATTGTATGCAGTGCCAGTGTTGGCAGGGGCTTTCGACAGTAAGTTTAATAGGTGGGAAATAATCTCTGCCTATCGGCTAAGTGCCCTTCGAACATTCTGTTAATACCGTACTGACTCCGTTGAAGCACCAGGAATGACCCCCTTCGATATTCTGACGACGGAGAGTAGGAACTTGTACGATCTGGAATATGCAAGTGGGAGCCTAAAGGTTGGATTCGCACTTTTCGGAACGTACCGGCAACGTCACGTCATGCATGCAAAATATATTCTTCAATGAGTTTTACACTATGCGTTCACATACATATATAGGCAACGCCACGGATCGTCAGCGTAACGGAAGGTTAAGATTAGTTTGAAACTATATTTTGATGTGACGTGCTTTGACGTTACTGACCTATTCTGTTGAATGTGAACGTGGTTAACGGATTTTCTTTTTTTGATGAAACTTATGGAATATCTTGAATGCAACTAAATATTGGACGACAAGCAGTACGGCTTTAGATCGAAAAGATCTACTGGCGACCCCCTTGTATGCCTAACGGAGCAACTCCACCCAAGCATTTACCGATTTGGTGAATCCGGCCTGATTGCTCTCGATATCTCCAAGGCCTTTGATACAGTATGGCAGCCGGCTCTATTACGTAAACTCCTAGATATAGGTATTCACTTTCTTCTAAAGAACTGGATTGAGAGTTTCCTATATGACCGTTCAATCAAGGAAGTAATGAACGGGGTCGAATCTAATCCCCACACAATCTCTGCAGGTGTCCCCCGCTCTCTTCCTAGTTTTTTATAAAGGTCCTGCTCTCAATCCAACTCCCTTCACAGCCGTGCTGACGACAGTACCCTGCGTTACTCGTATAGCTTCGATAATGCAAGACAAGCACGTGCCACACCGTGTGCATGATCGTGAGCTTATGTGCATTTCAATCAACAAGGATATAGAACTGATTCTAGATTGGGGCCTCAAGAATCGTGATAAATTCAACGCATTAAAAACGAAGTAATGTCTCTTTTCAAACAAAACATGCTCCACAATTTCTCGCATTACAGTGGACGGTCTCGAACTAACGGCAGAACCATCTCTCAATGTCCTTGGCATAACATTAAACGAAGATCTGCGTTTTAGTAATCATATATTCCAAAGTGCAAAACAAGCTTCACAATGTTTGGGATTTCTCAAAAGATGCAATTTCTTCCTCCAGCCGTCAGCCAGGTCTATAATCTACAAATCCTACATTCGTCCCCTCCTTGAAGGCCATCCACCAGAGGATTAAGCAAAAGCAATACGAAGCCCAAAGAAACAAAGAAAGGCAAAGTAATGCCAGAGGAGATTGCAGCTATAGGTGGTTCTTTTAGGCTAGAAACCCAGAGAACCGAGAGGCAGCAGCTTTTCGGTAGAGGGCTGTCTACTTATCGATGCACCTACGGGCACTTACTACGAAGCTAGCGAATTGGGTAGCCAGCTTGAACGAAGTCATCTCTCCCACAAAGAAAGCACAGACTGTAGGTCGCTGACCCGTCAGCCCCATTGTCTCCGCTCTGGTGAGCACCCTCGAGGGAACCCTTTTAAGAGTCACATTGATGACGCCAGGACGAAGTAATGCCTTTACGGCTGCTACCGGTCTGTACCCAAAGGTTATGCAAAAGAGTTGGTGAGTTTATTTAGTAGAAATCTGACACTACCGTCTGGGTTCGGCCCCTAGCGATGTTTCGTCTTAGACATGAGGTTTAGACTGACGGTCGTAGATATTCCCTGTCGCTAGACCGATGTAAGATTCTCGCCACTCTTTCGTAAAAAAAGATGCTCCACGCACTAGTGAACTGATTATATATTATGCATGTAAGAAGCTGTTGTAAAAGGTTGGTGTAACGCCAATGCATACAGTACGTTATGAAGCAGCACCTACAACCATAAAGAGGCTATGCCGAATTTACGGTCTGCAACAATCTATCTATTGCAAACAGAGGAACTGAACCGACTTTTGTCGATGAAATCTTAGATGTTAGGGCTCGTTTCCATGAGGTGCATGCCCCACGGCAAAAGCTTGATTTCGGCTTGCCTTCGTGCAGTATTCGGAAATTTTCGCGAGGCTGCAAAAAAAATTTCATTCTTGCATTTCATCATTCACATGGGTGTTGTCAAAAATCAGCTGTTTTCTAATAGTTTTCGTGGAAAAATTAAGTATGAGTCATCGTCAACTTGACAGTTCTGTGATATTGCAGCATGAACAAGAGATTTCCTCTTAGGCGTCGAAGCTAACCGTACACCATTCTCCAAGGGTCAATTCTATCACCAACTTTTTTCCTAATCTTCGTAAATTATCTGATCTCAATCCTCTGCAATCCACTTCACAGCATCGACGAAGACGGTTTGGCGTTATTCCTGCGCATTGGACAATATAAGACAACCACGTGCCGGACCTTTTTTTGTGAAAAAACCAAGCTTAGTGTCACCCTTTGTTCTACCAGACCTTGTCTCCCAGATCGTGTGCTCATGTTCAACTCCATCAACAAGGACATCGAACTCATTATTTATTGGAGCGGCAAAAATCTTCACCTTTCCATTTTTTGAACGCAAATAACTTTCCTTCTTTCTTATCTCCCCTCTTTACAAAAAATGACCTACTCTTTCTCCTGACATTGCCTCTTAAGCCCGGTACCCACTTGTTGCAAACCGGCGTATCGTATCCCCGATCTTTAAATTTTTTTCTAAAAAATTTGCAATGCTCCGTATCAAAATGTGCGAAAAGATACAGCACGAACCCGATCTCTCATTTAGCGGTTTTTCTCCGCCACATCAAAGGAATGATACGATACGCTTTAGGATGTAGTGTGGACGGGCATGCGCGCATCCCGTTGCCTCGTTGCCGTTGCATCTTCCTCCACTATTTAGTGATATTTGTTAATAACGTGCGCACATGCAAATTTAAAGAATTATTTAAAAAAAAATGTTTTTTTGACAGTACGTAATTAATGAAAATATATGCGGCTGCTGCCACTTGCTGCTGTTTTCTCATCGTCACTTGAAATCAGACACTGACCAGATAACCGTATCACGCTCCCGTATCAATCATGATACAGGCTGGATGATTCGGAACGCAGTGATGATACTCGAAAATTTTTGGTTCCTGTTTTATTCGTATCAATCAAAAATTGAAACGATACGGGGATACTATACGCTGCTTTGCAACAAGTGGGTACCGGGCTTAAGCCATCTCTTGTTCGACCACTGAAGTCAGCGTTTTGCTACGGTAGTGTTGGATGAGGAGCTGGTAGAATAAGCCCCCTCACGTTAACCAAATTGAACTTTCTTTCTTTTAAATTAAAGGTCCTAAAATTCTCTACAGATCTGATAAAAAATTTTAAATCTTTTTTCAATATGGCCCAAAATGCATTGGAAAGGGGCGTCGAGACTTACATTTTGAAGAGAGAAATTTTCTTTTTGTACTTAATGTCATAAAATGGGGGGCATTTTAAATTTTAGATAATAAATGCAATTTTGGCCAACGGGTTCAGTGTTTTGACACCACTTTTTCAGGGCCTTTTTGTAACATCAAAAAGTATATATTATATGCAAATTGCAAATGTACGTACTTCAGAGACTTGAAACCAACGAGGATTAATTGGCAATTTTATTACGAAGAGACTGGTTTTAACCTGGTCCGAACCGTCTTATAGAACCGGAGTTATTCACATTTTAAGCTTAAAACACGTGGTAAAAAAAGTAGCACGAGTTTTTTAGGAATATACTCCTGGTGATACCCCAAACAGGATAAAATCATAATCTTGCTGTATCACAAGACTGCGCAAAATAAAATGCTTTTTTTACTGCACTATTTGTCTCGTTTGGTATCATCTCAGTAAAAAAAATTTCTGTGATCGCTGCCTTCATTATTTTTATACTTCTGCTTATTTGAAGAAACATATACCAAGCCTTTAGCGGGAAATTAAATCGATTTAATTCAAGGTTACGCCAAAATTTCGAATTAACATATAAACGGATATTTAATACGGGGAAAATGGAAGGAAATGGAATGGCAGAAGAAACTAAAGGACCCCGCACCATTTGTATGCTAAAATGTCTTTCGGTGAATTTTGTTGGAATTTTGCAGGTTGATAGTTGAGAACCATGGGCACCAAGTCGCAAAACCCCTCCTTCTCCCCCAAAAACACCCCAAGTTTTTTTAAAGGTTTACATATCACCCTGTATTTTTGTAACCCCATGACCTATTTTCATGAATAAGGTATCAGTGTACGCTGATGAATACTCTCACCTATCTAAAACTGTAAAAGTGAAGGTTCTACCCTTTCAACTTCCAGAAGAATGACTCATCAAAGTCAAAATTTCGGGTTTTTTTTAACTAAAACCACCTTTTTCTCCATAAAATACCTCTAGTGCAGGTGCAGTAAAAAAAGCCAAAAAAATGAAAAGATAGGTATAGTCTGGTAACAGCAAGATTATGATTTTATCCTGTTTGGAATATCACCAGGAGTATATTGCTAAGTTTTGGATCTCGAAAAACTTGTTCTACTTTTTTTTACCACGTGTTTTAAGCTTAAAATGTGAATAACTCCGGTTCTATAAGTCGGTTCGGGTAAAATTAAAACCAGTCTTTTCGTAATAGATTTCCAATAAATCCTCGTTGGTTTCAAGTCTCTAAAGTACATACATAACGTACAAAACTGAAAAAACGAGAAAAAAACAGTATTTTTTTTCAATTTAATCCCCAAGACAGTCAACTAGACTAATTTGCATCAAACTTTCAAAAAATATACTTTTTAATTTATAAAAAGACCCTGAAAAATTGGTGCCAAAATATTGAACCCGTTGGTTTTTATGCTACGGCCTTTAATTTTGGAGTTATACTCGAGCGGGGCGCTGATTTTGTGTTGCGGGAAAATACTGCAGTGCAGACATGAGGCTTTTAATTTCGGTATAACAATCGCTATTTCCTCGCTGTTCTACAACGTCGCCGACTAAAAAAAAGTCGCTATTATTACCTAGACACAACGAGAAACGCCTGGAATTTGCTAGGGCTCACACGGAAAATAATGGGCCTCTTAAGCAGACCCCGACGAGATATTGCCAGAATCAAAGCAATCATCACGGGATATTGGCTCATAGGAGACCACGCTGCCAAGGTGGACATCCCGTTCTACGCCTGTTGCCGTAGCTGCGGGTAGACGAACGAGAGAGAAACACTTGCTCACTTCCTGTGTAAGTGCCCGGCTTTAGCTAAAGCCAGGCGGCGCACACTAGGCAGTTACGTTTTGGAAGACTTAAAAGAGATTTCCAGACTGGAGATCAGATCACTGTTCTTCTTCTTAACGGCTCTTCAACCGGGATCCGGTCCTGGCCTCTCGCAACTGTTCTCTCCACCGGTCCCGATTCTGAGCCGATGTCATCCAATTTGGCATCCCTATGCTCTGAGCGTCCTGGTCTACGCCATCCTTCCAGCGGAGGTTGGGTCTCCCTCGCTGTCGCACCCCATAAGTCTTACCGCAGAGATCACTGTTAAGCTTCCTAAATTCCACAGGATGGCTCTAGGCATCCGTCACACCCAACCAAACAACCGCTCAATATAAGGTACACGAGTTGTGGCAACAAAACGGTGCACCAAGCGCTAATTGGGCCTCCGGTCGCACTGGAGGCAGTCCTTCACCTACCTAGTATACTCACGGCGACGGGACTAATTTGGGGAATGTCTGTAGGCGCTATAGGCAGATTTTTTCGTTTTGATTACGTTCATACATTCCCCAATGAACCATTTGTTCGGCCTAGGCTTTATAGATATGGTAGAGTGAAGAATGGACAAACGCATTCCCGGTCAAATGATTTTGGAGACACCCAGAATGGCAGAGTTCGCATTGGCACTACGGAAACACAAATCCCAGCCAGTGCCTTGGAAGAAGCAAATAAGACCCAACCAATTGACTTTCCTATAGGAGATAGACTCCTTACACAGTGGGGCAGTTTACAATTTGATTTAAATTATTGAAGTTTTCAAAGAGCTCGGCGTCTTTGCCGGTAACCCTGGTGCCATTTCTTAATTTAGCCAATGTACCTAGTGGGCGTTAAAATCACCCGCAATGATTTTGCAGAGTTGAGGAGTGTCGGTTCAAAAGGGCGGAATTCCATCATAAACAAACATTACAGAAATCGAACTAAACTGGCTGTTCCTATAAATAAAATGCTAAAATATATTTAAATGCACATTCATGTGAAGGTTAAGACTACAATATGATATGGGTTTTTTATATTTAAAAAAATACACATTAAAACTATATTTTTTTTAATTATTTGTTTAGAAATAGGCCTTTTTGATCGGGATTGTGAGAAATACGAACTTTTGATTAGTCACTTCCAGAAATAATCCTTTTTGAATAGAATTTTTGAAAATACTTGCAGTGAAGTTTTTTGGGGTTCTGTCAAAAAAAATCCTTTTAGCCAAATTTTTATGTCCACCTATCCACTCCTAGTATAACTTTGAGCTAAAATTAAATTTTCTATTTTGATATGGCTCTAATACCAAAGTACCAAACTACCAAATAAAGCCAACTTTAACATCAAAATTTGTTAATATCTTCAAAAATAAAGGCCGTAACACAAAAATTGTTGGATATCATTTATAAGAAAATTGTCCGTGCTTTCCAATTTTGAAAAAAAAAAAATATTGACTAACTACGTATTTTGGGGAAAAAGGTAGTTGAAATTGATAGTTTTGTTAAAAAAACAAAATTTTGATTTTGATGACTCATTATTCTGGAAGGTGGTAGGGTAGAATCTTCACTTTTACATTTTTAGATAGGTGGGAGTATTCTGCGTGCAGTGCAGTTTGTAGTATTTTCAAATAAAATATTTTAGTACGGTGAGTGTATTTTTTCTAAAAAAACACACTTCCTTATAATTCATTAACTAAAGCTGATATAAAAAAACTGATAATATATTTGAAATCAGCGTCAACAATTAGTTTAGAATGATGAAAAATATTCCATGCAACAGTCATGCTGTTGAGCAGTTTTATAATTGGGCCTTTCTTTCGCTTACTACGAATGTATATCCTATATGAAACGAAAATTCAGATCGTATTTTGAAGTAAACCTTCTTTTGCTGAGGGGTTCCGGTTATCCGATCATGCTGAAATTTTGCACACAGCTTCAGTTTCGATGGCAATATAATATAGTATACTCAATAGATCCAATATGGCCAACAAAAAAATGGCGAATTACCGCTTCCTTCACAAGATGCAGAAATACGCCCTTTTGATTGGAATCCTAATTTTTTGGAATTTTTTATATGGAAAGTACGCTCCATTTAAATAAGTTTTTAGGATCATTCGCTGGACTTTTATGCCAAATTTTCAAAATAACTTTAAAATAAAAAAAAGTTGAAAACGGAAATACGCCCTTTTGAACAGACACTCATCAGTCTCTGTATAGAAAACAAGAATATACTGTCACGCCACGTCATTCCTAATATAAATGGCTAATCCTCTATGAGCGGAAAGTTGTACCCTAATCGATACCCTGTCACCCGAAATCGATCTAAATCAAGATCAGGTAAGACTTGGGTTTCACTCAGTGCAAGAATATTAAGGGCATGTTAACAGGTGGCACATAATAGGCAGAAAATTCACATGCAGCACCCGAATGTTACAAAAACCAAAATTAAAATTTTTGTTGTATTAAGGACTCTTTTGCGTAAGGTTCATTACGTCATTTATAGTCGGCTGCGCCGGTGATGCAACCATCGGGGCTATTTGAAATGAAGTTTCAGGTATCAACCAAAATGAATTATTTTTTTTAAGATAATGAGGAATTCGGTACGCTCACGCCCATTATGAGAGGCCGTTCGGTGCTGGCGAAGACAATGTGTGTTATCACGGGACTCCATTGATTGGAGAACACGAGACAAGTGCACTTCAAACAGCTCCTAGCAATAACTAGGGAAATTGAAGTTGAAGGGGTTCTTAACACTTTGTTAAATTTCTATTCTTTTCAGCGAAAAATGCCTCTGCTTACTCTTTTTCCACTTTCTTGCAAAAATTTATATTCAAATTCATAACAACTTGGCTACAAGCATTAATTTTTACGCAATCCTCGTAATAAAAGAGTTTAACAAAAACACAACAAAACACGTTCGAGAATGTGTAGTTTAAGTCTCACAATGTATCCAACTATTTGTAAAATAAAAGGAGGCTCGCTGTTGCATTTTACCATTTTATTACTCAATCGCTAAATGGCCGCAACATAATTTTTAATCAATCACCACCTTGCACCAATTACATTAGAAATAATTCTGTTTCAATTGTCAAATAACGCACGAAACACTGTTCGCGCCGAACTGCTAAAATCAATCTAATCCCGGGCATGACGAGATAAATGGATTTATGGAAGTAATTCCCCTCAGAAATTGGTTTTCATTATGGTTCAATTGCAAAGTTATTATTCAGGGTAAAAGAGCAATTTTGAAGGCATGATAGGCAGAGATAATGACCACCTGAAAGCGTACGCGGCTAAACCCTTTAATGATGTGTTGTTGATTTCACGCTAGAGTCAATCAAAACACGGTCAAAATTGCTAACCGGTTTAAAGTGAGTGTTGGTTGGGAGAGGGCAAGAAGAAAATCAATGGCATGTCAAGGAAAATATTGATCGTGGCATGAGGTGCAAAACGTGCCCAAGTGAAATGCCTCAACTGCAAATCGAACATGGAATTTGAAAAGTTGTTGAACCCAATCTGTTTTTTCTTGTTTTAGTTTTGTGTAAATAATTATCAATTATTTTCGTTATTTTCACACCGGCGTGCGAACGATAAGTGCTTTCGACGAAAAATTGATGAAAATATATTTTTTTTTTGAAAATTCGGGTTTTTACGATACGTTTTATGGATATGTAGGGTGTTCCATTTAGGATGGATCAGAGGAGGATCAGTCATCAGCGAAACAGAGGGATAACATGTAATATACATATGAAAAGACTAATGGAAGTGCGATCATAAGCTCCTAGTAGTGGCCACTAGTATCAATCCTATGATAGAAGATAGACTAATATGATCGAGCTAGGGCTAGTCCGTTCTAAGTAAGGTTAGCATGAAACTAATAACCTCACCTGGAAAAAAATCTATTACGGAACCGACAACATTCTTCGCATACTGAAACAAACCATTAAGACTACGGCGACTCACATGCCGGACCCATCTGGTGCACTGCCTAAACGGTTGCGGTCAGAGGATTCTCCAGCGGAGCAGAGACCCCAGAAGAAGAAAACGGATAAGTTGGCTGGGATCATCATGGCTCATGGAGAACTTTCCCGAAAGCAACAGGTTTGGGAGCGGTGCAACCTTAAAGCTATCGAGAAGAAGGACCTTCCCAAATTTAGGAGGATCACCTTCTGGGTCCCTCATGATGTTAGGAAACCAGAACCGTTGCTCCGAAGGATGGCGATCCAAAACTAGCCGATTCAGGTGTTTTTTTGGCATGTGATCAGTAAGAAGAGGAAGGGGAGCATAACGGCAAACTCTTACCCTAAAGCTGCCTCTGCAGTCTTTTGCAGAGTGCTGGCCACCCAAGCTGTCGACGTGGCTCTTTCACAGGAGCCGGCACTACACACGGCTTGCTGGCAACCGGCTACATCATTGCATGCAGTGACGTGGGCGGTGTCCCTTGGACCCGTGACGTTTGCAATAAAAACACTAACTGCTTTCCTCTCACAGATATACCATCAAAGACCTGGAAGCGGTGAAGATACAGATTAGCAGGGGCAGCAAGAGAATGATTTTTGTATGCTCAGCATACCTCACCTACGACTTCAGGGACCCACCACCATCCAGAGAGCTCAAGGATATCGTAGGTCACTCTAGCAGGAGCGGTCTGCAGATCATCGAAGGATGTGATGCAAATGCCCATCGTGATGCCCGGGGCAATAGTGGAGTGAAAAAGAGGGGTGAATACCTTTTTGATTACCTCTAACCTGGACATATTCAACGGCGGCACAGATCCTACCTTCGACAACGGTAGGAGATGTTAGGTTATAGACATCACGCTGCCCGCTCAACACGTTGCCAATTACATTTACATGAGTGACTAGCTTGTCTCAGACGAGCAGTCGGGCTCAGATCACAAACACATTCACTTTAGGGTGGGTGAGTCTTTGGAAATAGGAATCCTAGATACATGGACTGTGCAGTCCTTCCGGGCAGCCTTTGAAAGGTTCTATGCACTCAATCAAATCTACGATGGATGTAGAACTATCCGCGGACTTCCTTACGGAGGTTACTGTTGCTTACAACAATAACTGCCCCGTTCTGATGAGGACACGCAATAGGAAAACTCCTTAGTGGAATAACGAGCTCTCCAAGTTGCGATCCGCCACGCGGAAGCTATTCAATGCAGCCAAGAAGAGCGTCAGTTGAGAGAGTTAAAAAGCTCGCTTACCACTTACAATAGGGCGATTAGAGAAACAAAAAGAAATAGCTGGAGCAATTTCTGCAAGGGCATCGAAAACATGTGAGACTTAGAAAAATACACAAAATTTTAGTAAAGGGCTTGTCGCGAGATCTCGGATCTATTAGGAGAACCGATGGCTCTTTCACACAGTCTAGGCAAGAAACCTTGATCGTATTTCTTCAAGCACACTTCCCAGGCGCAATCATTCATTCAAATGGGAACGCAATTTCTGCTGGGCAACTAACAGGCCCACTTTCTAAAGTGACCAAAGCTGCTTTAACAGAACTGTGTAAGTCTTGCACATTTAGCAAGACTAAAGCAAAACCAAGACAAGACAGCACAAGACAAGACTGTAAGATCAAGATAGCAAGATTTTTTGGTCATCACTAAGTGCCAAAAGTCTTGCCGTGATGAGCAATAAGTCTGCAAGAAGTCTTGTTCTTGCAAAATGTCTTGCAGGCTTAGCACATTTAGCAAAACCAAGACAAGACAAGACTTTTTGCTCATCACTGCCACACTTTTCGCACTTAGTGATGACCAAAAAGTCTTACTATCTTGATCCTGCAGTCTTGTCTTGTCCTGTATTTTCTTGGTTTGCTTTCGTCTTGCTAAATGTGCAAGACCAGGCAAAACTGCAAGACTAGTTTTGCTCATCACTACTACTCACACGCCTGCCGCAGGAGCAATTTCGGAGGGGCATGATCATATGCAGGCGGCAGGCGTGTGAGTAGCCGACTTTACCGGACACTGCGCCCTAAATTTCCACTTATGAAGAATAGGAAGGGCAGAGGACCCCATCTGCAGGCCTTGCCTTGAGGAGGATGAGTCTGCCCTTCATGCCCTCTGTGAGTGGCACACGATAGCAAGGTTCGCCGAGACTCTGCTTGAATATTCAAGTCAAGTCTACAAATATGAACAAGTCTACAATGTAGAACAATAAGCCAAGCAAGTGGCAGCGGTATCTTTCGTCACAGTACCTCACCAAAAGATAAAGAAATGGTATGAAGTTTAAGTAGGTACAACAACGCTAGACCGGATGCAGCTGTATGGCACACCATACAAAAAATTGCAGACTTACGTTGGGAAACTTTACCTCCGTTCCGTTCGCATATTATCCTGATATTGCACTCAGGATATGAAAATGAGTACGCGTGTGAGGGTGTTCAAATAACAGTTGAAGAGTATGACGCGAGGATTTTTTTCTCCCGAGTGTTCAATAGGCTTCCAGAATGCTGATTAACAGGTTTAACTAAAGAAGGAAATTATATTTGCGATTAAATTTTAATTTTAAAGAAAAGAAAAAACAATTTCGTTGTCTTAAAAAAACACGACAGAACCTTCTTTTACACGTAATACTAAAATCAATTGTAATTGGTGTAATTATCCTACAAATTCATGTTTTTTTTTAAAATTTCATAATAAATAAATTTATAAGTATTAAATAATCAAAATTTTAATTATATATTGTATTTTTCAGCTATTTTTATATGAATTAAAGTATTCAGTATTAGTATTACTTTTAATGCACAAGTCAAAGAACTTTATACGGCAAGACATTAATTTCTGTAATAGGTAAAAAGAACTACATAATCAATTTTAAACATAATATTCATGAATAGCACTTAAAAATTATACTATTTCAAATTTTTGGATTGAAACAGAAATGAATGCATGAATAACGTTTTCAACGAACATTTTTTCTTCCTTCTAAATAATATCGTTTAATATTACCTCAAACCCAGAAAACTTCCTCACCCAATTTCAAATTGATATAATGAATTTTGTTTTATATTTTTTTTCCAATGTCATATTTCTTTGTTAATTTTTTGTCATAATAAAGTTTTAAAATAATTCTAATATTACTTGAAATTTTTTCAAGTTTGTAGCGGTTTATTTGGAAATTTTTTTCATGAGTGTACTTTGGGACTCTCTAAAAAAATTAACAAATTTAATATTTAAGTGATTTTACCAAATTACCAGAGATATTATAACCTCAATTTACAACTACGATTTCTTAACCTTAAAATCCAGACCTAGAACCGGCAAAATCCTGACAAAGGATAAACGTTACCGCACCAGGGGCCAAATTCAAACACATTAGATTAGACCAGAGGATTACAACATCCCCCAGAATGGCTGTAGCAAAATTCTACAGGCCAGGGGAGACACCGGCTCTTTTTAAGGTGAACGAGCTTTTTTTTAAAAGCTTCTGCAAGTGCAAAGTTAGCAGAAAAAATGAGTAAAAAATGTTTAATGAAATAATGCAAAATGAAAACAATCTGATTGCATGCCGTGTCAAGCAATTAATTAAGCCCGTGCATTAAATGTTGGCAGATGAGGCCTCCCCATTTCTTACACAAATTCACACTTTTTAATTCATTTTATTCTGCACAAATTATTCACCAAAACATTTTCCTGGCATCAACATTGATTACGAACGGCGATGTTCTCTCACAACCACAGTTTAGGACGGTACGAAAGTATTACTAGACACAAGATTGCTTATACTACTACGATATAAAAAGTATCAAACGGGACTACATTTAGCGATTAACTATTATTAACGAGTTTGTTTTTGACATGAAACCGCAGCCACGGCCCGAGTTCCTCCTTGAGACGGAGCGACGCAACGATGTCTGCTGTCAAAGTGCCGAGCTTTTCTGTAGGCGGCGAAAACTTTAAGGACTGAGAGAAAAGGTGCTTTCGTGATGCCTGTATTGAAACTTGTTAACTTAAACTACACCCATTAAGTGGGGGGCCTGCGCCCTGATTTCCTAGATTACTGCTCGCCCTCGCACTAACCTCCGGCGCTAGTACAAGCATTAAGTGCGGAAACCGGGGATTTTGCAATCGCCGTGATTGATCTACTTTAAATGCCGAGGTCCACCTGGATTTGATTTGCGGTAAATCTACCCTTGTGTGGCAAATATTAAAGCTAGAGCTGCTTTTATCATGATTTAACGTTGTTGGCCCGCACATACCCCTACGTGAGGCGATATAAACTGGAAAGTTACAACTCATCCTTGACTTTGCATCGCTTTAATCCATTTATGATTGATATACTTGATGGCGTATTCTCCCTCGACACAAATGGCCCTATAGAAATTATTTAAAAAGGTTTTGATGGGCCAATGAAAGGTCTTGCCGGAGTGCCAATACCTTCATTAAAAAAGATATCCCTTGAAATTTTATGATAATTAAAAGCAGGTATAGTTGTATAGTCAACTAAGGCAAGCGTATTTAACAAGAAGGACGAGAGTAATCATTAAAAGAACGCAACAGCCTAGATCCTGTGTTATAGTAAAGAAACACATTAGTGACATTATTATGGTTGTCACTTCACCATAGTGAGAAATGTCACCTTTAAAATCAAATGAGAAAAATCTCACTTACAAACATCAAGTAAGAACAATTGTCACTGAATTTGCCGTTTCTCGATATCAGTGACAACTGTAATTCACCTTATCTCACTGAAATCTTACTCTTTTTTAGAGAACCATAATACCATTTTTGATTCACTTCGCCATTTGTCACCATAAGTGACAACCATAATAAGGCTGAGGGCTTACCTTTGTCCTGACGAAAGCTCAGTTGACCTAATCGTTGTTAAGATAAAAGTGATCATTGGGAAGAACGAAAAGCCAGCACCACAAGCAGAAGTTAAGGAGCTGGCAGGAAACTTATTAACTAAAGGGAAGAACCTATTACTAGATTTCAACCACAACGCAAAATATGCGTTTTGGGGTAGCAAACGAAAGCAGGGAAAGCAATGAAAGAGGTGACTCGATCTTTAATTACACAGTTGATATTAACTAACCGATTTGTAATAAAAGTAACTCGCCCAACTTTGAATTTCCGAGCACGGACAATATTTTAGGTGTTGGGAAAAAAATTATAGATATTGCACTAACTCTATATATCAACTTTCCTATGGTCAGTAACTGGAGGGTGGTGGGTAGACAAAAGATCCTTTTCAGAACACAACTGTATCTCCTTCGTCACAAATCCGGGAAAAGGCAAACCTGTCCCCATTACTCTGGTCACTAGTTGTGGATGACCTTTTGCCCAAACTAAATGAATCTGGATTCGACTTGACCAGGTCATGACAACAGCACTCCTCCGGGCTTTTAATCAACCCAAATATGGCCGACCTGGTCCCTTTTTCCAAACGTTACAAATTGGATCTAGGTAATATTTGTTTCCAGGATGCGACAGTTGAATATCTAGCAGTAATGCCAGAGAAAAGACTAAACTGGAACGCTCAACTGGACTATGACATCAGAAAAGCCACTAGGACTATATGGGCCTATAAAACGTTTTTGGGCTGCTACACCACAAATGATGTAGAACACGATCGTTAAACTTGTCAGTAATACCGTTATAGTCCGGTAGTCCACGACTAATCAGGTCATGGCGATCCTCAAGTGAAGCAGACTGTGACGACTTGCTTACCTCTCAATTTATTGGAGCTCTGCGAATCTGTTCCACAGATGCGATGGAAGCAATATTGGGTTGACTCCATTGCACATCTTCATATGGAAATCCGCTGTCATAAGTGCCTTGAGACAGATCTCATTGAACTGGCTCTATACAGTCAAAGGACATATGGATACCTTTAACGATATCCTAAACATTTAAATTTGGCGTGTATTCGACGTGTAATGGGAGGAATTTATCTTTCCTTGGGGACCAAGAAATCCCCACTGGTTTATCTTCGGATCAAAGATAAAACATGGTACAGGGGCTGGTGGCGCACTACCCAACTTCAAGGTCTCGATTGCAATGGGTAGGTGGCTTTCTGTTTTCCAGACTGAAATACGTGCCATTGAGACCTACGCTAGGCTCAACCTTGAGAAAGGCGCCAGCATTCAATTTTTTCGACAGTCAAGCTGCCTGCACTCTCAACGTGGAAGTTGTACAGGGTGTTTTGACGTACTCCAGAGCCTGGCCAGAAAAATAAGGTCTCATTCTGCTGGGTCCTCGTAGACTAGGGTATAGAGGGCAATGAAACTGTAGACAAGCTCGGGGGAAGGAGTCTGAGAAGATGGTTCATGGCCCAGAACCCTTCTGTGGCATCTCATGGTCCACCTCTAAGTTCCTGGTAGACGAGTGGGTTAAGGGACTGAACCTAGCCTATTGGAAATCATTCCCAAGCCTTAGAAAGGCTGAAGAACTAATAAGACCCTTTGCCTTAAGGGGCGTTATCACTTTAAACAGGGCGGACCTTAGGCCGTTGGTGGGATCTCTGCCTTAGCCTTAGAGGAAGCCAAAAACAACGAGCTGGGAACAGTTCAGAAAATTTACAAAGGCGAAATTTTTACACATATGCAGAGTTAGGGTCAAGCCAAGTCCGGAAATTGATAAAATAGTCAATGGTCAATACCCTAAAATGTGCCCTGAATACGACATACAGGAAGTCGGGTTCAGTCAAATATAGTAAGAATAACGTACAACCGTGGTGAAACGAAGAGATGTGCGAAATTAGGTAAGCAACTAAAGGTTTCAATATCTCTTATAAACACAAATACTGGAAACTCTACAAGGACTGCTTAAAGAGGTACAAGAGGTCTGTTAAGAACGCTAAAAGACAAATATGGTGGCAAAATTGCCAATGTATAGAGCGGTCTGGGTGAATCGGCCAGGCTTAGGAAGATTCCCTCTAAGAAACCCTGCCAACCATCAGTCGGAGAGACGGTACATAGGCAAAGTCATCTAGAGCAGCCTTGGAGCTTCTCCTGAATTCCTACTTCTCGGGTTGCACAGAAGGTCCCGATATCTTCCTTAGCCCATTCAAAACGCGCGTTTGAGTGTTCCAACATAACACGTTAGAAAATCGAACCCTACATGTTTTTTGGGTCGCTGATCACTGATTTATTTGAACTTTTTTTTATTTTTTATTTTGCTTTGCCTTGGGGTAAACCACCCCTAATTAAAAAGGGTTAAAATAAGTTTTCCAAATGTTTTAATAATATTTCATCTCTAGGTATTTGACCTCTTCAAAAAAGAGGTGTTCCAGCTTCAGTGTGGCAGATATAGCTTCCTTCTTGTAGTGCAGGGCATAGCAACCCTTTTCCTTGGGAAGTTGTTCACCTCTTATTATAATGACGAGATTATCAGAGGATGGCAGTTTCGTGAGGAGCTCGCCAACAGCTCTAGAGCCGTAGAAGGAGTGGTAGTCTTCGAGGTTGTCACTGATATTGATAATTTTCCAAGTTTAGTTTTCACTATACTCTCTGAACTTACATAGAGCCATCTCTTTCACCTCTAGACACTTCTCAATTTTACTGGTGAGGTTATAAAGATGCTGATGAAGTGTGGTAGCAATACCTTGTCGCATACGCCAGTAGAGGATCACTATGCATCATCCTACTTGTGAGGGGAACTTTAGGAACTGAAGAAGGCCTTCAATCAGGCAATGAAGCGCGACGATCTAACTGCCTTTACGAGGCGACTCTACGTTAATGTAAGAGTCGTGGAGGAGCTTCTGCTAGAGTATGAAGAACATAACAGAGGTCAGCAGTCTTCAGAAAATGGTCCCAGTGTCCAAAGTCGGACATGTTTATTATAAATCACGGTGTACACTTGGTATACAGAACATTGAAACTCAGTATCTAAATTGAGAAAAATATCGTGGTATAGCTCAGTATACCCAAGATTTTAACCAGAATATAGTTAGAACTTAAACCAAAATGGTACAGAACAGAACAGAATTTTAATTTTTATTTTTGCAGCACTGCCTGCATGAATCTGTCAATTGACGTTTGCCATTTCTTGTGACATGTTCTCAACTCAGTATACTAATGCAAGTGTGTCTTAAAATTTTTATATTGCAATATGACAAAACTGCAATATCTCGATCTCAATTGTTATACCACAAGTGTGTCTCCGGTATAAGAGTTGAACGAGATCAATCAGAAAGTTTCACATCACAGAGGGGCCTGAGACAAGGTAGCGCGTTATCATGCCTCCTATTTAACATAGTGTTGGAGAAGGTGGTAGAGACTCTGGGGTAAAAACGACGGAATCGATCGTTAACTAGTCGATACATACAATGGCCTACGCGGATGACGACGCTCTAATAGATTGGTCTTTTGCAAGTGTGAAAGAAGCCATCACCAAATAGGAAGCAAAAAGAATGGGATTACTCATCAGCGAAGCAAAAATTAATTATATTTGCACTTCAAAAATATACTCAACCCCAAGACAAAACATTACAATAGATACATATAATATAGAAACCAATAATAGGTTACAGTGCTTCAGATGATGAGAATATGGAGAGAATATCAACGTGACTGCTACCGTCAAATATCTGGCTGTACTACGTATACCTGAGCTATCGGTGCACCATAGAGCATAAGATCAGCAAGGGGAAAATTATTAGGAGGCCGCCATATTCTTTCAAAAACCTTGGTTGCCTTCAATGCGACCGGAGGATCAATTAGCGATTTGGCTAGCCGCTTTGATACTACAACTCGTGTACCGCGCAGCTCCTGCTTGGTACATGTTTGACCAACTGTGGTGACTATTTAAAGTGAATCTGTGTAGCTTAAGAAGCTTATCAGTCCCACGACCCTGGAGAACTTTTTCAACTCTTATGTAGCTGCTTAGGTAGGTCCACTGCCTGGCTTTCGTTAGGACCGGGCACTTACACAGAAAGTACAAGAGAGATTCTCCCTCATTCATCTCGCCGTAGTTAAGGCAAAAAACACATTGTGTTGGGATACTCAGCTGGCAGTGTGGTCCCCATAGCTCAAAGTCTCGTGATGATGGCCGTAATTCTAGCGATATCTTTTTGGAGTCTGTTTATGAGGCCCAGTGTTCTTCGCTTGTTATAAGTTGGTCAAGTCGTGTAAGAGACAATGAAGGTCTCCAGTGCGCTCCACCTTTGGCTGGCTAAAAGCATGTAGCCTATTGGGTCGCTAACCATCTCAAACTGTGAGCTCGCAGATAAGTTCCCTGTCTTGCCAGCAAGTCGACTTTTTATTCTTATCTATGTTCCTATCCCCGAGATCCCGATAAGAGCTCCGCTCATCATCTAGTCCAAAGCTCTCATAGAGGCGTGGCATCTATGAAATATAGCGCTAGATCTTTTTGCAAGTTGGATGGAATTCTAAGAGCGCAGCACGAGGCAAGGAGTTTAATATGAAAGTCGGGAGGGAGCAGGTATTAAAGGATATCGAGGGCGTTCATCGAGACGAAACTTACCACAGTAATGAATACTTTGGTTGAAGTGCTCTGTTAGACAACTGTTAAATGTAAGCTTATTATTCCAATATATTGTTGTTTAGAGAATATGAATCATTTACGAATTCTCTTGAACAATTTAACCGTGGAATTATATGTGATTAGTATAAAAAGTGAAATCAATTTAAATACAACAAACAAAAACAAAAACAAAAATATTTGTTACGAAAATGGAAAAACATTAAAGTAAAGGCATGGATGGCTGCGTATCGATTCTCCACGTGTTTATAATTTCTAACTGAGAAGTAGCTTTAAATTTCATTAATAATTGATATTGTGGATGATGTAAGTTTGTCTTTGTTAGTTCTTGCGCCGCTTCAACATCCCCGAATAAAATGTAAAAAATTAGTCACGCATCTGGCTGATATCATCGGGTTTCAAAACAGTATATAATTAGCTTCATGATATTTCAAGAGATTATGTCCGCCTCGTTAGATCATCGCATAGCTGCATTCAAAATTACATAATTCACATTTATTAGTAAATCACAATTATCACAATTTAATAATTGCAATAACAGTAACTCTCGACTATTGTGGTTACTGCACCTTTCATGCACACAAATGTGTCTCACGGTCAATTTCAATACTGTAGAACCGACATTAGGTGGATTACATATTCGCGGTTTTTATTCAAAGGCATTGCTTTGAATGGGCATGTTTATGACACAAGACGTTCGCTGCAGCCATATGTGTTAAACAGTTAAAAATTTAGATTGCAAATAGCCTTAAGCAAGTGTATTATTGTCATCTTTGCAGCATTGATATGCTCCTTATGCATGCGCGTCTTGCATATTATGTAAATTTTACCCATAAATGTGGACTCGGCAGCAATCGATCCCTTCGGTCTGGGTTACTTATTCCAATTACCTATGCGAAGCCACAGGTGATTTTTTTCTGCCTTTCAAAGAAGAGTAAATCCGCTTAAGTTACTTTGAAAGAATTTTTTAAAAAAACAAAGCAAGAACAGTTACTTACTTTTTCTGGTAATGCTCATTGGACGAAATATTTTTTAAAAAAAATGTGTCATGCTTTTTGTAAAATTGAAATTCATGACGGATATCGATTATCCACAAATCAAGGAAACAAAATTTTTGTGTTAATCCTTTTAAACAATGGCATACGGTAGAGCTTTACATAAGCAAATGTTGTAGAAGTAGCCCTAATAACGCATCTCGCCGGGTTAACCGGTTAATAATAGGGCACCAAAGTTCCGTTAGATCACGTCCTAACAATGCACGCATTTGTCGGCTGGTCGGTACAAGCATTTGTCGGCTGGTTAGAGGAATTCTCTTGTGTCAGGAGGCATAACACTCCGACGAGGGGGTCTCCGGCAAACCCCGCCGGTTACGTCGCCTGCTGTTGAGAATATTGACTTTGCGAAATCGAAGCCCCGTTATAAAAATTTTCTGTTTTGGTTTTTATGACATCCGTAAACTTCATGCAAATTTCTTCTTGTTGGTGTAAGCTCCTACAATATCCAGGAGTTCAAATACAAGGACCATCGCCTTCTTCTTCTACAAGCCCCAAACTTTTATTAATCTATCCTGCCCTCTACTGCATGCTTCGAACCAAGCTTAGAGCATGATCCAAAATGCCTGGTTTTCAATAGTAGAATTAGTGGTAGAGAAAATGGTCTGCTTTTAAGCGGTAGAATAACTTTACCACGGTGCTATCTCACTCTACTCTACTATAACCGAGTTTTCATTAGGTGAGTTCACAGGATAGTTAGTACTCGATCAGTATACTCTACCACTAATTCTACTAGTGAAACCCCGGCAAAAGAGATGAGGTTTCTCAAAAATCGGATTTTCCATGCGCAGTGAGAATAACAACAGAAAAAAGAGAATAACAACAGATTTCGAAGGGGAAATGTGAAAATACATAAGCGCATGTCTTATACCGATGTGCGCAATGTTTATTTGTGTGTAATTTTCATTCCCCCACATGCGCGAATAAAACCTCAACTGATTTGGACCAGGCTCTACTACATACTAGACATTGCAGCAAGAATAGTACCACATGGAGTATTGGTAGAGTCGGAACCAAATCAGGGGCAGTTCACGCAATTCGACGTCGATTGAAAACGACACGGAGCGCGTTCAAAAACTTTACTATGGTTAACAATGGTAAAGTTTTGTCGTTTAAAAACTCTGTGGTTAACTACAACATAACCACTAGCATAAATTTTTGCCCATCAAAAACTCCCGTGCTTATCCATAGTAAGGTTTTTGAACGCGGACTGTGTCGTTTTCAGTCGGCGTCGAATTGCGTGAACTGGCCCCAATTGAGGTTTTCTTCGCGCATGTGGGGAAATGAAAATCACACACAAATAAACATTGCGCACAACCATAACCTTCTATATTTACAAGAGATGAACAAGAAAAATATTGAGAGCGAACTTCCGCTCAATCGGACCACAACTCGGTGAAGTCACGTTATGTTGTTAGTGTAATTTGGAGAATTTGGTAGTCCGATTCTCTCAATATAGTATCTATTCTTGTTCATGGCTCGTAAATATAGAAGGTTATGGCACAACGAGATAAGAAATGCGCTTACATATGTATTTTCACATTTCCCATTTGAAATCTGTTGTTATTCTCACTCTTCTGTTGTTATTCTCACTGCGAATGGAAAATGCGACTTTTGAGAAACCTCATCTCTTTTGATTCGGCCAAGAAATATAACTAACGACGAACACAACCTATAGAAGTAGTCGATAAAATAGTCGACCTTGGATCTACGATCACAAATAACTAGACGAATGCTAGTGGCTAATAGAGCCTTTTATGCCAAAATTAAATAATTTAATTCTCACCCCTAGTGGTGGGGGTAGATTCCAATACCCTAAGGGGGTAGATATGGTTTCTAAAAATTGTCTTATATCTAGTAGGTGTATGTTCATTCAAAATTGGCGGGGTGAACCTCTCTTTTGAGGATAAAACAAATAATTTAACTTGCGGAGTTGATGTGGATGTGGGTTCCGCAGCACCGATAGGGTTGATTTTGGGCTCAAAAAATAGCTTACACTAAGGGCTATTTCTACACAGCGGGTGGGGCGGTTTTCATAAGCAAGTGTGAAACACTCAATTTTAGTAATAAGGGTTGTCCTGGGGTAGTTTCCGATCAGTTTAGAGGGTTGGTTTTATTTTTACTCAATTCGTCATACCCAAATTAGTAAAAGGTGACACATTCTCAGCTGGATGTATCAACTCTCCTGCAGTTAATTTTTTTATATTTCGTTCATTTGATCGTTCAGTTCTTCAAGTACATCAAAAACAAATACTGCACTCAAGATTTGTTCACAGAATCAGGATGGAGGACAATCGTCTCCCAAAACGGCTCATGGGAACAGAAATTTCGTGAAATAGGCCAGTAGGTAGACCCAGGAGGAGATGAATAGACTCTGACGGCTGACGAAGAGGCAATACTCAACATCAGAAATTGGAGACATGCTGCAAGGGAGCGTCAAATTTGGAGAAATGCCCTGGAGGAGGCCAAGGCTCGATTTGGGCTGTAGCGCCATTGGATAGATGGATGGATGCGGAGGACGCCATGAGCCCGGCGTTTGAACTTTTGAATGTTGCAAGAGTTCGAGAATACTAACTGTGAAAGGTTGTTCCAAAGTCGACTTGTTCTGCTTATAAATAAATTTCTAAAGAGTAATTTGCGCGAAAATAAGGGCTGTACCCTATGTGAGTGAGCCGAGCGGGTAAGTCTTGTGTTACCGCGAAAAACATAGCCGTGGAGGTAGAAGGTTTTTTTATTTCGGAGGAATAGTCGCTTTGGTAAAAGTGGCAAAAATTTACCACAGCTACTACATGCCTACGGTGGCTCAATAAGTTAATTGAAGAATAAATGGCGACATCACCAATCATTTCGAGAATGCGATTTCGAACCTTATCTAATGACACTAACAGAGAAAGTCTGACGAGTGTTTGTCATACGTTATCAAAACCATAGGAGTAACGTAGAGTAGCATCATCAGCAAAGCTGTGAAGTGGGTTAGAATAGACTGATTGCTCAGTTTGTTTATAAAAACTGTAGGGACTTCGTCCCACTACTCGCCTATTACTTGACTGCAAAAGACTTTGCACAACAGCATAGCCGACTTGCATCAAGTAATGCAAATCTTTAGTTGTCAGTGGACAGTTTATTTTCGATGATTAAAAACACGTAATAAAATTGATTATAACCTAAAAACCGAGACTGTAAAGTGTTAAGATAAAATCTAAATATAAGCGAATATATGTGAGATAAAACGATTTATTTAATGCAACGTTAGTGTGTTTTAAATAAGTAGCAAACGCTAAAAAACTAACAAAAAAGAGTGTGTAAAGAATTGAGCCCTGAGAGACACCGAGCAAGCTGGTATGGGGTTTGGAGTCGCCACAAACCAATACTACCTTGATTGAACAGGGCGCCATACTCTGTCAAAAACCTTGGAGTTATCTTAAGGTAACCAGACCAGATTCACCAAAACGATGCATACTTTAGTTGAGGTAACCTGTTAGGCATACATACAAAGATCGCAAATAGATCTTTTCGGTCTAAAGCCATACTGCTTGTCGTCTAGTATTTGGTTAAGTTAAAGATGTTCCGTAAAGGTGCGTTTCCACTGCGGTCTGCAGACAGTGCGCGCACATAAAAATCCACGCAAAAACCGAAAAAGGGGGGGAAAAAGGATTTAAATTTGAAAATTTTTCTGCCGTTGCGTATGTAGGTTTTATTAGGGCTAAATAACTGTTAAATATTTGTGGCAGAAATTTTTTACCATTTGCTGGGGCGTGGGGGTGAAATGGCAACTTCAGCTACGGGTGGCTTGGGGAGGTTGCAAATGGTCAAAAATTGCTCTATTTATTTTTGTACTCCTTTATTCGGCATCCCACAATAACTTATTTATTTTTTATTTGTCCATTCCATCGTAAGAAAAATCTATCTCTTCAAAATAATACCCTTTTTTGTCCTAAGATGTTTTGTGTTTTCCATATTCACTGGAAAACAAAAGATAGGCATGAACAAGCAACTTCAAGACTTTTCGAAGTCTTTTTTCAAGTATCCACTGCATTTACTTATGCGCGCACAGTCCCCGCAGAAGTTCTCCGCACCGACACAAAACATTTTTTAATGGATACGTTTTGTATCCACTGAAATATCGGTGTGCGTGTGTAGTCTCCGCCCTTCTTATCTCCGCGCATTGATTTTGGTGGAGACACTTCGGCGGATAGTGTATGGAGATGGTGCGGAGACAAAACTTTTGGTGGATACCCACCTTAATACGGCGTTTACATCATCGCCTCGAAAACAAGTGTTTTCATGAACTCGTTTTCGGAAAACGAGTGAGGTGTTTACATGGCCTTCTGCTTGTTTTCGAGTGACAGTTATGCCTATTTAATTGAATTTTAATTTAATTATTTCGTTTTAAATTTTTTCCATGGCAAACTGAGAATTAAAAAAAGTGTGATACGGTAAATGACATGCGTATAACAAGTGCTGAACGCTGAATTGGGTTCTTGTCCACACTTTTCTTGTTTTCGTTGTCGTATTTATTGAAAACAGGTTCCCAAGTTGTTTTCGATTTGTATGAAAAACACCTGTTTTCGATTGTGTTTTTGCCCAAAACGCCAAATTTTGACGAAAACACGTGTTTTCGAGGCGATGTAAACGCCGTATAAGGATTATTGTATTCCTGATTTTAGAAAGAATAGAAGTGATTGCTATTGGGCGGTATTTAGAGGGTTTATTGGAGTCATCTTGTTTGGTATTAGTCTAAGAGCTAGTGGCCTGGACAACATACCCAGTTTAGTACAACTGGAAATATGCAAAAATGTTAGTTAAGGTCGTCCCGAGGAAAGAATGACCATGGCTAAAGGGTAGCGGTAAGGTGAGCACTAGAGATGCCACGAATATTCGGCTGCTATTCGGTATTCGGCCTATTCGGCCACTTTTTTTATTATTCGGTATTCGGCCGAATAATCCACATTATTCGGCCGAATACCGAATACCAAATCATAAAAGAAACGCACACATCACTCAAAATTATATGTATTTTAATTACAAATTATAAAACTTTAATACAGAAAATTTATCAACGGTAAGTTGTGATGAATAAAAACAAGTTTTTCAGCATTTGTTGATAGCTTTAGTTACACAATAATGAGCGTATCGTGACTTGATCTAGTCGCAAATGAAACAAATATGCTCGCCCCGTCGCTGCCGTAATGAGACAGGTCGTATCCTGCCACGCTCGAGAAAAGTAGAACGAAGTTATATGAACTAAATCAGACGATTTAAATCCATGAATTGATTGAATGTGTTAGTGAAAGAAATACAAATTGTCATAGATTTTAATGTCTCTTTCCTCAAAAATTGGGTCACTTAGCGAGAAAGGCAATAAAACCCCGAAAGGGGGCCAAATTTCCTCGGAAAAGCAACAGCACAAACAATAAAATCATGATTTTCTTGCCGAACATTCGGCCGCCGAATATTCGGCGCTTCGGCCGAGAGCCTGGCCGAATATTCGGTATTCGGTATTCGGCCAAATCACTATTCGTTGCATCTCTAGTGAGCACCCTTAAATTTTTGAAAATGGGGTATTCATTTTAATACAGCTAAAATTTTCTAGAATGATAGTTCGTACTATTCTAATAACGGAAAAAAAAACAGCCATACCGTTGAGGCGGTGCAAAATAGGTGCCATACCGTCAAAGGTTTCAATTTCGCGGGAAGAGAGTATCTTTAGTCCATTCAAAAGTCGCCTTCGGATGTCGAAACATGACACCGTTTTGAAACTCTTTCCTCGTTGATTACGAAAATCGGGGTCCCGTAATCCTAAAATATGGGCGTCATCCTTTAAAATGCAAAAAACACCACTTTTTAAGGACTGCTTTCGTGATAATTTCAAGAAAAAATGAACCAATGAAATACACTTTTTTCAATATTTATGTGCGAAGTTGGTTGATTTATATCAAACCAAGCCAAATTTTATTATAAGGGGTATTCCTAAAAGGTTAAAACCACTGGACCATGGAATGAAAATAAAAAAATTTGTAAAAAATTTGGATTTCCAACTTTATGCTTCAAAATCCATTGAATGCGCATTGTCAGGCAAAAATAAATTATTTTCATCAACCGTTAAGGGGTTAGAAATATCCCCACAATTTTAAAAATCAACTTTAAATAAAAAAAATTTGTAAGAACTTTGTAAAAAATGTCTTTCGCTTTTTGCTTGAAAGTTGGATGAGGTATTATCAGCCAAAAAATAAATTATTATCAACCCTTAAAGGGGTAAAACTACCCCTAGATTCAAATCCAAATTGTTTTTGCTTTTCACTCGCAAGGTTGCTGCCTAACATAGGTGGTACCAGGTCAAGCCGAAGACTCCTTATCATGAAAGTGGTCAGTTTTGTCCTATTGTATGCAGCGCCAGTGTGAGCTGGGGCTTTACACAGGACGGTTAATAGGAGGAAAATAATCTCTGCCTTTCGGCTAAGTGCCCGTCGGCAGTGCGACGGATTCTGGCGCGTGACCAGTCCATCTCCGTATGGCAGAGGAGATGGGACGAGCCTATTAATGGTCAATGGACTCATAGACTCGTACGAAATGCAGAGAAGTGGGTTATGAGGGAACATGGGGAAGTGAGTTACTAACTCTTCTGTTAGGCTGGGCTAGAGAGCGAGCTTCATCTGAGTTACCACAAAGAAAGCCTAGTTGGTAGATCGCTGATCAGTAAGCCCGTACTGTCGCGGCTCTGATGACCAACTTCGAGCGACCCATTTTTTATGATCACTTTGATGACGCTAGGCCGAAGTAATGCCCCTTTAGGGCTAGTACCGGTCTGGACTCAAACGTCGTGCAAATGGGTCGGTGAGTTTATTTAGTAGCAATATGACGCCACCGTCTGGGTGCGGACCCCCAGCGCGGTCTCCTGCCTTAGGCATGGGCCTTAGATTGGAGGTCCCACACTTCCCTGATACTAGACCGACGTAAGATTCTCACGACTCCCTAGTATAAAAAGTCAAAAAGGTGTATTCAATGCTTTTACCTGCGCAACTATGAGAAACGATGTATTTGTTGTGGATCTGACTATAGAAAGTTGTTTGTAAGGGCAAAACGGCTTATGGTAGCAGAAATTTCGGGAACTAGACCAGTAGGTAGACCCAGGATCTGTGAGGGCTGACGAAGATGCAATGCTCAACATCCGGAATTTGAATAAGAGTTTCATAGTAGAGGCCCAAAGATAGAGAAAAAACACTGTTCTATTAAGGGGCAGAAAATGGAAGAATACTAATTGTTTACAAATTATAGGTACTAACTGAAAAGAGTTGGTTGGTTGGTTGAAGTGCCGAGGCCCACATACTCTGTGCTGACCTCCAACTAACCACATAGCGCCGTTTTGATACCACTTATTCTTATGACCACTAGGCTTGTTACGGTTATTAGATCCATTTTATAGCATTCAAGAAATGTGTCAATTTCGTTGGATGCTTTGTTGCTATATCCTCAAGCTTGTTCAGTATGTGGCTTCCAAATTAACTGTGCCTGGCCGTGGCTAGTGCTGGACATTTGCATTCGAGGTGCACAATACATAGTTTCTTTTTCATTTGGATCCTTGTAGCTTCGACATGATGTGTTGAATTGGATTCCCATTCTTGATGCATGTTCAACTTTTGGCCAGTGTCCCATATACACAGCTATAGCTCTGGTTAGGTGCGAGTTGAATATATGAGTTAGAATAGGCAACCAACAAGGTAGTAACATTTTTAGAACTAGATGAATTAACCAAAAGTAAAGAAGCTCCCTTTCAACATTTAGCCATATTATTTCCGCAGTATGGGTTTGGATTTAGCTGACAAAGTTTTACTGCGATGATTAGGCTAGTGTGGCAGCCTAGAGATTTATCGTTGAGCGAGCAGCATTGATTGGGTGACTTTTTGAAAAGAAAGGCGTGTGTAGTGTAAGGAAATATCTAACGATTTGTCCTATTTATTGTTAAACTCTTTATAGCAAATTTTAAAAGATTTCAATCATGAATTTACAACTTGAACGTAATAAAGCAGAAATTCCTATTAAAACTTTTGTAATAACGGTCTCGATAGTCTAGGGAGTAAGGCGCCTGGCTACTATCCCAGAGGTCCCGGGTTCGAATCCCGGCAGAGCCACACGGTCCTTCGCCTTTCCCACCTTCGTTCTTCTTCCCTCCTTACACTCCTCATTCCCCCTGTCATAGCCTTCCGCTGGCATTGCCCGCTCCACCAAGCGCATGTCATCGGTTGGTTGATGGGATTCAACTCGTTTCAGGAGGCATAACACTCCAGCGAGTTGTTTCTCATTGCCCCGATGCCAGAGTCGCGATAGAAATGGTTGGGGTTAGATGGTTATGGCAGTTCCTTCCTACTTCTCTCTTCCCCTTCACTATCTATCGACTAGAGCTTGGTGTTTGACATTGCACTCTATACGAAGAAAATAGATTGTCGACAGTACAAAGGGCTTTCCCTGAGCTCTAGTCTTCCACATAAAAAAAAAAAATTTGTTAGGATTTATTTAGTTTGTAACGTACCTGTAGAAAACGTGTCATTCTCATTGAATTTTGTACCATTTACTTCAGCAATTGACATAGTAGTTTCCTCTTCAATATCACCGTACCGCATTTCTTCAGCATTTGGACGATTTCCGTTCATCTTTACCGAAGACATCTCTCAACGATGGTTAAAAAAATTATATTATAGTAACGATATTGGTTTAAGATCACACATTATCCGACCTAAAAGACAAAAAGGATTAATTATATAAAATGGATTTTTTGGTGTTATCTATTTGTTTAAAAATATTTGTGTATTAATTTATTATGGATTGTTTAGAATTTAATATTTAAAAACGGGCATTCATTGCTAAAAAGAGTATATGTGAGCCCCAGACCGATATAATCTGAAGCATACGTGTTCGACGTACATCGGTTGTTTGTCTCATAAAGTGATAAGCGGCTTAATAAAATAAAAGTATTGCTTTTACGTAAACTTGTTTTTTTCACATGTGCCCCGAAAGTGCCTCTTTCATGCATGTTCTCTTGACCGAAAATGGCGTTTTCCAGACCTCTCCGAGAAAGAGGGCGGTAATATGTCGAGGCGGGCGGTAAAAATCTTTACCTCCCGCTTCGAGTTACTATGTTCCGCCTGCTCCTCATAGTTTTTTAACTTATGAAAAAAACCCAGAGCCTCTCAGATTCCCAGACACTCTGTCACTAGGCAACCGAGCCATGCATACCAACAAAATATAAATAGCGGTATAAACGCGACACTTTACTGCGTGTACTCGGTGTTATTCAAAGTTTTTAACCAATAAATAAATATGGCTGGGGGAACTCGTAAAGAAATACGGTACATATTCTGGCAAACTTAAATTAGATTCATAAAATGTATGGGCACTTTCAGTAATGCAGGTTGCGTGCGCAATTGACTTATTCAGCAACACACTTCCATTGCTGAATAAGTCAATTGCGCACGCAACCTGCATTACTGAAAGTGCCCTATATTTCAATTGCCCTCGAGCAAGCACCATTGTGCAAAGGCCAACATGCCTATTGCAAAGGCAAGTTCACGAAAACTGCACTCAGTCAGTGGTCCGAGCTGTTGAGCATTCCATGTATTATAAAAAATACACTTTAGCGACCTTCATAGATATAGAAGGTGCCTTCAATAATGTATCCTATCCTAGAATCCCTGACGGATGGATAGCTATCATGCTGCAAACCAGAGAAAGACATGCGGATCTTGGAAGCTTTAAAATTACCAGAAGGATTAGAGAGGCACACCACAGGGAGGAGTGCTGTCCCCGCTGTTATGGCTTCTTCTTCTGACAAAGCCCTACTGGCACTGAACGAAGATACCACGGTCAAAACGTACCGGGACTTAACGCAAAGAAAGCGCCACAAATAAAAAATCCATATGAGCTTCCATGGCATTTCGACCACTATTTATCGAGATTTTGAAGTTTTACTGACCCTACTTTTGGCATTTGCAAAACAATTTCGTCTGTTGATTAAACGCACTGTTTCTTGATGGGCAAACATGCCGTTCAAGTTCAGCAATGGGTCGGAAAGTGTTATAAGGAATTTGCTCGGTAAAAAACAACCATTTGTAGGTGATTTGCTGAGTTAAGACTTTGTTGAAAGCTCGAGCCGTCTAAATGAAGTGACTTCATCAGAAAACATATAAAAAACTCAAAATTGCTGCTAACATTCTAAGATATCAACAGGCATTATACAATATTTCACACGAATTATTTGTGCATAAGAAAACTGTTATTCAAATGGGTGCTGCGTTTGCTCACAGTGGAGCGAGAACAGCAACGTGTTGATCATGCTGATTTACACGTATTAAGTAGTCAAGTATTTAACTAAATTTTTACTTAATTTTAAGTAAGCGTTTACACGTTTTCAACACTTAATGTGAGTGAGGCCTTTAGTTCGCTAATGATGGAGGTCAAAGTCTTAAAAATACTGTTATAAAATTTGTGAAATCTTCAATTACGCGAACTATGAACGCGAAGCTTCTTCAAACAAACTTATGCATTTAACTAAATTTGTGCATGTCCAAACATGTCAAGTGATTGGCCAAACCATAAACCGAAAAATAGACAAAATTCTATTCTACTTGTTTACTTACACGCTAAATTTTAACTTGCAATTTATTACTAAATTCATTGTTTACATGCTTGAAGTTACTTAAAATTAAGTTAAATACTTGACTACTTAATACGTGTAAATCCGCCTTTAGAGCACTGTTTGGGGCTTTTTAGGCAGAATAAATAGGATTTTTGCGTTGGTGTCGATGAAACGATCCTCCATGACACTCTAGAATCAAATCGGTGACCACCTGAACGAAAAAAAGCTAGTGAAAGGCGTTCAAAGCAGTCTATCGGAAAGGGTTTGGCGGTTGGGTTTTCTAGCAATTTCAAAAACCTCCAGAATAATGAATTTGGTAGTTCTAATGTTAAAAGCTATTCGTTTCGTCAACAATTCACACCTAATTGTTTCACCAAGAAAATTTTCTTGAATCTACAACAAAGAAATCCTCCTTACCTTCTTACCATCACAAAAATAAGGTCCACAGCAACCCGCGAAAATTAATCTTGGCTGTCGCTTACGATCAATCAGAAATTATTTTTGATTAAATTAATAAAATAGAATCCATCCGTCAGGTGAACATTTTGTAAACCATATTTAAAATATATTTTTTTTAAAAAAATTTCAGCAAAATAAACGCGAAAAAACTCGAACGATGACAATCGCCATTTCAGATCTAACGGGGTCAAACGATTCTGCTATACTAAACACCGTTTTGGATGGACAATTGCTCAACGTTTCCATAAAGAGAACATTGTCACCTAATAAGTCACCAAAGCAAAGAATGCGTCCATTTTTACCTGAAGACTGGCATTCTTCTTCTTTGGTCAATGGAATGGAATCCGATATGAGCGCGGTGCTTTGCGAAAACATGACAGATGGAAAGGTGTAAAACCGAAGTGTGTGCGAATTGTTTTTCGTTTTTTTTTCTTCTAGCGCAAGGTTGAAGAACTTTTTCAGTGCTTTGTTAACTTTCATCAACTTGGAGATGATCCTAATTTATATCAGAAATATGAAACCGAGTGGTAGATGCTCAGTGGTTGTACGGGACTTTCGGTTATGTCATTCACATATAACAGGAAAATTTTTGTAATGGTGCATTGTGATGGAGGAAAGTAGGAGCTTTCGGAAACTCAATAAATGAACGATGTTGAAATTTGCATATTTTTGTTGCACGCCTATAAATGCCCCCGCTGGACAATGTGATGCTACTGGTGATGTCCCCATTGATTCGCAATATCAGGTGTGTAAATGTACACAGGTTTGGTCACAAAGACTAGTGAAATAACGGTATGCGAATTTAACACAGTGGAGAATTGAGAACTTCGAATTCTAGTGCGCGTTTATTAGTTTCACTCGAAACTACATATGTCCATAAATCTTGCAACGTCATTTTAACGCACTTCCGCATAACCGATCAAGTTAAAATTTTGCACATGTGTGTATTTCACTTATGACAATGCAACCTGACAATTTAAAAGAATGGCGGACGAATCTGGCAATTGTGTTATGATTCCACTTAAAATCAGTATCTGAAGGTGAGGCGAGAATTCAAAATGGTGGCGCCTATATGTGGGAGGATTTTGGCTTTTGTGGTTGGATGCTATAGAAAATCGATATTGGGGGGTTTTTAAGGAAATAAATGAAGGTGGCGAAATAATAAGACAGAAGAATTTTGCAATTACGGTCCGATTCTAGTGAAAATCGGTGTATGCGGGGTTTCAACGTCACAAATAACGACTTTGTGGCCAAAATTTAGAGATTCAAATTGGCGGCGTCAATATGGCAGACAAATTTGCTAACCGTGGTAAGAGTCCGCTAAAAATCAGTTATCTGGAAGTTCGCAAATAACGAATTTGTGGGTAAAGTTTATAAATTCAAAATGAATGAATGTTGGCAATTTTGGTCCGATGAAAGAATTAGATTTGGATCTTACCCAAAAGGAACATTATGATGAGAAACGTGTAAGGGTGTTTCTAGATTGAATTTTACGACAATAAATTCAAATTAAACACCATTTTCATTTGAAATGAATTAACAAATAATTCTGAATGCAAAATTTTTTACTACTACTGAGCACAGCTTACCGTTCGAAATCAAGCACTAAAAAAGAAATTTAATGCTTAAACACAATAAAAAATGTGGGCGCGACTAAAGTGTAAACTGTTTTCGATTCACTCACATAAATTTATAAAACAAAAGGAGGTATATTACTGAAATGGCACCATTATTTTTTAATGGTGAGCTCTTCGCGGACACTTATAGTCTCCAGCAAATAGTTAACCATGCTAAACGTATCCAAGGAGCACACCTCTTTGATCTGTTTCTTACTTCTCACTCAACAAGGTACTCACCTTTAGGCAACTCCGACCACTGCCTAATCGGAGCCAACTTCCCTATTCCAACTTACGCCCCACCCATAACAGCTCCAAAGGCAAAGGCACTAAGCCAGTTGAGAAAACCTGCTGTTTGGAGCTCATACGCTTTCTACAAGCAACTGAGTGTGATTGGTGTTTCTACAGTAAGAACACCAACTCAGCCGCTATCTATGTCACCAGTCATAAAGGTGTTTGGTTTGTCCATTCTATTCCATTCACGACTCACGAAATGTACAGCTATGCTCACACAATAATCAATAAAAACCTAATGGAATATCTAGAATTGAGAGTTTTCTTTCTGGCCTTTCAATCAAGGCAGTACAGGACGATGTCGAATTCAAACCTGACACCATCCCGTTCGGTGTTCTCGTGTCGAATTTAACGCATCCAAAAAAGCGGTATTATTTAATCTTCTGTAAAACTTTCTGCCTCGAAAAGTCTGGATCTAACGAGTGATTCATCTCTTATCCCTGGGCGTAACAATAAGAGAGCCTTCGCGATGGAATGACCATATATACCAAATCAGCATACAAGCATCTCAATGACTTGGATTTTTAATTTACAAATCCTATACTCGTCCCAACCTTCAATACAATTTCTTTTATTTGGTTTGGCGCCTCTAAAACCGCCTTAGTGTGGCTCGACAAACTGCAAAGCCACACCACGTAGGAATGTAGTAGCCCTAACAAAAGATTACCGCTGTTCCACTTGAATTAACGCTCTCCTACTTACGTTGGACACTTTAAATAACAAGTTGTGATATGTATGTAGGACACTTCGCCCCACTGTACTATTCGGCCAGAGAAAAAGTAGGCGACGCTTTTTGTTTATTCGCTACGACGTCAGTTTTAGTCATCTGCTCCTTGCGCAAAAATTATGTACCCGGTAAAGTTTAGAGACTCATACAGCCGACAGCTATCAGCGCTAAAAATGTAAAAGTTCTCAATCAGCTAGTTATAAATAAAAGAACTGTTATAAACCAAACAATGTTTTTCTCTGGTCCTTTAACACCTCGTGAGACATAGGGCCGTAACAGTTGCCCTCCAGCGGACTCTCACAGACCGATGGTTCTCCAGTTGTGGCATATTGTTAGGTACCTGTTTTTAGTATTTTGATTATGATACCTTCCGTTCAATTCCCCGGAAAGGTGCAGGTGTTTCATGCTACTTCTAGGATTGGATGTAGCGCATCTACTATGAGGCTTGAGTCGGGTTTCAACATTTCTGGCGGGATACCATCTGCTCCAGCAGCTTTACCATTGGCTGTTGCATGAATGCGGTGACTATTTCTATCTCAGATGGAGCACCAGTGGTGATTTTTATTGGTTGTGCATTATTACTGTTTTCTGTTTCCTGTGAAAATAAACTATTCAGGGCGCCGAAGAAATAATCTCTCCATCTTTGGGTTTGGTCTTGGGTCTTCCATTCGCACTCTTTACGGCATGCGTGCTTTCCCGAAGAGCTGTTTTGTAATATGGTACAGCACCTTACTGTTGCCTCTGTTGGCCGCGTTTATCTGTCCCCTTTTATCACGCCGGATACTTCTCTTTACCTCCCGATGTGATTGCGGAGATGATGATGTTTTTCCGGATCACTTCTAGAGTTCACGTTATTTTTTAGGACCTTCCTGCGTTCTTTTTTACCAGGTTGTGTCCGAGATCCAGTGTTGCGGGTTTACTTGGACTTTGATGATCGCTTCTGCTGCTGTTAGTATAGCACACTTTGTTCTATTCCACAGCTTTCGTCAGAAACGCTTTGCTGGTTTAAGTTTTGCTGCAGTGAAAGGCAGATTTTTGCTTTTTAATGCTGTCCCGCAGAAGGTTTACGTTAAACCGTCTACGGTTCATGACATTGCGTTGGACGCTTTGGATTGCGGCGATTTTGAGGCGAAATGTTGGTACTATCAAATGATGGTCACTTCCAATGTCTGCTCCACGGCCACGTGATATATCTGGTTTCCCGTTCTATCATCCCGTATCTCCTTGTGACAAAAGTAGGTTCCACCTACCATGCGTTGGTGCCAACTACAGAAGTCAACAAAAAGCTCATCATTGCTGTTAGCACCTTGGCCTTTGCCTTGCTTTCCAATTGTGTGCTCAATGCCGCTGTTGCTAGGGCCAATCTGTGCGTTTAAGTCACCCATTAAATAAATGATGTTCCTCTCCTCTTGGAATAGAGCGAAAAACCATATTCAGTTGCATAAAAAACACACTTCATATATTTATAATTTTTACCATAAGGGGGCATCCATAAATTACGTGAGGTGCTTTTCCCCTTTCGTGTTGAAGAACATTACCACAAAATCATAACAGCACCAACTCGGCATGCACCCAATATAAACTACAATACCTGTGGATTACCATTTAGCAGGTGATTCTGCCTATCCTTTGGAAACCAACCTCATGGTGCCTTACAGGGATAATGATTTCTCAACAAGAGAACAGAAAAATTTCAATTCTAGTTTGAGCTCAGCTCGTGTATTTGTAGAGCAAGCATATGGAATATAAAAAAAAATTAGAATTTTACAATATATAGACATACGAAAGTTGCCTTTGGCATCCACTGATTCGTTTTTAGAGAGTAGCGACTTGACTGTTTGAATAGTAATGGTGGAGCCATTTATGACTCTGGAGATATACAAACTCCGGAGCATTCTTCTATATATGTCATCGTTAGGTAAAAAACCTGCGACTGAAAGACCCAGGGTATCCTGGAATCCGATTCGAAAGTCATGAAATTCGGAAATAAGAAAATGGTATCTTCCACCAACGCGAATTCGAAATAAATTTGTCCGCCTGTTATCGGATTTCAGTCCGCGAGTAAAGCCATTGCCGCATGCGCTGCATTTATTTGCTTGTTTTAAAATATTCTAAAAACTCTTTAAATATTCTTGAAACAATTTATTGTTCGCATGAAAATGTCAAATTAAGTTAATAAATGAAGTTGGTTGGCTGAAAATAATTTCTTTTCGAAGATTTATCAGGCATCGCTACTAGCTTCCGTTTGCTTCCTATTTTCGTATCGCCTTAGAAAAGCGGAGTCTGAAGTCACAGCCAGCTTCTCAAATTGACGTTTGAGCCGCCTGTACATCAGGATACAGATTCAAGAAGTGCGGATCTGTTAGACTTCCATTCTTCACAACTCTCGATAATGATAACGAAAGGTTTTCAAAATCTATCTTGGCCTCTAGTATATCAGAGCAGATGGTCGTCGATTCCAAATTCGAATCCTGTAAGTTGCTTAGATGACTAATTATGTCGCCTGGTGTAAATGTCTGCTTTTTGTATAGTGGCAATGTACCGCAGATAGCATGTGTTCTGACTGATGTGAAAAGAGCCGATTCTTAATATAATCTCTATGATTGCAGTAGGATTGGGTACATTATGCACTTGAGATACTGAGGAGGGCATAAGGTTCCAGGTTTATCAATTGGGCTTCTAGGCCTTTTTGTTTTGTTTAAGCTTAGACCCCCACACTAGTTCATCGTAGGGTCGCAATCTGTCCAAAAATGGTCGTATAAGTCAATGCATACGTTACTTTCGCAGTTTTTCCCAGACCATTGAATAAAATGATAAGAATTTTTCAACACGTCATACACTCTTAATTCCCAGATATTTAAATTATTTTCTTTACTTTTTTTTGGATGTTCCGGTTGGATGGTATTTAAAACAGTGAACAAATACAGTGTAAACGGCAGTGCAAAATTTTTATATCCAATTGCTATTGAGTCGAAATATAGTAATAGTATCACGTATACATTTTATGTAATGGATTCATTATTCCTTCTCTATTTGCAATATGTATTGATAAAACCTTTCACCATGTTCATCTGATACTTTGCCAAGATTTTCGTGAATGAAATCTAAGTGCGGGTCCAAGAAGACGATTTTAAAGATTTTCTCATTTACAGATATTGTACTTAAAATTGAAAAAAACAAAAAGATATTGCAAAAACAATTACAGAAAAATCGAAAAATACCCATTTTGAGGGCTAAAACCCCCTAAAAAGTGGGCTCGCCGGGTAGAAAATCGGTAGACTTTATAACCCCTTATTAAGAAGCCTAAAAAGAAGCTCTCTGTCAATTTTCAGCCTGTACCTAATTATTTCCGCTATATCGTTTTTTTCGGCTTTATTTACCTGTACTATTAATTTAACCCAGTTTTCTCGCGATTTTACACTATTTCTTGCGGAAAAAAAATTACGTGATATTTGCGGAGACCCTCCCCCTCCCCAACGTGAGATTTGGTGAGATTCGGCTCGACCCCCCCCCTAAACTCCTCACGTAATTTATGGACGCCCCCTAACTTCATTTTCATTTTTGGTTTGATTTCGAAAGTTAGCCTGTGTCCAGTAGTGAGACGTATATTGATACAATAAAAACTTTCAATTCAAAATAAGTTTTTAGTTCATTTCAAAAGAAAAGCGTTTTTTTAATGTATTTCTGAACAATAAATTTATTTTGGTAAAGCCAACAGTAACACAAAATCCACTTGTAAAAAGTTCAATACCATTTAAGGCGGAACAAAAGTGAGCATCTCTCAATCTACATTTCAATTTAAATCTTTATTCATTTTCTTTTATTTTCGTAAAGATCCCTGGAAGTGTGATAGATTGCCATTGAAGTTGCCCTTATTGTGACGAAGAGCGTTTCTCACTCCAATGTACTGAAAATACTTCAAGTCATGCAAAGAGGTTTATTGAACTTCCTGATTATACTTCAAAGCGGACAGGGGTCATTGCGCCTCAAAGTTTTCCTCTTAATCAAAGATGCCCGCTCGGATGTTATCAAGCTCAAGACTGTTGTTGTTATATTAGAAACCTTAGCAAGAAACCGTTAATTGTAGAAGCGGAAGCGATCTTTTTTGCTGTGTTAAAATTAAGGTTTCGGTCGGATGTTAGATGGTACAGTTCTGTTCGAAAATAAATTTTTTTCTATTACCCATTACGAAACTAATTCGTGAGTGGAGAAATAGGATCAAAAGCAAAAAAAACCAAATAGTTTAAGCCTCCTCTCATAATCTTACGCCTTAAAACTGACGAGTGTAATTGCGACGGCGGCGCGGCGTTCTACATTTAAATAAAAAAACAAGTCCCAACCTTAAATGCGTAGTGTGCGACGGACGAAATAAAGTCGTCTTGTTATTCACAGTACCTGGTCAGCCGGTACGTCTAGCTGGTGGGCTTCAAAATGACACCTCAATGACTCATGCGTTGATGGAGCAGCTGATTCGGGATCTGGCCTAGATGTCTTATGTATAGCTTAAAGATAGAGAGCGCTAATTTTTCTTATGAAATGATCTCTTGCAATTGTTATGTCACTTTCGCTTTCATATTAAGCATGCGATCTCGTGAGTTCTTTGGCTTGGAAAAAAATTCTTACAGTTTTGGACATTGAGTTGACGCACTTTTGACGTATTTGGTTTTGTGATATGGCATTTATTTTGATTTTGTTTTATTTATAGAGTCTGTATAATGGCGGTATTTTACGTGATATTAAATGAGCAGAAAGATGTCTATGGCACCGTCTGGGATGGTGATCATTCGTCCTTTACTACAAAGGGCAGTCCCTTGTTCTTTATATTTATGTGGGAGAAGAGACGTTGTGTGAGGACTGAGTCAGCTTTTTGCCAAGACAACAGGCAGACAAGTGAACGTTGATATGACAACCGTTAATGTTATTGAAAGAATGCAATTGAATTAACCTACGTGTAAGTGTAATGTACTTAATTTTTATTTTTAGTTTATTTATTTTTTATTTTATTTTTGCCAAACAAGCATATTTAAACTTACTACAGAAAATCAAATACAATGCAATACTATATTATAACTAAGCTACAACAAGGCTTTATAGTTAATTTGTCAGCTTAAGTCTATGGTTAATTCATGGTAATTGTGATGTCAAGAGAGATATAATTTGTTGTTTAAAGGATGATTTTTTTATGTTGGATGAGAAGCATACACTGTGTCTGTTAAAAGTCATACAACAAGTAAGCCGGTCAAGTGTGGGGAGTTAGAGATCCCCAGAACTGAGAGACAGGGACTTCTTAATAGAGTGCTGTCCACCTTCCGATGCTCCTTCGGACATTTATGTAGCTATGAATTGGGTAGCGAGTCACCTTTACGAAAGAGCATAGCATAGCAAAAGCATAGACGGTAGGTTTCTGATCCGTAAGCCCGCACTGTCCGGCTCTAGGGAGCACCTTCGAGGGACTGCTTTTAAGGGTCATGTAGATTTTTTTAGATGCCATCCAAGACTACCTTTATTGAACGGCCAGAAAGGAAGCTCTGAATCCATTTCCTTAGAACTGAGTGGATACCAATAGCTTGGAGTTTTGACCACAGAGCAGGGTGCCATACTCGGTCAAATGCTTTGGACATATCTGCAGCAACCAGAGCAGGCTCACTAAAGCGATGGATGTTTTGGTGGAGGTGCTCTGTAAGACATACAAGGAGGTCGCCAGTAGATCTTTTGGACTTAAAGCTGTACTGTCTGTCATGTAGAATTTTGTTGGTTTCCAGATATTCCATTAGCTTTTTGTTGATGACTTTGGAGAGAACAGAATTAATTGCTATTGGGCGGTAGTTTAAGGCGTTGCTCGAGTCACTTTTTTTGGGTATAAGCTGAACATGAGCCAGTTTCCAAGAGTCTGGATAGACTCCGGAGAAGTATCACTGTGCAAAAAGTTTGCGCAGAGGTTTAGCCAAAGGTGATGCACATTTGTTAAGGACCATAGGGGGTATTTTATCAGGGTCAGTGGGTTTATTAACGTCGAGCTCTTTGAGACATCGATATACATCTCGAGTCCTGAAGAAAACTCCGTCCATTAAATGAGCTGTTCGCTTGAATGAGGGAGGTTGCATGGCAGCATCCGGTAAAGAAGAATTTGAGGCGAACAGAGAGCTAATAGATCGGCCTTGGAATTGCTTCCTGTTATCACCTCATCATTATGAATGAAGGGAGGTGTTGTGGATGAGGTAAAATTCTTCTTGATGGAGGTTACAAAGGACCAGAAATTTTTACTGCCAGCGGCAGTATTGAGTAACTTACCTCTCTGCCTGTCATCAACCGACGATTTGACACTCCTGATCATGGAGTGACAGGAGTTCCTTAACCTAATATACTCAAGTCGTAGTGCCTCGCTCAGGGAACCCCTGTACGCTCTGAAGGCGGCTTTTTTTGTTTTTATCGCATTCATTCATTGTGGGTATCTAAACTAGTATTCATTCAGCAGCAGCGAAACCGTTTTTGGAAGTTAATCTAGTCTACCCTGGAATTTTTTCATCGCGAGTAACTTTCTTGTCTTTACACGGAGATATCTGTGTGCGTGTTGATAATTATACTTGCTTCGCGATTAGGAAAAGTAGGCCAAGCCGAATTGTGTATGTGTTAAGTTTTCACGCCAAAATTTTCCCGTGAACAGGTTACTACAGTGCCCGCTTTCCCTCTCTATACTTCTCGCATTCCCGCCTGTATAACTTTGGCGATACAGAGAGCGATAGAGTTGACATGGGCCTGATGAAAACACAGCTCCCAGTCGGTGGCTTGAAAGAAGCGAATGAGTCCCAGCCAGTTGACTTTCCCATAGTGGCAAACAGCTCGTTTAGGAACTGCGGTGGCTGGGGCAGGTGTTGGATATGGAAAATAAGCACTTACCAGGTGGTCATCCGCGTTGCCCCGAAGGGGGTTAAACATCGACAGAGTATCGTGTAGGGTAGGAGGTAAGAAATAGGTCAAGGAGATGAGATCCTTCGCCTGCAACTTCAGAGACCTTAGTTGGACGCTGAATAATCTGATGTAAGTTGTTAGTGTCTGCAAACAGTGATGACGCCAAGCCTTCACAGGTCATACCATTGTGGACTCAAACATCATACAACAGTGTTGGTGAGTTTAGCCAGCAGGAATATGACACAACCGTCTGGGTACGGCCCCTTCCGGTGGCCCTGCCTTAGGGTGAAAACACAAAGAAAGCAGTTTGCCTGCATTCCTATTGCCAGCGCCTAGCGGCGCCAATCAGCACAAAGAATCGGCGCCGCTAGACGCTGGCAATAGGAAACCAGGCGACCTGCTTTCTTAGTGTTTTCACCCTTAGGCATGGGCCTTAGACAGGCGGTCGTACACATATCCTGCTGCTAGACCGATGTAAGATTCTCACCATTCTCTCGTAATTACAGGCCGGATAAAGAAGCTATTTTTTTATTACCACTTGCTTTCAATCACCCAAAAGTTGACCGTACTGGATGCCTGCATATCTTTCAAGTTGACTTAGCCTATTATAACAGAGGAAGAACAATTTAGAAGACAAATTTGCGAATTTTGCCAGAATTGCGGCAATTTTCACGGGACATTGGCTTATAGAAATAACACGCTGCCAAATTGGGTATTCCACAACAACGAGAGAGAAGCACTCGTTCATTTTCTGTGAAAATGCCAGGTTTTAGCCAAATCCAGGCAGTGCACACTAGGCAGCTACTTATAAAAAATTTCCAGACGGGCGTCGTGACACTGTCAAGCTTCCTAAAATCCACAAGATGGCTCACTCACAGTCGGACCAAACACCAAAATTGACATACACGAGCTGTGGCATGAAAACGGCGCGCCATAACGCTAATTGAACCTCCGGACGCACGCACTGGAGGCAGCCCTATACCTACCTACCTAGACTATTCAAAAGGACCATTGGATTAAATATTGGTGATGGTTTTTTATTCAAATATTTAATAATCTTTCAACAGGTGTAACAGAAAAATCTCACGCAAGTCAAGTAAATCCTACGAGCAAATGTAAGGAAGAGAAGGGTTAAATAGAAAGTTCGAAATAAAAAAATATTAATAAAATGCCAAATGAATGGCATGGATGCAGCAAATATAACACTAAAACCATCTTTAGCATGTGAAATTAATAATTTATTCTTTATAGCGGAATTGAAGATCCCAAAACAAATTTTTTTTCTCTTTAAATCATTTTCCACAAAAACTCTTTGGAGCCAGAGCTGTATTACAAAATCAGCTAAACTGCTTCAAAATCGTTTTGATAAATTTCCCACATTAACTTCACCATTTTCGTCAGAGGTGTATGTAAACAAATGTCTCATCTTTCATTCTGCGTCAGCATTTCTCAAATATGCCATCTTGTGAATAAATTACACAAAATGTTGTTGACACAGTTTAAGCATTTTGTAATCTCGAAACCTCTGCAGTTTCTCTCAGGGCAACTTTGTCATTTATTTATTTATTTTGATTGATGCATCGGGAATTATGAAAACGAAACCATTCAATTTGATTCTAGTTGAGAACTACAATTTCATGGTCTTTCAACCATCGTTGGTTGAAGGGGAAGTGGTGCCTGGTGATGGTGTTTGCCATACCAAACGTGGTTCACACTTATGCTATAGTTAGGATTTGCTGCAATGGATTTGGTGTAACTTTCCCAAAACCAAATTTTCGTGACGGCAGATCCAGAGCACAACTTGTTTGCGCAGTTTTTCATGTGGAAATGTTCCTTGATAAAACTTTAAAACAGTCTGGGAATTGATGGCAGGATTTGCTTTAAAAGTGGACCTTACTTGCTAGAGCCATATGAAGACTTCCATCATGGAAAGACTTGACATAAAAGAAGCTTCTTTTAAGTGCAAACTTTATTTCATATCGTGGAAACACTGAAGCATGAAAAACGTAAAATCAACTGAGAGCCACTCGAGCCTTGTAAACTTTGTGAAATTATACTAGCATGTGAGGAAATACATCAAGCCGCATAATTTTTGAAATTGAACAATTTGGATTAATGGAAATGTAACTTTTTTCCTAAAAAAACGCACTAGAAATCTCAGAAGAATTTTCTTGGAAATACGTATGTTTCCTGAAATTGCACAATAGTAACTACTTTAGATTAAGGTTAGTCTCCTAAGCCAATTTATATTCTCCTGATTTGTGCGGACGAAGCCGGTTTTTTTGCTTTTGACAATTTATTCAGCAGAATCTCTGGATAGCAATTATCTAATAAGATATTGCAAAAAGAAGATAACACAGCCATTAGCAATAACAGTTTCACTGGCTCTCAAAAACCTGGATCCGCAAACGATTGAGAGACTTCAGATCTCATTGAACTGGTCCATATAGATATCCTTAACGGTAGCCCAAAAATTTCAATTTGTCGCGTATCCGACCGTATGGTTGGTGTACTGCGTGCCCAGAGGATATTCTGATTATTCCGGACAGTGATGGATTTACGCTTAGGCCGGTGAGGCCCGGGCCTAGGGCGGCAAAATTTTAGGGGCGGAAACATTTTAGAGGCTGGAAAATTTAAAGAACCAATGAAATTTTAAAATTCGATTTAACTTGTTTGCTGTTCTGGAGAGAGATCCTTTTCTACTCCAAAAAGAGTGAAAAGCTATTAGCGTGCAAGTATGGGCCAAGCCAATCGCAACTTGCATTATTGTATATTGGAGCAAAATTGGTGCAACAAATTGTGATGTGTTCGCCCAATTTTCAATATTTTTCTACGACCAACAGAACTGGAGAAATTAAAAAAATAGTGTAGCAATGCACTCATAATGCATCAAAAATGCAGCACAGGCCCGATTTTGCAGACATTTTTTTTCGCTTTATCTTAACATATGTAAAAAAAAAATAAAAAAATCCAACTTCGCAACTACACCACTATCATATGACAATTTTCCTCTACTATCTATTGTGAACGATATCGAACATACTGTCGCGGCAGGAAATTTAATAAGACCTTATTTTGCATTTGAGTGGGGAAATGAGAGTGCAGAGAGAATATGTGTAGTTACGAACAGTGAGTGCAAAGAGAAAATCGAAACAAAATGTAACTATGCATTGTCTTATATGTCTTCAAATATGTATATGGATAGCGCGTGCCCAGTGTATCAGTGCATATGTGAATAGAAAAATGAAACTCTACCTGGTTTTCAAACTTTTCCCTATCGACGTACTTGAATAAAATATATATTGTTACCATCTATGAAAAAATACCTTTCTTTTGATATATGTTTCATAAAGATACGTGCATCGGAAATAGGTTAAAAAGGGATCACAATTTTTGGATATAGGTTAAAAAGGGATCACATAGTTTGGATTTGCCTATTAATATATAGATGCTAACAAGGTATGTTGTCTACTCTTACTAGACTACTCCAAAGCTTTTGACAACGTAATTTTTTTCATTTCATTGCATTTATTTATTTTAAAACTAGTACATCAAGATTTATAATCTTACCACGCTAATAACGCATGTATACTTAAAATTATAGTATGGCAATTTAATACAAAAAAAATGAAAAAATACATTTAGATGTTGGGAGAAGAGAACACAGAATATACTAAGAAAAAAAAACTAAAAGTTGAGTTGAAGGAATATTATTGTTTGGACAAGTAACTGAAGATACGTTTCCTGAACACACTTAATGACCCCGCATTCTGTATATCGGCAGGTAAACTGTTCCATAACAGAATAGAATGAACAAAAAGAAGACTCGACTGGGTCCTTTTACGCAAATCCTGTACACAATTTCGTTTTCCTTCTTCTGCCCTTACGTTCATGTATAGCTTTTTACCTGCTCATTCACAACAGGTGAAGATTTCATATTAAATTTCCTTTCCTGCCAAGCTTTCTGCTGGCGTTCCCCAAGGATTTATTTTAGCCCTCTGCTGTTTAGTATATATACAGGGTGTATCCGTTAAGTTTACAAAGCGGGCGGCTATGGATAGGCTTTGGATAGACGAACAAAAAAATCATATTGGAGGGGGAAATCGTAATGGTTTAGGCGCTAGGGCGTTTTGAAGTTTTTTTTAGAGTTTTGCATATCACTCTGTATTTTTGTACCTATGACCTATTTTCCTGAATAAGGTATCAGTGTACGCAGAACACTCGCACCTATTTAAAACTGTAAAAGTGAAGGTGATAAGTATCACTACAAAGCAAAAAAGGCGCCATATCGGACGGGGCCTAGAGCGCAGTCGAGCTTAAATCCGCCACTGATTCCGGATTGCTCTAAGTGGGAGGAGCTTGTCCTTCTGGGGGTCCAAGAAATATCCACTGATTTATCACTGAGTCGAACATGGAACTGGTACAGGGGCTGGTGTCGCAGGACCCAACTCAAAGGCCTTGATTGCAATGGGTAAATGCCGCCCTCACATGTGGCAGCACAGAAGTCGTTTCAACTCATTTATTACGAGTTTTCAATGGAAAACTTCAATGGAAAACTCGAAACTGATGACTTGAAACGACTTCTGTGCTGCCACCCCTGTTTTCCAGACTGAAATACATGCCATTGAGTCCTGCGCTAGGTTAGATATAATTTGAAGCATAAACTTGAAAAAAAATTTACATTTTTTTTTATTTTCAGTTTATTTAGGGGTGGTTTTAACCCTTTAGGATTATCCCTTGTTTTAAAGTTTGGCTTGATTTAGTATAAATCAACCACCTTCGCAAATAAATATAAAAAAAATGTATTTTGTTGGATTATTTTTCATTATTATTGAAATTATCGCGAAAAACCCTTAAAAAGGGGTATTTTTTTCGTTTTTAAGGGTGACGCTCATATTTTAGGACCGCAGGACCCCGATTTTCGTAATCAGCGACCCAAAATACATGTAGGGTTCGATTTTCTTAATGGTGTTATGTTGGAACACTCCCCCCACCCTCGCGTTTTGAATGGACTATTTATGCAATAAACCCCTTTAAATAAATATTTAGAGCGTTCTGGCAACCATTAGGTGAAGGGTAAATGTTCTGGCATTAATTTTTAGAAATAGAGAATACTATCAAAAATAATCTCCAGAAAATTCATGAGTAATACTATAACAAAATTGAACTTTATTTTTTACCCTCTTTGTAATTTTGGGGTAGTTCATCCCGGCCACGGGGGCTGCCAGAAGTAACTTTTATTGTTTATTTATTTGTTTAGCCAAACAAGGCACACTTAAATTAAAAAACACAGTAGTACAACAGTCCTTATTATTATTATAAAAATAATTGATTATTAATAACTATTGACAACTACTGAAACTTACTACTATAATTGTAAAGAGGTGGGAGTTATGTTAGTAGAGATCTGAGTTTTTTCTTATAGGATGCCTTGTTGAGTGAGGGGGAGAAACAGAAGCTGTGAGTATTAAAGACCATACAACATCTGTTGACGGGCTCGTTCCTAGCGTAATCGGTGCGATGACGGTATTCCCGAAGTAATTTAGTATGACGTGTGTGTCGGACTTCATCATTGAATTTGATCTTGTCCGACAGAAACTGCACTTTAAGTTTTCCACTTAGAACGTCAAAGGCAACGCAAGATATGAGCAGTTTTCTCCTGCTAGATAACGGCATGAGATCAAGCACCTTGAGCCTGTCCAAGTAGTGCGGTAGGCTTTCGTAGTCATGCGGGTCGTGTAGATTTCTCAAGGCAAAAAGGAGAAATCTCTTCTGAACTGATTCAATCCTGCTACTGCTTACTTGGAATATAGGATCCCAGATAGGACACGCATATTCCAGGATAGGGCGGACTAGAGAACAGAAGAGTGTTTTCGTGACCCGTACATTACTGAATTCTTTGGCTCTCCTCTTGATGAAACCAAGAAGTTTGTTGGCTCTAGCAGTAATACTATCGTAGTGCAGGTTGAAATTGAGTTTTTGGTCTAGGACCACGCCTAGATCTACGATATGATCAACCTGATTCAACATCATGCCGTTGAGATAATAGTACTGCTTCTGTGGGTTTCTACTACGGGAGAAGGTAATTGCGTGACATTTGCTGGTGTTAAGTTGCAGTTTGTTCGTAGTACACCAGTCTTGTAAGGCATTGAGTTTCGTCTGCATGAAGGAAACATCAGTTTGGCCTTTAATGACACTATAGATTTTGAGGTCATCCGCGTAGAAAAGATGTGGAATATTTACTAATTTTTCTGAAAGATCGGAGATAAAAATATTAAAGAGGAGAGGACCAAGATGACTACCCTGAGGAACGCCAGAGGTTACTTCGATCTCATTAGATAGAAATCCTTGGAATCTGATAACCTGGGTTCTTTCGTTCAGATATGATTTTAACCATTCCAGGGCAGAACCTGATATTCCAAATTTTAATAATTTTGTAATTAAAATGTCGTGGTCTACTCGATCAAAGGCCTTGCTGAAATCAGTGTACACTGCATCCAATTGATGGCCGCTCTCCATACCGCATAGCAATTCGGAGATAAGGACCACAAGGTTAGAAGTTGTTGAACGCCCTTTCCGAAAACCGTGTTGTTGTTCGTTTAGATATGGGTCGATAAGAGGGGCAATCCTGTCGAAAACAAGTTTTTCAAAAAGCTTAGGAATTGAAGATAAGATGGCAATCCCCCTATAGTTGTCCACCGACTGCTTATCACCGGATTTATAGATTGGCGTTAGGTAAGATTTCTTCCATAGCATAGGGAACTTACCTAACGATAAAGATTTGTTGAAGATAACGTGAAGAGGAATTACGATATGTTTTGAGCAGCACTGCAGGAAAATAGGAGGGAGATTGTCGGGACCATTACTTTTTTTGATATCAAGATTCTTTAGACCCGACAAAATCTCGTCGACAGAGAGGGATATGCCATTTATGAGGGAGGTGTCAGTGTGCAAGTCAGTCAAATTGTCCGTTGCACTAGATATGGGGCTATAGGTTTCACCAAACCTCTCAGCGAACATGCTACAAATTACTTGGGGGCACGAGGAGCGAGTTCTACCATTCGTCATTGACGTTGGGTAGCCCGAGGTCTTCCGTTTGATATTGACGTAATCAAAAAAATTTTTGGGATCACTTATGATGTTATCTCCAACAGACTTAATATATGCAGAGTAGGCCTCGCGAGACCTAAGAGTAAATTCTGAGGATAACCTAATGTGTTCGGAATTCAATCGCTCGTTTACATATGAGTTATTTCTGATCATATTATATAATTTATTTCTTTGATTACGTAGAAATCTAGTATCTCTATCCAGCCATGGTTCCGATACTTTATCCCTTTTTCTAATTTTGGGTACATATTTGTCGATGGTCTTAAATATGATAGCATAGAAGCATGACACTATCTCGTCAAGATCGTTACTAGACAGCCTATGTTCCCAGTCGACTAGGGATAATTCGAAGCAAATACGCTCCCAGTCCGCATTCTTAAAATCATAAACAATTATATTGTTATATGATGTACGAAGTTTGGGGACTGAGCAATTAAGCTCGAGCATCCATGCTGAGTGGTGAATAGAGTTAGTAAACAGGTTATCCTCGTCGGAAACGGGTAGAATATTCACCTCCTCGTGTGAATTGGTCAAGATAAGGTCAAGCCATTTACCACAAGAATTTGGTTGCCTGATAATTTGTTGTAGATCATTGCCGTAAAAAGTGTCGATAACCTTTATATCGACGGCATTAATGGCATTAATAGGAAGTAATTTATTATCTTCCTCGTCGGGGATAAAAGAAATATTCGGCCGGTTGAAGTCACCAAGGATAAATATGAAGTCATTACCGCAGAGTGCCTCGTTAACTTCCTCCACTATATGTAATAGATCATCGTAATTAGATTCGTCGGAATTGGGGGGATATAAAACGTGCCGATAAATATATGCTTCAGGTCAGATTTGATTCGTATAAAAACATGTTCAAAAGATTTTGAACATTTAGTCGGGATCACTTCACTATTTAGAGAGTCTTTGACAGCTATAAGGACTCCACCTCCTCTTGTAAGGCCAGTGGAACTGTAGTCCCTATCGCACCTGTAGATAGTCCAGCTGCTGTCCAAGATCTCTTCACTTAAGAATGTACCATTTAACCATGTTTCGGTCAGTACAAGTACATTATAGCGACAGGATTTGGAATCAATGAAGAGGTTATTAATTTTGGTTCTCATACCAGTACAGTTGTGATAAAAGATTCTGACAACCTCGGGTAGGTTAGGTTTGGGGAGAAGAGACGGGGTGGGATCGGTCATAGGGGAAGTAGCTAGTTATGGGCGGTAATATCTGTTCATCTCATCACGGCTTTTTTGGAGCTGAGACACATGTAGCGATCTTACATGAGCAGCATAAGCGGAGAGATCCTTGGTAACCTGTTGGGAATTTATATCATAATGCTCGTGGTACCTAGTGTACAATTCGAGCAGGGCACTACGATCCGTGGGAAGACCCTCCTGTTGGATCGAGACAATGAGGCTGGTCCTGGTTTTACCATGTATACAGGTAGACTCAGGTTTGTTGTGCATGTAGGCGAGAAATAGCCTAACATTGTCAAAAACCTTCCTTTCTCTTAACCGAGATAACAAATATCGACTTTCAGCCGAATCAGCTGAGATCAAGGTATTTTTTACAACCGGGGGTTGCAACGGATTTAAGAAAGGTGGTTTTGTCGTGGGGGTGTTATTGGTGAAGCGTACAGAAGAATCCACTGATTTCTGTGTGTCAATTACAACCGAAGACTGCGGTTGTGTAGAGATCTCGTTTAAATCGGCGTAGGAACGACCGCCGATGATGATGTGGCTGCGAGAGAAGCTGGGGTAAGGGTTATTAGTTGCATTGTTACGGCATGTTGTGTTAAGTGTTAGTGGCCTCGGGACTGAGTTAGATGCAGTGGGAATAGTGTCAGGTTTAGGGTTAGCTGTGTTACTTACATGCTTTGTTAGTTTGGGGCTTAAAACTGGGTTAATAATTTTTGTGGGACCACCTCTTACATTTGGAACCTTAGATTTATTGCCTATTGCGACTTTTGATAAAAGAGACTTAGATTTATTACTTATCCTATTAATCCACCGACTTAGACTTAGGTTCTTCCATCTAAATGTGCTTCCTGAGTGGAAGAATAGCCACTCGTATTTGGTGGGCAAGACTACCTTGAAGCTCTTGAATTTTTTTGTCTTCCGCAAAGATACTTCTTTACAGCCGAGTAGTTTTATGCAGAAGTCAGTGATAAATAGATTGTTCAGCAGGCATATAAGATTTAGTGTGGAAATTTTCATGAGGGATGAAATGACAACACAAAATACGTCGCTGGCTCTCCCTCTAATGGGAGCGCATTTCCATTATCAACTTTTCGCATCCATTTCGGCCAAATAATCAAACAAATTTGATCGGATGAAATTTACGGACGTAAACGGCCGAAAACAACGGGTGCAATGTGCGAATGAGAATAGCAAAATAATTGTTTGAAAAATTCGGCCGATTGAGCTGCAGTGTGAGACCGGCCTAAGGCGGTCTAGTATTCCCCGTTGGATGTGGTGTGTTACTATAAGAAAGTAGGTTATGCTTCCGGCTTGGCGAAATGAAAATGACCGTTCAATATGATTTGCATTTTACTGAAATTTTTGTTTATTAAAGTTGGACCTTCTGTTGTGTATGACAGTAGTATTACGTATATGAAATCTACTATTTCACTAATTCACACTAATTGGTGATATATAGCCCCTACAAAACCGGCTTTTGCTCTAACTAAAACCCAAAGTGAATTTGGCAACTAAACCACCTTTTGACCAATTTCTTAGAGAAACGATCGTGCGAACGGCGAAAAAGACCAACATTTCCCAGTCTCACCCAAGAAAAATTCTGCCGCAGCAGATGAAGAAGCGGCACGTAGATAACAGTCAGCCCCAAAAAGGCCAAGCTATCAGATACTTGCTCTGCTATGACTCCTCGGAGGTAATCAGATGCAAGCACCAGGCCAAGGTCTTGCAAACGAGTACACCACTAAGATTGACGAAGTATTGGAAGGGAAGAGCCTTAATCTCACTGGACATTATCTGGGAAATTATCGAGTGCCTTTAGCCTAAAAACCCGTCGGTTTCAATGAATGACGGGTCATCAAAGCAGAGGAGCCGCAGAAGAACGAAGAGTCTCTCACGATTTTGGAGAGAGATGAAAAATGCCTAAGGTTTGTTATCAGGTATGTCAAACTGGAGCTATTCAAAAATCCCAATCCAAAGGAGGGTCCTCTCAATTTGGACGAACTGGTAGAGGCACTGCATCTGGAGGACAGTGTCAATAATGGTGCTCGAGGAACTTCTGAAGATGCTTGAGATCGTGCAGATCAATCTTCCACATTCCAACACAGCCACACATAACCTTCAGGTTTTCCTAAAGGAGAAAAAAATGGTAGACCTAAACAGCCTTAAAGATAGTGAAGTTAACGCAAATGACAATGGAAAATACCAGATGTATAGTCAGAATACAAGGAGAGCTGACGGAATCCTCCCAGTGAAGCCGTCGAAGAAGAAAATGAAAATTATTCCACCAGCAGACGTCTGATTTTCTAAGTATTACACTGTAAAAAAATATGCAAATTTACAGTGCAAATGTATAGTAAAATTACAAATCGCGGTATGAAATACTAATTTACTACACAATTATAGTATTGTAATTTTACTATAAAGGCGATTGCCCAATGCCGACGGCGCGTTATACGCGGCAGGGGCTTCATGCGCGTTGACGCTCGTTGAAGGTTCATTCATAGCGTCAGGACGTTAAAAAGGTTGCTTTGATTTAAATTCATACTTATATGGATTTTTGTCTCTATAAAGTTTTAATTTCGACACTTTGACAGTTTGGAAATTTCCAACGCCTGCCAACGCGCGAAAAGTTGAAAGTTGGTCGACTTTTGCCGTCGCTTCACGCCGCTGACGCCGCAAAGTCGTGAATGGGACAGCTAGATTTGAATTACACACAATCAAGTATCGACGTCAAAGCTCGTCAACGCTTTGACGCGCGTAAACGCGAATAAAGTCGTGATTGGGCCATCGCCTTAAATTTTGTAACTTCACATAATGAAATTGAGAATCTCCAATACTGCATAACCTAAATGTTGATTACATGAATGTGACGTATATTTTACACAATGTAGGGTATTTTTCTAAATCGTTTATGTAGGAAAATTACAATATTTCTTAGTATATTTATCAATGTTATGTACTAAAAAAATCTTTATACTTTATACACTTTATACTGTAATTTTACAGTAAGAGGCGTAATTTTAGAACATAAATGTTCAGTAAAATTACAAATTGGTTATTGGAATGTAAGGTTTAAATTTTTCCTCTCATGGATATAATTCACAGGCAACAATGGAATACTAAGCATATATAACCAATTGTTTTTAAGTTAAGGCCAGACCTTTGACTTTGATCAGGGTCTGGGCATTTCTTGTAACAACCAAGATATTTTTGATAGACGTTGCCTCACGTGCATGCTTAGGGCCCATACGCAATGCAAGCTTCAAGCTTCAAAAATTAGGATAATAGGGTTTATGTACATACAATGATTCACATTCACAGCTTCAAGCAGCAGTGCTCAAATGAGCCAAACTCAGCTGAAGCTTGAAGCTTTAGTGTGAAGCTTGCAGCTTGAAGCTTTCCTTGCGAATCGGTCTTTAACACGGCATGGTGAGCAACATGCTATTTTTATGTATAGGGAGAGGGCATACACAAAAGTTTTGGAAATTTACAAAACTATGAAGTGAAAGCTCCAATACCAATTGTATTTTTACATCCCAGAGATATTGTCTATTTACTACACAGTTGGTAAAAATACGTAAAATAGATTAGGAATATTGCAAATTTACAAAACTGCTTGTGAATAAAACATCCAGTATTTTTTTTTTTGTAAAATTACTACAGAAATTTTTTACAGTGTAGTTGAGGGAAATTTTCAAGTTTTTTCGTTTTCTTACTTTGGGATATTACAGGTTCACATTACCTAGATTTGCGGCTAATTCGGTTTTAAAGAGGTTGTATACCCAAGATTGATTTGCTTTTTTTAACCCATTAATTAATCTGATTGCGTTAAAGCTGCAACACTTTCTAAGCGCGAGCAAACGACTATTATTAAAACGTTACACTTCTTAATAGTAAAAATATGGGAACCGTGATGTTTCAGTCCAATCAGTAGTATACTATGTCAGCATGAACTTCATGCCCAAAGTGAAAGAGACTACTCTCGCATGCAAAATCAAAAATTGCACGTTTTACCATAATGGCGCCATGAACGTACCCCCGAGCTAAACGGGGGTCATCTGAAACAATAACAAAACAGTTCGCGAATAATTAATATTCTGTGGACTTCCTATCAATAGAGCGATTTCTAGCCGGAAGTTTGCCATACCAGCGTACACATATTTTTTTATAATTATTTTTATTTGAAACAATCGTTTTGCTCATGTTGGGAGCCACAATAAATACCCTCCACCAGTTTTATAATGATGACCTCCTAAGCCGATCTGACACTTTTTTTAATTCAGCGGCGCGGCATTCTTAGCCAAAGTGACAGGCGAAGAATTACGTGGAATCTGCACAGTTGGCTGATCAAAAAATAAAAGTTAATTAAAATTCGCATTTTAATAGCTTACTTAAAACAGCGCGGCACTGGAACAATCACGTGCTGGCGTCAAGAAGTGGGTGCATGTTGGGCTTTCGACAGATTTTTTTTGTTTTGTTGTTGGAGATTTTCCTTTTTCTTTAACATAACAGAAACATGCAAAACTATTAAGGTACGGAATAAAATATTTGTGTGGAACTTTACAGATAAACAACGAAAACAAAAACAAGAACGACACCCTGGGATAAAATGATGGGTTTATACGAGAAAAAACCTAAATGTAATGGGGGGGGGGGCACACACAATAGATGCTAACCAGTCCCACAGTGAACTTTCGTTTTGGCCTTTTCATGGGAGACTGGGGACTTTCTACAGTTTCCGCTGGCTCCAGCAAAGAAATGTTTTCGGCTCTTGATAAGAGAAGAGCTGTTTACTTTCATTGATATTTATGCCTTGATTGCGCCGTTTCCGCACCGACAGTGAAGGGTGCCAACACTCAAACAAGATCATCCGGGGCTTCGTATATCGAACCTGATTTGACCAGATGAGGGAACAGTATAAAAACAAAAGAAAGCAATCATATAAATCATGGGCGTTTGTAGTTTTTAAGCGTAATTAAGTTTTCGAAGAAAGAGAAAGTGAAATTTTGCTCTAAATGTTGATAAATGTAAAATTCATCCTCATTTCAAAATCCATTGGCGTTGCGTAATTTTTTGGGCAGAATACACTTTATAGAATGAATAGATAAAGCTACACTGACGAAATTAAATTAATCGTTATCTGCCATTATGGGAAGGACAATTCGTTTATTGCTCTTTTTTCAATCGGCTGACTTGGACCTGCGTTTCCGTAACAAAAACGCCAACTCTGACGGTATCCGCGTCATCCCGATCGTATAGACAGGAATGCGTTTGTTCATTCCCTGTGCGACCAAAGGAGCCTGCCCACATAACCGGAGAATACCATGACCGTGCTATGAACGTTCACCAGAGATTTTGTGACAGACATCACAATATGGAACGTCGAACGCCTCAGCCTACTTTCACGGTGCAGAAAAAATGGCTCAGGAGAAACTTGAAAGCTTATGAAAAGTAATAAACAGGGAATTACCGGTTGCTATGCTAAGGTGGATAAACAACGAGGGCAGGAGGACATTTTCGAACATATTCTATACATTTTAGTTATCCGACGAGGCGAAACCATCTTTATGATCGTCATAAGGATGGAAGCTTAGTTGGATCTTATCTAGTTTGCTCATAAAAACAACGATACAGAATTGGCATATGTATATCAAATTAAACATTGCATTTTTGGTTGTGAAACGAGAAGTTTGTAGGGTACCCATTCAAACGTTCAACAGCTGCGTGTGGGTCAGTTACAGCCGTCAGGAATTGGTGACCAACGAGAGTCTCAGTCCCAAAGACAGGAAGAAGAGACCAGGAATCTGCCAATCCCGACATCCCAATACCGATTAGAGTAATATCCTTGTTATGCAAGACACTGGAAAAGGTCTTCGACCCTCACATCCGCCGATCGGTAATAGTGGCCTTACTGTATCCAGCCTAACCAACCCAGCTAAACATGCCTATCTTAGAGGTAAATCCACTGAGACAGCTTTGCACGAGGTGCTGAAGACTATCGAAAGGACCCTACATTACAGGGCCCGGTTGCGATCCTAGACATAGATAGCGCCTTTAACAATGAATCGATTCCAGAAGCTATCATAGCCTTATATAAACGTATAAGCAAACCTTAGGCAATGGCTGGTGGCTATGTTGAGCTCCAGAATAATCCAAAAGGATTTGGGAACCAAGATGGTAATCAAACATGTCAATAGAGGTACACCACAAGGAGGAGTGATCTCCTCTTGACTGTGGCTAGTAACGATAGTACTGCATACTAAAAAAGTTAGATAGAAGCGGACGTAAGGTAGTACTATACGGAGATGACTTGGTGATAAGGGTGTCAGGTATGCCTAAATAAAGTTGGCAACTTAGTCCGGCGAAATTAGCAAAAAAAACGCACGAAAGGAGACATAATTCCACAATGGCTTAAAATTGGTCCACAGCTTCCTTGGGACTTTTTAAGAAAACAATTTCGGAATCACAAAAAAAACATGGCCGCCGGAGATATCGCGTTTTTCCCGTGTTGTATCTCGGTTTCTAGAGGTCGTACAACCCCGTCCAAAATTTTGACAATGAAATTCTCTACAACTTTAGTTCTTACAAACATGTTGACCCGATTAACCCTTTTAAAGTTATTCAAGGTCAAAGCTATCAAAAAATACTTTTTGGCCAAAAAATCACTCAAAAACTGTTTTTTTTTCGAAAAAATTTTTTGTTCAGTCAATACGAAACGTTATTGCCTACAAAAAAACCCTCTTGTCATTTTCTTTGGAAAAGTTAACCCTTTCGAAGTTATTCAAGGTCAAAGTTTCCAAAAATCACTTTTCGGACAAAAAATCACTCAATTGATTTTTGCAAAAAATTTTTTTCATCTACTCACACAAAACATTATTGCCTACAAAATACCCTTCTTGTTTTGTGTAAGTATAGATGAAAAAAATTGCTAAATGTGCAAGAAAGACAAGACTTTTTGCTCATCACTACTTGTGATTGCTCTTGCCCTATAACAATAATAAACAAGGTATTGAGTAAAAATGTAATTGTAACCAGACCGTATATGATCAATGTGACAACCAAAGCTTGGAAATGCGCTATGCACTTATGATATAAGCTAGTATAAGATGTGTGAGCTTCAAAATATTTAGCCTTTAGGCAACATTTGGGCAAATTCGAAAGTTGTGATTGTAAAAATAACCCTGAACGATCTGATTCAACCAAGTTATATCGACAGATACGACGTCCCTGATGGAATATATTTCTTCTTTACAACTTCTGCCGTATTCTACGGAAGCAGTCTGCAGCTGTAGATGCACAGGTTAATTTGTTTTACTTTTAAAAACTATAAAGTAACACAGTGAATCCGGATATAAACTTTTTAATCTGTCGTAAAAACCGATTACCTATCACAACTGCAGCGTGTTGTCGTTTCAATGTCGTTAGCCAAACCCATACTTGTTGAACTCACTCAGCAGTCTCAATTTACACCTCAGAATAAAGAATTGAAATTAGAAGTGATCGCGTCGACGCAGTACTCTTTACCCACTTAAGTACAAAATCTTCTCATTGTAGATGATGAATTATTCACTTCAAACTAAGGTGAAAAAAATAGGATGTATTTGTAAGAAAAAATTGACATCATCATATCATCGAAAAATATATTTCACTTCGGTTCATGAGAGTATAGTTGCATCATTAAGTCAACAACTCACGGGCGTATTACCTTCTTTTCCGTCCAATATTTTTTTTTCTTCCACGCCATAAAACAAAACGGAAAAACTGAAAGCGTCGACCTTGAAGATCGATGATTTGACACTTTTTCTCTCATTTCGATTTCTGTGGAATTCCGTGCGGGGCAACTGGTGACGATTTCGGATCTGATCAGTATCATTGCTGCGTGGGAGGATTTTCGTGTAATCGAAAGTATTTCACGTTCGTTACGTATTTCAACTGATGGATTACGATCGATTGTGAACGATAATAAAATCCAGTTTAATTGAGATGTTGGGTCTACCTTTTTTGTTTGTTGTGTATTTGTCCTAATTTTAATGTTTGGCTTCTATTACCAATTTTGGTAGGAAATTTTAATGAAAATTTTAATGGAAATTTTTTGTTTTGAGAAACTCGAACCTTAGTAATCATTTTTTGTACTATCAGCCAGCATTGTCGTTCATTGTATGGCGCAATGTATGGTGATAAGCTTAGGTCAGGTAGATAATGGGGTTACTGAAAGAGGTCGTGAAGAACTTTGCTATTAAAATATTGCATGTTGTAAATTGTTCTATTTATGAATGAATTTTTACACCGAAGAATGCGTGAAAAAGGGGGGGCTGCAGGTTGTGGGATTGATTTGAGCTAGCTGACGGAGGATGGAGAAGTGCGATTAAACAAAGCTACAATAATAAAGACGCTAGGAGTTTCTACAAAGAAGTAAGCATGATAAGTAAGGATACAGATCCACATGCACCATGGTAAGAAAAGAGGATGGTACTATAGCTTATAGTATCGATGACATACTAGAGGTGTGGGAGAAATACTTTAGAGACTTCTTCAAAGAGGCAGAAGGAGACAACCGAAGTACAGATGAAGCAGAACACGATAAGCCCGATCCTACAATTGAAGAGGTCCAGGTCCAGATGGTATACCTACAGAAATCTTAAAAAATGGTGGGGAGAAGTTATGTCATGTCTTACATAGTCTCATTTACAAACTATGTATAAATACAAAGATGTTGCTAGAATGGCTCTTAGGCACAATTGTCCCAGTCAATAAAAAGGACGAATTGATGAACTGCACAAACTACAGACCAATCATGTTTTTGAACACAGCCTTCCAAGTTCTTTCACATATTTTATTAAATAGACTGAAACCATACATGGCAACGGCAGACAAAGTAAGAGACTACCAAGCAGGATTTGGGACGAACAGATCGACAACAGAGAAGCTTTTCATAATGAGACAAATACTTGAAAAATGGAGGGAAGAAAGCATCTTCTTTTTGTAGAATTCAGAAATCCTTATGACCTGCTTTATAAAAGAGAACTGTAGAACAACAAGTGAAAATACGGGTTGTAACTCAACCAACTTCCTTCAAGAATCAGGTCTGTGAAAAGAAGATGCGATTTCACTAATACTTTTTAACATTGCTCTGGAAGCAATAATGTGAGAAGCAAAAACTGAATGGAACAAATAGCATCCTCACAAGAAACATTCAGATACTAACCTTCGAAGATGACATAGTCATAATTGGACGCAAAGCTCAAGACGTAAAGGGAAACATTCTGAAGAATTGTAGAAAGCTCAGAAAAGTTCAATCCAAAAGTAAATGACACGAAAAAAAAGTATATGATTGTATCAAAAAGAGAATAACGTTTAGGCGATCACAGAGTGGAAATTGTAGACAATTTTATCTATTTAGGGACAATGCCTACAATGCCGACAATGCACAAAATAAGATAAAGGACGACATCCATAGTCGCACCGTTGTCGCAAATAAAACCTATTTCGCACCAGCCCCGGTCTTACAAAACCAAGTGATCTCAAGACAATGCAAAGTGAGAATGTATATAACATTAATCCGCCCAGTCCTATGATACGAGTCTAAGGCTAGGCGAACGTTGGTCTCAGCACAGCAGAACACAGCACAGCACAGGAGAGAAAACTGTGTTTCATTATATCTAAGCTGTGCTGTGCTGCCACGATGCGATGGTAGCTTAAATATATTGACACAGCGTTTTCTCTGCTGTGCTGTGTTGTGCTGTGCTGCGGCAAGCGCTCGCCTAGCCTGAGGCTTGGCCATTGACCAAACAAACAGGAAATCATCTCAAAAGCTTCGAAAGGAAATCCTAAGAAGAATATTTGGTGCTGTCAAGGTTAACCAGAACAAATGGCGAATTAGAACAAACGAAGAGCTGGAAGAGATGTATGACGAAATAAATGTAGTTGCATGTATGAATAAACTACGATGACTCGGACACGTTGTACGAGCTTCTGAAGAAAGAATCCTAGCCAAGATTTTCAATGGCAGATCATCAGGAAAAAGAAGAGTAGGGCGGCCAAAAAAATGCTGGATGGATGACGTGCTAAAAGATATACAGAAATTTCGTATACCAAATTGGAGAGAGCTGGCAAGACTTGAAGATAGCCGGAAGAAGAGACTTCAAGAACCCCAAGTCCTACATGGACTGTAGCGCCATTTAAGAAAAAGAAGCCAATGGGGGACTGGCATCTCTTTATAACACCCAAGCACTGGAATATAATTTGGAATATGCATTCGGTTAATATTACGCCTAGCATGGTAAAGAAAATTTCAGCTGTTCTGTTCTGCGAGTTCTGATGTCGATGTACTTTACTTTTGAGCTCTGGTGTGTTAAACGAGTTCAAAAATACTAATTGTGGAAGATTATTCCAATGTCGCGTTAGTCCATTTAGGAATGAACTTCTAGACTGTACTGTGCGCGAAAACGCAAACGGCAGAATACTTGAGCGAGCCGAGTGAGCCAGTCTTGTGTTGCGGGAAAAATATTTCCGTGAAGGCACAAGGGCATTAATTTCAGTGGAACAGTCGGACGAGCAAAAGGTGCCATCATCAATACCTTGATTGGCGCGGTTTTGTGCCTTGTTAGCCACGTTAAGGTGGTTTTTGGAGCGCCTGGCTAGATAAACGAGGACTGATGGCTGAAACTTGCATCTCTTAAGAAATCCCAGGTATTGAGATGCTTCTTTGGCAATATGTGATCGTTCCATCGCAGATCCTCGATTAAAGCTATGCCTAGGATGTTAAAAGGTATACGAGATGCTAGGTTCACGTCGGCCACTGAGACAGCAGGAAGGTCGGTGCAGGTTTTATTACAGATGAGATAGTACTTCGCTTTGGAAGTGTTAAATTCGACACCATTCTTGCAACCCCGGTCAACAATGAGTTCAATGGCCCGGTTGATAGAGTTGGACCTTGGGCTTGAGCTCACGGTCAAAGGGGCGAGGTCTGGCACGTGCTTTTCTTTTATCTTGTTGAAGGTGTAAGTATCATCATCAGCGGAGCTGTGAAGCGGGTTGGATGAGGTTGAGCGCAAATCATTTATAAAAATTAGGAAAAGAGCGGATGACAGAATTGACCCCGGGGGAACCCTGTCCAAGATGGTGTGTGGTTTAGATTCGACGCCATCCAATACTTCCTTGATTAAACGGCCACAAAAAAAAATAGTGGAAACAGTAATAGAAGCGAAATTTTTACCCATTTTCCGGTTCAAGTACAGTACATAGTACAAATTACATAGTACATAATACATAAGACTTAATACATAACACATAATACATGATACAAAGAACATAGTATATAATCCATAATACTTCTATAGCTGTGCCAAATGCGAATGTATTATGTAAATACAAAATACATAGTATGTACGTAGGAAATAGTACACGGTACATAGAGCACAGTATGTAGTGCATAATACATACATATTACATAGTACATAATCCATAATACATCCATCAATAGTTGTGCCATATTTACATAATACATAGTACATATTACAGTTGTACATAATACATAAAGTTTTAAAACCCCCATTTCGGACGGGGAATTGTTAGGCACGTTCTGCCATATTGGCACTGCTATATAAGTTTTGACCACAAATTCATTATCTGCGACCTTAAAAACCCCCAGATACTGAGAAATACACATTGCAATCTTTCAGCGAAAGATACTGCAATCAAATAGCCCACATACTCATTGACAGAAGGGCAGCTTCCAGTATACTCCAAGTAAGATCCTGTATAGGGGTCACGGACCACTTCCTAGTTAAAGCTAGAGTCAGATGTCGGCTGTCCGCTTAAGGAAAAAGAAACAACGAACAAAATAAATTCGATGTTGATCGCCTCCAAGAAGAGACTGTATTGGAGAGATATCAGGAAACACACAACAGGAAAGGATGGGTCCAAACATAAATAATACAGGCAGAAACAGACGAGGGAAAAGAGATAAAACTGAAGAAGATACTGACAGATGTCATGAAGGAAATCTTAGGTTAGAAGCGCACAGGCAGAGCCAGTGAATGGTACGACGAGGAATGCAAAGTATCTATAGAGGCCAGAAATAAAAATAGAAAAATATACATAGAGAGACCGATGAGGAGCAAGAAAGGGGCATCCATAAATTACGTGAGGCGTTTTTGGCGATTTTTCAACCCCCCTACCCTCCCCCTGGGTGAGATGTCGTGAGATTTGGCTCGACCCCCTCCCTCCCCTCCCCTCCAATTTTACATTATATTGACATACGAAGATTGACTTTGGCAAAACATGTAATTATGGCATATATAGTCATTCACAATATTATTATAAAGATGGAGATATACAAAACAAACTTCGGAGCATTCCTCTATAGATGGCACTTTAGGGTAAAAAATCTGTGACTGAATGACCCAGGCCGTAGAGAGCCGGAGTCTGAGGTCACAGTCAGCTTCTCAAATTGGCGTTTGAGCCGCCTGCACACGATGTAGATTCAAGAAGTGCGCATCTGTTAGACTTCTTCACACCTCTCGATATTCATAACAAAAGGTTTTCAAAATCTATCTTGGACTCTAGTATGTCAGAGCAGATTCAAAATTCGAATCTTGTAAGATGCTTAGATGGCTAATAATGTCACCTGGTGCAAATGTCTGTTTTTTGTATAGTGACAATTCACCGCAGTTAGCATGTGTTCTCTGACTGATATGAAAAGAGCCGGTTCCTAATATAATCTCTATGAGTGCAGTAGGATTAGGTACATTATGCACTTGACATACTTAGGAGGGCATCAGGTTCCAGGTTTTTCAATTGGGCTTCTGGGTCTTTTTTTGTTCCAGCTTACGCCACCACACTAGTTCAACGCAGGGTCGCAATCTGTCTAAAAATGGTCGTATAAGTCAATGCGTTCGTTACATTCCCAGTTTTTCCCAGGCCATTGTATAAAATGATAAGAATTTTTCATCAGGTCATACACTCTTCATTCCCAGATATTTAAAATATTTTCATTAATTTTTTGGATGTTCTAGTTGGATGGTATTTGAAACAGTGAACAAATACAGTGTAAACGGCAGTGGCTAAATTTTTACACCCAATTGCTATTGAGTCGAAATATCTCTATGTGCAATATGTATTGATAAAACTTTTCACCATGTTCATCTGAGACTGCACCAAGATTTTCGTGAATGATATCTAAGTGCGGATCCAAAAAGACGATTTTAAAGATATTCTCATTTACAGATATTGTACTTAAAATTGAAGAAAACAAAAAGATATTAAGAAATATTGCAAAAAAAAAATACTATTTTTGAGCCCTAAAACCCCCTAAAAAGTGGGCTTCCTGGGGTAGAAAATGGGTAGATGTCATAACCCCTTATAAAGAACCCTAAAGAGAAGCTCTCTGCCAACTTTCAGTTATGTAGCTTTTTTCGGCTTAATTTACCTGTAATATTAATTTGACCTAGTTTTCTCGCAATTTTACACTGTTTCTTGCGGGAAAAAATTACGTGATATTTGCCGAGACCCTCCCCTCGCCCACGTGAGATTTGGTGAGATTCGGCTCAACCCCCTCCCCCGCCCCCTAAACGCCTCACGTAATTTATGGATGACCCCAAATTGAAATACGAGGAAACGAGAAGAACAGCAAAAAACATTTGTAGCAACAAGAAAAGGCAATTCCTCAATAATTAGGCCCCTATTCCCATAGTCACGTCACCCATTGAAAAATGTGACAAACCAATTTTCGTATTCTCATAGACACCGGTTGTAGAAAAAGTGACGGTATTTCTATATACATGTGATTTATTTCTATTTAAATATCCTGTTCGTTATTTTAATTCTAGGATATAAAAATAATGTTAAATCATCAAAAATATTAAAATAAAACATATTTCTAACCCTTTGTCACTATCCATTTTAAAAAATCGTAGTGTCATCTACAAATTTCAAGTGATAAAAAATGACAATTATCAGTGACATTTGCCACAAAAAATGACTTCGAGAATACCACACCTAGTTTTGTGACATTTTCTCTCATTAACTTTTTCCTTGTCACTCGACTATGAGAATACCACTTTAAAAGTGACGTGACAAAAAAAAGTGAGGTGACTATGGGAATAGGGGCCTTACATCCTGAGAGCAGAGGAAAACTTTGCACAAAACAAAACACGGAAAAGAAGTAAACTTCTTCAAGATAGGCTTCAAACCTTTCTCCGGTATATGTAGAACAAAAGACGGCAATATAGTCGCAGGCAGCGAAGATATAAAGACAAGGTGGAAAGAATTTTTTAGCGAGCTGCTGAACGAAAATGAAAGCACCAGACATGTACTAGAACCCCGTCTGCAACATATCGATGACGCCAGAGAAACAATTGAACCCACCCTGGAAGAAGTACAAAGTGTCATACGATCCTTAAAAAACAACAAATCCTCAGGAATTGATAATATCCCAGCAGAGCTGATCAAGTCCCAGTAAAAATGGTTTTTTTTACAAAAGTGTAAATCAGTAAATTATTTCCGAATTTAACCGAATTTTAAACTAACTCTTAAACAAACTCAACTTATCTCAACTCAACTTAATTTAACTCAACTCTTAAACCAACTGCTAACAAAACGCAACTTTTACCGTCACTGTACACGCGAGTCGGTCTTACCACGCCGACAGATGTTTCACATAAAAAATTTCAAATTAACGATTTACTCGCGGCAAAACGACGCTAAAAAAGCTTCGTTTCAACACTTCCAAACCAGGTCCGCGGAACTCAGTCGAGATCGACACCAAAACGTGGGTTAGGAGGAAACATGGGGAAATGAGTTACTACCTCACGCAGTTCTTCAGTGGGCATGGAGGTGTTCTGCCCAAAATAACCGGAAAATAAGGCGGACGCGGAGCATGTCCTCTTTAAATGCCTGAGGTTTGCGGAGCGAGTTGGGTAGCAAGCTTCGTCGAGGTCACCTTTCCCACAAAGGAATCATAGACGGTAGGTCACTGATCCGTAATCCCCACTGGCTCTGCTAAATACCCTTGAGCGAACCGTTTTAAGGGTAACGTTGATAACGCCAGGCGCAAGTAATGCTTTAACGGCTCGTACCGGTCTGGACTCAAACGTAATGTAAAAGAGTTGGTGAGTTTAGTCAATAGGAATCTGGCACTATCGTCTAGGTGCGGACTCCCGGCAGGCGGCCGCACACATTTCCTGCTGCTAGACCGATGTAAGGTCTTACAACTCCCTCGAAAAAAAGACTCCAGTTGTCTGGCATCACCATGGCATTGGCACGTTGTTTAACGAGACTCTGCTCGAAGAGTCCAGTCTAAGCGACAACCCAGGAGGACTGCTGATGAAGTATATACGGGTGCTGACATTGGCCCAATCTACACTAGTATTCCCAATCTACAGCAGTAGAACTTGTCTTGTCTTCACACGGAGATATCTGTGTGCGTGTCGATAATTTTGCTACCCGCGATAAGAGTAAGAGAGTAAGCAGTTGCACAGGGCATTTTCGAGAATTCACCATGGTAGCTACCGGTCGAACCAGAAATTAATCTACCATGTTCGAGAGTTGATTACTTACCGTAAGTTAGCACTCACCATGTTGGAATATTCACCGATAAGGTAACCAGAGCCTCAGAGTCTCACTACAGGGTGGTGGATGGATGGTGGATTAACTTCTGGTTCGACCGGTAGCTACCATGGTGAATTCTCGAAAATGCCCACATTGTGTATGTGTTAAGTTTTCACGCCGAAATTTTCTGATGAACATGTTACTACACTAACCCTCTTGTCCTTTCTACACCTCTCTCGTATAAAAGAGGTTCTGCTGTTGATGATGGAATACTAGTGGCCAATAAGCTTATATAGTAGCCGCGGTACTTTTGTTCAAAAAAAAATAATAACAGAGTTAGATCCGTAAATATGCTGAAAATTTAACTGTTGTTAAATTGTAGTTTTTGGTACAAAAAAAAATTTTTTTCGCTTTTTAAAGCAAATTTTAATAAAAATTTAATCACGAAAAAAATATTACTATCAATTTTTTAATGAAATGTCATATTTAAAGTATTAAAATATTTAAGGCGTAAATTCAACATTGACATTGGTTTGATAAAAATCTAAAATTACCACAAAAATCTGCATTTGAATGAAAATTTCAAGTAGCTTGAGTGACGGAACCGTACGGTGACATCAGCTTTTGTTTACTCGAATTGATTTTTTTAGCGATTTTATCAAATTTTTGCGTTGAAATTGTCAAGAAGAGGTCCAATGTCTACCATAAAATCTTTAAAATGGTTTCAATTAGATCAAGTATAAAATAACGATCCAGTTTTCTTATGGTGATTTTTATCAATAATTAAAACAATCTGCCGACAAAAAAATTCACAACTTTTACTCTCTTTAGATGTAGTAAAATCTTTACGCTGATACAGAAAATATAGCTGAAAATCGTTATCAATTTTAACGATTTTTTCACAGTTTTAAATCTATTTTTATTAGGGTCAAATATTATCAGGAATTCGCTATAAATTGTTTGTTAAGAAAACAACAAAAATATCTTAAGACAGGTTTTCAATAGCGTGATCTCACCACAAATATTTGTTTGCTTGTGTTTTCACGGGGAAGAAAAAGTAAACAAAACAAATTGAAAAAGCAAGCAAATAACCTCACCTAGAATCCGAAGGGGTTTTAAACAACTTTTATGCAGCACATAATTTTTCGTATCGTAATTATTTTATGAAAATTTTACAGCCGTCAAAAGCAAAGATTTTATTAACAAGTTTCCTCTACGTTCATGGAAGTTGCTCCTCTTTTACAGTTAAGAATGAGCAGTTTTAAAGCCGGTTACCTGGAATGCAGCCAATTAAACGAGTACGGCCTGGGAGCACTATGATTAGTAATAGTAGATTCGTGATTGGATTGTTGATGATTCCATGGCAGGATTTGTCCGTCAGATACATGGGTTAACTGCGCCTTTACTGAATACCGGTTGTATGGCAATCTTCTTTCTACAGAAAATTACCTTCAATCTGTTGTAAGGTTGATGGCGATTTTATGTACAAAATGTTTTGCCAATTAAGTAGACTTTCCAAAGCAGGATATGTTTTTTATGGAAAATGTTTACTTCTAATTTAGATAATGTACTCTGAAACATGCGATTCCGTTTTACGTTTATAAATAATCATTATATTGTCTTTAGGTGAAACCTTTAGGCAAAAAACAGACTACGCACTACAACGGTAACAAACGTAAATAAGCAACAATGAGTGGCAGATCCCATATAGAAGATTTAACACAAACCTCGTCCACTGCAAGTGAGTTGGCGTAGGCGAACACATGGGTTAGTATGGGATCTGTTGCTCCTTGTCGGATGCAACTGCGTCCTCTCATATTTAAGTACAAAGACCAATTTTTTAAATCTCGTAGGAAAGGAGTTTAAGTCTTTTTTTCTGGAGAACTTATGATAGGGCCATTCCATGAAAATTTGACCAACGGCCGGGAATCGACCTTCACTAATTTCCTTCATATTTTGAACATTTGGAGTACTAGTGACTAGTATTACGTAGGTGCAATATTTTGCCAAAATGTTAGGTAGTTTCATACAAACGGTACTGAAATATTTTGAAATTTGCATAATACCAGTCCTTTCAAAAAATCATTTTGAAGAAAAACCTTCAAGCAATGAAATAAAAATGCCAAAAAGCAGATATCCTGAATAAATGTCATTTTCAACCTTACAGCAAATGTGTTTTAAGACAAGTACAATTCCTTTGTACCAAAAATTATTTTGATAAAGCGATTTAGAAGTTGCCTTTGTGTGCGTTAGGTGATTTTTTTACCTGACAATACAATATGAGCCGCAACCCACTTCTCTAGACAGGGTCAAATACATTTAGCCTATAGATTAAATTGTTTTATATATGATGGGCGTTTGACAGGATATGCTTTAAAAAATTCTCCTGCTCAAGCGGTCTTCGGTCCCAGCATGAGACTCAGGCAACTTTAGTATCACCAGTCAAAACATATAAAAATTTGGAGAAAATCCCCGAAGAGCTTTTTGAGATACCCAAGGATAAAGGACACTTAAGATGTCCTTTTCCATCGAATGTCCTTTTTGGCATTCTTATTTAATGGCTTGAAGGTTTTTCTTCAAAATGATGTATAATATCATAGCGGTAGGATAACATTTGCAATTTGCACGATTTTTTAAAGGGACTGGTATTATTAGTACAAGATCCGGCTGCAAATGTCTGCACTCATCTGTTTTTTAATCAAAATGCAATTTTTATTGATAGTTTTAAGTAGAGAAATATATTTATGCCGGGTTGCCTATAAAAATAGTCAACTCGTTTCAGGAGGCATAACACTCCAGCGAGTTGTTTCCCGATGCCCCGATGCCCGAGTCGCAATAGTAACGGTTGGGAGTAGGTGGAATAAAAAAAATATATCGCGGCTTGGTTGTGGCAGTTCCTTCCTTCACGTCTCTCTCTCCCCTCACTGTCGACTAGAGCTTGATGTCCGACACTGCACTCTATACGAAAAATAGATTGTCAACTGTACAAAGCGCTTTCCCTGAGCTCTCAGTCTATCACATAAAAAAAAATAGACCATGTTCTGCTATGGAGTGCATTAAAATGCAGAAAAGCTTGAAATCCGCGAATAAAGTTCGAATCAACACAGCCTCAGAGAATACGAGAAGAAAAATACAAAGTGCTCAGAAAAGTAGAAAAGAGAGGTCACAAACGGAAAAAGGAAGCCTGGGAGAAAAATCTCGTTTGTAAACTGTAACAGTACAGAGAGCAAAGGACGCACCAGCGCGGGAGTTCTACCGAAGAGTCCTTGGTATTGCAGTATGTATGATGAGGGGAGATCACCGATCCTAAAGGCGATTTGGAGAAATTGGAAGAGTACTTTCTTGAATTGATAAATTGCGAGCAAACTGAGGAATTGGAGGCTTCACCAATGTCTGATGATAATCCTACGCTGCCGCCACCATGCTTAGAAGAAGTTAGGAAAGCCATAAACCGGCTCAAGAACAACAAGGCCTCGGGTGCAGACGGCATCCCCGCGGAGCTGGTTGATATAGATGGTCTACACTACACCAAGCGAGTCATGAATTAATTGTTCAAGTATGGGAGCAGGAAGCGATGCCAGAATTTAGGAAAAAAGGCATCCTGTGCCGGGTCCATAAAAAAGGAGATATCACTAAAAAACAGGAAGGCCCCATACTCTAGAAACATCATTGTTCAATACCAGTGTGGCTTCAGCCCAGGCAAATGAACAACTGATCCTTGAGGCAGGCGATGGAAAGATGCCGAATCACACCAAATTTCACGGGCGGGAGGGGGAGGGTCTCGGCAAATAACACTTAATTTTTTTTCCGCAAGAAAGTGTAAAATTGCGAGAAAACTGGGTTAAATTAATAGTACAGGTAAATTAAGCCGAAAAAAGCGATATAGCGGAAATAATAAAGTACATGCTGAAAATTGGCAGAATTCCTTTTAGGGTTCTTAATAAAGGGTTATAAAGTCTACTAGACTACAAGCCCACGGCAATTTTTGGGGGGTCAGGTGAAACAGCACGAATTATATGCAGATCGATACTCCTAAATGAGGCGTAAACTTCAGGCACTATGCCGTCACTTTTGCGCGGTTCATGTGACCACAGAGGTAAGTTGAATATTCCATCCGGAGGGGTGCTTTTTTGGTCAAATATTCTTGTACGGCAATTCTCATATTGATATATTATAAAAAAATGAGCTCCTAGAACCTACTGCCGTACAAAAATAATGGTACTTGAAACCAGCAGAATTTTTCAATTTCTGCAAATTTATCCCCCCCCCCCCACAAAGGTGATTTATTCCTGTACGGCATTTGTACATTTCGATTTCTATGCTTTCATAGAATCATTGTGTGGCTATTCCGTACATATTTGGTGGTTAAAAGATGAGAAAACCACGACTCAACACGCTCTTCTTAGTTAGTACAGAGGTGGTCATTTGAACCAGCATCAAACTCAATGATCTTTATGCTATTTCATGAAACGAAAACATTTTTTATGTTGCCGTACTTTTTTCATGGGACATATGGCTACGACAGGAAAATTAATTTTCCTCCGAAAAGGATTATTTTTAATGCTAACAATATTTTGTGCGCCAAACGTTAATTAAAACTTAAAACAATAATCAATAAAACCTAAATGCCGCATAAAAAAATGTTTCAAGATGGCTGGAAAAGTATTTTTTCACCCTGAAGAATTCATTTTATTATATCTTACTTCAAGTACATAGGGCAACTTCAAATAATTGAAGTACATAGATATTTCAAATAATTATATTTCAATACAAATACGAACAAAATCTTACCTTATATACTTGAAACTTATACCTATATTATCACTAGTCAATTTTGAAAGTAACCTATTAAATCCTCCGGCAAGACCCTTTTGGACCACTCCCTGGTGATCTCGATGTCTCAGAATAATGCATTATTTGCCGTATTGTTTTTCTTGCGTTTCTGTTGCACCAAACCATTGCCTAAACTAGTTCCATATATATAAAAATTGCGGTTACTATTTCTGTTTTGGATGGTGCACGAGTGGCGATTCTTATTGGCTGTGCATTGTTGCTGCTTTCTTGAGGTTCGTGTGCAAATTAACCATTGAGGGCGGCGAGGAAGTAATCTCTCCATCTTTGGAGCTGCCCGTCGTCGCTGCACAGCAACCTTCCATCCGCACTCTTAACGGCATCCTTTTTAGTAGAGTGCTTTCCCGAGAGCTGTTTCCTGTATTTGCCGCGTTTTCCGCTTTCTCTGCGAGCTCGTTTATCTGCTGCCTTTTATCACGCCGGATACTTCTCTTTACCTTCCGGTGTAGTTAGTTACATACAAGCTGTAGAAAAATGTCTTGCCGTACTGGTAAAAATGATCTTGTGTTCAAAAAGTAGGGTTCAACTCGCAAATGCAAGTAATTCTTTATTTATAATTATATTAACCATACCTTTTAGACGGCACAACTGAAAATAGACGGCACCTGTTTTTCTTCGTTGTTCTATCTTTGAAGAATTATAATCAGCAATAATATTGAAACATTATTCTTTTTGCTAATGCACAGAGCATTTGGAAAATCTTACAAATTGTTGAATTTTGCTGTTTTGTTTTTTATGCATATTTTCATTGGGTACAGTTAATTATAGATGGCTATATTGTAAAACAATAATACTTAGTTACAAGTTGTAGAAAAATTTCTTCCCGTATTGGAAAAAAGGAGCTTGTGTCCAAAAAGTAGGGTTCAACTCTCAAGTGCTGGCAATTGTTTCTTTATATATATATTAAACAGAACTTTTAGACGCCATAGTTGTTAAAAATTAGTTTAGATGTTGACTAATATTTTGGTCTCGGTGCCGTACAGTTTTCAATGACCTTGCACGATACTGATCTAGGAGCTGGTTGAGTCGGGGTTTTCTCATCTTTTAAGCACCAAATATGTACGGCATAGCCACACAATGACTCTATGAAAGCATAGAAATCGAAATGTACAAATGCCGTACAGGAATAAATCACCTTTGTGAGGGGAGATAAATTTGCAGAAATTAAAAAAATCTTCTGGTTTCAAGTACCATTATTTTTGTACGGCTGTAGGTTCTACGGACTTATTTTTTTTATAATATATCAATATGAGAATTGCCGTACAAGAATATTTGACCGAAAAAGCACCCCTCCGGATGGAATATTCAACTTACCTCTGTGATCACATGTACCGCGCAAAAGTGACGGCATAGTGCCTAAAGTTTACGTCTCATTTAGGAGTATCGATCTGCATATAATTCGTGCTGTTTCACATGACCCCCAAAAAATTGCCGTGGGCTTGTAGACTATACCGATTTTCTACCCCGAGAAGCCCACTTTTTAGAGGGTTTTAGCCCTCAGAAAGGGTATTTTTCAATTTTTCTTCAATTTTAAGTGCAATATCTGTAAATCAGATAATTTTTAAAATCGCCTTCTTGGACCCGCACTTAGATTTCATTCACGAAAATCTTGGTGCAGTATCAGATGAACATGGTGAAAGGTTTGATCAATTCATAATGAACATAGAGAGATGATACACTGGAAAATGAAACCATTACATAAAAAGTATACGTGATACTATTACTATATTTCGACTCCATAGCAATGGGGTGTAAAAATTAAGCCACTGCCGTTTACACTGCATTTGTTCACTGTTTCAAATACAATCCAACATCCAAAAAGTGATAAAAATATTTTAAATATCTGGGAATGAAGAGTGTATGACCTGATGAAAAATGCTTATCATTTTATACAATGGCCTGGAAAAAACTGGTAATGTAACGTATGCATTGACTTATGCGACCATTTTTAAACAGATTGCGACCCTACGCTGAACTAGTGTGGTGGCCTAAGCTGGAACAAAACAAAAAGGCCCACAAGCCCAATTGAAAAACCTGGAACCATCATGAGATTGGTTTCCAAAGAATAGGCAGAATCACGTGCTTAATGGTAATTCACAGGTATTGTAGTTTATATTGGGTGTATGCCGAGTTGGTACTGTGATGATTTTGTGATACTATTCTTCGACACAAATTATGATTTTTTAAATAAATCCAACGCAATCAAGCACAGATTAACGTATTTACACTACAAATACGCATAATAGTGTAAATACTAGAAATTTGAGATTGAGTGGGTGGGGGGGGGGGGGTCGAGCCAAATCTCACCGATGACATAAACTGCCTTGCAAGATCACTGTCATACCTTAGAGAAATATTCACGGAATTAGAAGACGGAGTTAAACACATCGGACTACAAATAAATGCAGACAAGAGCAAGATTCTAATTCAGGTGGGGGTGGAAAGAAGAAGAAGAAGCCAGAACACCACCTGGGGGGATTATAACTTCGAACGGGTAAACCAATTTAACTACCTGGGGTCCATAGTCAGCGAACACAACGATGAGACGATAGAAGTGCAAAAAAGAATAAAGGCCGCAAACAGTACATACTTCTCACTACTGCCAGTAATGAAATCCAGAGACATCCACTGAAAAACCAAAATAAGAATCTACAAAACGGTCATACATACAGTAGCTACATATGGGTGTGAAGCATGGAGTGTCTCCCAGAAATCCACAGGTTCTCCGAAGTATATACTGTATGGCCCAATCATTGAAGACAATGCATGGAGAATACGCTACAATCACGAATTGTATGACTTATACAAAGAGTGTTAACTTTCCACAATGCCAAGCTACTGCGTTTAAGTTGGGCCGGCCATGTTCAAAGAATGGATGACTCAAGGATACCAAAAAAGCCCTATATTTACTACCAGATGGCAAAAGACCAGTTGGCAAACCACGGTCAAGGTGGGAAGACAGTGTTAAGGCTGGGGCAGCAAAACACCTTAACATCAGGAACTAGAGGCAAGCTGCAGAACAAAGAGACGTCTGGAGGAAGAAGCTGATGGAGGCGAAGGCCCCAATTAGGTTGTAGAGCCATCAAAGAAGACTGAGGGAGGCCATTTTGAATTTCGAGAAGATATATACAGAATATTGTAATCAACTTAACTCAACTCAACCGAATTTTAAACTAACTCTTAAACAAACTCAACTTATCTCAACTCAACTTAATTTCACTCAACTCTTAAACCAACTGCTAACTAAACGCAACTTTTACCGTCACGGCACACGCGAGTCGGTCTTACCACGCCAACAGATGTTTCACATAAAAAATTTCAAATGAACGGTTTGCTCGCGGCAAAACGACGCTAAACAAGCTTCGTTTCAAAACTTCCAATCCAGGTCCGTGGAACTCAGTCGACATCGACACCAATACGTGGATTAGGAGGAAACATGCGGAAATGAGAGAGGGAGAGGGGGTCGAAAAAGCGCAAAAATCACCTCACGTAATTTATGGATGACGCCAAAGTCATTTCAAACCTCTTCATAGACTTTAAAGCCGCCTATGATAGCATAGCCAGGGTAGAGCTCTACAATGGTATAAGAAACTTCGGCATCCCCATCAAGCTGGCACGACTATGTAGGTTGACCATGACCAATGTGAGAAGGCAAGTAAAAGCATCCGGAACACTGTCCAGTCCGGTCTGGCCTACCTTCTTTTCAACCTGGCGTTGGAGAAAGTATTCCGAGATTCGGGCGTGACATCAATGGGCACAATCCTCCACAAGTCCACCCAATTATAGGCTTATGCAGACGACATTAACATCATTGGTAGAACAAGAACAGCTGTACAAGAAGCTCTGAGCGGGCGGCATGAAAGCAAAACAGAGTACGTTACGTAGTGGCCTTGTCTGCAAGAAGACCTAACATTGGTCCCACAATCTAGGTAAAATCATTTACCTACTTTGGGTCAATAGTAGCAGCCGACAATAAGATAGAGCCAGAAATACGCGCACGATTGTTAAAAGTCAACAAAGCCTACTATAGTCCATCAAGGCTCGCCAAGCATCTAACCATAACGTCTAAACTGCGATGGTCTTACCAGTACTCACATATGCATCCGAGAAGTGGATGCTTAGCAAAAAGCACTCTAACCTCTTAGCCCTGTTCGAAAGAAAATAGTTCGGAGAATTGTTGGGCCCTTATGCGATTTCGGAGACACTACAAGGACGAGATCTACTAGCGCTATCGCGACATAGATGTTGTAAAGAAAATAAACGCTTCTCTTTGTTTTCGACTATTTTAAAAGTACCAGGCAAAATTATCCTTCCTATAAGCAAAATAATTTTCAGGTAAGATGTTTTCCGTCCCTAATACAATAATCCACAATATAAATCTTAATCAGGCTGTTGATAATATTTAAAGGCAGTTGGCTCCTTTCTCATGTTAACCCAGCAGCTGCTGGGCAGATCTGCCCGATTTGGAGCTGAGCACACATTCCAGGCTCTCAACCGACCAAGCCAACAAAACATTCCTTACTCTAATCTGTGCCATCAAGAATCACGAAGGAAGGCGATGCCTTGAGCAGGTTTAGAATGTCTGTTGAAAAAGTTTCTTCGAAGTTGTCACATTTCATAGTCCTTCTCTTTAGTCTATTGATCACATATACCAGAAGTTGGATATTTTACCTTTTTTCTCAACCTCAACCATTTCATTTTTACTGTTTTTCTGAGCACTGCACTTAACCTGTTGTGATCTACCAGATATTTGATTTCATCAGTTCCAGTAAACTTCATCAACTCCACAGATTTCCTTCTAAAAATTTTCTTGCGATCATCTGACCACCAAATCATGATTCTTGTAAATCATCGTATCATCTTCAGTTGTTTTTTTTTAAATTACAAGTGACAAGAACTTTTGACCGGTGAGAGAGGCTGCAATCACCAGCTAAAAACTCGAGTAAGTTCTTGATAGAAGGAGATGTGAAATTTCCTCGCTTTTTATTGCACGAGAACGGAAATTGGGTAAATGTGTGTCATTTTTTTCGTCAGCCACATTCGTGTATTAGAACAGATCTAATAAAACATACAATATGCAGGCCCGTTGGACACATGGCATAGATGATAACAAATCGCAATCATGTTACAAATAAGCCAAAACAAAGATGACAATCAATCTAACATTTTTCCTGTTGATAACATCCGCGCCACAGAAAAATGCCATTAACGCAACTCGTTGCAAGACATTCGCATTCCCACTTCGACTCTCATCTCGTAACCAGTTTCGTTCTTGCTTGGGACGGACTGTGTATAAAAACTTGAATTTTTCTCGCAAGAATTTTAGAATTTCTTGCAAGTCTCTGGTACTTGCATCCAAGTTAAAAGACGTAGCAGCAATATTTTACATGCATACACGGACATAAATTAGAAACATTTTTCTCCTACAGGAATACTGCTTGATAGATATGACGCATTCTTCAACTGTTACGTCTGCAGGCGATTTGACAATAGAAGAAGATAATGGAAACGTGATTTGGAAACACAATTATTTACTAAGACTTGTTCCTGAATAAATTTAATTGATTATTGTCGGTTTAAATCATTCTGATTTTTATCAACAAACAGTTTCTATGAAATAATGCTCACCTTTTCGTTGACTTGAACGGTTGCCTTCTTACGTAGGTTTAAAACGTGGCCCATAAACCGAGCAGCGATCGGTCAATTGTGGATCCCATTTTTGAAGGAATGAAATTTTCAGAAAAGATCATATTTACAATGGCAATAATAAATACCTTGGCTTGTCTTGCAAAGACCTGGGGCCAGTTCACGCAATTCTACACTCGATGTCGTCATCGACGCTTTATAAAAACGACAGTAGTTTCTTCAACTTTTTACGTTCAGGTAAGTCTATGTGTCGAATGCCGTTTTCACAACAAAAAGCGTTGGTAAAATATATCGATACCCGCATTCAAATACCGCGTACGAGAAAAATTAAAAATTTTCAGGAGATCAAAAAACTGATTTTATGTCCTCTGAAGTACTTACCGTTATTATATTTTATAGTATAAAATTTTGTTTTGTTGTGAATTTCTCTTTCATGGTGTTGCTGTGTAGAGCATTGCAAGATACATAATAATCATTCAAAATCAAAATTTCCCTAAAAGTGCTCTGCTCATACCAGGGGCGGATCCAGAAAAGTTTTTTAGGGGGGGCGATCTGAAATACGATACGAAAACTTTAACACTTGTGATATAAATTAAAATAAAAAACAAGGTTAAATAACAGTATAAACATATTTCACTTTCATTTGGTTTTTCTTAACGTTAATTTTGTTATTGCATTTAATTTATCATTTGTTTCTGATACAATTATCTATATTTTAGTTTAACCTGAAGATGGTGGTCATTGCCACCGAAACGTAGTATTGGAATTTTAATTTGTACAAAAATTTTTTGTCAATAAATTTGGAATAAGGATTGGGAATAAGGCTTTTTAATCAAAGAGTTTGCATTATATTACTACCAATCTTGAGAATCGTTACAACTTTAAGTACACTGTTTGAATGCTTCTACTTCGGGATATGTCTAATGCCTGCACTACACATCGAAAGATACATCCGGGAGATGATCCACAGATGCATCCGGGAATAAATCCGCGAGCCTTCCACACGTCTGCGTATCAATCAGTCTGTGTTGATCATCGGAAGACGCAAGACATCAAAAAATGGATGTTGAGACAGTAGCGGCCGCTGCTATTTATTTATTTAGCACTTATCGCTATTACTTAAGTGTGAATCATTTTCAAAACAATACACTTGAAAACAATACACTTCAAAACAATACACCGACGCGTCCACCTGCATTCAAAATGCGCACAACACTGATGGGTCGGCAGATGTGTGGACACAAACCTTGCGTTCGCTCTGACGTCTGGCTCAAAATCCGTCAAGAATGGATTCAGGACAGACGTATCTCCGGATGTTAAATATTGTCCGGAGACGAGCAAAAACCCCCTCTACACATCGGCGGATGTATCCAGGGCTGAGGCATCTTCCGATGTGTAGTGCAGGCATAAGAAATAAAATGAAATCTGAGTGAAATGAAAAAGAGGTTGAGGCTGTAAATGCACATTTATCTATAATGTTTTGAAAAACCATTTTTATGCATGTTCGTGAGTTACTTGAATTGCTCCATCACCTTAAAAGAAAACAATTCGCAGAAAACTTTCGCTTTTGGAATATACAAATTAATACAGATAGTGTGATTGATAGATACGCCAATACAAGAAAACTTAGGATCGATTTTGTTCTATAAATTTATTTTATAAGTTTGATTATTAAATTTATAATAAATAAAAGTAAAAATTCTAGTTATTAATTTCATTTAAAATTCAAATATAAAGTTGAAAATTTTACTACTAGGTATATTTCTCATAAAAAAACTTTAATTTTTTTTATTTTAGGGGGGCGATCGGCGATACGAGGTATTAGAATGAGGGTATCGTATGCGAAAATTAATGGAACCGCTGCAATAACATTGTTACTTTAGAGTGAATTCCGTTTTTAAAGAGTTTTTGGGTTTTGGCTAATATCTGGTGCTTCTCCATTCATTCAACCATGATTTCCCTCTGCTTTTTATTAGTGTGAGATGGAGGGACTACTTCTTCACCGCCCTGAATGGTTCATTTGCACAGGAACCTCAGGAAAACAACAACAATGCACAGCCAATAAGAATCACAACTCGTGCCCCATCCAAGACTGAAATAGTAACCGCAATTCATGCAATGGTTAATGGTAAAGCAGCTGGAAAGCAGATGGATAGCAGATGCTCTACAGCCAATCCTGGAAATAGCATGGGACACCTGTACCTTTCCGGAGGATTGGACGGAAGGTGTCATAGTCAAAATACCCAAAAAGGGGGACCTAACAATATGTGACAACTGAAGAGGAATCTGTCTATTTGGGAAAGATCTTGAACGCTCTACCGAACGGTTAGAAGACAGCAGGCCTGATTTAGAAAGAACCGCTCCTGCATAGACCATATTAACACCTTGAGAATCATAGTGGAGCAGTCTACAGAATTCCAATCCCCCTTTTACCTCGCTTTCATAGACTATGAGAAAGCTTCCGACTCGGTCAATAGGAGCTTTATATGGCAGGCACTACGGCAAAGGGGATTGCGGATAAAATAATAGAATTAATAAAAGCTCTTTATAACAATTCCAAATGCAAAGATCTTCAGAATTAGCTTTGAAGTGAGCTCAGGAGTACGACAAGTATGCCTACTTTCACCTACATCCTTATCAGCGCTCTAGATAGTAGAACATGTGGCATTCAATGGGGATTGTTAGACCGCCTTAAGGTACGTGCAGTACGCAGCGTAGATGATAGAGTACAGCATAGCAGCGCATACTCGCTTATAGAACTCTCAATGGCTTTTAAATGGGAGAGTGCACAACGCAGCATGCTTGCTCGATCATAAGGGCGCGTTCAACGCGCTGATATTTTTAGTATCTCTGAAGAGAGATGTTTTGCGCGCTTTTCCCTAGCAGCAGACATTGTGAATGATGTGATGTATGATGTATAATGTAGCGTTTAGTATAAAACAATTTTTAGAAATTAACTCAATTAAAAATTTAATATTTTTTTACCTTGAGTATTTTTTGTAAAGAAAGGTAAAGCAGCGTATGCTTTTGCAAAAAAAGTGCATGTCGAAAAAATTTTTTAATTGTAAAACGTATATGTAATTTATTTTTTGTTTTAAATTTTGAATTTTGAATGAATGATGGAAAAACATTAACAATGATAATTTTAAATTGACGTACTACTAATGACTATTTTTTCTCTAATATCTTTGTGTAAAGGAAAAAAAATAGTAGAAAAATAAAAATAAACGTATTTTTAAGATTATATTTAACCAATTTATAATTAGTATGATTATAAGAAAAATTGAAGGTGAAAAAGCACCCAATGCAAATTGATATTCGGTGAGATGTACAAGATTTACCAACTTCATTTGTAACCGACACCACAATATTAATTGGCAATTATTATGAAAAATAAATTTTATGATTTTCAGGAAAATGTTAAATTCTTAGAATGTATTACTCATTTATATGTTTTTATTGAATTTATAAAATAAAATTCATTTACTTAAGTGAAATTTCGGAATTGAGAAAAAATGTAACACCCAACCCCGAAGCTTACGCGAACGACCAATCGCAAGTTTTTGTGTTTACCCCTGGCACACAGGCATTCATGAGCGATGATTCTACGTTTTGTTATGCACACAATAGCAAGAAGCACTGCTAGCAATCAGCTCGCTGCTATGCTCTACTCTATCATCTACGCTGCGTACTGCACTCACCCTTAAGGATCTCGAGTACGCGGATGATATTTGTTTGCTGGCCCACAGACACCAGGACCTCAAAAACATGTTAAACAATTTGGCAACAGAAAGTAGTTCAGCAGGCTTAAGGCTAATTCGACTAAAACCAAATAAATGTGTGTAAATGAAAACACCCTGGAACGCACAGCGCTGAATAACCGTGACGTGAAACTGATAGATAAATTCTGCTACCTCGGTAGCAAAATTACCGAAAATGGCGGTACAGAAGAAGACGTCAGTTCCAGAATAAATAAAGTAAGAAGCGCATATGCATGCCTGTTTCACATGTGCAGATCAACGGAGATCTCAATTAAAACCAAATTGCGGCTGTTCAACTCCAACGTTAAGGCAGTTCTTTTGTACGGTTGCGAAACATGGAATGTCACCCAATTCATCACGTTTGAGTTGCAAAAATCTACTATTACACACCGACATTCAGGAGTCACAGTAGTTGATGCTTTAACTCGACACTTCCGATTCTAGCAACGAAGCACAACGATGTCCCAGAAGTAGCGGATAGAATCAGAACTTTCACCATCAGTCAGTACCTCATCAATATCCCACAAGTAACACGAGGTAGTGCACAAGTAACATTCTCTCGAGTCACAACGTCCAAGCGAAGAAAAGAAGTCCAACATTCATCTCGACAACCGCCAACAGAAGAGCACACCTTATCATATTGAACTTAATTAATCATTATAACTCTTCATCGTATTTAAAATTAATCGATTTGTTTATGACGTGAATTAAAATAAATAATTTAAGGGAAGGTTGCAAGTTTCCAGGTGCCCCGTTATTCCCTTACAAAGCTCCCGGCAGCAGACCTAGAATAATAATGTTAAATTTTCAATAACAATCAACACTTCTATTTAAAAGGTCTAACACCGAAATAAATCAAAGCCGAGTTGAATGGAGTTCATGGGGTACATCTGCTCCTTTACTTGCGAAATAGAGTGAATATAATAAGTAAAATTATTCGACAATATCCAAAGTCAAAGGCAGAAAACCGTTTAGCAGTTTTTCAGTGGAATACGTTATAAGACCAGTTTGTGGCTAAAAATAAACCGTCAGAAAAGAAAAATGAGGTAATTTGTAATAAATTATCTTTTCCAATTAAAAGACGAACTTTAAGATTAAAGATTCATATTCAAAAACTCATTATAACTTGAAACTGGTTTCTTAAGTACCTACGAAATATTGAAGCTTCATAGCCACGAGGATGGTGCAAATTCAATTCAAACAGGAAACTCTATAGACGCTTTTTGGAAGTAAACAAAATCATGAAGATCCCAATCAACATAGGCCAGGGCTAGCTATCATACACCTATCGCAAACGTGAGAAAAATTCCCCTCCGAGAAATGCTTACGTTGCATCAATGAAGAGCTCCATACAACGCTTAGATGAATAGAAACAAACACATAAATGCCTTACAGGCAAAAAAAAAACAAAAACCCAAGTCGTTGATAAAGTTGCGAGGACGTCGGACTGATTGATCACAAATCTTACCTTACACAACAAAATATGATTGTTCACCTGAAATAATTGCTGCGCGCATGAACTAACAACAAGTCAGATATATCCACCACTGGATTATAAAATTCGTAGCGCAAAAGTGTATTGCCTCCGAGAGCGCGACAGTATCGCAATAACATACACAGGTAAACACATAAACCTGATAAAGGTTAATTCCAACAGGCCACCGTTGGGTTAATGGTTGAAGTCATAATGAGACGCAACGCAGTAGTTTGGTGCGGACGCTGAGGGGAAAGTGGAAACAAAAGGTGTAAATAAATACCATCTGTGCAGCACTATTAAGATGTTCATCCATGAATGAAAAAATTACTTTAATACATTGACTGATGACGATGTAACAGTATTATGCAGTCGAAAAGGGAAAACAAAAACTCACCTGAGAGTAGGTAGCATATGGACTTGGGAGGTGTTTTCCCTGAACAAATTAAGCGTGGCGTAATATCTTTTTTATTTTGTTGTGTAAAAGCAAACGTGCGATAACCACTGTACTTCAGAATCGAGATTATAATTAACAGAAATATGTTGACACTGAAAAATTGCACGACGAAAAAATATCAGAAATGAAATCAGTGAATTTTTGAAAACGTTTTTCGGGGCACACAGACAGAACTGTCGGGGTGTGAAAATGGGCAGAAACAGAATGTAGATAAAATGACGCTATCTTCTGGAGGGATGTGCCCCATTAGCGGGAATCCGAGAATATTTCCAATCAATATTTATCGGAATATTCCGCGTCAAGGCTAGTGATTGCGCAAACAATAAACTGTGAGTTTTATCTTGATCTGAAAAGTAATATCTTAGGCCTTTCAACAGATAAAAGAGAAGCGAAAAAGTTTTATTTCAATACAAAAAGAAATTTGTTGGTATTGATTGAAGTAGAGTTTTCGATTGTAGGCGATCACTGAAAAAAAAGAAACAAAAGAATTCAAAAATTTGCATTCGCTTTGTGCCGATCACTAACGGTTCTGAATCTCGGACTTTTGGTCCAATCTGTTATAGAATTTAGAGTCCACAAATGCTGAACGCAATGAACCCCTTAATCTCACCATTTTCAAATAATGTAATTTATTTTTTGAAGGAAATTGAAAAGACTTTGTACTACAAGTGGGCTTTTAGTAACTTTAAGACTTTTAAATCTGCAGAAGAGAACTGTATGCTATCCTTAAAGTCACTTTCAAAAGTAGATACTATAAGTGGGGATATATTTTCCCGTTTGATGGAGGAAAGGTCAGGGTAGTGCGATGGATAAAATTATTGGCATCCATATACGAAGAGTAATCTCAATTAGAGCGCCACACAATTTGCAGAAATTTGCCTCTCAGGCGGCCAAATTCATTGAGACCGCCATAGACACTTATGCCTAATCTCCAATGGGAAAACCAACCACGCACCAGTTGGCTAAATTAGCTGCAAAATGCGTTCACACACATTTCTATCAATGTAGATATGAAATGTCAGAAATTTCTGTCTTGTTTTTTAATCGGGAATGCCACGCAAAATTATGGATGAAATAAATAATTTACAAACATTAGCTAAACAAGCAGCACTCCAATTAAATGTCATTTTCACTTTTTGTGTTGTCATATTTTTTGGCGCGATATTGAAATTAAACTCAAACTCAAATTGGAGTGCTGCTTGTTTAGCTAATATTTCAACTTAAGGTAATTTATGCCTTCATATTTGACATTTTTCTGTACTAAATTGTTTAGAGCCACTGCAAAAAGACCGCTGAATTTTATGTGGCAACTCAAATGGTTTAACTAACACATTCGGAAAGTTACATAAGTCAACCAAAACACAATGAGAAGGAGTAGGTAGCAGCATTTTGTTGGTTGGTTCGTGGTTGGTTTTCCCATTGGAGATTAGGCTTTATCCGCTACATTGATAAAAATGTCGACGCAAAAGAGGTAGAGAAACTACGGCTTCGCAAGGCAAGGCTACGCTGATGACAACGTGATAACGATTCAGGGCAAGAACAACAAACGGTGAGGCGTAATCCTAAATACCCACTCTCCTCAATATGTTAGCAAAACACAGTTGAAGCTGAGGCATAGTTGTTAAAAAAAAGTATAACGTATTGCCTGCCTATATATTTCAAGTGGAATAAGTACCTGTTCCAATGCAGCCATATAGGCTATATTAGAACCTTCTATCTTTGCATATCAGAGTCTGAAAAGGTACTCAGGCCAGTGGATTGCGACTGCATATGACCAATGCTTTAAAGCCGGGCGACCTGGTTGGTCATTTAAGTATCCTAAGTGATACGAATTTTAAATAGTTGACTAGGTGCTTTGACATGAAAGCAGTCAAGTTACATTTTGACAAACCATTTTCAGTGAATATCGGTAGTCGCAATGAATATATGTCTATCAAATTTTCGTATTCCGGACCTACGTCCTGGTAAACAGACTGCTAGAAACTAGATTTAGGAGTTGGACTTGGCGTCTATGCTCGCAGATGCCATATTGCTTAGGCACTTGTCACAGCCATAGTTTTACAAGCTAAGGTGATGTCCAAAGAAGAACCTACCAAATAACGTGTCTCCGGAGGCAAAATGCGCTTTACAATAATTATCTCTTCAGACAGTCAGGTCGCTCTACAGAACTAAAGATCGATTCCAAAATTGTCTGGAATTGTATTCATGTACCCAGTCCTCCCTTTTTTAAATGCTTATGCCTAGCCAAAACGGATGTTTACTCAGTATTTATTGGATCAGAACCGACCACTCGAATGACTCTTCATAATTGACAGAAGTAAGTTCTTAGTCTCGCAAGACTGGATGGTGTTGATAGCGACGTTGTGGTACAGCATGCCTTATACTTAGGATACGGAATAGGTGGATAGTACTCGAGTAAATACTCATGAGTAGAATCGAAAGAAATTTACTCAATGAGTACTTTTTACTCGTTCAAAAATTCAAATGAGGCGAGGTGCTTTTGTAATGCCAAAAACAACCAAATTAAAAAAAGAAAGAAAATAAATACTAATGAAGAGCTTTTTTACGAGTTTACTTCTAATATGCTTTTTAATGTTCGTGTTCGGCCGAACATTCGGTTAGTTTGCCGAATAATTACCGAAAAATTAAATAGTATTATTTTAAGATTTAAATGTGTTAAAGAGGCTTTATTCTGGAACCCTACAAAGGTAGTATTTGCAAATGAAAAAAGCACTACATTGTGTAATCATTATTTAATCACAAAATCAAAAATTAAAAAAATTACCGACTCATTTACAAATCCACACATGGGTCGACAGAAACGAGACCGATTTGAAAGTAGATTGCAACTGGTCGCGTGCGACTGTTCTGGCCGATCGGAAGCAATTTTAGTTGCGTGGTAGCACTTGTATATGGGTCATGCTACGATAAGAGGTTTTGAGTTCATAGAGGATGCGGCCAAGGGGAAAAGTTGGAGTTTTTTGATTAATCACATATAATACGATTTTAGTCTCTTTTATGTACATATTCATGTTCGGGCAAGTCACTTTATCCATATTTAGTTACATTTTAGAAGGCCAGGGTAAATACAGCAGGCAGGGTAGAGACACTTTTTTGGATCCTCAATGTTCAATGACACCTGATGGACACGCAAAGAACCAGGGAAAGTCTTTATGTGTTTTTTGGCACTAACAAGCAAAGCGTCTTTCTGTCAATAAGGAGACCATTGACGCTAGGACAGCATCTGATAATTCGCTCAGAGATGCTATGTCACGGCCACTACCTACCAATCGGTCTGCTGATCTCTTACAGACAGCACCGATACCATCAGAAGCCCCTTACCATGTCCGGCTTCATGGTAATTCCAAGTAAAGCATATTAAGTTTGGGGGAAATTCTGTCAAATGAGTAACAAGGTAGTAAAACATATATTTGTTGCGGTATTGTGTCACAGGTCCATCGCTCCAAAAATGCAGGTTTGCCATTTCGGCTGGCAAGCTGTTCAAAATTGGCTGTAAGTGAGCTCATATAGCTGGAGGTGAATGTAACAAATTTTGTGACGTAGATCAATAGCATGTAACCTTTACTTCACCTGATGCCTCTTCTTTTGTATAAGTTACATCCATGTGCCCAATTTATCTGTTGACCTGAATCTCCGAAATGGAATGCTCCATACTTCTTTAGAAGTTATTTAAGTTAGTTAAGTTATCTGAAGTAGTTTGCACAAACATCTTATGATCCACATTGTCTCCCCTGGTCAATGAGTATATCCCCTGGTAGTTATCTTGCCAGGGGAAATACGGCAGGGGAGAGACGTTTTCGTGACAAATTTAAAATTTTTAACTGACATAACTTAATATTGAGTTAATAATATATCACACCTCCACTATTACAGTATTGTTGAATTTAGGCAGTAAATACAAAAAAATAAAGTTAATTTTATAAATTTTACGACTGACCAGGGGAGGGACACAATCACCTTGCGAAACTACTGCCACGCACTGTCGCGTGCCCCAACTAACAAATGACAGCGATTTAACGGCTCCTGTGTTTAGTGTTACAAACTTCTAATTGATACGCGTCCGTGAGCGCTATTTAGAATATGGCCATCTAATACTTCTGTTTACATTAACGGGCCAAAATTCGCCAGGGGAGATACACAAAAAAGCGGGACAAAAAATAAGTTCGAAAATTATTGCAAATAAACAAATATTTTTGTATTTTCCCTTTATAATACTTAAATATACTTGTTTAAGTTTGTGCTAAATAAACTTTAATTTAACAACGGCGACAAAGAAGGTATATACAGTCTGCATGTTTAACTAAAAACATTAAAGGGACAGGCCAGGGTAGAGACTTTTTCAGACTTAAATTTGCAATTTCAGGAAAATGTACTATAATTGTGCATTTAATCATAGTGGTATTTCTAGAATGCATTAAGATGCTGTGATTTATCGCATAAAATGACAACATGTAGAATAAAAATGCTATTTTATAATGGATGCCGTACACATTACCTCTTATCGTAGAATGACCCATATATCAAAGTTTATTCAACAAAATCTTCGTGAGCATAGAACACCGACGTCTGGACAAAGGTTTCATTTTGGTTGCAAACTAGTTGTGAGCGTGATTATTGTGAAACCAGTTTGAAACTGGTATTGCAAATTCGACTCATGTGCGGAGGGCCTTAATGTTTATGGAATTGTCATTTCCTAACATGCTCTAGTCCCTTATTTTTTGGCGATACCTCTATCACGCGACAAATTGCAATAAAGGAAAGAGCGGCGCATCGAGTGAGCGAGCCGAGCTAGCGCGAAGTGCTGGCGGGGTGCGCGCGGAGCATGTAAAGAGGGGTGGGCGTGCGCCGCCACTCGCAGAGCGCCTCGCCGACCTGTATGACCCTGTTTACTGCGCAAAAATGAACCGAATAATTCGACCGAATGTTCGGTTCGATACACTTTTGACCGAATATTCTCCCGAATATTCGTATTCGGTTGAACCCATATTCGGCGAATCTCTAATATTTATATTTTACAATTCCACCTCGCCTAATTTCAAGTTGGAAATTTTGCTACCGCAAAAGAACTAAGAAATGTCCCTCCAGTACGTATTTACAGTCTCGCCGCATCTCATTTCATGTTGGAAATTTCACTTCTTCAAAAAAAGCAAGAATTGTCTCTCCAGTACAAAATTTCACTCCCTCTAAAAATGTAAGAGTTGTCTCTTCAGTACAAAACTTCACTCCCTCGAAAAATGTAAAAATTGTCTCTTCAGTACAAAATTTCACTCGCTCGAAAAATGTAAGAAATGTCTCTCCAACCAGTTCGTATTTACAATCTCAGCCGTGTTTTTTTAATATAGTTCTTCCCTATACAAATCTGAAAACCCAGGTTTTATCGAGGTCTCTATCCAGGTTTTGGGAAATTTCAAAATTTCCCTTTCTTTTCGGAGTGTAGCATACTTACCGTCTCTCGGAAAAACGTCATTTAAAATAAAAACAACAGGGAAGTGACGAGAGCAAATTTGTAGCAAATTGTTTCCTCATGCCTACAAATTTGCTCTCGTCACTATTATTTAATAATTTATTTTTTAGAAACTTATTTATTATTTTCTAGAGGGGAATTCGTGCAATTTTAATATATTTAAAGCACTGAAGATGGCGCTTAGTATAATTTCCCTTGTCGTTTTTTTAATGAACTCGATAGAAGAACTATATAGTTCATTTGGATATTTCACAGCCGCAAAAGAAGGAAGAAATGTCTCTCCACTACGTAATTTACAAACATACCTCGCTTCATTTATCTCGATACACGCTCATATACGAGTAGGACATTATTTTTGAACCGGGACATTTAAAAAAATTGAGGCCTCAGTACAATTTACATCGTGTAAGGGACAAATGTACTGCCTCGTATAACCGGACTTACCTGTGACCTGCCTTAGCGTATGCATTACTCTATTTCTGTCTGGGGCAGATTACAAAATACTTTTGTAGCTTACATGGGATATAAATTCAAACTTATAAAAGCTCTTTTACATCCCAAACGCGAAGTTAAAATGCAAATTGCAACTCTTTTGCTTTGGGACGTAAACCGCCTTAAACTCTCCTTAATTGACGCACAAAAATACATATATGTATGTGTAAAGCAGTGGCGGTTCGTAAGGTTCAGGATAAGGGAAGCAATGCGTAAGGCGTCAAAGCTAATGTACCCCGCGAGCGATAAAAGTAAAGGTATCGGCGGCTTTAATTAGAAAAACTGAAAAATAACAAATTTGAAAACGAATTAAGTAATTAACCCCATGCAAAAAGTAGAAACCCGTACTACCAATCTATATTTTTTTATTTTAATATAATAAAAAATAATATAGTAAGATATACATACAGTGGCGAACAGAAGTCATCCAATTTGCCCGTCGAAGAATATTGGTATGAAATATCTAAGATAAAAAATGCAGTAGGAGAGTTTTCATTCGAAAATCTTTGTAAATTTGTTTCTGACTTGTAGTGTTATAGTGCTGCAGCCGAGTGTGCATTTTCGAAACGCAATAGGATTAAAAAATAAAAAACAAACCGCTTAGGCACAAACAGTAAGCTTTATTATGGCTGCAGATGAACTACGAAATCACATTAAAACCCACATACTTTACGTTGATTATGGCAATATAATATAAATACGGCAAAACAATGAATACTCTTAATGATAAAATATATGCGTAAATGTTCATAGTGTTAATGGGGTATTTTTACTGACATATAGATATGGACTGCTAATTGACAACTTTCAATGACACCATTTTTCTCCAGAAGAAGAAGACCTTTTCTATGTAAACAATAATTTTTTTTCGAATTTAGAGGAAAATAAGTAATAAGATGTAAATATGTTATAATTGAAATAATTTTCCATCATTATTTTTTATTTAGTAGCGGTGTTTTTTCATTAAATAAATGTATTTTTTTTTAAATATATGAGGGTTCTTTCCCTATGTTTAACGAACTTTTTAAAATAACGAAAGTTGAGAAAGAAGAAAAAACTCTATAGCTGTCTAGTTTTTTCTAATTATGTTTATATCGCTGACATGCACTGAACTGGTTTTTATTTTAAAACCGATTAAAGTTCATAGGATTTTAACCGGGGAACGAGACAACGATAGTTTTTGGTGCCACTTTTTTGTATGGGATTTTGCTTATTTAGCAGTCCATATCTATATGTCAGTGGGTATTTTAAAATTGATTTGAAATCAAAAAATTTACTACCTCATTTTTCAAAAAGGTAGTAGATTCTGCTACTCTCAAAATTCATCTTGCACTTTAGTATTGCCGCTCTACCGCTCTCCGCTCGTATCGTGGCCCAGGCTTTATTCTTTGTATACAGTAGTATGAATTGTACATTTTATATAAAAAAATCTGTACATTGCTTGCTTAGTGTTTCCAGATGAAGAAATATATTAAGATTTTGTTTTTGATTAATCTTAATATATTTAAATTAATTTTTTATGAAGTTGCCTATTTGGTCAAGGGAAGCAGTGCTTCCTTTGCTTCCAAAGAGGAACCGCCACTGGTGTAAAGCGTTTATATGGAAATCACGACTGCGAAGCTTGAATTCTGACTTGAATGTAAATTGTATATACTCGCTTCTACCACATAACTAATGATATTAGTAAAATTGCTCGGTCAAAAGTATGATATGAGTAGAAGCGAAAGCCAAATACTCATATGAGTGAAGCGTCGAGTACCAATTCCGTATCACTATGTAGTTATGTAGTAAGCTAAGCTCGCAGTATAGAAAAAACTTAATAGTCTGAGAATGTCATTTAAAGTGGGGGTAAACATTAAGTTTGAATTCTTGGATCTTGTATGGCTTGGGAAATACTGCTCGACTAAAGGCCGATTCACACACATCAGTCACGTCACGTCTCAGTTACGTCAGTTCCGAGAAGCACAGTCACAAAACATATGCTTTCTTTTAAAGTTAATGGCACTGTCTACACTGAGCCGCCGCCGCACAGTGGTTCAGAATCCCGAAAACCTGGTCAAAAGTCCCAAAATGAAGTATTTTTTTAGGGACTTTTCACTCGCCAAATAATAGTAGTTAAGCCCTTAGCATCACAATTAACTATTAAAAGTAAGTAGATTTGCCAGGAATCCGTTATATTTCATTCTGAAAGTGGGCGTCTCGCGACTGAAATTTCGTCTCCGCTAACTAAGAAAAAGTATTCCGCATTCAAAGCGCTGTGGAATTTTTGTTTTTTAGTGCAGTGTAACAGTAAGACATGGATTTTTCTCTTGAAAGTGAGTATAATTTTATAACGTGACTAAACGAAATCTTTATTGCAAATTACGATAACTGTTAACAAGGTAAGTTGCAATAAATTTATGTGGGCGCGCTTCAGATAACTCTGTTAAAATAGGTGATAAGTCGAGAGTTCCGCAAGGTACCGCTTTGATACTGGTCGCATATTGTCCAGTATACATTTCTGCTTAAAATAAAAAAGAAACTAGTTGCACCTTCCTGAAAAATATACAATAAAATTTTTCTTCCTATTCATAATAAATAATTTTATTTTTCAGGAACTCTGAAGTCAGTCATCTTTTTACAAAGAAAAGATATTTTCTTTCTCGTAAAGAACAATTTAAAAGATAAATTTAGTATTATTGAGCATCAGCGCCCTCGAAAACCCCCATATAACGAGTTTCATGAAATTTAGCTGATTATAAGCAAAATCGTCCGCCATTTTAGAACCGCCATTTTGTTTTTTGAAAAATTGATAGCGGATTCTTAATCAGCGCCCTTAAAAACCACAAGTACGAAATTTCATATAAAAAAACTACTTTTAGATGCTAAAAAGACTTTTGACACAGACTTAACTATCTGTAATACAGATGTTCCGCTTCATACAAAATTTTGGCACCAGCAAATTGCTGGGTAGGATTTATAATAAATCCTAAGGCGAAGCTTTAGGATACACATTCCACAAAGCTCTCCGCGCATTTCCCCAAGTTCTCTGTTGATAGACAAAGGAAGAGAGGAAGGGCAGGGTGGCTTCGGAACTTCGTTCCACACGGACGAAATGTATTTTTTCGCCTGATCCACCCCTCACTCACTTTGCCCTATCAGTCAGGCAGCAGACGAGACAATTTTTTATGCTCACGCGCAGGATGGATTTTTTTTCATAGCCATTATAGCAGGTCACGATTTTGTTTTTTTCTTGTTTTCAGGCATATGAATATTTCTCCAATGAAATGGAATATTGTTTTTAGATAACTTTTCATGTTCAAGGCCATTTCGCATTTCCCGGTCTTTGATAGTTGTTCCCGGCCTAAGATTTCAGGTGCGCATAATCTATTTGATTTGCATTTGATTAGCCAAGGGCTCAGGCGCAGGGCACCGCCGCGCCGGATGGATTTTTTAATTTCCAAATTTTTAATATGGTTATTTGAAATGGTGAATTTTCGCAGGTCGAAGGTCATGATTTTGCTTTTTTGTTGCATGCAGGCATATTATTTTTCCGATAAAATGGAATATTCTTTTTAGATTACTTTTCGTATTTAAGGCATCATGCTACATTTTGTTTCCGGCCGTAGATTTCAGATACGCGAAATATAATTTATACTTCGGAATCGAATAAAAAAAATGTTTTACAAATTAAATTTATGCCTTTATTTCTTGAGTTTATAAAATTGGCCAACTCTAACTTAATTCTATATTAATTATGCACCTAGCAGGTGAAGGCTAATTATGCTGATTTCTAGATTCCTATAGATTGTGAAAATCTTTATGGGTCAACCGTCTAGACTACCGGATCTGGATCTGGAGCATGCAATATGAGCTTCCTAATTGGGTCGGTCGTAGGACATGGGGTCATCGTGAGAATATACTAATGTACGTAGGGCTAAGAGGCGGTATCGGTAATTCACGCGACATAATCGATTTTATTGGTTGAACTTAATTTGGGTTCCGGTCGGTGGAAGTAGATCGCTGGGTTTTCAGATCATACATATTCGGTTATTGTTCTGAAAACAAGGTTAAGGATTCAAGTTCAATATATTGTTTGGATGTGACAAAGTCTACAACTTTTGTTTTCATAATTAAACACATAGGTCACATTACTAATTCTTATTAATAAGTTTCAATATTAATTTTCGTATATATGTATGTATTTATAAGTGGGGCTCCAGACCTAACCTAACCTAATAATAAGTATTTTAAGGTGGGGTAGGTATGGGTTTTTAAGAAAAAAACAGATTTAATAAGGAAAATAACTGAAATTCTTAAGGCAAATTTCTAAATTCAGGGAAATTTGTAGATATTGAATAAGCTTTATATTGATTTATTATTGTTTTGGAGCGAATTTAAGGGTAAGTTGTTGGGATCACCTTTCTTCGATTAAGGGGTAATATCACCTTGTGACTTTTTTTATTGACTTAAACACCCCATAAAGTATCCAAGAATATTACAAAAATTCGATTATGAGGGGATCAAAACTTTAACTTCAAATATGTAGGCTCCACGTTTTCCAAACTGGGCGTACCAGTAGCTTCCTCAATTTTTATCAGTTTGACTTGAAATTATAACTGCAAGTTTAAAACAATATTTTCTAGTGAAAGTCGTAGGACTTTTTTGATAAATTGTTTTTTAAAGATATTATAAGGAAAAAAAGTTCAAGTTAACCCCTTCTTCTGTAAATCAATTTTTCGAAAAAATCCTACGACGTTCGCTAGATTTTGGACTATATTTTAAGAAATTTTTTGGTTTTGTGTTTGGTTAAAAATTGTGGCCCATGTCGACCGTCCGTGTTTATTTTCCTCGCGTGCGCTGCTGTGCCGCCATTTTGTATCGTAAAATTAAAATAAAACATGTTTTTTGTAGTTAAAGACTAGTACTTTCATATGCACAAAACCTAATATCTCTATCTGTCCTAGCGTTCGTGGTACGTCTCAGAAAATCACGTGAAATTTAGTTAACACAAGGTTAACACAAATTAACCAACGAATGTTGCGGTTTCATCAAGAGTCTCGAATTTTCCTTTCAACAGCCCATTTCTCAAGGACGCATCCTACTAAAATATAAAATATTCTTTTATGATGTCGTATAAGATTTATCCCGTTAATCCTTTTACTGATACCAAGCATTTGAAAATAAGGTAATTATTCAGATTAACCCCTACCACTCCGATGACCTTGAAATTGCAGTATGTTGTAGTATTTGTCATCCTGAACAAGAGTATACAAAATATCTATGTATGTTGGGCGCGGAAAAAATAACTAAGCAGTAGTCACAATCCTAGTTAATCCAACCACCTATTTCCTAAGAAAGACCATCGTGAAACATTCGTGGTGTGTGGTTGGATTAATAACTACAGCCCTGTCTTCTATCTGAATAGAGTTCTTCGTGAAACATTCAGATGAAGAGCTGTGAAAATTTTTGCTTTACGAACTTAACCCCTACCCTCTCTTTCTTTTTTTTCGATGAGCATGGGCTTTTTACCGACTGAACAGGCGGATTTGAGCGATAGAAAATATGTCTTCGATGTAAGGTTTTTGTTACATCAGAAATTTCCACCAGTTATGTATCATGTCAAGTCAAACTACAAATCTAATTTTCGATGACTTCCCTAAAGCTAATGAAAAGAAGAGCGCAAAGAAAATGATCTGCCGCAATATCATTTACAGAATCGATGGTGCTAATTGCCTCGCAAGATAGTTTCCTAGCAAACTCCAAAAACAAGAACCGGCCTGTATCTATTATTGTGCCTTAGATTACCGTTGTCTAAAACCGTCTAGAATCTCCATCTTGCTGCTGGGAAAACCCCTTTCAGACGATATGTTATTCCTGCACGAGATGAGTAGTTATGACACCACTTCTGCTTTTTTAATTAGGCGAAACTGAAACTTCTGAAAGTCCTGCAGAACAACGATGACTTGCAACCAGTTATTGATGTTTTCAAAGACCCTCATCCAAGATTGCCAAAGCAGGAAACGTGTTTCTCATGGCTCTGTATGGGAAAGGACATGAGTTGAGCCTGATAAAGGCAATGTATCTTAATCGTACAAAAGTAAAACGACCATCGCCTCCCTACCACCTGAAGTTGCTGCTCGACAACATTCACTGAGAGTTTACCGAGAGGAAAAAGGAGACAAGGACGACCATAGGAAAGATATGTAGACGGCGTCGAGGAAGACATAACACAATTACGAATAAGAAACTGGAACTGGAGAAACTGGAGAGAGACAATCATGGAGGCGAACGCTGGAGGAAGCCAAGCCCAACAATAGGCTGTGCTTCAATTGCTGCTTGATATTTAAACCCGTATTCCGTGTAGCCCCGTGACACGGTATCCCCGTGCACCAGTAAAGATAGCCGCTTGTTTTAAAAGGCTGTTAACGATTATTTGCCGTTTTTGCTCCTATTAATGTTCATATCTATTAGTTTAGTATGGATGGATATAAAAACTATTTATTTTTTCTTTCCTTAAAAAATAAGGGTTAAAAAATAAACATTCGCAACAGTATTGAATATCTCGGAAAAGAAGAGGACATAAAGTACTTTGAAGAGAAATTTGGCGTATCCCCTAGAATTTTCTGCGTACCCACGCGTACTGTACTTTGGTGACCACTGGTCTAGACGGTTCAGCCATGAAGATTTTCACAATCTATGGGAATCTAGAAATCAGCCTAATCACCCATCACTAGGTGCATAATTAATATAGAATTAAGTTAGAGTTGGCCAATTTTATAAACTCAAGAAATAAAGGCATTTTAATTTGTAAAACATTTTTTTTATTCGATTCCGAAGTATAAATTATATTTCGCGTATCTGAAATCTACGGCCGGAAACAAAATGTAGCATAATGCCTTAAATACGAAAAGTAATCTAAAAAGAATATTCCATTTTATCGGAAAAATAATATGCCTGCATGCAACAAAAAAGCAAAATCATGACCTTCGACCTGCGAAAATTCACCATTTCAAATAACCATATTAAAAATTTGGAAATTAAAAAATCCATCCGGCGCGGCGGTGCCCTGCGCCTGAGCCCTTGGCTAATCAAATGCAAATCAAATAGATTATGCGTACCTGAAATCTTAGGCCGGGAACAACTATCAAAGACCGGGAAATGCGAAATGAAGCGAAATGGCCTTGAACATGAAAAGTTATCTAAAAAGAATATTCCATTTCATTGGAGAAATATTCATATATGCCTGAAAACAGGAAAAAAACAAAATCATGACCTGCCATAATGGCTATGAAAAAAAATCCATCCTGCGCGTGAGCACAAAAAAATTGTCTCGTGTGCTGCCTGACTGATAGGGCAAAGTGAGTGAGGGGTGGAGCAGGCGAAAAAATACATTTCGTCCGTGTGGAACGAAGTTCCGAAGCCACCCTGCCCTTCCAGAGAACTTGGGGAAATGCGCGGAGAGCTTTGTGGAATGTGTATCCTAAAGCTTCGCCTTAGGATTTATTATAAATCCTACCCAGCAATTTGCTGGTGCCAAAATTTTGTATGAAGCGGAACATCTGTATTACAGATAGTTAGGTCTGTGCTTTTGACCAGGTTGTCGGGATTCTGTCAAGTCAAGCTCATCGCCGTCACCGAACCGTCAATTTCAGATTTCTCGGAACTGACGTAATTGAGACGTGACGTGGCTGATGTGTGTGAATCGGCCTTAAGAGCCCAGGCCCGCCAGACCTACGTCATTTTCTTAAAGCTGATATTTCGTATATTCATAGTGTGATACGCAGTTAAGAACGTATGCACACTCGCTAGCCCGGAGAATGCGCCCTTTTGAATAAAGAGGGGTTGGGGGGTAAAAAAAGGGTTAAAATTAAAAAAAAAATCGGTCGCTGCGTATGTAGGCTCTATTAGGGCTAAATAACCGTTAAATACTGGTGGCGGAAGTTTTTGACCATTTGCACCCTCCCCAAGTCACCCGTTGCCGTTTCACCCCTCACACTCCAGCAAATGGTCAAAAATTCTAGTGCTCGGTACGCAGCATTCTTACGTTCAGTTACCAGCTTGCATTTATTATCGAACCAGTCGTTCCGATCTCTACGACTTCTGCCTAAGATGGAATGACTATTTTTAGTCATCTCTCATCCTCATCCCCAGGACTTAAGGTGAAACCCCAATGTAGGCTTGGCTTGCTTGAACTTGGTGAGCTTTTCAGGTACCACGTGCCAAAGCAAAACAAGCCCAACAAGCCAAAGCAAAACAAACCCAAATACACGCTTTGCTTTAGTTACTTTACAGTTTGCTTTTCATGAGCACAGGAACTAGAAATAGTACACGAAAGAGGTAAGAGGTATGAATTTGGACATTATTGTTTCATAAAAAAAAATTTTTAAAAACCTGCTTCAAAAAAAACCAATACCGCGATGCACAAAAAAGGATGAAATAATTGTTGGTAGTTCTTTACAATACTAATCCAATCAGAATGGATTTAGAAAGAAGAATCACTTTTGAAAAAATATTTTTGTAATTCTTTACAACATTAATCCAATCAGAATGGATCTAGAAAGAAGAATCACTTTTGAAGACGGTGCTAACACCTGTTTTCGGGGCGATGTATTAAGTGCATAAGGTTAACAAAGAAATGAAAACAATTTTCGAAGCAAGATTAGTGCAATGAAAGTCAACCTGGCACCGTCTTCAAAAGTGATTCTTCTTTCTAAATCCATTCTGATTGGATTAGTACCTATTCTAAAGAACTACCAACAATTATTTCATCCTTTTTTGTGCATTACGGTATTGGTTTTTCTTTGAAGTAGGTTTTTAAAAATTTATTTGATTTTGTTCTTTTTAGTCCGTTCATTTTTTTTCGGGCCAATTTAAAAAAAATTATTTATTACGATAAGTATAACACGCCGTCGTCGAAAGGATCGAGGCAGTAGCTAAATAGTTTTTGCAATAATGTATTTGCGTACTTTCGGAGTTATTTAATAAAAAAGTTTATTTAGTATGAGTATGAAACAAAATTCCCCGAATGAAATTAAAAAACAAAATTTAATCAAATTTATTGTGAGAATATAAAGTCGATTGAAAAAAAAATGCAGCAGCCCGGAGAATCGAACTCGGAACCCTTGAACGAGAGGCAGGTATTTACTCCCTGTGCTACGAGAGAGTTTTACTATATACTGGCTAAATATGTACATAAGTCATATCCGAAATTCGGCTAAATAGTTCTCCAATTCAAAGGATAATACTCTTACAGTGTACATTCGTATGCATGGAATTTCTCACCGAAGAGTATGTAATAATTCTTTACAAGATTAATCAGAATGAATTTAGAAGAGAAAAAAAGAAAAAAAGTCGAACTGTCCGATCCGGGGTTTGAACCCGCGATAACTAGTTCGGTAGACTTTTACGTACACGCTACGCCAAGTCCCTCTTAAGTATTTGGTGACAATAAAGAATTTTGTGATACCTTTGAAAATAATTCTATCTGTTCAAGGTGTACTAATTTTACCAGTTTTTTAAGCCTACCTTCGAACTCCTTTTTCAGAATTTAAAAAAAATTGCATGGGACCACCGTGGGAAACTACCCTATAAGCAAAAAGAGAAAAAAGCAAAAAAGTTATTGCGTTACAAAGTTATGCGCGAACAGGACCAAAAAAAACATTCATACCTACGCGTCGAATTGATAACCTCCTCTTTTTTGCAGTCGGTTAAAAAGAACAAAGGATGGAATGTAAATATCTATTGTTGTGTAGAGTGATTAAGAAGCACAAATGGTTTATGGCATTAACTGTTCAAACATTTACGAGAAATTTGTTAAAATGGGATATAGAAATAGTTGTCTCAGATTAATTTTGAACTCTTAAATATTTATAGTTAATGTTATTCCCAAAAAAATAATTTCTTTATGAAATAAATTTTCTCAAACCTCTACTAGGCCAGTGCAGATACCTTTTAAAAAGGCAAAAATGATAAAAATTATTAACAGCATGAAAAATGTTGGAAAGTGAAGGGAATATAGCGAGCCAACACCAGAAAAATAAATTCAAGTCGATCTGAGTTACGAGGGTGAAATAGGGGTAACTTTAAGGGGTGAAAAAGGTTTTTCACGATTTTCAGAGAAACTAACATCCTATCAAAAAAAGTTAAATATAGGAGTTGTGGGTAATAAAAAGATCTACAACTTTTGTACAAACCCTTTTTTCACATAACCTCAAATTTCCGAGAAAAATCGAAAAAACTAGTTTTTTGTTTTTGATTTTTATCTCCCTTAAAAAAATTGTTTTTTCGCGAAATTTTATGGAAACTTACCTTTTTGTGTCCCAAACACGCTGTATTTTTTTTGAATTAAAATATTTCTTTTTACGTTTTATTTTGAATTTACTTAAACCTAAAAAGAGACCTCATTTTCAGCCGAAAATGCCCATGTTCTAAAAACATTTTTTTCAAATATCTAAGGGTTTTTTCTTTTGGTGAAAGGTCTAGTTTCAGATAGTGTAGAAAAATTAACATGACTATGGACAAGTGACTTTCCGTGTTTTGCAACCACACAAAAGAACTGCCTTAACGTTGGAGTTGGACAGCCACAATTTGGTGTTAGTTGAGATCTCGGTCGATCTTTATATGAGAAACAGGCATGGATATGCGCTTCGTGCTTTATTTATTCTGGAACTGACGTCTTCTTCAGCCATTTTCGGTAATAGTACTACCGAGGTAAGAGAAGTTATCTACCAATTCCACGGCACTTATCCGCTTTTCTTTAATTTTACTCGGATTTAACCTTAAGCCTGGCGAACTAGTTTCTGTTGCTAAATAATTTAACATATTTTTGAAGTCCTGATATCTGTGGGCCACCAAACAGATATAATCCGAGATCCTTAAGGCGATCTAGCTTGATCCATTGTATGCCAGTCACCTGTCTACTATCTAGAGCGCTGACAAGAATGTCATTTATTACTGTAAGAAAGAGTAATGGCGAAAGTAGGCATCCCTGTCATACTCCTGAGCTCGCAACAGAGTTGTCGGATAATTTTCCATTGTGGAGAACTCTGTATTTGGAATTGTTGTAATGAGCTTTTATTAATACTATTATTTTGTCCGGCCGTCCACGTTGTCGTAGAACCTGCGATATAAAGGTCCTACTAACTGAGTCGAACGCTTTCTCATAGTCTATGAATGCATGGTAAAGGGGGGGGGGGGTTCGTAATTCAGTAGACTACTCCACTATGATTCTCAGGGGCTTAATATGATCCATGCAGGAGCGTGCCCTGCTGTCTTCTAAGCTTTCGGTCTATTGCCTCTCTTATCCTAGAAGTAGTCTACAGCTCTGAATTTCGCGCACCCTCCAGTTTAGAAATGGGTTTATAACTGGAACAACTCGACTGTGGAACAACCCTCCACAGACAATATTCCCAAACTCATGCAACATCCAAGAGTTCAAACGCAGCATTTATAACCATCTGCTCCAACATCCCCTGACTCGATCTATCCTCTTTCTATCCTTCGAGCTAAGCTCATTACTAGATATGCAGACGGATTACGTAATATGGAAAAACTACTCTAGGCAACTAGAATGCATTCTTTACCAACTATGCAGTATTGTTACTGTTTCAGTATCACTATAGCAGCTGGACCTACCTCCACACGTCGAAATCGCTTAGTTCGTGCAAATTCGAATTTTGCCTGCGGTTCATCGCTCCATAAATTTACACCTAATTGCAAATGAAGACAAGCACAACTTCAACCTCCTAATATACCCTGACTGTAAGAAATTGCTAGAGAGTAATCCAGTACACCAAGCGTCGAAGATCATAGAAGTAAGTAATTCAGTAGGAAATAATAAGGAGACTTATCATATAAAAGGGAAGTGCACCCTAAAAGTGATGGGCTTTGTTTTATAAAAATAACTTTTCCACATTTGAGAAAACCACGGCCAAAGCGACGCTTTATTTCTCACAATAGAATATAAATCTCCAGATAAACTGGGCTGATTTCGAGTAGGGGATCCGTCACTTTTCTTTTTTTTCATTAATTTTCAAATTTCAATAACGGAGTGAACGGCACCTGCACCTTCAACCATGTCAGCAGAGAAACGAAAATAGCTGCTTTCTTCACTTTCCTCATTACGAATTCAGTGCAAATATAAAAGCCCACCTTCACCCTTCTTTGCTAATGAACATCAAAATTGCCAGCATTTCTCGACGCTACCGTTACCGTGGCGCTTGCAGGCTCAGATCTTTAACCTCTGGAAATTCTTGGTTGAATGACTGTACTCCGAAGTTCTAAGCAGATTTTCTCCGCCGAGGTAGCAATAGAGATGAAAGAAAGAATTTCTTGTTTACAGATCATTGCTGATAGTGGATGGCGAAATACCCCCTTCTTGGCTGCAGTTTCTGCACTCCTGGTAACAATGAACCTTTCCTCGCCCTGGCGATTAGGATTAGGAAGCCAGCCTCGATAACGCAGGGGTGGCTCTATGAGCAACAGGTGTTCTGGCCATTGTGCACGGCAGAGCAACGACGGCAGTTTTGCTGAACCGGTAACCACAGGGGACCGAAATAACAGGAAATGCGGGGACGACTTACCGATGGATGAGTTTCTGTTGCAGCCTGGCGCAGGTTTGTATCCGACTAATGAGAATGCACGTAATTCGAAAAACAAACACAAAATAAAAACTTTTCGCAAGAACTCAAGTAATAAAATTTCACTGCGATTTCCAAACTAAACTTTTCCTCCACAGTAATTAATTATTAAAAAACAAACTTTTCCCACTCAAGTAGTAAACACACAAGGCACCAATCAATTAAATCATTTTTAAGTGAAACTGAACTCTTTTCAAAGGCACTTGAATTTATTCAGGGAACTCACTCCACTAACGGCACTCACCGTCCACCCCGCAAGAAGATTAAACTTAGACTGGAATTCTGAAACCAACGAAGCCGCAACCAACTGGCAGGCAGCTGCGATGGAAAATTGGAAGTTTGGTTTGCTTGGATGTGGAAAAGAAGATAAGGCAGTGCTAGTTGCTGTGGTTATCAATTAGAAGTGGTACTCAAGACTGTTTGTTCATTTAAAACTAGAAAACGAATTCAACGCACCGGTAAGGTAAGAAATACTGATTGATTGATTTAATAAAAATAAAACCGATAAATGCAGTTTCGTTTTAATTTATTTAGCATAAATTATTTTATTACAGTGGCCATTGGGCGAGGCTTTTCCAAATGTGTAAGAGATGTCGCTCCTATCATTAAGTTGTGGAATTTGTCCTTTCGCTAACTCCGATTTGTTTCGGTGTTTTTAGTATTTAGCTGTATTTATTTATTTAGTTTTTCTGTAAAACCTTATAGTGTATGGGCAGGCTCAACGTACAAACAACCCAGCGGGAAATAAAGCAAGTGCTTCCACTGGAAGGTTTAGTAATGCGCTTCCAGAGTCTACGAATCGGAAGGAGGTTTGGTGCAAGCTGCGAATTCTCTTTATTCTTTGTAGATACATGACAATTCGCTGTGTCAGTTTTCGTCGGTCTTCGCAACGCAAGTGATGAGTATAGTGATTAGTGAAGTTATGTTATATTTAGTGTTATGTTATGTTTTTATGTTCTTTATTTAAATATCTGAATTTTCTTAATTTTTGTATTTACCTTAGGAATTTAAGTAAAGTTTTGTATCAGAAATCAAAGCATTGTTTTTCTTATATTTAATGCTCAAAGAAGAGAGAGGAACAATAGTTCACTTTCTGTTTTTAAGTATGAAACTCTCTCTTTAGATCTTTTCCTTCCTCTTCAATTCAAAAAAAGCTTAAAAGCTTCGTATATCCAAAGAGAACAATAATGGCAAGTGCTTCCCGCTGCATCCATTTAACACGCTTCAGAAGCGCGTTTAAGGAAAGAAAGGGGATTCGCATCTTTCTGATGACATCCCCATGTAAAATCACAATGAAGTGGAATGGAACAGGCAAGCACTCCATGCTTCCAAAGAAGCGCATTAACTGCCGTGTGGAAGCGCTCTTCTTCCCCGCTGGGAAGTTTGTCACAAACACTGTGGGACATGTTTGTGCACATACTATGGATACTTTGTTATGCTTCAGCCTGTTTAACGATCAAGTGAAAATTTAAAACTATAAATAAAATATAAATTTCCCTAACGCTTAATTATTGTGGGAAACGGTTAGTTAAGTATGCAGTGATGTAAACGTGTTTGTGTGTGTTCAGATAGAGATGACTCTGCAGTTCGTTATTTTTGAAACTGACCCAAACTCATCGGCATCCATGCAAACGTACTTTAAATAAACAGTAGTGTACGAGCCTTTGGTCAAAATAGTAATTCAAAGAACGAATTGCCAAGGAAAATAGGACTGCGGAAACGCAAATATAAAATTCAAAATCACTCACAATTTTAGATAAAGAATTTGGAAATTTGGATTATAAGGAGCCTAGAAAAAAAACAAGGAGAGGAAAGAAAACTTTGAGGAGTTTTATAGAAATGTTCTAAAAAAAGTAACACGGCATGTTAGAGAAAATAATGTCGGAAGACGACGGTTTTAAAAAAAAGTTCTCAGTTAAGCCCGGTATGCTGTTTGTACGGGATTCAGACTCTCCTTTAATGCATGTAAAAAGAAAAAAAATTTTTAAGAAACGCTTTTCTTTATAGAGGGAGAGCCAGCGACGTATTTTGTGTTGTCATTTCATCCCTCATGAAAATTTCCACACTAAATCTTATATACCTGCTTAACAATAAAAGTTACTTCTGGCAGCCCCCTGTGGCCGGGATGAACTACCCCAAAATTACAAAGAGGGTAAAAAATAAAGTTCAATTTTGTTATAGTATTACTCATGAATTTTCTGGAGATTATTTTTGATAGTATTCTCTATTTATAAAAATTAATGCCAGAACATTTACCCTTCACCTAATGCTTGCCAGAACGCTCTAAATATTTATTTAAAGGGGTTTATTGCATAAATAGTCCATTCAAAACGCGAAGGGGGGTGTTCCAACATAACACCATTAAGAAAATCGAACCCTACATGTATTTTGGGTCGCTGATTACGAAAATCGGGGTCCTGCGGTCCTAAAATATGGGCGTCTCCCTTAAAAACGAAAAAAATACCCCTTTTTAAGGGTTGTTCGCGATAATTTCTATAATAATGAAAAATAATCTAACGAAATCCATTTTTTTATATTTATTTGCGATTTGGTGGTTGATTTATACTAAATCAGCCAAACTTTAAAACAAGGGATAGTCCTAAGGGGTTAAAACCACCCCTAAATCAACTGAAAATTTTTTTTTCAAGTTTATGCTTCAAATTCGATTGTATGAGTATTGTAACCCAAAAATTATTTATTTTCACCACTTAAGGGGGTAAAACTACCCCTACATTAAGTTGAATTTGAAAAAAATTGAATTTTTATTTTACATTAAAATATTATTTTTGATGAAATACTATTAAAACATTTGGAAAATTTATTTTACCCCCTTTTAAAGGGATTAAAGCCGCCCTAAATCAAAACAAAAAAAATACATTGAAAAAATGTTCTTTTCGTAGGTTCCAATTTAAATTTTAAATAAATTTTCCAAATGTTTTAATAATTATTTCATAAAAAATAAAATTTTTGGCTGACTTAATGGGGTAAAGTGTTGAATATAATTAAGCAGAAAAAAAAATTTTGCTTATTTTTTTTGTTTAAAGTTGATTTCTAAAGTTGTAGGGGTAGTTTAACCCCTTAAGGGTTGAAAATAATTTATTTTTGGCTAACAATACTCATAAAATCGAATTTGGAGCTTAAACTAGAAAAAAAAATTTTTACAATTTTTTTTATTTTCAGTTGATTTAGGGGTGGTTTTTACCCTTTAGGATTATCCCTTGTTATAAGGTTTGGCTTGATTTAATATAAATCAACCACCTTCGCAAATAAATATTGAGAAAAGTGTATTTCGTTGGATTATTTTTCATTATTATAGAAATTATCGCGAACAACCCTTAAAAAGGGGTATTTTTCGCTTTTAAGGGCGACGCCCATATTTTAGGACCGCAGGACCCCGATTTTCGTAATCAGCGACCCAAAATACATGTAGGGTTCGATTTTCTTAATGGTGTTATGTTGGAACACCCCCTTCGCGTTTTGAATGGACTATTTATGCAATAAACCCCTTTAAATAAATATTTAGAGCGTTCTGGCAAGCATTAGGTGAAGGGTAAATGTTCTGGCATTAATTTTTATAAATAGAGAATACTATCAAAAATAATCTCCAGAAAATTCATGAGTAATACTATAACAAAATTGAACTTTATTTTTTACCCTCTTTGTAATTTTGGGGTAGTTCATCCCGGCCACAGGGGGCTGCCAGAAGTATGTTTTATTGTTAAGCAGGTATATAAGATTTAGTGTGGAAATTTTCATGAGGGATGAAATGACAACACAAAATACGTCACTGGCTCTTGGTCTATTACCTTAATATATTGATCAGTTGTGAACACAAAATAAATATACATAAATACTAAAAAAATCGACTAAAAGGTAAAAAATAAGATTTCAAACAACATAAACTTTTAAATCAAAATGGAAAAAATCTCACACATTCCTTAAAGAAAAGCGTGGGGCGCGTTTTTATGAAACAAAATGCTCAACTGTGAAAATTCGTAGCTTTAAACCAATATGAAAAATTTTCAATAGATTTCACACTAAGCTTTATATTTAGCCGTGATGATTTATATGACATTCGCGTTTTTCTTTTATCAAACGGTTCAAGTATTTAACAGAGTAATTTAGTTTTTAAGAACTGATGATGTTACGGAAAGAGTTCGAAAATTAGGAATCATTCACATTTTTTTTAAACGTTACAAGTAAAAATATTGAGATGCTTTTATATTCACTAAGTAACGAAAAATGCCAAGATTTTAATTATCAATTTTTTTTAAGAAAATTTTTCAAGTTTTGATCGAAAGTATTTGACAAGAAACTAGAGTCGACAATTAGATTGAGTCGGAATCTCATGTACGTACATTGAATTATTTTTGACGTGACTACGTCTTATAAATTGATAGACCCGGGAGTCATTTACGAATATGGAATTAACGTAACGTGAGCAGGTGCGCGCGCAGCACTTGAGAGAGTTATAAATTGATAGACCCGGGAGTCTGTAAAGTCGGTTTACGATCGAAGTTTGCGTGACAACGTCAAAAACAATTGTTTAAATTCAATTTATGTATTAGAAATCAGTATCAACGTGAGTACATGAAACGTCAAGCAGCAAAAAAAAAATTGAATTTATGTATTAGAAATCAGTATCAACGTGAGTACATGAAACGTCAAGCAGCAAAAAAAAAATATGTCGCATATATGTTTCGTTTTACCTAGGAAATATTAAAACACGATGGATCGAGATGTGCAAATACCCCCAACGTCCAATACACCTATGGAGACCGAGGAGAATGTGCCGTCGACGTCTGCAACACCTTTCGCAGTACCAAACACAACACGCGCTGCCAAAAATGCTCAGTATCAACGTGACTACGTGAAACGTCAAGCAGCAAAAACAACACCAGAACAGAAAATAGCCTTAGCAAAAGCAAATGCCGAGAGGCAGCGCAGGTTCCGGCTACGTAAAGCTGCTGAGTTAGCTCTTGCCAACGATTCGTTGGAGTCAACTACGGTGTCCTCTTCTGTCCCGTCGGCGAGTATAAGTGTTGGCCAAACTAACGCTCATCAACAACGTGTATCTCGAAAGCGAAAAGCTGAACCAGCTCGGATTGTTCGACAACCGAGTACTCCATCCAACGAATCAACAGTGGAACAGGTACACTTGTTGGAGTCAGCTACGGTGTCCTCTTCTGTCCCGTCGGCGAGTACAGGTGTTGCTCAAACTAACGCTCAGCGACAACGTGCATTTCGACAGCGTAGAACTGCATTAGCTGAAACTGCTGTACAACCGAGTACTTCATCCAACCAATCAGCAGCTCAACAGATACAAGAGATACAATCTACGTGGTATACCAAATGGTCTTCGTCAGTAAAGAGATTTAAATCTATTTTTCTGGACAACGATTTTGGCCACGCTTGCTCAGTTTGTGACAGGTTGTGGTGCAAGAATGGTCTTCATCCCATCACTGCAACACAGCTGCAGATAATCTCGGATTGGTGTGTCAAGGAAAATCGGCAAGTACGCAACGAGGATTACACTTCATTTAATCCTTTGTTTTAATAAAATTATACAACAAATAAGACGTTGTCACGTAAACTTCGATCGTAAACCAACTTTACAGACAACCCATATTTTTTAATAGGAATTCCTGTTTTATGTTGTATAAAATACGTCGGAAACAATTTTTGTTATTTTTTACGATTGGTTAACTAAATTTATCAATATGGCTGCGACAAAGGTACATTGAAACCAACATGATTGGTTGTGTTTCTTTCGGTCTGAAATGTTAAAATGTACTCGCGGCAGTCATGTTTTTTTAATTTCAGGTTGGTATGGGCGCCCCCCACGCTTTTCTTTAAGGAATGTGTGAGATTTTTTCCATTTTAATTTAAAAGTTTATGTTGTTTGAAATCTTCTTATTTTTTACCTTTTATCGATTTTTTAGTATTTACATATGTATATTCATTTTGTGTTTACAACTGATCAATATATTAAGGTAAAGAAAAGCGTTTCTTAAAAATTTTTTTTTCTTCTTTTTTTTATTTTTTACTTTTTAGTAACGAATAGCGTTAATTAATACATTACAATTTCCAAACTTTCAATTAGATTATCATGTTAAATAAGAAAACTTTTTTACATGTTTTGTATTTGTTTCTTTACAACAGCTCTGAAGTTAATAAATTTTGTATACAATTCACATTCTTATACAATTTCAAAAAATTTATATTCATATAATAAAACTTTACACATGTGGATTAGTATTTACTCTTATGATAAATTTCGCAGTCTCTCCGTCTCTTCTAATGCTTTAATATTGCACGGTTTAGACCCTGTTAATTTTTCGCATTGTAGTTCTTCGATTCGTAAGCCGTCCAATGATCGTACACGGCTCAATGCAACGTAAGCCTGTCCTTCTGCAAATATTTTTGGTCCCAAATTAATAACAGCATGATCGACAGTCGAACCTTGCATTTTGTGTACAGTAGAGAAGCCCATGACAGAACTAAGGGTAGCATCCGTCTTTCTGCCGTTCCAAAACTCCGTTTTGCTGGAAACTGAACTGAAATCGGTCGTATCAAGTGGACGCCAATTTGATCGAATTTCACTTTTACAGACGGAATGTCTTCTTCGTACATCTGCGCTCGTCGAAAATGGGGCCATATAATTTCTTCAATGAATCCAATGGCACCATTTACTAATCCTTTTGACACGTCGACGTTTGACCGAAGCATGACTTTTGCACCTACAAAAATTTTCAATTCCTTTGGAAGACCACCAGTTTTATTCATATCCGCTGAGATGATACTTTCTAGATTAACGTTGTCGATGTTCCTTTCTGAGTCCACAATTTGATCTTGTACTTATTTATTTCGGTGTTCCTTTTTTCATAATCTTGTAACACCAAGTCATTGTGATCATGCACTTGTTGATTTGTTGGATAGATTCTCAACGCTCGGTCAATCGAAAACTCCCCCGTTGACTCCGATGAAACTTTTTGAAGTAGGACACTCAAATGATTTGCTTTAATTTCACCCACTCTCAACGCGTTGAGAGTATCAATAAATGTATTATTTCCTTTTTGTCGCATGTTTTCCGTCAGTTCGCACAAGGAGAAACATCTCCAAAGATGTAAAGCTGGGACCATGGATTCTGGTTGTTCAAAAACTTGATGTCCTCGGACTGGAGGCAACTGGAAAAGATCACCGAACACGATAACGTTGATTCCTCCGAACAGTTCTTCTGAATTTTTGAGTTGTCTGAGTCTTGACTCGAGCATACATAACATCGTATAGGGGACCATTGAAATTTCATCTATAAAAAGAAACTCAACGTCTTTCCACTGTTGACGCATAATTCGAAGATAATTTCCAGTCAATTGCGGCATTTGCACTATACGTCCGTCTTTCTGTACTGGCAATTTGAAGGCACTGTGCAAAGTAGTTCCACCAACCACCCGGGCAGCCACACCAGTGAGTGCGCAAACCCTCACGGAATGATTGTTACCTATAAATAAACAATTTTAAACATTAGTTAGAACAAGCTGGAATCAATGATTATTAATATATTTGTAAGATAATACATAATATGAACTTTACCGTAATAACGATTGATTTGATTTTTTAATACCGTAAGGGTGAAGGTTTTCCCAGTTCCAGCTCCACCAGTAATGAAAATATATTCTCGTTCCTTTGATCCCTGCAACTGTTGTTCGATACTTTGCGTTATGCGATTGTACAGATTTTTCTGCCCGACGTTCATAGCATTCCGAAGTTTCATGAATTCATCATCTTCCATTTGGTGATCTGCAGGAACATCCACCTCGTCAAAATCTTCAGCCGGTTCGTATATACTCTCAAAATTTGTTTACAAATTTCAAACTACAAAGTGTAGGCTAATTATGAATGTGCAATTAATTATTCAATAAAGTAACATTATTTTAATTTTTCATTCACTTTAAATGTTCATTAGTGAAGTCAAACGAAATTTAAATCGGTTGCCTACTTTACCGACATTAAAATTGTCATTTGTATTATGATTTAAAAATTTTCAATTCAGAGATCTGAATCCGTTACGAATGTAGTAATATAATTTTAATTTGAATTTATTGATCATATTTAATCTCAGTTTCTATTGCAAAATATCATAAATTAAATTTGAAATTTTAGACAATTAATTGCATTTCATTTTATTATGTAGTTATTATTATAATAGATTGCATTGAAAGTCTAGATATCTGAATCATTTCGAACGTTTTTTTGCAATAATGGATCTGACTATTTTTAAAAACTCCGAATTTAGTTTAAGTTAGATTCAAGTTGAAGAATATTGTTTTGCAATAGAAAAACTATGAACAGGAAATAGAAATACACTTACCTTTATGCATGAATTCTCGACTGCAGGATGTAACTCAATAATCAATCAACTTTCACTTAAAATGTTGGCACCAATTATAAATTTGATTTTTATATTGTAAAACGACGAACACTTAACAAACGTCACAGCACAATACAAATTGCATTTTATTTGTTAACCCAAACTTTAATTCCGAATCGATTCGAGCGCGATATTTTTTGCACGAAGCTTCGTTACAGCTCGTAGTTTTTCGAAAACTACTCGAAAATACTAAAATTTGATAAATTCTGTTCCAGGTCTATTGTTTTCCTTAGTAAAGTAGGAAGCAAACATGATTAAGCGTATAAATCGGAATGAAAGGATGTTTATGTTTACACATTTGTTTTGTCCCTCAGAGATAATCCGCCTTTTAATTCGACATATTTTAGGAGCATCGATGTTCAAATTGTTGTGGCAGGAACGATTGAAGAAAAGCGTTTAAAATACATTTTCACCTAAGAACATTTATAAAACTTGTACGAAATCAATCGATAAATTAAAAGGAATTAAATATTTTTCGATTAAATTTATAATCATCTCTGATAAAAATTTTATTTCATTTTAAAAAGGATTCAAAACCATGGAAATCGAAATTGTGAACGTTAGTTAAAAAGACGGGTTTTTCATTAACTTGATTTTTTGTTGTCTAAATAGTTTTTCAATAGTTGTGGAAAACAGGTACATGACGAAAATCGGGGCTGCTGAAAAGAGAAAGTGACACAACGGGGCACGCGCAAGACAATAGACCGTGACTAATAAAAGGTCAGCGGAACGAATCTTGCTCGAAATTGGCAAAAATTTTGTAAGTCGTTCGTTGATTTACAAAGAAAGTATGCGAAAATTGAACATGGAATGATCAATTATGTTTAGTTTATAAAATTCGCTACAAGTTGTGAAAATTTCAAGTCTCTACGTAAAATAGAACGTAGAGAATTATGCGCCTAAAGTCTGAAAAACGTTTTTTAATTTTACAACAAATAAACGATGCGAATTTATTCAAACTATCATTTTCGTGTGTTGTCATCGGAAATACACGTGTCTGTTAATTTTTACCAATTTTTATTGAAGGGAAGTGAATTTTAAGACTACATTGACTAGAACGAATAATTCCGAGCATTTTTTTATTAAAAAATCGTTTTTTGTTACTCAACAACAAAATCAACAACAAAAAATGTATCAAAATGTCATATTCGTGTATTGTCATCGGGAATATGTATGCCTGCAGTTTCATCCATTTGCATTGAGTAAAAGGCGTTTAAATTAACGTTACAAGATTTGATGCTCCGAAGTGAAGGTAAAGAAAAGCGTTTAATAAAAAAGGACACGGATTTCAGGTTAGAAGGCGGTCTGAGTTCCGTCCATAAAATCAGTACCCAGTTCAGTCTGAATTCAGACCGTAAATTAACTTTGTTGCTATAGAAAATGAACGTCGTTATTTCTGAGTGGAGACTTCTCGTTTCATTTTCCGCCAGCCAAGAAATGAAATTTCTATTTTCTCGAGCGGAAATTTTGACTTTATGCGGAAAAAAGTTGTTTAGGGAGTGTGATGTGTCCAAATAGACACTGTCATATCAGTCAGGTTTACATTATCTATATAGCTCTCCCAGATAAGCGAAATTCAGACTGGTTATATGGAACAGAGCCGGAATTCCGCACGAACAGCATACTAGGCTTTAATCCTGAAACAGAACCAATTCGTTTCGTCCGCTCCGTTCGTTTTTTCTCTGCCAGCCGTCCCTCGTTCGTTTGTTTTTAATCAGCCGATTAGTTGTCAAATGAAATGTTTTACAATTTTCTGTGTAAAAGTAGTTATTTGTATTAATTTAAAAAGAAATATTAAGAGATTACACAATAAAAGGGATAAATTCAATTGTGCAAACTATAGAGGCATATTCTTTTAAGCGCAATAAATAAACTAATGACAAATATAAATAAAGCCAGACAGGAGCCTTAGAAACCGCAATAAGTGAATACCAAGCTGGATTCAGAAGAAATAGGTCAACAATGGACCAACTCTTTTCAATAAGGCAGGTCCTCCGAAAATGCTGGGAATACAACAACAGCTGCGTTCCTTCTCTGCTAAATTTTACTATTTTTTACTCGTGAGTACTTGCAACTACTCTTGCTCTAACATACGAGTAGATAACACTTGTAGTTACGCAATTGAAATCCTCTAGAAGAAAGTCGCCATTTGGAGTCAATTGTGGATTATTTTTCACTTACTGAGAAGCTCATAGATGGCTTTTGATTGTTTCGAACTTTCTTCATATAACAATGTCTATAAATAAAATTTCATTTGTATAATTATCTAAAACTATTATCTTTCGCTTTATTTGGAAATTTTATCGCATTAATTCCCATTAGGCCGGCTCCACACGTTGGCACCGAATGCTACTTGTCCACAGTGTGGATCGAGAAATTTGCGTGAGCATTGAGGTCAAAACAGAATTGTGACGACGGACGGCGAAGTCGGTCGTTTAGCGCAAATGTAAAACAACGTTGCACTGCGCTGCGAAGTCGAAGTCGGCGTACAAGACATAATTTTTTTCAAACCAAATTTTTGGATATGTAAAACGTCACGTCTCAATAGAAGTTGCGGTTGCAATTTCGTTATACTGTCTATACTTGGCTGTCGCGTGTCGGAATCTGCGCCAACGTTCGTTGGTACCAGCTTTGGGACCAACGTATGGAGCCGGTGTTATGCTTTTCCAACTTTTTATTTGTATTCAAATGAAATAACATCAAAAATATTATACCGGTTCTACATTTTCTGTTCAACTTTGCCATGTTCAATACTTTTTTTTAGCTAGAAATTTGATCTTGAATTGAACAGCTGGTGTAGACACTAGAGTTGAAGCTAAGTTGTGTCTATAATAATTTCAAATTTATATAAAGTGTGCTATGCATTTATGTCAAAGTTATATCAAACTAGCATAAAACCCGCGTGCGTTGCAACGCCTTTAAATAAAAAAAGATTATGTGTGCACAGTCCGCGGTAGGAAAAAGATATAATAAAAAAGAGAACAAATCTGCAAAATTGATTTTGGGTACTATAAAAATTTAGAGTTACCTATAAAAAATATGTCTTTTGTCAGCAACTATTACAGCCTTTTTCTAATTGAACTATATACAGTTCTTCCTCATATAAATCTGAAAACCTATTTCTACCGTTTCTACTGTTTAGGGGGAATTTAAGAAATTTCCCACTTTTCAGAATGTGGCAAACTTCACGGTGTAGTTTATAACCTTAAAATAATAATCAATTGCATAAAAATAGGAGTCGCCATATTTTTTTAACTCCATTTCATTAATTTCATTGGAAATATTGAATTTCTTGAAACTTCTTCTTTTCGTTTAGAATAATTTCGGTTTTATCAATGGTATCATTAAATGACAACTTCAAAAAACGGGTTTAATGATTAATTTAACCGAAAAGGTGAATAACATAACATTAAAATTTTGAAGACGCCATCTTTTGCAAAAAAATCGTAACTAATCTATTAAAAAAAATATGAGAACCTAATCTCACAACCGATTTTTTCATATGTAAACAAAAATATTCCCCCACCCACCCCCTCGCCGACGAAGTAAAAGTTATTAATAATTCCTTTTAGGGATTAAATATTAGAAATTTAAATAGCCTATAGTTTAAGTTAGGTTATTTCCAAGATATTTGGAGAAAATTACTACAATCAGTGCAGGACTTTTTGAGTTTATCCCGGACAAACAGACGGAATGACAGGGGCTTCTGTTTTATTTATATAGATAAAAAAGTTGAAGGCAAGATCAAAAGTTGAATATAAATGTCTGTTCAACTTTTTCTTGCTTTCCATTCTATGTTCAAGAAAATGACTCTTCTAATTTTGCATACGAGCGAAAAAGAAGGAAGCGTTGAACATCGCAAAATTGAATAGAAAATTGAACGTGTAGAACCGGTCTTAGGTAAGGTTTTACTCAAATCGAGAAATTTTGCTTTCCTTTTCTGCTTTATTCACAAGTACTAAAAAGGAAAAAAGGAACGCAACTAATGACGTGTATCAATTTTCATCGATTTCAAACAGGCATACGACAGCATCGACAGAGAAAAAATGTATGCGACAATAGTTGTGTTCCAAAATTCGAGCCAATTTCTCGCAAGTAGTTGGCTTCTACTCGTGGCTACTCATGCCTTGGTTGAGAGTAGCAACGAGTAGAAGCCAACTGCTTGCGAGAACTTTGCTCGTATTTTGAAACACAGCTAATGCTGGACCCAAACGTCCTCCTAAAGATAGTGAAGTTAAAAAAAGGACAATGGAAAACACAAGACGTGCAGTCAGAACACAAGGAGAATTGACGGAGTCCTTCCCAGTCAAGCAAGGCTTAAAGAAGGCGATGGGTTGACACCCATGATATTTAATCTCTGCTTAGAAGGAGTAATTCGCAAAGTAAACATTGGCCGCGTTTATGCCCAAGTTACTTTAACTGAGCTAGGCATGTTAACAACGGCATTTTTTTAGAGCTAAATTATTTCTGCTTTTTGGCTTAGCTAAAATGTAGCACAGCTCATAACTGCCAAAAGGGATTGCCTTTTACTGGTAAATTTTTGTTGTAATCAAATAATTTTGTAATATTTCAATACAGCATGAAGATATTATTATTATTATTTAATTTCTTGCTTGTTATTATTTGTAAAATGAGAAATTTTGGTAGTTATTAGTTGCAAAATGAACAGCGACAATTTAACAGAGTTAAAGTAACTTTGGCATAAACGCGTCCATTGATGCGAACGCAACCCTGCTTAACAAATCAAAACAGTTGGCAGGATATCCCGATGATATAAACTGCCTTGCCAGATCACTGTCATACCTTAGAGAAATATTCACGGAATTAGACAATCAAGCCACTCATCAGGCAGATCAAATTTTCGCCATTCAAGTCATTGAGGGGCATTTTATTCCTCCGTCGTCTCCACACTTTGGAGATTTATGGGAAGCCAAGCCCACTTTTTAGGGGGTTTAGCGCTCAAAATGGGTATTTTCGATTTTTCTGCAATTTTTTTGCAATATTTCTTAATATCTTTTTGTTTTCTTCAATTTTAAGTACAATATCTGAAAATTTCTCTTTTTGGTTTTATCAATACATATTGCACATAGAGAAGGAATAATGAATCCATTTCATAAAAAGTATACGTGATACTATTACTATATTTCGACTCAATAGCAATTGGGTGAAAAAATTTAGCCACTGCAGTTTACACTGTATTTGTCCACTGTTTCAAATACCATCCAACTGGCACATACAAAAAAATTAGTGAAAATATTTTAAATATCTGGGAATGAAGAGTGCATGGCGTGTTGAAAAATTCTTATCATTTTATACAATGGCCTGGGAAAAACTGGGAATGTAACGTAAGCATTGATTTATACGACCATTTTTAGACAGATTGCGACTGTTTGGGAATGCGACATCCAAACAGCACCAAGCCGAAGACGCCCTAAAATGAATTTAAATTGATTAGTTTTAAGTACACAAATATAATGTTTTTGAGAAAATGTTACTTACCATTCTTTTCTAAGAAATCAAGTCAGGAAAAGTAGCTAAAATAAAATAAAAGAAATTAAATGCACACTTACCTCGATATGAACACAAAAATAAACAAAACGAACAAACTGACAAACTACACAAAACAACTAAACTAGAACTCTTGTCAGAGCTCAGTTGACACTTCAAAAACCAAAGAACCTGCCGTATCAATATCAATTTCAATAATAGTGGAGACACCTCAAATTTAAGCCGGGATCAGAACACCAGGGATCCTCAAACCAAACTTAAATAGTCTAATTAGAAGAGAGGGCCCGAAGAGAATCTCCCCACTAGGTCCTGATGGAAAAGGCAAGGTCAAGGAGGTCATGGAGGTACTACTGAGTTCTAGACGAGAGATAAGACTCACTTTTCCACTTGACAAGGAACCCATAGGACACATCGGGGTGAGTGTGCAATTCTTATCAGAAGTCAGAAGACCATATGGTGTGTAAGCCATCATTTTCTAAAAAAAGGGAAATAATTTTTTATTCAATTATATGTGTTATCATTTTTTGTTGGATTTGATAATTAGACAATTTTTGGAATAACAATTAGAATATGCAATAAATTTTTTTTCTCAATTTAAAGTTCAAGTCGAGACCTTAAATAATTAATTTCTATAGTGTAATGAATCATTTTTTAGGACATGAACTTGAGCCAATTTAATTATTTTCGTTAAAATGTTATTCATGGTGAATTTGTAGACAATAAATTATGAAGGATGATTTTAATGGATTGATTTTTATTTTACATCCTTTTAGGAAATCAAAATTTATATATTTATTTCAGCAGTGACGATACCAATTTTCTTCAGCGACCCTACGCTGAACTAGTGTGGTGGCCTAAGCTGGAACAAAAAAAAGGCCCAGAAGCCCAATTGCAAAACCTGGAAGCTAATGCCCCCTAAGCATCTCAAGTGCCTAATGTATCATAATGTAATCCTACTGCAATCATAGAGATTATATTAGGAATCGGCTCTTTCCACATCAGTCAGATCAGAACACATGCTATCTGCGGTGCATTGTCACTATACAAAAAGCATACATTTACACCAGGCGACATAATAAGTCACCTAAGCATCTTACAGGAATCGACAACCATCTGCTCTGATATACTAGAGGCCAAGATAGATTTTGAAAACTTTTGTTATGAATATCGAGAGCTGTGAAGAAGTCTAACAGATCCGCACTTCTTGACTCTATATCCTGATGTACAGGCGGCTCAAACGCCAATTTGAGAAGCCGGCTGTGACTTCAGACTCCGCCTTTCTAAGGCCTGGGTCATTCAGTCACAGGTTTTTTACCTTAAAGTGCCTTGAATGTTCCAAAGTTTGTATATCTCCATCTTTACAATAATATTGTGAATGACTATGCATTCCATAATTATATGTTTTGCCAAAGTCAACCTTCGTATGTCAATATAATGTAAAAATCTAAATTTTTTTTTAAATTCCATATGCTTGCTTTACAAATACACGAGTTTAGCTCAAACTAGAATTGAAATTTTTCTGTTCTCTAGTTAAGAAACCATTATCCCTGTAAGGCATCATGAGATTGATTTCCGAAGGATAGGTTGGTTGGTTCTCTAGTAACGGTGAAAACGCGCGATGGTGAATATAAGCGTAATGTGAAAGAGATTTCCTTTCTAGCGGTAGAGTCGGCGCATGCAGATACAAGATAAATTAGTACGTATAATAATATTGAACTTAATATTGTATGTTTGAGACGGGACTGCTCGTCTATTTTGTTCACTATAGGGAATTGAATTTAAGTTATGATTTGTGCAAATGTTTATACTGTGCTCAGACATCTCCACCACGATTTCGCGATGCTGGAAGCTTCAACCTGAAGGAAGTCAACAACCTATTATGGAGACGTCAGAAGTGCTCTATTGCATGTTTGTTTAATGCTTCATTACAGATTCGAATTTATCAAAATATTAGTTCTGATTCTAGCAAAATATATATTGCTTTGTGTGATTTACTTCTATTCTTTAAATACAAATTGTTCAAAAGATTATTATATTGAGTTCAGCTAACGGTGTTAATGTACAATATGTAAAGGTTCAGTAACCTTAAAAATAGTTAAAAATATAATAAATTTATTTAACGAGTTTAATTGAAAACATCGTGCAGCATTCCTTGTTGTCTTCGCCTGTCATTCTCCATTTGATTTCGTACGTACCCTTAAAAAAATCATTATTGCATCTAGTAGTGTAAAATACAATTGCTGTTACTTACCACTGGGAACTTCCTCGCTACAGGCATAGATTGGACAAATGGAACCTTTTCATCCTTAACTACTGGACACTTTGTATATTTACAAGCATCCGTGTCCATATTAACAAGAGGAAGATCGACATCAGCAGCCCAATATGCTCTTGCCTCCAATGTGGGCGAATCGAATTCTGAATATCGTTCGTCAGTATAATAATAGTTAAGAAAGAAATGTTCAATACTTACTTGCTGTATAGTCGAATTCAATTGAAGCTGATCTTCCCCTCTTTATTTTGCAAACTTGTCCTGTATTTGCTTCTGGACATGGTACTACACGAACTTCATGCACCGTACAGACATCCTCTACAAAATCAAATTGATGATTTAGTTAATAAAAATGTAACTGTAAAATATTAGTTTTAACTAGATTTTTTGTTATTAGTTTTTAATGAAAATGAGTTTAATGAATTTTAGCTAAAGAAATGTGACAATACTGCAAAACGGAAAAAGCAGTTCATTATCGGCTGTGTGACAAAGGTACATCAGGTCAGCGTTTACTTTAATTTATAGATCTGAATATAACTGCATTTCTTTATAATAAAGATGAAAAACCTACATTCAGAAGCGATTCAAAGGGTTGTCTTCAAAAGGCTGTAGTGAAAGATTATAGTGAACTCCAAGTTTTTTATTATGCACGCAACGCTGCCAGACAATTACTGAGGCGCTGCAGTTCGCTTGGTCACCGGTCAAGTAAACTATATAGAACAAAACGAATTCATTGCATGTGCAATTAAAGAAAGAAATAAACAGTCTAGATCTTTGAGTGAGTTTACACGACTGCATCAAATTAAATTTAATTATTTGATGCAGCCGTGTAAACTCCTTCGCCTGCATTAATCTAGTTCACTATTTGATGCAGAACTTATTTTATGCAACTGCGGTACATTTGAATGTATTAAATTTCGAATTTTTATCCCCAAATTAGAATTAAATATATGAATATGAAGCAGAAATATTTAAAAGAGGTTCTAGAATCAAAAAACAGCGCAGCCAATGGGGAAAGAGCTGAAAATTTCGAAGATTTGCATGACGGTGATTAGACTGTTCGTTCCTACGTACGTTCCTCACGAGCTTTTAGATGAACGGGGGAGTGGAGATGATGCCGCTCATCATCTCCACTTCCCCGTTCATCTAAAAAGCTCGTGAGGAACGTACGTAGGAACGAACAGTCTAATCACCGTCCATGAAATTTGATTCACTATTTAATCGCCGAACTAAAAGTGACAGCTAATTACATACCGTGTAAACAACACGGCTTAATGCAGTGTGCATCAATTTAATTATTTGATACACCCGTGTAAACTCGCTCTATGATTGTAAGAATTGTCACACCATCGCTGCAACTTTCTCGGCTGCAAATATAATTGCTCGCATAGTAAACATTTTGACGAGGGAGAACTTTTGATGGAAGCTAAGCACAATCACTTTTGGAAAATCCTTCCTAATCCTTTTCAAATCGCGCGCGGTACTCTGCAAGGTTTCAAATTAGGGCAGTTGCTTTACAGTATACACATGAGTGACAAGCTGTAAACTGCATATTTAAACAGTCCTTGGTAGATCAATGCAATCCTTCAGCGGATCTAAGCATGGTCCCTATCCAACCACTTCTATGGCTGTACGTTTCCATGCTGCCCATAGGTACTCATGCAAAGTTAATCAAAAATAATTTTACTATACTTAATCTACACCAGCTTGGCCTTTTCGTACTCGTACTTTTCGTGCAGCGATACACTCACTGTAGCCTTCAATGATTGTACAAAGTGTGTTCATAATTTTCACCCATCTGACCATAGCAGCCGATATCGTTCTCCCGTTCTGTGGTGCACGTTAGTTGAATGTTTATCTGCCAAGGCCATGACATTTGCTTACAAAATCGTACACTCTGGCCCTCCATCATTATCACCATGACTATCTTCGGCTCGGTCATAGGCAGTGGCGTAAATAACGCCCACGCAAGCCCCGCGAAAATAAAGCTCGGCAGGCTCCGGTGGGCAGGTCATCTAGCTCATATGAGAGAAGATAAACCTTATATTTTTCTTTAAATAATTTTCCGTGACCGACACAAATGCGCGCTTTTCTCTGTAAATATAAAACAGCTGTGAATTGACAACTGTCAAGACGTACCGCGGCGCCGTTGGATATGAACATTTCCCAAATCGAAGCTACGCTCGCCGCGGTTCGCCGTGATCGCCTTTCTCACTGCCACTGCCATATGGAAACACACAGTCACAGTTGATCTGTCAAGGCGAGCTCGGCGGCACAGCGTTCATTGGGCCCGCACCTTTAGGGATGCCAAACTTGATTACATCGGCTCAGAATCGGGGACGGTGGAGACAACAGTTGCGAGAGACCAGACTCGGATCGCGGTTGAGGAGGCGCCAAACAAGAAGTAAGTACGAAGGATTAAAACGGATGTATTATAGCAGGGCGCTTTCAGAAATCTGCGGGGGGCGCAAATACTTTAGTTACGGAACTGGTCGTAGGACTAGAAGGATACTTTTTATACTACCTAGATTCTCCTATTTAGTTGGGCAGAGATCTTTTTGATTATCCTGTTTGGTTATGGAGTTTACCTACCGATGTGCAGAATGCGTGATCAACAAAAATGTTCAGGAACTGTCTTCAATTATTTTACGAATTAATAATATTCCTTCAATTCAATTATATTTAGTTTTTTTTAATTTTTCAATAATTTTTGGGTTTTTAAACATATCACTTATCTTTCCTCTGAAGTAAACATTTAATCTTTTTTTATTCATTTGCCATATTGTACTTTTTAAGTACATACGTTCTTAGAGTTATAAGATAATGTAATCTTGTTGTACTCAATCTATATAAATAAAATATAATTGGAGTGGTTGTCTGTGATTTCAAAATAATTGTCATTTTCGAAGCTCATATGGTTATTTACATGATATTAAAACAAAATCAAGTATTTTTAAAATTTTTGTCGGTATGTGTGTGTCTGTCTGTACTCTATATGTGTCCGGGATAATCTCGGAAACAGCTAATCCCATTGCGATGGAACGGGAAGATTCAGTATTTTTTAAGCATGTTTTAGCATACTTTTTCACTCGGATCCGACTAACCGTTGAAACGGAAAACTTGATCCGATAGTCGGAGGGAAGGGAGTGAAAACTTTTTTTATCATTCCAATTGTAAACCTCACACCCAGTCTCCATTAGCAATTTCTGCTATAACATTTCTGTGTTGACAGGAAAAAATTCTAGTTGAGACTCAGCTGTTTTAACAGATTTTCTGTTTTAACAGAAATGTTACAACACGGTATACAGAAACAAGGTAATGTAAAAGAGACTCACGCTTCGAATATCGTAGAAAAGGTCTCCGAGTGACGTCAGCACTAATGCAGAAACAACAACAATTTCGATTTTATATGGGAAGAGGTCGTCGAGTGAGGTCGCACTAAAACGATATTCGGTCTTTTACATTACCTTGTATCTGTATACGTATACCGTGTGTTATTGCATCTGTCAAGACAGAAATGTCTTTACAGAAATGTCTTTACTTTTTAACTTTGACAGCATTGTCAACAACCCACGCTGCTTATCTGTCAACGCCATCATCAGTCATCGTCTTTAGGGGCTAGTGGGGCTTAGCCCCACCAGAAATTATCGAGCAAATCATATTCACACGTTTTTTAATTAATTTCATTTTTACAAAAAAGCAACGCAAGTTTTCTTTGCAATTTATTCCATTTTAAAAAAAAAATTCAAAATAATACCCCACAAAAAAATTCGAAGTAGAGCTTCATAGGCAAAGTATAAAAACAGAGCAAATAAAAAAATAAGAAAAACTCTCAACTCTCTCATCAAAATTATCTGGCCGAATCATAATTCCATACCCATTTACCTGTAATTCTCTCCTCAGGGCAGGGCCACCCTAACCACGGGGCTAAATGGGCTGTAGCTCCGGGGCGCAAGCCTTTTCGGGGCGGAAATTTTTGTTGTTCTTATATTTTTTTTGTTATTTTTAGTTATGTTATTCTTATTTAAAATATTTTCATTACAGAAATAATAAAATAACATTTTCTAAGGATTGGTTATTCGTTATGGGAATTGGTTATGAAAATTTGGATAGAATTTACGAATATAACTTTCAAAAGCCTGTAACAAAAGTTGAAGCTGAGGGGTTGTAAAATGAGTTCAAATCACTGGAAACTGCTATTATGGTAGCATTTTGGAGCGAAATATTAGAAAACATAGATAAAACTAATGTATCACTTCAAAAAGTTGCTACTACAACCAGGCCCGCCACAATGAGGCGAATTGCCCGGGCCCCAAATCATAGGCCCCAAAAATGGATTGCAAGCCAACAAGTGGACTTAGCTGCACTTAGTAACTTAAAATTCAGAAATCAAGAAGCGACCGCTTTTTTTAGTAAAAGATTTTAGCCCCAGCCCCGAAAGGCTATGTGGCGGACCCGACTGTAACTGAAAGCGTTATTGCATTATCCGAAAATCTGTACACCCGAAACGATATACAAAATAATTTAACCTTTACAAATCTGAAGGTATAAAATTGCCCGGTGGTGATGAGTACAAACGAATACGAAAAAGAAAAAAAAATTAGGACGAAAATACGTCGAAAGAAGTTAAATTTGATGCCAAAACGAATTCCGCATAAATACATATAATACTTTTGACAAACTATACCTTCATTATGATGGTAACTTTCATTACGATACTAAAGGAAATGACGGTATGACACATTGCACTTTAGTTTCATTTGCATTTAATAGTCTAAGATACGTAGAAGGGCGACCTTCACCGATCGAGTAACCGAATGAAATTTTTTTTCATGATAGATAATATGCTAACAAAAGTAACGGTGATGGGTTGACTAACGAAATATGTTCAAGGCTATGTTTAATAGGCGTTTTTTGAAAAAACAAAACTTAAAATGAAAAGAGTGAAAAATAATTGATGAACATAAAATTAAAAATCAAAACAAAATAAAAAAAATAAAATTTTTTTTTACAAACAAGCTTTTATTAGATAAACTGAATACGGCAGTATGACCGCAGCTTTGCGTTTATGAAAACGCCCAAAACAACAAAAATGCAAAAAATATTATGATTTAACTGTTAAATACGAAAATCAAATAGGATAAAATTTCAGAAAGCGCCCCCAAGCTTTTACTTGCAGTTACATACTGCAGAGAGAATACTAGTCTACCTTGGCTATTGTTTAGAAAGGGTCAGTTCGAAAATGCATCACTGTTTTTCCACTTCGTGTTTTTCACAGCCGCGTAATTAAGGGACTGGAGCAGCACTCCTTCCTAACCCAGACCAAACGTCCTGTATTCTAAATTTAATACACCTAGAAGGACTTGTAAAGAAATACGCTATCCGCCATTTTGTGGTGGCCGCCATATTGGATTTAAAATGACGTCACATAGCTTACTGTGTTCAACTCGTCATACTCTTTCATGTGATACCTATGTCGGGGGTTGAAAAGAAAAACGTAGCGCCATTTTGTGGTGGCCGCCATATTGGATTTAAAATGACGTCACATAGCCTACTGTATTCAACTCGTCATACTCTTTCATGTGATACCCATGTCGGGGAGTTGTAAAGAAAAGGGTAGCGCCATTTTGTGGTGGCCGCCATATTGGATTTAAAATGACGTCATATGGCTTACTGTATTCTACTCATACTCATACTCTTTCATTTGATACCCGTGTCAGCGAGTTGTAAAGAAAAAGGTAGCGCCATTTTGTGGTGGCCGCCATATTGGATTTAAAATGACGTCACATGGCTTACTGTATTCTACTCATACTCATACTCTTTCATTTGATACCCATGTTGGGGGTGTTAAAGAAAACTGAATACACTGTATTGAAGACAATCTTCAGGACCAAAGTTGTGTGCCAAATTTGAGCATCATCGGATATCGGGAACTGGTCGAAAAATCGATCGCAAGACGCCACAGACAGAGAACGCAGATAATCTAAAGCTTGTAAAATAGGAAGATTTTTTATAGCGTATCAATATTTTTCAAAATATAAAATAGTATTTTACTATAATGAATTTGTGTTTATAATGATTTTAATTAATATTTTTCCCATAACAACCTTTATAATGATGTTATAATTGTTTGATTGCTGAACTAAAACTAACAACAAACATTTATTTTACACCAATTTAGTAGTAATTCAAAATTAATTTATATTCAATCACGTATTCAGCACAGACATCGGATAGAGCACAGATTGCACGGATAAAGATTTTCTCCAATTCTGGAAGAAATTACTACCCGGGCCCTGTGCCGTCCGTATAGCCTTGTTCAACCCGTGTGACCCGTGGCCCGTATAGCCCATATCCCGAGCCTTGTTCAACCCGTGTGACCCGTGGCCCGTGTAACCCGTGCCCGTGTGACCCGTGGCACGTGTGACCCGTGGCCCGTGTGACCCGTGGCCCGTGCGACCCGTGGCCCGTGGGACCCGTGGCCCGTGCGACCCGTGACCCGTGCGACCCGTGGCCCGTGCGACCCGTGGCGCGTGCGACCCGTGACCCGTGCGACCCGTGACCCGTGCGACCCGTGCGACCCGTGACCCGTGTGACCCGTGACCCGTGTGACCCGTATTTTTGGTGCGAATAGACACGCCGTATATATATATATATATATATATATATATATATATATATATATATATATATATATATATATATATATACACTCCGCTCCACTTGATTAGGTTCAACTAGTATTTTTATGAAAACCCCAAATTACCTTAACCTACTTCACTGAAAATTGTTCCACGCCTTAAAGCTTGCATTTAGCGGCGAATAAATCCATTCCGAGAAATTTAGCAGCAATGGGATTCAAATAACGGTATTTTTTTGCTCAAAGAGTATTCAAAAGGGCGTCACTTGATTAGGTTCAACATTTACGGTTCGAGCTTTTAACGCGAAAGTAGTTCCTAGAGAGAAGTGGATTTCTTTTTCTAACCTAAAAAGGTGTTGTTTTAAATAATTTGTGTTTTTGAATTAATCCTTTAAAAATGGGACGTGGTAAAACACTTCGGAAAGAAGAGGTCGCACAAATAAATATCTTGAAGGAAGAAGGTTACTCAAATCGCGAAATAGGACGAAGAATTCGAAGAAGTGTTAATTTAATTATTAATTACTTAAAAGATCCTCAGAATTATGGGACCAATCGAAAAGGAAGGACGAAAATGGCTACTACAGAGAGAGAACGACGAGCTATTTTAAGGGAAGCCTCAAACTCAGCCTCAACTGCGAGGACAATACGAAGCAAAGTAGAGGCCACAGCGAGTGTCCGAACAGTACAGAGATTGCAGGCTTAGTAAGGGGGAATAGGTTACGGGTTATGGGGGTGTTAAAGAAGGTGGCGATGAACCCTGCGTTTGAGCTCTTGGATCTTGTACAAAAATCACTTACGTCGTTCTAACAAAAAAACGGTTCGACCGATTTTTATGAAAATCTTTTCAGATTATATGTCCTTTAACACGCTTCGAACGGTACCTTCACGAAGTCGATATCTTTTTTGGTTCTCGCGAAATCGTACTGGTACAAAAATCACTTAAGTCGTTCAAACAAAAAAACGGTTCGACCGATTTTTATGAAAATCTTTTCAGATCATAATTCCTTGAACACGCTTCGAACGGCACCTCAACGAAGTCGATATCTTTTTTGGTTCGCGCGAGATCGTGAAGAAAAAAATGACCACATACGTACGCACACAGACACACACTTCTTCTCAAGTTTTTGCTTAAAATGCTATTGGGACCTTGAAACGTGTAAATACATTGAAAATTTCGAATCCGATTTTCGGACCGATTACAATAACTTCCTACTGGGAAGTTAAAAATTAAGTGGAATGAAAAATATTTCGCAAACTTCAAAAATATATCGCCTGTGATATGGATTTACATGAAAAACCTAACCAAGCAAAACTCATTGAAGAGTTTCAGTGTCATCTACAACAAATCGTCGATTATTTTCTGTGGCACACATGACTTAATAAGAAGTTCCAAAGATATAAGAAGTACCTTTCAATGAATATGTACATGTACATAGTTGTTAAACATACCGAAAACTATGTATATTGTAGAAGAAATATTACAGCAATTCATTTGATACAAGCATGCAACTCGCGAAGAAGCTACTGCCCAAAAAGCAAATATTGCACAAATATATACGAGAAAATTAAAGAGAATTTATTGCCGAAAATAGCTAAAATGAAAATAGAAAACACAATATTGTTTTAACAATTTGCAAGTAGTGTGATGACATAATCGAGGTGTGAAAGAAACACTTTAGAGACTTCTTCAAAGAGACCACATGGAAAAGCAGACAACGGAAGTACAGATGACCCAGAAAAAGATACTCCAGAGAGCCTACAATAGAAGAAGTTGTAAAGCTGGTGACATATCGAAGCGTACATGCGTTGCATTCGTTGACAGATAATATAGAAGTGTGTGTATTCAAATGCGACCTGACGAAATATTCCGTGAATGTTCCGCATGCCACGCAAATGTCGGGCTACTTGCAACTTTTTCTGCATTGGCGCATTCGACAGAGGACACACAAGCATACACAACAAACACATGCGACTCGTTACTCAGATTTTTGGGCTATCTGTGAGAGCCGGGACGGAACGCAACCATGCATTATGTGTCAGTGGAAAATATCCGCATATCAGGGAGCCGCTGAATGCAATGCATGTACGCTTGTATATGTCACCACAGCAGTTTAAATCCCATAGCGAAACTCAAAAATCATTAGGCTCCAGGTCCTGATGGTATACGCAAGGATATCTAAAAAAGATGAGGAGGAGCTAAGCCATGGCTTACATAGTTATATTTGCAAACTATAGAGAAGCAGAAAGATGTCGGAAGAATGGCTTTAGGCACAGGCACAGCAAAAACTACAGACCAATCACTTTGTTGAACACAGTTTATAAAATTCTTTCACATATTTTGTTAAACAGACTGAAACCATTACTGTGTTTCCATTAGGGATGTTACGAATGTTCGCATTCGCATTCGCTTATGCGAATGATTCGCATCATTTTAAACATTCGCATCGATATTCGCATCAAGTAATGCGAATGTTTTGCGAATGCGAATGTGTGTAGGTCGTATCGTGTCTCGTGTAACACAAAATTAAAATACGACAAATTGACAGATCTGGCTCGCAAGTATCTGAGCGCTCGACCGACCAGGGCCAGCGTTCCGAATGAGCAATTGTATAATACCCCATTCACAAGTGGCCGCAGGCAGGCCGTAGCCCTTAGGCCAGGTCAGCAGGTACCGCCCGATGAAGGCCATACATTACTCAGTCTGACTGAGGGACGAGGACTTGAGGCATACGTCTGACAGGCCGTGGACTTCAGGCGATCTCGTGATTGGTTGTTAATCCAGGTGCAAAAATGTTCATCGCCTCAACGAGAATTTCAGATAGAAGTTTAGATTTTCCGGCACGGACTGACGATAACTACACACACAAAGATTTTTGTCAGCAATGCATTTGACAGTGTGGGTGAGTGAGTGTCTGGTTATACTTGGCCTATAGGCCATGACCTGCCGGCGGACTGTATATGAATGGGGGTCTTTAGAAATCGTCTCATGAAATATAATATACCTCCTTTGAACATTGTTTGTTAAATACGAGAAGAAAGAATACCATTACTGTATTAACACTGGTCTATTGTTTTAATATTTTTTCATATCTTTTTGTAAGTAATAAACAATGAGGAATGCTTATGACGCACATGAGGTATCAATACCAAGGTATCGATACCAGGATATGGCGAATACCGGGGTATTGAGGAACCCCTGGAACACATGAACGAGGGTATAGTTTGACGTTTGTCGACAGCTAAAAATTTATTCAAATCTAGTAAGCGAATTTTGTTAAATTTAAAGTTTTAAGTGTTAAGTGGCATATTGAATTTGATATGGAAATGGAATATTTAATTGCTTTATTCCTTGCCAATCAAGAGGAAATAAATCTAGGTCTGAGGTAAATTCAAAATTTGGAAAGAAAAATAAAAAAAAGATGAGATATCTTGTTATAAAAATATATATTTAGAAGTTTTTGCTCGATTCTCGCACACCGGTGGCGCTGTGTGCAGTGAAAAGATCTTATACCTACTCTATACCCACAAAATGTTCGTGGTATCAATACCCAGTTCATAACCACTTGTTTTCCTGGGTATAAACGGGTATAAGGTTACAGACATGTGGTACACTGAGAGAAATTTCTAGTTACCACAACCAAAATTTTACTAAAATTTTTAGTTAAATACGGCATCAAATAAATATATTGAGTTGTCGTTATTAAAAAAGAAATGCTTCTCATGACCAGAAAAAATTGTTGGAGTAACAAATATTTCCATTATAGTCGTATAGTAACATGAACATAAATATTTTATTGTTACAGATACTAAATAATAATATGCTGATAACTATATTTTTTAGTTGATGTGCTCAATCAATTTTTAAAAACCGACTACAGAAAAAACCAAATGCACAAAAAGAATCGAACTGCCAGTCCGGGGTTTGAACCCGCAACCCTTCCTCTCTAGATCTACTCTTCTTTTGTTTTGTTTTAGATCAACGCCTTTACCAATTCATCCACGCGCCTCTTATACATCTCGAGACAATAAAATAATTTGTTCGCTGCCTTTGAAAATAGTTCTATCCGTTCAAGGTGTACTAATCTTACCAGTTTTTTATGCATACCTTCGAACTCCTTCATCAGAATTTAAAAAAAATTGCACGGGACCACTGTGGGAAGCCCTTTCAAAAAAAAAAAAAATATAAATTCTTACAATTAAACAAAACCGTACCTACAGCAGCGAGCAATAATAACAAGAGTGATGAGGTGGGCTTCAAGGACAAGTAAAAGAGTTAAAGATATGAAAGAACAGATTAGCAATAACATTAAGCAAAAAGTCCAAAAAAATATAAACAAACGCGAGATGGATATATATTTTATGCAAAAAACAAGAGTATGAAAGAAACAGAAGATGTTGCTTGATTTCTCGATTGGAATGTTTACATTCAAATGGAAGAAACACTGGAACAGAGCACGTGTAAATTGAATTTGCTTTTTCTGTATGTATGCGTAAAATTTCATGTTGGTACACAATATTAGAATTGGTTTTTAACTATGTATTGATCGTTAAAAAAGGCGGGAATCTTGCAATTTTTTCCCTGTTGGGTTAATTTTGTCTTAATTGCGAGGAAAACCGAGAATTTTAAAACGTCTTTATTAAGACGATTTATAAAAGTGAATTAACTTTAAAATTGAAATAATTGTGATAATTATTATAACTGTGAGTATTTAGGTATTTAAAAACGGATTTATTACGAAGACGTACAGTGAGTGTCAATTTGTGTTTATAAATCTTTTGTTAATAATGCTATCGGAAGACTTTTAAATCAAGGTATGACCGCTCTTCCATGAGTATTTTGTGTTAAGATATTGAAGTTGAAATATAAAATTTTTAAGTGTTGACTCAATTTTGACACTCTCTGTACATATGTATTATAATAAAAATAATTGTGAGATTATACAGGGTGTCCCGTCCTGGCTTGCCAAGCGGTTAATGTTAGATACTAGACAAAAAATGATCGACAAAAAGACAAAGCGGGGGGCTATGTCTGCCCGTTTTCGAGATAGGGCGGTTTGAATTTTGGTTTTTGGGAAAAAAAGTAGTTTAATAATTTAGAATAAAAAGGTAATGAAACAACGACCGATTTCCACAAATAGGGCATCTTTGTAATCGCAAGGAATGCGGCTTTCATTTCATTAATAAAAACAATAGGGTACGATGGAAGAAAACAGAAATAAAGGGGTTTATTTGTAAAAAAATATGAAAAAAAGCAAATTTTTCCGCATATTGCACTGTAACTCAAAAAGTAGATCGTTAAGGTCTTTTGTTTTGAACTTTTTTAACATCTTCAAAGGATTCTTAAGAACCTCGTGGAACACTACAAACTAGGGTTTTTGACTATTTACCAGAGTTTTTGACTATTTACCATTCAAAAATAGCTATCACGCAATGATCCGTTTCTAGTATTTTGAAAGTTTTTTACCTGACAGACCCTCGCACTTCTAGCCGTTCCGAAAAATGTCCGGCGCTGCTTATTGAAGGTAAAGAAGGGTTTTTTGAATTCAAGTATCATTAGGCAATTGTTTTTTAGGACCCTTAATTATGTGGTCCTGGTAATGCTGGTAAGGTAGCTGCATCTCCAATTTGGAAGAGCGATTCTCCAAAAGTAAGTGGAGATGCATATGCATATTTAATCTAAGATAGTGCAATTGCAATAACGGTTAGATCAACTTTTCAAATTTGTTAGTGCGAAATTACGTATTGCTCATTTGCTTTTTTTAGTGCCATAATTAATACATAATTAAGGGTCCTAAAAATTGCCTAATGACACTTGAAATTAAAAAACCCGTCTTTACCTTCAATAAATGGCGCCGGACATTTTTCGCAACGGGTAGAGGTGGGAGGGTCTGTTAGGTAAAAAACTTTCAAAATACTAGAAACAGATCATTGTGTGATAGCTATTTTTGAATGGTAAATACCCGAGATACCTGGAGGCTTGTAGTGTTCCACGAAGTTCTTAAGAATTCTTTAAAGATGTTAAAAAAGTTCAAAAAAAGGACCTTAACATCTACTTTTTGAGTTACAGTGCAATATGTTTTTTGTTGTTGTTTTTATTAATGAAATGAAAGCCGCATTCCTTGCGATTACAAAGATGCCCTATTTGTGGAAATCGGTTGTTGTCGGTACTTGTCTACTTTTTTTCCCAAAAACCAAAATTCAAACCGCCCTATCTCGAAAACGGGCAGACATAGCCCCCCCCCCTTTTGTGTTTTTTGTCGATCATTTTTTGTCTAGTATCTAACATAAACAGCTTGGCAAGTCCGGACGGGACACCCTGTATGAAGTACATATTTAAAAACGTCTTTCTTTATTAAGACGATTTATGAAAGTGGATTTACACCCGCTAAGTATACAAAGCGGCCAGCTGTTGATAGGTTTTGGTTGGACGAATAAAAAATCGTATGAGTGGGGGGAAATGGTTGTAACGGTAGGGCGTTTCGTAATTTTTTTGCTACTGTTTTACTTATCACCCTATATTATTGTAACCCTATGACCTACTTTCATGAATAAAGTATAAGTGTTCGAATAGAACTAATTCATATTGGCTGGTAGTTAGAGGGGCTGCTGGAATCACCTTTTCTTTGGAAAGGCGACATGCCACAATTATTACAAAAATTAAAACAATTTTTTTTGTAATCTGGCTGGCTTCTTTTGTCCAAAGTTAATATCTTCATTAACAGCCAGCTGGGCTGGTCACACATCCAGGGGGATTAACGACAAACGACCTCGTCGGAATGTTATGTCTCCCGAAACGAGATGAATCCCCTCAACCGGTCGCCGGTCGACTTAAACTTACTTACCGTCCATCAACTTTTTCACTGTAATTTTAGACGCTATGTTGACCTTTTACCATCCAGATGCAATTTTAATTTTAAAATAAAATGCTTAACTAACATACACTTATTAGCTTACCGGAATAAGTCAAGTCAAAAGTCAAAGTCAAAAGCATTTATTCCGCATTAATACATGAAAATGTTACAATTATCACTTTATCCTTATTCATGTTATCAAAAATGATAAATTAGTTGTGTATAAGTATTCTTCAACTTGATATAAACTAACAAGCCCTAGAACCAATAATATCTTAATTAAAATGAACGGACTACGTTAAAAAACAGAACAAAAATCCATGCTCACCTAAATTTTCAGTTACTTTCAAAATAGCTTCTACAATCTTCAATCTATGCTCCAATTTTTCATCCTCATTTAGATATTCTGCCGACAATGAATCAATCATTTCAATCTGAAGCACATTCACTAAACTAACTAATAATTTCACAACATTTAAATAAGTATAAGATTCCTCGTCTCCCTGCAATGGTTTAACCAGCTCGTTAATTTATTAAGTAAATCTTGGTGTAATGCTTGCGGTATTGTTGGCGGAAGCTCTTTTATACTCTTTTGAAGAAGTAAATTCTTAAAATACGTTTCCTTCGAAGTGCAATCCAATAAATAATTAAAAAAATCTTTGTACTTCTGCGATCCTTCTTTTAAATCAGGCATAATTGTGTACACTCCTGCCATTGTACATAGAATTACTGCGTCAACTTTAATTGATTTAATAACTGTCTTTGATTGAAAAATTTCTATAATAAAATTTAATCCAGCTTTTAACATTTCATTGGTTTGTAAACCTTTTGCTGAAGAAAAACTATGGTGAAATATCGGATGCTTCTGCATGGAACTATGAAGATTACTTTGAATACATAAGCATGAGACTTCAGTGTTTTTAATCCGCGAAGTGAATATTTACGTTTTTTAGTGTTGTTATTTACAATTTTAATTTAGTGGAGGACAATAACAAAGTGGAATATGCCATAATGATATAGTTGGGGTATTCATGATCTGTGTTATTCGTGTTATTTGTGTTAAATCGAGAAAAAAGTTTAACAAATCGAGAAACTTTCCTTAGTAAATGACATTTGTTTCGATTTTAACAAATAACATATGAAAAGGCGTGTTAATTCAACAACTCGAAATCAGCTGTATTTAAAAGGTGCAAATTAATATAAAAAATGCACTTTAACATGGAAATTTAAAGGGGTCGCTCACGATCTTGTCTATTTCGAAGATAACATTTTACGATTTCTCGACGTTTAAGACAGATCATGAATACCCCTGTTGAATTATTTGTTAAAATCGAAACAAATGTCATTTACTAGGAAAGTTTCTCGATTTGTTAAACTTTTTTCTCGATTTAACACAAATAACACGAATAACACAGATCATGAATACCCCAACTACATCATTATGGCATATTCCACTTTGTTATTGTCCTCCACTAAATTAAAATTGTAAATAACAACACTAAAAAACGTAAATATTCACTTCGCGGATTAAAAACACGACTTTAATGCCATTCAACCGAGAACTGTCAAAATATTTCCAATGCACATTCCAGTCACTTCCCGCACATTTTTTATCTTTCTTTCACACACATTGCGTGTAGTGTGAAAGTAATTCTGCCTCTGTTTATCATAGATATTACTTCTTTGATATCTTGACTTTTTCGCTCCCATTGAAATTGTTATCAGCTGATCTCAAGGTCCCTGAAACATTTTTAAAAATTTGTTCTAGCTCATCACTCTTATTATTATTGCTCGCTGCCTACAGTTACATAAGAATGAGATTTTTCCTGAATCTAATGTTAAACATACGCTGTGAAGCAGAAAAGCAGTAGCAAACAATGTCCAACCCAATATTTTTTGTTACACCAACAAATATCTTTATTTCGTAGCACAATAATACTTTGTTGAAGTAACCATCAACCTATTGTTATGAAAACATAGTATCAGCTAATAAAATTTTTATTTAAACCATTTTAGTTATCACAAATAATTTTTATTTGCTGGCGATACTTTATTTATAGTATTGTGAAATATAAAAATTTGTTAGAACAACTATTTCACGTTAACTAAAATTTCTACAGTAACATTAACAGAATAGGTTTTTCAGTGTATAAGTGGGGTATACGCAATACCGTGGTATCGATACCCCATGTGTGTCATAAGCATATTAAATTTTTTAATGCTATTCCTAAACATTCGTATTCGCATTCGCACATTCGCATTCCGAACATTCGCGTTCGCATTCGCATTCGCGAATGTGAAAAATGTAACATTCGTAACATCCCTAGTTTCCATGCAGAGTTTATCCTGAGTTTACTCAGATTAAGCGCCAATGGAAACGGGGATTGAGTAAAGTATCGTTAAATCCAAGTAAACTCAACGAAGCCAGTCCGATTAAGGGGGTTTTGCATATGTGTGTGTTTCAGTATCGTTTACTGAACATATACCAACGGCGACGTAGGTATCTTATATTTTTTCCGTATCTTCCAAATGGTGAGGTTTACAGAAAAAATATAAGATACCTTTTTTGTAGAGCATTAAATTTCCTACAAAATTCTCCGAAAACATTTTTCTTTACAATCAATTAATGATGAGGTATGAATTTTTTCTATTGGACTGAGAAAAAAATAAAAAACTGCGATGCGGAGGATCTTCCTATTAAAATTAAGAGCTCATGTTGAGTGACAATTTTTGTAATGTGTCCAGCAACCCATTTTTCCATCACTAGTAAAAAAAAAATAATTGATTTTTTTGACCCACCCTAATATGGATCTAGATATAGATGTATACTAAAGTTACAAAGTGGCCGGCTGTGGATAGGTTTTAGATAGACCAACAGAACATTTTCGTAACCACTAACGAAAAACCAATTGTTCCTTTAGAAGTTCGAGACATTAGATTCAATATTCTCCTACTAAAAGATATATTTACCTTTGAATCTGTAATGGTGTGTGAAATTATTAAATTGTTTCTGATACAACAGAGAATGAAAGACAATTGCGCTGTAATTACCTTGAAAGTAGGAATGAAATTGCGTCGCGCCAAACGACGTAATTTGGAAACAACTGTTTTGTTTTTGAATGTTGGCTAGGAAATGTGTAGAATCACTTCCCGTTCCAGAAACTAATCCCGCTCTGGTGGCGGGACCAATTGTGGCAATTTAACTTTTCCACCCGCACAACACAATCCAGGGGATTCACCGCTGTATATTTACGCCTTACTATGCGAACAAACCACCGGCATTTCTCCACTCATTACTGATATGTCACCAGCGTAATTGATTTCCGAATCGTAATGGAATGCCGCTCGTTCCAGGTTCACAGGAGCACCGAGTCGGCGCAATCGGTCATGTTCATTTTGTCGTGGTCGCTGGCTATTCGCTTGTCGTTCATTTTCAGTAGCTCTCGAACGTAATTCGGACATGCCAATTCGACTATTTGCATTATCCGTCGCTCGCTGGTCATCAGTGCGGTTTGCACAGGAAGTAGCTCGCCGCGCATTTGACTGACTTCGACGACCTATGCAAGCTCGTGTTCTTCTCGGCATTGTAATGAACAATGTAAAATGACACGGAATTGTTTTCACCATCACTCAAATCTGTCGAACTTTCCAATCTCGAAATCCTCTAACTAAGTCCTTTGTTGCTATGTCTAAGGCCCACCGTATTCCAAAGCTTCATATTCAGTTTTTCGTCACTTATTGCTTGGAGATTTTTGTTGCAAAGCGGCATCGGACGATTTGCAGCTTTGGTATACGGCCGGACCACAGTGGTTCAGAAGGCATGAAAACCTGGACAAAAGTCAAAAATCCATTGGATTTACGGAAATATTGGTTAATAAGGGTTTTTGATGTCTCTGAATTCGAATTTGATAATAAAATTTGAAAATTCAAAATGGCGGATCCAAAATGGTGGACTGATTTTGAAAAAGTTGATGGATTTGCATGAATATTTGTATACAGGGGTTTTCGGGATCACGTAATTCCAATTTGATATCAAATTCTGAAAATTCAAAATGGCGGATGTAAAATGGCGGACTACTTTTGAAAAAACTGGATGAAGTTGCATTTTATAAAAATTACAGGGGCAAGCCGGGGCAATAGTTCTTCATATGTGCAGGACCTTTTAATGTACAATTTAAGATCAACAATTAGGCGGATGAAGACGGATGAAAAAATATATGCATCGCCAAATTTAAATATTTTGAACAAATAATCACATTTACAAGTCCCCGTTTAGACTGAGTTTATATGGACTATTAACAAATATTTGATCACATATACGTTTAGTCATATTAAACATACCTTGATTAACGTCACCCATTCCGAAATTTTGTAAAAATATTTCATACAAATCACTAAAGCCAAACGTTCACTAAGACGTACAATGCACGAAGCGATCGCTCGAATTCAAACACGTGGTAAACGAAAATTACAAAAGCCACGCACGTTATCGACTCCGTTTCGGATGCTCCAATGCCCCCTCTCCCGAGTAAAAATAAAAAAGGGCCTTATAAAGGGTGAACACCGGCCGCTTGGCTTTTTAAGGGGCATATGATGGCCGTAGAGTTTTTAACCATTTTTAATGGGAGCACATACGGCCTTACGACGGCCAAATTTGACCAAAAGATTTAAAAGGCCAAGTACTGAGCTGTAGAAAAGGGCATTCGACGGGAAATTTGAGCCAAAAAAAGAATCTGCACCAAATGCATTAATGAATGTGTTTTATGGGAAATTCATCATTTTCGTTATGTACAATGGTTCTTTCGATTTACCCTACTTAAAGATATCGACGCACAAGAGAAACGAGCTCGCCAGTCGTCGGTTTGTTGTACGTGAAGGGTGTGGTGCGTGTTGATTTATATTTTAGTGAGAAATTTTGTTATTTAACGGCTTGAAAAAAAACACAACCATTTAATTGCAGTGAAATATATTTTCTTATAGGAGGGCGAATATCCACGTTGCTGCCACTGTGCCACTGTCGTATATCCGTAATAGCAACCATACGGCGCCGTACCACCGTCCCTGTACGACCGTACTGTCCTGCAACGAGCCTTCTGTTGACCACCAGATGGCTGAGGACTATGTTTCAATCACAGTCGGTATTTGCCCGTTCTAAGGCCATCATTTATTTTTACTCGGGCTACAAGATTCAACAGTGCCAAAAACGAAATAAGGACTTTCATTTTTCGACTTTTGTCCAGGTTTTCATGCCTTCTGAACCACTGTGCGGCCACAGCATGCAAAGTTAATTTACCTTAATAGAATGGATGATCAAAATGAATGTTCTCAAAATGCAAATAAATTCGCTTTAACCAAATCTATTCTCAAAATCCACTACCTTTTTAAAAAAAAACTATGTTTATAGACCAGTGCAAATAATTTTTGGAGACAAAAAAATTATAAACAGCATGACAAATGTTGGAAAGTGAAGGAAATATAGCGCAGCCAAACAGAAAAATAAATTCAAGTCGATCTGAGTTACGAGGGTGAAATAGGGGTAACTTTAAGGGGTTAAAAAGGTTTTTCACGATTTTCAGCGAAACTAGACCTCCTATCAAAAAAAGATAAATATGAAAGTTGTAGGTAATAAAAAGATCTACAACTTTTGTACAAAACATTTTTTCACATAACCTCAAATTTCCGCGAAAAATCGAAAAAACTAGTGTTTTTGTTTTTGATTTTTATCGCCCTTAAAAACAATGTTTTTTTCACAAAATTTTATGTAAACTTACCTTTTTATGTCCCAAATACGCTGTAGTTTTTTTGAATTAAAATATTTATTTTTACGTTTTATTTTGAATTTAAACCTAAAAAGAGACCTCATTTTAGGCCGAAAATGCCCATTTGCTAAAAATTTTTTTTTCAAAAAATTTAAGGGTTTTTTCTTTTGTTGAAAGGTCTACTTTCAGATGGTGCAGAAAAAATTAACATGCCTATGGAAAAATTTGCCAGGAAATGCGAAAAACAGAAAAAACTTGATTTCAAAAAGTTATTTTTCAATCACTGTTTTAAATTTTTCATTATTTATTAAAATTTACAATTTAAATCCTTGAATAATGTGAGATAGAAAATAATTAGTTTTCTTTGAATACTTCCTAGAAAAAAATTTACTTTGCTCAATTCAAATAAAGGACCCCGTAGAATCTGTATGGGAAATGCGCACAGCCGAAAAAACTTCCGATCGCGAGAAATGATCGTCCGAAGTTAGGTTTTTTTTTCGCTGCCTACAGCCTTTGCGGGCATGTATCGGGCCATGTTACACATATATATATGTTATATATAAATATATGTTATGCATATATACATGTTATATATACATATACTATGTTATACATGTTATATATATAGATATATATATACAGGGTCTTTCAAACCACCCGTGCCACCCAATTTTCTGGGAAAGTCTCGATTGAAAAAAACAACCCCCATTTTTTTCATGGATTCTGATTCTCCCGCCCTTCAAAGTGGGTGTGGGGCGCGTGGTCTATTTCTGTATGGTCAGATAGATTTTCAAAAAATATTGAACACGTGTTTTTTTGTTTTTTTTTCAATCGAGACTTTCCCGTTTTCTAGATAGGGCGTTTTGAATTTTGGTTATGGGGAAAAATGTAGCTTAATGATTTAGAAAAAAAAGGTAATGGAACAACGGACGATTTCCACAAATAGGGTATCTTTGTAATCGTTAGGAATTCGGCAAAAAAACAAGGCAGCTGGAGTCTTGGAGTGTTCCACGAATTTTTTAAGCAGCTTTTGAAGACCTTAAACAAGTTCAAAAAAAATTTAAAACAGTGATTGAAAAATAACTTTTTGAAATCAAGTTTTTCGCATTTCCTGGTAAAGTTTTCCATAATTTTGTTAGTTTTTTCTGCACCATCTGAAAGTAGACCTTTCAACAAAAGAAAAAACCCTTAGATTTTGTGAAAAAAATGTTTTTAGAACATGGGCATTTTCGGCTGAAAATGAGGTCTCTTTTTAGGTTTAAATTCAAAATAAAACGTAAAAATAAATATTTTAATTCAAAAAAATTACAGCGTGTTTGGGACATAAAAAGGTAAGTTTCCATTAAATTTCGTGAAAAAACAATTTTTTTTAAGGGAGATAAAAATCAAAAGCAAAAACACTAGCTTTTTCGATTTTTCTCGGAAATTTGAGGTTATGTGAAAAAATGTTTTGTACAAAAGTTGTAGATCTTTTTATTACCTACAACTTTCATATTTAACTTTTTTTGATAGGAGGTCTAATTTCGTTAAAAACCTTTTTCACCCCTTAAAGTTACCCCTATTTCACCCTCGTAACTCAGATCGACTTGAATTTATTTTTCTGGTTGGCTGAGCTGTTAATAATTTTTAACATTTTTGCCTTTTTAAAAGGTATCTGCACTGGCCTATTAAGGCAATAACAATTAATAATAATTGAATCGGTCCTTTCAAAAACCTCATAGGTCAATTTTTTTTAAACCTTTTTTTCCCTTCAAGCGCTTCCTTAAAGGTAGATGCGTATTCCGGTTTATAAACACATAAGTCAACACATTCTTCCTCGTCAAATAATACCGCGTAATCATTTGCGCCTTCTATAGTATTCGACATTATATGAGTTTTCATTATGATTCAGATAAAAAAGGTACTTTCACAGCCTATCACAGAACTATCATACTAAAGCTAAAATCATAGCTCACACGTCTTTTTATCAGAACATATTTATGGCCAACTACAAATGTTGAAGCTAATCCAGATGAAAATGATGGAGAATATGAATTAGAAAAAGCTCAAAGGAACGGCTGGAAAATCTAAAAAACTGGTCACTTTGGGAATTTTCACTGCAGATTAGTTTCAATAGCTTCATGGCCTAAGGTAATTTATGCTGACGAAAAAAAGTTCACTGTTTTCAACTCGAATGGAAGGCGTATGGTGTGGAGGAAACCAAAAGCTGAGATGCAAAAACTTAGCTTTGAAACACGGTGGAGGTTCTATCTTGATATGGGGTGTACATGTACATATCGTCGCTGGCACACCATAAGGCCGTATCAGATCAAAATTTTCAAGCAGCGGCAGCAGCAGCGGAAGAATAGCATGCTGCCTCTTGAATCAGATTCGTTGTAGCAGCAGCAGGCAGCAAACTTTTTTTATCGTACAATATAGGGTGCCCCCGAGCCAATTCTATTAATTTTTCTTCCATTTATTCAATGAATTTCCAAAAAAAATACAAATAAACAAACAAAAAGCGTCTCAAACAAGAAACTTTACTGAAATGTCAAAAAATGCTGCCTTGTTGGGCAGCAAAATTAGGATTAGGAATGAAAAAGCAGCGGCAGCACTCAGTGCTGCTTCTGTTGTCATGTAACCCGCGTTGACCAATAGAAACATAGTTTGCTGCTGATATTTTTGTTGCGCTGCTTTGGATCTGATACAACCTAAACTCTTGTATCTTGCATGAAGCAAATTGTTCAGGGCAGCGTTTTTTAGGTTTTGGTTTCAACATTTTGCGATATAAATTTTGAGTTATAATTTCTACTAGGAAATCAAGACTGTATATATGTTAAGTATATTTTTGTCTTTTTTTCTGCTTATATCATTATCAATACACTGCAAATCTTAGCTTTTGAAAGTGTTTTATTTCAAAACGCTTAAAACGTTTTATTTTGACGTCACCCATTTGATTAAGATTGTAGACATTTTTTAAACGCTTTTAAGTGTTTTAAAAGTGTCGACAATTTAAATCAAATGGGTGGCGTCAAAATACAACGTTTTAAGCGTTTTGAAATAAAACACTTTTGAAAGCTCAGATTTCCAGTGTACATGTTTCTATTATTTGTGTAAGCTTGAAAACAGATATGTAAGTACCTACTTCAATTCGTAAAACAACAAAATCTGTTTTTTTCAGATATGTACCTAGTTCGTGTGCACATCTAAAGGCCTGAACATGTAGCCGAAGCGAAACGAAAACGAAACGGAACCGAAACGAATTCCAATAAGATAGCGATTATATAGCAACCGGAACGAATCGGTTTTTGACATTTTTTGACAATTTTTATGCCCAATGAAGGAGCGACTAAACAGTTTTTAATTTAAATAAAAATATTAAAAGAAAATTAAAAAAAAATTATAAAATAATATGCCGGATGCTAAAATGGTGTTTCTGTTAATTAAAAATCTAAAAAAGAAAAAGGAAATCTGACTTTGAAACCTGACAATCAGCTGGTACTTTCCGGTGCTGACTAGCTGAAACGAAAGCCGAAATGAAATGAATTTATATCCTCCGCTCTGTTTCGGTTTCGGTCGCTATATAATTGAGTTCATACATTTTCATACAATTTAATCCCTTCATTTCGGTTCGGTTTCGTTTCGGTTCGGTTACATGTTCAGGACTTAAACTCGAAAACTATGTTACCTACACATACGAAACTTTGTGACAAGGTGAACCATTAGTGTTTATGTATATGCTGGTGGACTCAGTTCAGTTACGTGAAAAATGTAAGATACGCGAGTATGTCGTGCAAGCGACGATATGTCAGCATCCAGAGTGGAAAACTTGATTCTTACCCGAGTAAAAATAAAAAACGGCGTTATAAAGGGCGAACACCGGCCGCTTGGCTTTTTAAGGGGCATATGATGGCCGTAGAGTTTTTAACCATTTTTAATGGGAGCCCATACAGCCTTACGACGGCCAAATTTGACCAAACAATTTAAAAGGCCAAGTACTGAGCTGTACAAACGGGCATTCGACGGGAAATTTGAGCCAAAAAAGAATCTGCACCAAATGTATTGTTAAATGTGTTTTATAGGAACTTCATCATTTTCGTTATGTACAATGGTTCTTTCGATTTATCCTAAAGATATCGATGCACAAGAGAAACGAGCTCGCCAGTCGTCGGTTTGTTGTACGTGAAGTGTGTGGTGCGTGTTGATTTATATTTTAGTGGGAAATTTTGTTATTTAACGGCTTGAAAAAAAACACAACCGAAAATAAATGTTTTTCGGTAGTTTGAATGTGAATTATTGTAGTTTTGCAAATTTGTTCATTCCTTTCAATTAACTGTAAAACTGTTTTCATAATAATTCCTGTATAAAATGTCTATTTATGATAATTCTGGTTACTAAAATTTTAATATATTTTCCCACTAATCACTAATAAAGCAAGAAAAAGATTGATTTTTGGCGCGTCACGGCCACATTAAATATTTCTTTGAAAAAACTGACACGTATGTATGTATGTATATGTTAAAGGATCGCCATTCCTGATATAGGCGAAGAATTAAGCAAGAATTTTAAAACTTATTTTGATACACATTATAAAAACATAAAAATTCAATATTCACCAATTCCAGGGCACGGTTTGTGAGAAACAATTTCAGCGACACTTAATCCTACGATCACGCACAACACTGCAATTTTTAGATACGCCACCATGATTCCAGAAACAGCAGAAGTAACCAGGCGATAGCTGTGTATTTTCGGAACTGAAATTAAATTTGAAACGATACTGTCAGACCGCGTGCACCAATTTTCTTTCATCGTAAACACTTTGACCTTTCAACTTGGTCGGCCCCTAAACAAAGCTCCGACTCTGCTAGAGATAAGAACTCCGTTATCGGTTGTTGAAGTTTCGGGTATCAATGCTTCTTCGATTTATTTACTGACGTTTGTGATAATTCCCAACTTGAAACTTGGCTCCTTTTTTATTACGTTTGTTGGCCTGATTGCCTTGTAGCTGCAGATTTTGTGATGAATGCCGAGACGCCTTAGCAGATTGTTTTGATAAATTAACAGATAATGGCTAAGGATTTAGAGCGTCTCGCGCAGTTTTGATAATGAGTTATGTAAGGACGATTGACTGCTTTATCGGCCCATATCACACTTTAGATATGGAACGTGAGGAACATTATCAACCATTAGGATTCGATAAATGTAGAATACATAGACTGATAATCAAATTTGCGGTCTAGTCTAGATATGACGAACAGTAGAAATAACATTGTAAATAGCTGAAATTGCTGCGGTACGGCAGATTGATCTATGGCTAATCATATGGTATATGTATTAGTCCAGTCAAAATAGACGAAAAAAGGTCGAACCGCCGCATAAACCGAGACGAGCTGAAATTGGTACAGCCCTTAAAAAACATCATTATAAATTAAATGTGGAATTTTTCCAACTATCTGTGGGGAGCAAAAATTTTTATTTAAGGTTCAAGGACAAACAATCAGACGGTAAGTCTTATCATAAAATAGTTTTGACAAAGTTTGTAGGTTATGCGATTACCGATAAAAAAAGTTATTATACATTTTCCCATACAAATTGCCATTCATGAGATATCGCCGCTTTAAAGATTTAAAATATGTACTCATATGCACTCATTCGCGGCTTGTATACGTCACCAGAATTCCAATAAAATCTATTGTTGGACTACGGGGCTAATATTTTCCGGAGTGATACCTCGATATATTTGGAGGAAAAAATTGTTCTAGAGAGTTGGTCTATCCTCACTATTCACTAAGATACAGGTTGTTTACGAAAAAAATGTATTTTTATAAGCTTTTTATATTTTGCACATATGTATAGTTCGCGTGACAATGTAATCTGACCATTTTAAAAGAAAAGCAAAATAGCGGTTCAATGATGGAGGCCAATTTTCGCAATTCTGCCGTGCAAAAGCTAAAAGACCTATCTGCAAAAAGCTCGTTACGAGAAAAACGTGTTCAAAGTTTTCAAAATACATACATGAAACCGAAGCAAATCAAGTAACTGTTCCAAAGTGATAACTTTTAATTAAAAAAATAATCAGTCTGAAATTTTTTTAAGGATAAATATGAATATTTTATATCAAAAAATGCATACAAAGCCATTTTGACCTATAATGCATATAGGTCATTTGACCATTGCACGGCAGAATTGTGTTCCCGGCCCCCGACATGGGTATCAAATGAAAGGGCCTGACAGGTAGAATACAATTAGCTGTGTGGCGTAATTTCAAATGGCGGACACCCCAAGATGGCGGACAAAATTTTCTTATCTATCATCTTGATATGAGTACCAAATGAAAGGGTTTGCTGAGAAAAATACGATAATAAAATGACGTTACTCTAAATTCAATATGGCGGACCCATATATCATTCACTGCTGAGTGAGTACTGCTCTCAGGGTTCGTTCAACGATGAACAGCACAGGCACGAAATGTGCGAGGAAATCAAGTGTTTCATCAACCCTCTAGATTTGTCCCAGCAACACATCTATGGCATTCTTTCCTTTCTCGTTAATTGAACTGACCGAAAATATGAGACCACAGGGAAGCACCACTTTGAAAGACCTCCTGAATGCATTACGAATTGGTGAGCTTCAGTTAGCACATTTTGCTATTTTAATGAATCAATTAAATAAAGAATCAACTGGCGAATTCGAGATTGAAAAGGCCCTGTGATTTGGTCCCACTAACCAACAAGTATACAATCACAATAAAAGTGTTCTCCAACATTTTCGTACTCGTGGTGTAATAGCACAAGATAGTCTAATAGATTGAACTCAAAAAAATGACAATATAGATTTAAATAATATTATACCATCCGATATAAACAAGACAGGGAGGACTACCTAAGGAGTTAGAAATATTCGTTGGGGCCAGGGTCATGTTGCTTTTCAATGCAGATGTCTCCAAAGGTCTGGTGAATGGTGCCATTGGACATATTACAGAAATCATATGCTCCTGCTTCCGAAGAGCACAAATATATGAAACTGACATACAATCCGCACGTATAGACTTGGCTAAAGACGGCATTCACCTTATTCAACCCAGGTCTGTGCAAATTCCGGCAATATATAGTCACGGTACTGCTGAACGAAGGATATTGACAATTTATTAAGCTGGGCTTGCACAGTACACAAAATGCAGGGCGGTACTGCCGACTATGCCGGTATCTATTTAGGCTCAAAGCTCTTCGCTGCTGGCCAAGCATAGGTGGCCGGCCATAAGTAGAGTCAAACGCTAGAAGGTCTCCTTATTGTAGAACTAGACTGTAATAAATTAACAGGTAAACGGCCATGCAGCAATGACGTATTAAATGCAATGAACATACTTAGAAACATGTCCCGCGAAAATTAAAAAATGAAAGGGTGTGGCGATTATAACACAGAAATCTGTATGACCAGGCTCCGCTCTAGGGGAGGGGCAACCCGGACATTTGCCAGGGGCGGCAAAATTAGGGGCAGCACTTTGACTGTAAGTCTGAAAAAATATTGATGCAATAGAAAATTTCACATATAAATTTCTTCATTCTCTAAAAATTTACATTTATAATTTCGAAAAAGAAACATTTGTATCATTTGTAAAGGGCGCTGTTTGAACTTGTTTGAACATGCATATAGAGTCGCGTGAGTCAGAGTTATATCTACCATTGAGTGGCACCAGATGGTAGAGTAGGCTAGAGGCTTTAAAGCCTTTCAGATTCCATTGGGGAGATGTATACGACGATATGTATACGACGATAAGAGACGAGGCCTCGGGTTTATTAAATTGTATTAAACAATTTCAGTTTTTGTGTTGGTTAGTTATTTGGTGCAAAATTCTAAATTGCATTAATCCAATAAGCAAATTGATGCAAACAAACGATATTGATCTAGCCTCTGCACCTGATCTTTTAAAAAACTGCAAAATATTTTTCAAGAATCTTCGATCACAATCGTCCTTCAATGAAACTGTTATTGATGCAAATGAACTTTTTACAGAAATTGACGAGGAGGCTAATTTTGGATCAACAATAACACGACACCGCGTAAGAAAAAAAGAAATTTCTCGAGATGAACCGATCGAAGATCAAAGAGAAAAATATAAAATAGATTTTTTTTTATTTCACAATCGATCAAGCAATAAATGCGCTAGAGGCTAGCTTTGAACAGCTTAGTAATCATAGCAACTATTTTGAATTCTTATCTTAATATATAAAAACTACGTGTCACAATGTTTGTAAACGCTAATCTCCGAAACCGCCCAACAGATTTAAATGAAAATTTGGGAATGTGTAGGGTTGGTTCCAGATTGAAAGATAGGATAATTTTGGTCCAGATAAGTGAAGCTGTTGTCGAAATATAGAGAATTTCATTGCTTCACTGATTATATTTAAGTTGGCGGGGCGAAAAAATATTTCATTTTAATTGTAATGTACATATAAAAAACCGTTAGCTTTAAAAAAGCACTCCAATTTTTACGAGTGACAACGTATGAATTAGTGTATTGAGGGTACTGATTGTACAGTGTGTATAGTGTACTGTGTACTATATACTATGTACTATGGGCTGTATACTATAACTACCGGAGCCCGCAAAAACACACCAGTTAAGAAACATATAATTTATATACAAAATAAAAATATTTGTGAACATTGGGAAACCTGTAAAATACTAGTATCCATTGTTCTTTTTATACTTCCACCGAAAAATGCGTAAAAGCTTTTAATTGGTGCGATTAAATAAAGTGTTAATAAGAAAATATATAAATGTCGAGTTTTTGCATTATGCCTCAGATTGCGGTACATCGTGAAAACGGTCAACGTGTATATTTCACTGAAGAAAATGCTCTCCAACGAGCTTTCCAGCCACCAAAAACTACACTTACTGAATTTTTCACACTGTGCCAAAAACCTGGTATTTTCGGACAATTCGCAACAACATTGTTACATACCGACGTCCCTCGCTATTACACATGGAACAAATCAGGTAAAAAATGGAAGCCACGTAGACAAGGCGAACCACATTCAACTATCGCACGCGTATTGAAAGCAAAGCAAATACATTGGGACGACTTTACACAGTACATCCAAAAAGCAACGTGAATGTTTCTTTTTGCGTTTGTTGTTGCTGAATGTTGCAGGACCAACGTCTTTCGAATTTTTACGAACAGTCAATGGTCAAATATTCAATACATTTCAAGATGCCTGTCGCGAGTTGCAATTGCTGGAAGACGACAATCATTGGGATCTGACACTTACTGATGCAGCATTTGCATCCACGCCGAATAACATTCGTCAACTGTTCGCAATTATATTGACGAAATGATACCCAACAGAACCATCGGTTTTGTGGGAAAAATACAACAACGGCATGACTGAAGACATACTTCGCAGAATTAGACAAACATAACAAACCAATATCCAAACTCTCGAACTTTTATAGGAATAATTGGTTTTTCGTTAATGGTTATAAATATTTTATTTGTTGAAGAGTTGAATTTTGAAGATTTGGATTAATTTTAAATGTGTTAAGGTTGGGTGCAGCGAGTCGGAAAGGCATCATCTTTGTTTATTTACTCGCCGGAAAACAAAACCAAAAACATAGTTTACCAGCAAGTTTTGTAAAAGAATACATACATAGGAAATTTTGGTCACACTTTATATGAAAGCATATTGAATCTAATGTCCCCAAATTTTACAGAAATAAGTGTTGGTTCTTTCCTTAGATATTGCGAATAGTTTGTTTTTCAATATTTGCATTAATTTCACATGTTTTGACGAACACAATTTCGCAATATAAGAGAAAATAAAAGTTGGTTTTTTGGCATTGCTTTTCCCAGCTATAAAATATTTGTTTTATTTTTCGATTTTGTTTTATTGTTCTCGAAAAATCTAATGAATCTAATGACTCCAACTTTTATAGGAATAGTTGGTTTTTCGATAATGGTTAAGAAGAGTTGAATTTTGAAGGTTTGGATTGATTTTAAATGTTTAAACGTTGGGTGCAGCAAAATGTCAGATCCCTAATAGTTTCAAATTTTGTTATTTGGAATCAAAAATACCAAAAAATTGGCTTTTTCAAAATCTCCTACTGTATATTAAAATTCATATCACCTGAATTACTACTATTGGCTTATGGGAGCAGCATTGGCGCGCCGGGTCCCAACTAGTATAATATATAGTGCAAATCGGTTAACACGAAATGGTGGGGACGGGGCCAGGTTTTTGCGGTATCCGAATTTCGTATTAGCCTTTAGCTTTGAAATATGTATATATATCATATACAGGGTGTATTTGTTAAGTTTACAAAGCGGCCGGTTTTGGTTAGAAGAACAAAAATCTCGCCATTGGTTTTGGTTAAACCATACACGACCAAATACATATTCTTCTTGGGAAGATTTTGAGCTGAAATTCTGTATGTTTGGTCAATGTCCAAGCCTCAGACCCCTAGTATAGAACTGGGCGGGTTAGTGTCCCTATAATCTCATTTTACATTGTCTTCGATTTCTTGGTTCTTTAGAATCGGGACTAGTGCCAAATAGGTTTTATTTGCGGCCACGATACGTCTATGGATGTCGTCCTTTATCTTATTTTTTGCAGTAAGCATTGTCCCTAAATATATTAAATTGCCTACATCTTCCACTCTGTGATTGTCTAGGGTGATGCTTCGTCCTAATCCTTTTCCTCTTTTTTCGAGTCCTTTATTCTTACTTAGGCTTGTTGAGCTTTCCACTATTTTTGCAAAGGTTTCCTTCACGTCTTGCGCTATTCGTCCAATTATAACTGTCATCTGAATGTTTCTTGTGAAGATGTTCTTTGCTTCGTTAAGTTTTGCTTCTCTCATTATTGCTTCCTGAGCTAGGCCGAAGTAATGCCTTTGCGGTTCGTACCGGTCAGAACTCAAAGATCATGTAAAGGGTTGGTGAGTTTAGTCAGTAGGAATCTGACACTACCGTTTGGGTGCAGAACCCTACCGGTGTCTCCTCTTTTAAGCATGGACCTTAGACAGGCGGTTGCACACATTCCTTGCTGCTAACCCGACGTAAGATTCTCTCCACTCCCTCGTAAAAAAACATGATGCAGGTGGGTTTTATCATGTTTACTTCTTTGTACAAAATCCTATAATCTTTATTACTGTAGCTTGGTTTAAGTGCACTTATTCTATTTCTGATGAAGTAGTAGAAACTTTTGAAAATGTAAAAAGAGGTCAGAAAAAAGGACCTTAGTGACTTAGGTTTTTTAATTATAGTGCACTATGTGAGAGAAATTTGTTTCCACTTTTTTTTACAATTAACCGTTTTTATTTCTATATTTTCTAATCACACACCATTATTTTTATTAATGAAATAAGAGCTGCAGTCCTTACGATAACAAAGGTACCCCATTCGTCAAAATAGACCGTATACTATAAACGGTTGTACAACTTGTGGCGGAACACCCGGTATATTTTCATTACTTCTCTACATGAAAGCAATTTTTTTTAAAAGATCCTGGAAATCCCATAAAAAGGACACAGGAAATCGGCAAGTCTTGAAAGATATTGTTTTTGCCTGAGTAGGTGGGAGTCATAAACTTAATGAGTTTATGTCAAACAATGCCGCAAAATGCCATATTTATACCTGAACCTATGCTATTGTCGCGCAATGAGTATATCTATTCTTAAGGGGCGGCAATTTGTCGTTTTGCCCAGGGCGGCAAAATCGCTAAAGCGGGCGCTGGTATGACGTCATTTTAAATCTAATAATTGGCCACCACAAAATGGCGGAAGACATATAGACTAAAAAGTAGAAAATAAAAAATATATCTATAAGTTGGGACCCGGCGGTCCTATGCTGCTCCCATAAGCCAATAGTAGTAATTCAGGTGATATGAATTTTAATATAGAGTAGGAGAGTTTGAAAAAGGCAATTTTTTGGTATTTTTGATTCCAAATAACAAAATGTGAAACTATTAGGGATCTGACATTTTGATCGAAACAAAAAAAACCATCCATTGACATGGCATGACTGAACCGCTTATTTTCTGTATTTTGGATAGCTGGGACCCAGTGCGCCTCGCTGCACCCAACATTTAAACATTTTAAAATCAGGGTTCGCATGATTTAAATCGTTTGATTTAAATCATTGATTTAAATCGTGATTTAAATCAAATGATTTTTTCATTCAATGGTTTGATTTAAATCAGGATTTAAAAAAATCACGATTTTTTAACAAAAATTAATCAATATCATATTTTTAGAGTAATGAGATTTTACTGTTATATTCTTCAGTCAAGTTCATATTTAAAGTAGTGTGGTTAGTGCGAATCATCGATTAAAAAACATGAATTCATACGAACAAATACATTATTTTTTAAGCTTTTAGATATATAATAGTAAAATTTGATATTTGTTGCACGCATTTTTGTTAAATGTGAACAAATGAACAGAAGGTAATTTATAAATGCGTTTAAACATTTTTTGGTTTTTTATTGCAAAAATTGTACTGCTTTAACCGAATAATTTCATTAAATAATAAATAAAAATTATTTCATTTAACATGAACAAATAAAATATTTAAACTATTACGGCTTATAATAATAGTATTAGATTTTCTAGTTATACGATTAATTTTTCTTATATGATTAAGTCATTTAATTATTAACACTTTTACTCGATTTATGAGTATTGATGATTGGCTCGAGAAAAAAAAATCGCTTTATTAAAAAATTCAAAAAGTAATTACTAACTGAATGAGCACGCACGAAGCGCAAACTGCTCTAGTAACGTAAAAACAATTTTTTATATGACATTTTTGCAATAAAATAAAACTTGATTTAAATCACGATTTTTTTGATTTAAATCAAAAAATCCGATTTTTTTGATTTTTTTAAAAAATCATGATTTTTTCGAACCCTGTTTAAAATCAATCCAAACCTTAAAAATTCAACTTTCCTTAACCTTTAATGAAAAACCAACTATTCCTATAAAAGTTGGAGTTATTAGATTCAAAATACATTTATTTCAACTATGACCAAAATTTCTTGTGTATTCTGTTGAAATCATGAACCTTAAAAGATTTAAAATTAACGCAACTAGTAGCACCCAGCACTCAAAATTCGAGGGCCATGTTATATAGCTTTTTTTAATTTAAATCTAGAAGTCTTCAATAACAAAATTTTTCGAGAACAGTAAAACAAAATCGAAAAAAGAAACAAATATTTTATAATTGGAAAAAGCAATGCCAAAAAACCAACTTTTATTTTCTCTTATATTGCGAAATTGTGTTCGTCAAAACATGTGAACTTAATGCAAATATTGAAAATCAAACTATTCGCAATATATAAGGAAAGAACCAATACTTATTTCTGTAAAATTTGGAGACATTAGATTCAATATGCTTTCATATTAAGTGTGACCAAAATTACCTATGTATGTATTCTTTTACAAAATTTGCTGGTAAACTATGTTTCTGGTTTTGTTTTTCGGCGCGTAAATAAACAAAGATGATGCCTTTCCGACTCGCTGCACCCAACCTTAACACATTTAAAATTAATCCAAATCTTCAAAATTCAACTCTTCAACAAATAAAATATTTATAACCATTAACGAAAAACCAATTATTCCTATAAAAGTTCGAGAGTTTGGATATTGGTTTGTTTGTCTAATTCTCCGAAGTATGTCTTCTTCAGTCATGCCGTTCTTGTATTTTTCCCACAAAACCGATGGTTCTGTTGGGTATCATGTCGTCAATATAATTTCGAACAGTTGACGAATGTTATTCGGCGTGGATGCAAATGCTGCATCAGTAAGTGTCAGATCCCAATGATTGTCGTCTTCCAGCAATTGCAACTCGCGACAGGCATCTTGAAATGTATTGAATATTTGACCATTGACTGTTCGTAAAAATTCGAAAGACGTTGGTCCTGCAACATTCAGCAACAACAAACGCAAAAAGAAACATTCACGTTGTTTTGGATGTACTGTGTAAAGTCGTCCCAATGTGTTTGCTTTCAATACTCGTGCGATTGTTGGATGTGGTTCGCCTTGTCTACGTGGCTTCCATTTTTTACCTGATTTGTTCCATGTATAATGGCGAGGGACGTCGGTATATAACAATTTTGTTGCGAATTGTCCGAAAATATCAGGTTTTTGGCACAGTCTGAAAAATTCAGTAAGTGTAGTTTTTGGTGGCTGGAAAGCTCGTTGGAGAGCTTTTTCTTCAGTGAAATATACACGTTTACCGTTTTCAAGATGTACCGCACTCTGAGGCATAATGCAAAAATTCGACATATATATATTTTCTTATTAACACTTTATTTAATCGCACCAATTAAAAGCTTTTACGTATTTTTCGGTGGAAGTATGTAAAGAACAATGGATGCTAATATTTTACAGGTTTCCCAATGTTCACAAATATTTTTATTTTGTATATAAATTATATGTTTCTTAACTGGGCTCTGTTCAAGATTTCTGCTATAGCTGCCTTGTTAGCAGCTATTTTCGAGCTGTCAAATTCTCCAAAGCAGTAAGAAGCTGCTATGATATCTTGGACACAAAAAAGCTGCTTTTAGTCGAACATATGTATGGGTGTATCATGATGTCCATTCCTTTGATTTATTAAAGAAATATTTACCACTTGCATCACATTTAATTAATACCGTAATTTATTATTGATTATTAGCCCAAACAAAACAGCATTTGAACCAGTCATTTTAATTATTTCCAAATGACAGTTACGCACACATATAAGTTTTAAAATAGCTGCTTTTTTGCTACACTCGAAACTGCGAGCAACAAAAAGCAGCTACATGAGCAGCTTTTTTCAAATCTTGGACACAGAAAAAGCTGCTTTGATAGCAGCCTTTTTTTCTGTTTTGAACAACGAAAAGTATAAAAAAGCAGCTAATAGCTGCTATAGCAGAAATCTTGAACAGACCCCTGGTGTGTTTTTGCGGGCTCCGGTAGTTATAGTATACAGCCCATAGTACATAGTATATAGTACACAGTACACTGTACACACTGTACACTCAGTACCCTCAATACACTATTTCATACGTTGTCACTCGTAAAAATCGGAGTGCTTTTTTAAATTAAAATTTTTTCGCCCCGCCAAATTAAATATAATCAGTGAAACATTGAAATTCTCTATATTTCGACACAACTCATTTGGACCAAAATTATCCTATCTTTCAATCTGGAACCAACCCTACACATTCCCAAATTTTCATTTGAATCTGTTGGGCGGTTTCGGAGATTAGCGTATACAAACATTGTGACACGTAGTTTTTATATATTAAGATATCGTCGTTACTAACTAACTAATTGCTGCTTTAATCCCTCATGGGACATAGGACGGAAACAGTTGCCCTCCAGCGGACTCTGTTTTACGCAACAGCTCCCAGCTCTGACCAGGATCTCCCAGTTGTTGCTGCCTCTGATAATGGGGTTCTCCTCCACGTTGTTCTAGGTCTTCCGGCTTGACGGGATCCTTGCGGATTCCCGTCAAGGGTCTGTTTGGCTAGATTATCGTTTCCGCGTCGCAAGGTGTAGCCAATCCAATTCCAATTCCTTCGCCTGATCTGGTCGTCTATCCTTTCTTGGCCGGCACGGCACCATAGCTCTTCATTTGAAATTCTATCTTGCCAGCGGATTTTTAGGATACGACGTAGGCATTTGTTGATAAAAACTTGTAGGGTCCCGTGATGAATTGGGTGACTTTCCATGTTTCATAACCATACCAAAGAACTGCCTTAACGTCGGAGTTGAACAGCCGCAATTGAGATCTTCATTGATCTCCATATGTGAAACAGGCATGCATATGATACTATCGAGGTAGCAGAATTTATCTACCAGTTCCACGTCCCGGTTATTTAGCGCTGTCCGTTCAAGGGTTTTGGCATTTATCCGCATTTCTTTTGTTTTAGTCGGATTTAACCTTAAGTCTGCCGAACTACTTTCTGTTGCCAAATTGTTTAACATGTTTTTGAGGTCTTGGTGTCTGTGGGCCAGCAAACAGATATCATCCGGTCTCTTAAGGTGTTAATATGGTCTATGGTCACATAGTCCAACAGAGGATTTATTGACCGTGTGATGACCTATACAAGTTGCGAATGAGGGGATATGAGTATTTTAAATTTTTAAAACGGCGATATCTCATGAATGGCAATTCGTACGGGAAAATGTATTATATCCTTTTTTGTAGATAATCGCATAATCTACAAACTTTGTGAAGACTATTTTCTGATAAGACTTACCGTTTAAGAGGTATTAGCCAAAAATGGAATTTTTTGTTGTTAGGGGGTGGTTTTTGGGGGTAGCGTACAACCAATTATCCTAAACTTTTTTTAACATATTCTACTCACTAAAAACCATTTTTTTTAAAAAAAAAATTAGTGAGTTAACATTTTGTTAGAGGTTTTCATTCAAATTTTGCTCTGACGACTGGACTAATAGCAGATATTGGTTTGACAAAGAGGATATATAAAAATGAATTGCCAAATGGATGACGGAGCATCGCTTGAGAACGGCTCGACCGATTTGGCTGATTTTTTTTGTTGTGCTCGTTACTATCGGTGGTCAGTCATCAGCGGAATAGGGGGAATAACATGTAGCATAACATGCACGTGCCGTAACTATTCCGGACTGGTGGAAGTGCGATCATAACCTCCTAGCGGTGGCCACTGGTAACTATCCTATGAGAGAGGATAGGCTAACATGATCGGGCTAGTCCCTTCCAAGTAAGGTTGGCGTGAGGCTAATAACTTCACCCGTAAAAAACAAACATTACGGAACGAGCAACATGCCTCGGATACTGGAAAAAACGACGACGACCACGGCAAAGAAAAAGGCAAAATGATTTAAGAATTTTCTCATGGAACGTACGAACTCTGTACAGAACTCGAGCTGCACAACATCTGGCCGATACCCTGTCAACATATAAAGCTGACATTACCGCCATTCAGGAGATGCGATGGACAGGGAATGGTGTTTTGCAAAAACCTGATTATGACGTATATTGCAGCTGTCATACGAAACACCATGTGCTCGGGGTAGGTTTTATGGTCAGCAAAGGGACGAAGCCTACCATCATCGGCTTTAAAGCAATAAACGAAAGGCTATGTACCCTTCGTGTGCGAGGCAAATTTAAGAACATCAGCCTCATAAACGTTCAAGCACCTACAGAAAAGTCCCCGGACGATGAAAAATAAGAATTCTTCGAAGTAGTTGAACGGGAACTTAATGCCTGCCCCAGATATGATGTAAAAATCATATTGGGAGACCTGAACGCCAAAGTAGGCCGGGAGCCCGTATACAGGCAATATGTCGGCATCCACAGCTTGAAGAGAGAACACTAATGACAATGGGCAGCGAGTTATAGAGATGGCAGCAAGTAAGAACTTGGCCGTTGCAAGTACCAGATTTGCGCGTAAAGATATCCATAAAGCCACCTGGATATCTCCTGATGGGGCAACTTGCAATCAAATAGACCATGTGTTGATAGACCGCCGCCACCTTTCGGGTCTGATGACGGTACGAACGTACCGAGGTGCCAACTTCGACTCAGATCACTATCTTGTTGGTATGGTGCTCCGAGAGCGCATTACAACGCTGAAAAGCTTTGTATCCGCTGATCATGCTCGAATCAACACAGCTGCACTCCGCAACGAAATGGCCAGAAACAGCTACGGTCAGGCGTTAGAACTCGCGCTCAGAAGAGCAAGTCCTGGGGATGAGATGCCGGGCGTCGACGAGAGCTGGACCCGCCTTAAAAATACTGTCATTAGTACTGCTGATTCCATCGTAGGCAGAAGTCGTAGAGATCGGAACGACTGGTTCGATAATGAATGCAAGCTGGCAACTGAACGTAAGAATGCTGCGTATCGAGCAATGCAGCAGTCTCAGAGAACACGAGCACGCGAAGAGAAATATAAAGAGCTCAGAAAAGAAGAAAAGAGAATTCACAAACGAAAAAAGGAAGCCTGGGAGAAAAATCTCGTTTGTGAACTAGAACGGTACAGAGAGCGACGGCCGCACCAGGCGCGGGATTTCTACCGAGGAGTACGCGGTATGACGCAATTCACACCTCGTTGCACATACTGCAAGGACAAAGAAGGGAATCTGATCACCGATCCTCAAGGCATCTTGGAGCGATGGGAAGAGCACTTTCATGAATTGCTAAATGGCGAGATAACGGAGGATTTGGAGGCTCCACCAATATCTGACGATAATGCTATGCTGTCACCACCAAGCTTAGCAGAAGTTAGCAGTGCCATCACCCAGATCAAAAACAACAAGGCCTCGGGTGCAGACGGCATCCCTGCGGAGCTGGTTAAATATGGAGGGCCTACATTACACGAAGCGATTCATGAGTTAATTGTGCAAGTATGGGAGCAGGAAGCGATGCCAGAAGACTGGAGAAAAGGCATCCTCTGCCCGGTACATAAAAAAGGAGATATCACAAGGTGCAGCAATTATCGTGGTATAACGTTGTTGAGTACCGCGTATAAGATATTCTCCGCCATCCTACAAAACAGGATGGCCCCATACGCTAGAAACATCATAGGCCAATACCAGTGTGGCTTCAGCCCAGGCAAATCAATCAACAGGCAATTTTCACTTTGAGGCAGGCTATGGAAAAATGTCTAGAGTTTCAAAACTCAATCCAACACCTCTTCATAGACTTTAAAGCCGCCTATGATAGCATAGCCAGAGTAGAACTCTACAAAGCCATGAGATAATTCGGCATTTCCAATAAGCTGACAAGACTATGTAGGTTGACCATGACCAATGTGACAAGCCAAGTAAAGGTATCCGGAATATTGTCCAGACCAATCAACATCTATAATGGACTCCGACAAGGGGACGGTCTGGCCTGCCTCCTTTTCAACCTGGCGTTGGAGAAAGTGATCCGAGATTCGGGCGTGACATCAAGGGGCACAATCCTCCACAAGTCCACCCAATTACTGGCTTACGCAGACGACATCGACATCATTGGAAGAACATCAACAGCTGTACAAGAAGCTTTCATCCAGATTGAGCGGGCGGCAGGAAATCTAGGACTTTCGTTGATGGAAAGCAAAACAAAGTACATGGTGGCCTCGTCTGCAAGAACACCTAACATTGGTCCCACAATCAAGGTAGAGGAACACGAGTTTGATGTGGTAAAATCATTTACCTACCTTGGGTCAATAGCAGCAGCCGACAATAGCATGGAACCTGAAATACGCGCACGACTGCTAAAAGCCAACAAAGCCTACTATAGCCTGACAAGGCTCTTCAAATCCAAGCATCTAACCATAACGTCTAAACTTTTACTATATAAGACGATGGTCTTGCCGGTCCTCACATATGCATCCGAAACGTGGGTGCTTAGCAAAAAGCACTCTAACCTCTTGGCGGTGTTCGAGAGGAAAATACTTCGGAGGATTGTTGGCCCCGTATGTGAGGAAGGACGATTCCGGAGACTCTACAATGACGAGATCTACGAGCGTTATCGCAACATAGATGTGAGGAAAATAAAGCTCGGTAGACTCCGGTGGGCAGGACATCTAGCTCGTATGAGTGAAGATAAGCCTGCTCGGAAAGTTCTCTGCGGTAAGACTTATGGGGTGCGACAGCGAGGGAGACCCAACCTCCGCTGGAAGGATGGCGTAGACCAGGACTCTCAGAGCATAGGGATGCCAAACTGGATGACATCGGCTCAGAATCGGGACCGGTGGAGAGCACAGTTGCGAGAGGCCAGGACCGGATCCCGGTTGTAGAGCCGTTAAAGAAGAAGAAGAAGCTCGTTACTATCAGGACAAGGTTCATATGAAAGAGTAGAGCAGTTGAATTTTGGAGATTTGCATTAATTTTAAATGTTTTAACGTTCGTGGTTTTCACAGAGTACTTGGTAATTTTGTTCATACTACATATAGATGCATTTTGAATCTAATGACTCGAACTTTTATAGGAATAATTATAGAGTTGACTTAACGTTCGTGTTGTTTGATTTTGATTTATTTTAAATGTGTTAACTAGTGTTGAGCCGGACTAACGAGGCAGTACATTTGCCCCACGATGTAAATTGTACTGAGGCCTCAGTTTTTTAAATGTCCCGGTTCAAAAATGTCCTACTGGTATATGAGCTTGTATCGAGATAAATGAAGTGAGGTGGGATTGTAAATTACGTAGTGGAGAGACATTTCTTCCTTCTTTTGCGGCAGTACAATTTTCAATTTGAACTGCGGCGAGGTGAGATTATAAACACGAGCTAGAGAGACATTTTTCACTTCTTTTGCGGCAGTAAAATATCCAATTTAAACTGAGCCGTGGTGAGATTGTAAATACGAACTGGATGGAGAGATATTTCTTACATTTTTCGAGGGAGTCAAGTTTTGTACTGAAGAGACAATTCTTACAATTTTCGAGGGAGTGAAGATTTGTACTGAAGAGACAATTCTTACATTTTTCGAGGGAGTGAAATTTTGTATTGGAGAGACGTTTCTTACTTCTTTGCGGTAAGCAAAAATGCTCCTCCTTGGTATTTATTTTCCTTTTTTTTTTAATTTGCTTGTTTTTGTCATTTTGGCATTACAATAGTACCTCGCCTCATTTGAAGTATGACATTGTACTGGCTCAAAAGAAAAAAAGAGGGACCTCTTACAAACTCATTTTATAATCGTGTCCTACCCAACACTAGTTTTAACGTTGGGTGCAGCGAGGCGCACCGGGTTCCAGCTATTAGTTTAAAAACTAAAAAATACGCTTTTATTTTAAAATGAACCAAAAAGTTTTTATTGCTCCACCCAGTATATGGGACAACCTACCTTTCGAAATCAACCTAAGAATGAAGTTAATGAAGTTATTGGTAAAAATTTAAAAAAATAAAACTTCCTTGGAGCGCTTTTCCTCCCCTTTTATTTCACTTACAGTGTTTGTTAGTTTCTTCTTATTTAACGGCTCTACAACCGGGATCCGGTCCTAGCCTCTCGCAACTGTTCTTTCCACCGGTCCCGATTCTAAGCCGATGTCATCCAGTTTGGCATCCCTATGCTCTGAGCGTCCTGGTCTACGCCATCCTTTTAGCGGAAATTGGGTCTCCCTCGCTGTCGCACCCCATAAGTCTTACAGCAGAGAACTTTCCGAGCAGGCTCATCTTCACTCATACGAGCTAGATGTCCTGCCCACCGGAGTCTACCGAGCTTTATTTTCTTCACAACATCTATGCCGCGATAACGCAATGCTTTTTGCTAAGCACCCACGTTTCGGATGCATATGTGAGGACCGGCAAGACCATCGTCTTATATAGTAAAAGTTTAGACGTTATGGTTAGATGCTTGGATTTGAAGAGCCTTGTCAGGCTATAGTAGGCTTTGTTGGCTTTTAGCAGTCGTGCGCGTATTTCAGGTTCCATGCTATTGTCGGCTGCTGCTATTGACCCAAGGTAGGTAAATGATTTTACCACATCAAACTCGTGTTCCTCTACCTTGATTGTGCGACCAATGTTAGGTGTTCTTGCAGACGAGGCCACCATGTACTTTGTTTTGCTTTCGTTGATGTGCAGTCCTAGATTTCCTGCCGCCCGCTCAATCTGGATGAAAGCTTCTTGTAGAGCTGTTGATGTTCTTCCAATGATGTCAATGTCGTCTGCGTAAGCCAGTAATTGGGTGGACTTGTGGAGGATTGTGCCCCTTGATGTCACGCCCGAATCTCGGATCACTTTCTCCAACGCCAGGTTGAAAAGGAGGCAGGCCAGACCGTCCCCTTGCCGGAGTCCATTATAGATGTTGATTGGTCTGGACAATATTCCGGATACCTTTACTTGGCTTGTCACATTGGTCATGGTCAACCTACATAGTCTTGTCAGCTTGTTGGGAATGCCGAATTTTCTCATGGCTTTGTAGAGTTCTACCCTGGCTATGCTATCATAGGAGGCTTTAAAGTCTATGAAGAGGTGTTGGATTGAGTTTTGAAACTCTAGACATTTTTCCATAGCCTGCCTCAAAGTGAAAATCTGATCGGTTGTTGATTTGCCTGGGCTGAAGCCACACTGGTATTGGCCTATGATGTTTCTAGCATATGGGGCCATCCTGTTTTGTAGGATGGCGGAGAATATCTTATACGCGGTACTCAACAACGTTATACCACGATAATTGCTGCACCCTGTGATATCTCCTTTTTTATGTACCGGGCAGAGGATGCCTTTTCTCCAGTCTTCTGGCATCGCTTCCTGCTCCCATACTTGCACAATTAATTCATGAATCGCTTGGTGTAATGTAGGCCCTCCATATTTAACCAGCTCCGCAGGGATGCCGTCTGCATCCGGGGCCTTGTTGTTTTTGAGCCGGGTGATGGCACTGCTAACTTCTGCTAAGGTTCGTGGTGACAGCATAGCATTATCGTCAGATATTGGTGGAGCCTCCAAATCCTCAGTTAGCTCGCCATTTAGCAATTCATGAAAGTGCTCTTCCCATCGCTCCAAGACGCCTTGAGGATCGGTGATGACCGCGTAATCTCCGGTAGAACTCCCGCGGGTGATTCCTGGGTATATTTAAAAAAAATTGTTCTATAGAGGAGGCCTATCGACACTATCGACTAAGATACAGGGTGTTTACAAAAAGGCGTTTGGCAAAGTTTTCAATTTACTTAACCTTTAATAATACCGTAGAGCAACATAATTAGGCTTGTTTTTTTGGTAGTTGTTTCTTTTATTTGGTATAAATAACAGAAACTTGAGTGACTCCATTTAGAAGATATTTGGGCAGTAGCGGACTAAGGGGGGGGGGCGGAGGGGGCGGTCCGCCCCGGGCCTCTGGCTCCTGGGGCCTCCAAATGTCTACCAGTTCCCTTGATCAAATCCTAAACAACGCTTTTAAAATAAGGGCAGTGCCTACCTAAGTGGTACTTTGGAGTCGGAGGTCGCGTACAATGTTCCCGTAGACACAAATAAGTACAGCATGAAATTATTAAAATGGGTCTTTACTGAATCGTTACCCTCTACATCGCTTACATATACTTCAATACTTCTTGACCATTTTCATCTCGGTTGCATCATGCAAGAGGAGTATTTGTAAACTTAAGCCTAGTGTCCACTATAGAGTTTTTTGCGTAGAGCTAGAGAAAACTCTCGCGTAGAGATGCGTAGAGAAGTGTATACACTGTCTAGAGCTCTACACATGCTCTCTACACCCACTCTACGCGCTCTGCACTCTACACTATAAAGTGTATACGCAATTTTTTTGTGTTTGGTAGAGCTCTACATCTGCTCTACGCTCTAACAAGCATGTTTGATAGAGTTTTTCTCTCTACAGTATTCATTCTTATTTGCGTTTCGACTGCGCTTCGAATTGTTGTACATAGGCGCAGTGCCGCGGCCAGACAATTGGGGGCCCAGTGCAAAAATTCAGCGAGGGGCCCCAGAGTCTCCAAAAAAAATTTTCTGTCATAAAGACCCGTCCCCGCGATAGAATTATGGAAAATGGGCCCCATGTAATATTTAGTGTGATGCGAGTTCGTCTGATATGACCCATATGCTGATTTGTATGACCCATTCATTGAAGTAAAAATGCAAATAAAGAATTCAAATAATTTTTATTGCCAAAAAAATGTTTTGCTCGCTTCGCTCGCGGTGCCCCAAACACGCGGGACCCTGTGCAGTTGCACACCCAGCACATATGCCAGCCGCGGCACTGCATCGGCGTGTTAAATAACAACGAAATTCGAGTATCTTCTTCCGTGAGCTCATTCCATAATTCTCGGTACATTCCAGCGTTTTGTTTTCTTTTCGCAATCCAATCTCGCTCTCAACATTTCCTTTCCTTCTTTTCCCTTCTTTTGGGGAAAACTCATTTTATTATTTTTTTGATTTCTATTAATTTCCTTTAAATTTTTTACACAATGTATGTACGTACGCATCTCTGAATAACTGAGAAATGAAATGAGATGCAAAAGTTGATGGCCGCAGTTGCGCGCTCTACCATACGACTCTACAGTAGAGAAAAACGCATCTGCAGTGTACTCAGTCTGTAGAGCTCGTGGTAGATCTCTACTCAAAATTTCTCTAGATCAACTCTACGGGCGGTGGAGTGGTAGAGAAGCGCTGTAGAGTACTTACTACAGGTAGAGCTCCACACTCTACGCTCTACATTCTACCGAAAAAAATTCTATAGTGGACACTTGCCTTTAGTACGACTTTCGGAATCGATGGGTAATTAAATGCTTTTCCTACTGGGAAATAAATATATACACACACTTGTCCATACAAATGGCAACTGAATAAAAGGCTTCTAAAATTACATCGACTTCTTAGACTGAGGGCCTCATTCAGCTTTGCCGCCCCGGGCCTCTGACGGGCTTAGTCCGCCACTGTATTTGGGTCAATATTTTGCTTCTGAACCTCCTAAAATTCTACGTTTTTAGCATTTTGCTGAGAAAAATGCATTATTAACAGTATTTTTTTCTTGCGTTTGAGATGCACCAAACCATTACTTAAAATAGTTACACAAGAATAATCTAGGTCGTATACTTTTCCTGGCAGTGTGCAATGGTATGGACGAAGACCTTCTGCATATATTATCCTCTAAATTTTGCATCTAGACAAGCCTAACTATGTATACAATAATAATCGGTATAGAAGTTATTATAGTTTAAGTAAATTAAAAACTGCCAAACGCCTTTTAGCAAGCACCCTGTATCTTAGTGGGTAGTGTCGATAAGCCCCCTCTCTGGAACATTTTTTTTTCTCCAAATATCCCAAGAGTCACCCCTTAACGGATTAGCATCTTAGTCTGAAACACCCTGTATAAGAAATAGTACAGTACAGCTGGACTGGAAAATCGGGGTATGCGCCCAAAAATTCTTGGAAGGATGATTTTTCATAAATCGTTAATGGAGCATAAAAGAAGCTTAATTCTAAATTTGAGGGAAATTTCGAGTGGACGTTTTTTGGAAAACTCAAAAAAAATTTGAAAAGCGTTTTTCTCTGAATCTACGCATTTTAGAGAAAAGTTGTTTAAACAAAAAATGTAGAGGACATTGTTACCTACAATTTGTTTCATAGAGGTCAGGCTGTACAACTTCAAATACAGAAGCTAGGTGGCGCCAAAGTTTCCAAAAAAGTGTTTTTTCGGTTTTTGTCTCAGAATAAATGGTTTTTTTACAAAAGTGTAAATCAGTAAATTGTTCCTCTTAAAAATGTCTACAACATTTATTTAAACTTTTTTTCCCTCCGACTTACCGTTCCAAAGTTATAGGCAGTAAATGCTACGCTGTGTAGTTAACGGTGCTATTGTTGCTAAGAAGCGTCCATTTTTCAGTTGCTATGCGAGTTTTCGAGAGTGTAAGCGTCAAAACTTTGCTCTTGTAAAATGAGTGTGTGTTTTTTTTGTAAAAAGATTGTACTCAAATTAACCTGTGTGTGTGCCATCTTCAGAGCACAATTCTCACACTTCAGCACGCTATAACTTTGGAACGGTAAGTCGGAGGGAAAAAAAGTTTAAATAAATGTTGTAGACATTTTTAAGAGGAACAATTTACTGATTTACACTTTTGTAAAAAAACCATTTATTCTGAGACAAAAACCGAAAAAACACTTTTTTGGAAACTTTGGCGCCACCTAGCTTCTGTATTTGAAGTTGTACAGCCTGACCTCTATGAAACAAATTGTAGGTAACAATGTCCTCTACATTTTTTGTTCAAACAACTTTTCTCTAAAATGCGTAGATTCAGAGAAAAACGCTTTTCAAAAACTTTTTGAGTTTTCCAAAAAACGTCTACTCGAAATTTCCCTCAAATTTCAAGTTAAGCTTCTTTTATGCTCCATTAACGATTTATGAAAAATCATCCTTCCAAGAATTTTTGGCGCATCAATATTACATCTGTACTGTACTAAAAGAAATATGAAAATGCTATTTTATGGGAAAAATTTCACGAGGTGGCGACGCAGGCACATGTCACCTCTATTTCAATAAATTAGTCCGTATGTTATTAGCTTCTTTTGATCTATATCTAAGAATAAAAATATTTTCAGTCGCTATAGTTCTAATCAGTCTTTTTAACGATTCAATAAGACTAAGACGACATTTATCCGTTCTTTAAACCTTTGATGAATAATGTCATTTTCACGTGTTAAAACTAATTAAATCCAACCCATCTGAAGAATGCCGCGTTCAAGACTCCCCAATGTTGTGTAGATCACAAAAGATAACCTTTTAATTAAATTAGAAAATAGCAACTACTTTGATATGAGTTAATTATAAGCTCCATTTGAATGATTAAGAACATCCACAAAATTAAACAAGAGAAAAATTATGTTACGATTTTAATTTTTTTTGTGGCAGTTCTAAGTTTAAGGCGGCAGCACACGTAAATGCATGCTTGACAAACACGCATGCTAACTCTTTTTGTGCAAGCGTGCTTGAGCGTGTGTATGAGAATTTTTCCGCAAGCATGATGATTGAACACCAGCTTGAAGATTGGTCGAATTTTCATCTACCATGCGAATTTTCATCTACCAGTTGAGTCATGTCACTGAGTGAATAAGACGTAATTGCCGTGCTCCGTGTTATAACCGCCTTTTATTTTTAAAGTTAACACATTCCTGCAATTTAATCACGTTAACATCACTATCCAAATCGGACCACTCTATTATTATATTACTTATTATTTTCCGTATACGTAAGATGTCCGATAAACCGAAAACTGTGGCTGGGAAAAGAAAAAAACCCACTTCATCACACAATCCTTCTCCTATAATGACCAGAGGTTTTGCGCGTACGGCTTCTGAAAGTGGTCAGGGAGAAAACGTTGAGGAACTACTTGCTGCTTTAGAAACACGCATCTCCATCAAACTTGATGACCTCTTCTCGTCCATTAATAACACTGAGCTGCGAATTACAGAGTTCTGTAACTCCATCAAAAATTTCAATGATCGCCTTGACAAAAACGAACATCGCTTAACGGAGAGTCTAAAGTCCATCTCCGAGGAAAATCAGAATCAGCTGGAGCTTACCAACAATAAAATCCAGTCTCTACAGGCGAGGATCTCTGTGCTAGAGCAGAATACAACACCAACGGATCATACTGATGACCTTCAAATTATCAGCTCCCAGCTGGCTGATAATACACTCCATTTGGATGATATGCAGCGTGCACAGAGGCTTAGTGACGTTATTATCCGAGGAATCCCCAAGAAACCTGATGACTCCCCAATAAAAATTGTATCAAATCTGGCATCCATGGTGAATCATCATCTCTCAACTTACGTTGACGCCTTCCGACTTCGATCCCGATCAGGCACACAAAGTGGGCCAATAATAGTAAAATTTTCTGGGCAGCGTGAGGCAAAGGCCTTCATGCTGGCCTTGAAATCGAATAATAAACGGAAATTCCCACTCTGTGAACTGGATGGCTTTGCAGCCGACACTCCTGTCTATGTGAACGAAAGTCTCTCGCCGACTAATAACAATCTGCTGCGGGAGGCCTTGAAACTTCGCAGGCTTGGACTACTCTACTCCGTTTCGACCAGGGATGGCCTTGTGAGGATACAAAAAAAAGAGATGACAGGTTTATTATTGTGCGTAATCCCTCTCAGCTACAATGCCCATCAATCGAAACACTGGAGGAACGAAGTGCAAGCGTCTAAGGTTCATTGTTTTGGTTTTTAGTATGTTTGTTTATTTTTTTTTAATCTTTAATTCTTTAATTTTAACTTCTAATATTTTTTATTTTATCTTATTTCATCTTTTTTATTATTCTTTTTTGTCTTTATTTTTCTTCTACTTCACTATGTATTCATGTTGTTTTAATTCTATTAAATTTTCTTCCCTGCTGCGTCGGGTCTCACCTCCGTTTCTTGGGAATGCTCATTGTTTCGTGTTAATCACTTTAGATGTCTTCTAGCTTTAGCTGCGGGGACCGGGTGAGAACGTTAATAAAAATTTTCAGTTCGAAATATAAAGGTTTCAACACTTGTCTGCTAAACGCGCGGAGTGTGCGTCCGAAAATTGGAGTGCACGCTTTATTTATCTGCGAAAGTTGGCTTAATTGTTTTATTCCTTCCTCTACTGTCTCCATTGACGGTTACAAGTTATTCCGAAATGATCGGCAAGGACGCATCGCCGGGGGTTGGCCATTTACCTACGTGATAATTTTAATTCTAAAATTTTCGGATTCTCCAAACAGCCTGGAATTGAATTCCTTTGCGTTGAAGTTTCTAATACTACCGACAAGCTCCTCCTGGTCTGTGTGTACTCTCCTCCGGGCATTTTTAACCCCACTAACGCCAAAGAACTCATCAAAAGCATCGAGCACCTATCCTTAATTTAATAAAGCAGTCTGTCCTTCAAAGCTCATTTAGGGACACTATGCATTCCCTCGGATTAGCTGTTATTAATGAGCTTCCTACATATTTTAATTGTAGGACTCCCTCACTGCTAGACCTGTTCCTTACTAACGATAGCAGCTCTATTATTTTCCAAAATCAAATTTCTCCGCCCAGTTATCTGGACCATGATATTCTATTCGTGTCCCAGAACTTTAATGTTGACCCTCCCCCTTTGAAAAGGCTTACCTTTCGTGATTTCTCCAATATCGACCAGGAACGTCTTGCCCAACGATGCCTTTGTCTACCCTGGACTAATATCTTTGCAGTGACCGAGGTCGATGACAAAATCACCGAGTTTAATAGGTTATTCCTGGACTTGTACGATGAGTTTGTGCCCCTGAGGAATAAAACTCTGTCAGCTAAGTCTAAACCTTGGTTTACTGCAGAGATTAAATCGCTCATAATAGAAAGGGAGTTTGCCTACCATTGGTTTTTAAAAGTAAAAAGTGCAACGGCAAAAAAATCTTTTAAACGCCTTCGGAATTTGGTTGTCACTAAAATAAAGGAAGCCAAGCGTAATTTTTACGCCCGAAAACTTGATCCGTCCCTTTCACTGAAAATTGTATGGAACAACTTGCGCAGCTTGGGTGTCCACACTAAAAATGAAGCCGCTGCCTACAACATTAGTCCTGATAGCCTTAACCAATATTTTATATCTAACCAAGCGACTGAGCAGGCTAATTCCTCAAATATCTCTATTACAGCTTCATCTGACGGCTTCTGCTTCCGTTGCGTTGACTCCCTTGAAGTTAGCACGGCCCTAAATTCTATCAAATCTATAGCCACTGGCAGTGATAATATTTCACCCAGGTTTCTCAAAATTCTATTACCACGTTTGTTGCCTATTATAACCCACATATTCAATTCCTGCCTTACGGCATCAAAATTTCCCACTTCTTGGAAGCATGCTTTAGTTACACCTATACCTAAGTGCCCCTCTCCGGGTGCTCCTTCGGATTTCCGGCCGATTAGTATACTTCCATTTCTGGCTAAGGTTCTCGAAAAACTAATAGCGATTCAACTCCTTGAGTTCTGTGAAAGACTTCGATTTATAAATATATGGCAATCTGGTTTCCGAAAACATCATAACTGCGAAACTGCACTCCTTAAAGTTACAAATGATATCCGCAGCTCTCTCGACGAACATCACGTTTGTTGTTTATTGCTGCTCGACTTTTCAAAAGCGTTTGATAGTGTCAACCACTCTCTGCTCTTAGAAAAACTTTCCACTCAAGTCCGCTGCTCCCCAACTGCTCTTAAACTTTTGCATAGTTTTTTAACAAATCGCTCTCAAATAGTTAAACTCGGTGAGTGTAGCTCCACCATTGGCCTACTTACCAATGGCGTTCCCCAAGGCTCTATTCTTGGGCCACTTTTATTCAGCGTTTTTATTAATGACCTTCCCTTAGTAATAAAACACTCTAAGGTACATATGTATGCGGATGATGTACAGCTATATATATCTGCGCCAATAAGTCAAATCCACACCTGTATGGAGAAGATTGCAGCTGATTTACGCGGTGTCTCCTGCTGGTCATCATCTAACTTACTGCAACTAAACCCATTGAAATCACATTATATTCTGTTCTCTCATTCTCCAATTCCTTACCCTGACCTTCCAGAAATCTCCTTAAATGGTGTACCTCTCGACCGCGTCGATAAAGTAAGAAATCTAGGAGTCATTCTTAATAGTAGTATGACCTGCTGTGACCACATAAATTCCATTATTGGCAAAACATATGGGCTCCTGTCAAAACTGAGATACCACTGTGGTTTGCTTAAAAGGACGGTCCGATTGAATTTGCTTAAAGCCTTACTTCTACCTCTGTTAATGCATGGCCTCTCCATTTTCCCCTCTCTCGATTCTTCCTGCACTCGAAAGCTCGAGGTAGCCTTTAATGATTGCGTCCGTTTTGTTTATAAATTACGACGTTTTGACCATGTTTCACCCTATTTAAATTCTGTTTTGGGGTGCTCTCTAGGCAACTATCGTGAGTATAGGCTTTTGCGCCTATTACATGATATACTACACCAACGCAAGCCTGCATACCTTGATCAGTTCGTACAGCTCTCACAATCGCTTAGGAACAATAATTTGATAATCCCGCGTTTCCGTACTATAATTGGACAACGTTCTTTCTTTGTCTTCGCAGCTTTGTTATGGAACTCTCTACCAGTTGATATATAACGCATCGATTCAATGGGCATTTTCAAGAAGCGTCTTTACGAATTAATATCTCGTCGAGCAAATTAAAACATGAATACATAATTTTTAATTTTTTTTTATCTTCTTATTTGTATTTTATAATTTTATTTTATTTATTGTTATTATATTGTTATGATTTTCTCTTTTATTTTATTTTCTTCTATCGCGTATTAAATTTTTATTTATAATTTTTTAATTTCTAATTTTTATATTTTATTCTTATTTTTACATTGATTCTTCTTTTTATTTTATTTTTTTATTCTTTGTTTATCCTGTTGTATCAATTATTTGATGTTAGTTAATGTACGTTTTTAAGATTGTTATCTTTGTACATGTTGTTCAAATAAATAATAATAATAATAATAATAAAGGAGCGCGTCGCCACTTTCCGAACACGACATTATGAAACTGCGGCTATTCAAGCATGATTGCGTCGTGTGGAGGCTACAGAGAAGTTGTGCATGAAGCTACTGACAGAAACAGGCGCAAACGCGGTGCGGACATTGGCTTCGCGGTATGTGGCGACTTTTCACTGACATGATGTTGCGGTGTCGGCGGCGCGCTCCGACTTTGAACACAACAACGAAATCAAAGTGACAAGTTGACGTGATAGGAAAAAAATTGAAAAACCTGAATGATTTACATATAATTTTTCTATCCTACAGTGTTTGTCTTTGTTTTAGGTGCTAATTTGATTACCTCAATTTGGAAAAATAAAGATTTTCATTAAATATAAAATTCAACAAAGCTATCACAGCCAACACCAACACACGAAACCAAACATATGCCCACCACCACCAAAAGAAGACTCAAAAGAGTCAAAACACAAACATCTCTTGACACTACGCGGCGGCAACGCGCAAGAAGTAGGAAGTAAAGCAACTTGCGCGGTGTGTGAGTAGCGTAAAACAGCATTTCGTTAGTGCGCATTTGAATACACTACTTCTATTCTCTTTGTCATTGCCCGCACGGCGTTTGCGCCTGTTACTGTCAGCAGCTTGAATGCGCAAAAAGATTAAACATGCGTGTTTGTCAACCATGCAGTTACGTGTGTAGCCGCCTTTAGGAATTACCCCTTGTGCTACTAGTCGTTGGTCATGGTGCAATATCTAGTAGTTGTTAACTTAGTACGGCCGGCATATAGAACAGGTTTGCGGTCACGAGTATCAGGAAGAATGTTAAAGGAGATGGCAACGAACCCTGCCTTTGTGCTCTTGGATGTTGTAGGAATTCGGAATGGTTTACTGCGAAAGATTGTTCCACAGGCGAGTTGTTCTATTTATGAAAGAATTTCTTATTTGTATTATTGTGTGTAGGTCAACTTTGTTTTTAACACTTATTATTATCATTATATCATTAATCCCGCTAAGGTAAATACTCCAGAGCAGAGCAACAAGATCAACATCAACAGCAGCGCCTGATAACAGCCTTGAACTATTGGAGAAACAGCTTCTGGTTCGTTTCAACCGCATGCTGGCGGAGCAATCTGTTGCTTTCGAGGATCGGCTTCAACAGCTTGAGACCCGGCTGTCATCTCAAATCAAGGAGGAGCGTAGTTCTCTTAATACTGAATTAAAAAAAATTAAAATTCGAGGTGGAAACCGTCCAGCATTATCTCCTCGTAGTGTCTAATGAGCTGGAGGACTTAAGTCGTCAATCTAGGTTACATGATGAGGTCGTTCGGGGTATTCCAGTAGGTGATAACGACAATCCGAGGGACACTATAAATTCTATTGCCTCCACTATCGGTCATAACCTATGGCCCTTCGCAGACTTGTCCATCATTTCAAACCGGTTTTAATATGAGTTCAATAATACACTCTGGACTCACTTTTCTCCATCATTTTCGTATAACGATTGTAATGCCTATGTAGTAGTGCAACGATTGTAATGCTAATGTAGTACGTCGCAGAACAAAAAATATGCTTGTGTTAGTGTAATGGACGGTGAAACCAAAAAATGTTTGGGTGAACAAATGATGGAAGAAAAACTGTCTTCCTGCGACCCCTTGCCTATAAAACCGGTTTTTGTTTTGATGTTATGGACAAGTGTGCGGAAGGCCTATCACCTTTATGTTAATGTGTTCCGGCCACGAATGCGTGGCCGTTTTGAGTCACCGATTGAAAATGGCAAGAAGGCTAGCCCACTATAAATCGCAGTTTCCTTCTGCTAATGAGCAGCACGGTAACTCTAGCACTAAAGAAACTTAACTTGGGCTTTTCGTCTAACAGCTTTGTTTACATTAATGAAAACTTGACGGACGGCGCGGAAGCTCCTTAAGAGGAATCTTGTTTCCTCTGCTTTTACACGTCGTGGCGACCCCAAATGTTTACTTCGGCACTCGATCTGAATGAGGAAAGTAGATAAGCTATGAGAGTTCGGGGCCAAAATCCCATAAGGTTTAACACAGGGGGTCTAAATTCACATTTTCCGCCATCTTGGATTTTCTTTGCTGTGCCAATTGGTTTGTGACGTCACAAACAGTAGAGCAATGATGATGATGACGTCATCACGGTTGTTGTTGTTGTATGGCCGAATGGGTACGGGGTACGGGTACTGAGTACGGTGTGGAGTACGGGTACTGAGTATGGGTGCGGGGTACGGGTACTGAGTACGGTGTGGAGTACAGGTACTGAGTACGGTGTGGAGTACTGGTACTGAGTACTGGTGCGGGGTACGGGGTGCAAGTACGGGTACGGAGTACGGGTGTGGGGCCAGGTGTCACATGATAAGACGTCACCTGTCGCGAGAATTTGATAATGCTGCAAGTGTTGCGAATTAAATTATGATGACGTCATCGGTTGTTGTAAGGGTACGGAGTAAATGGGTTTTGTCGGCCGGTTAGCCCGACGCCACGTGATAAGACGTCACCTGCCGCGAGAATTTGTTAATGCTGCAAGTGTTGCGAAATTAAAAAGTCAAAGTTGTGCTGCTTGGGCTTTGCTGGGATTTGAACCTGGGGCATCGGTAGATTAAGAGACCTGTATTGCAGCCTCGAGGCTATCGAGGCTTCTGTGGGTTCTTATTCAATTTGTGTATACAAGCGCTGGGCAATCTAAAAATAGAATTTTTATTTTCCTTCGACCATGCTGCCCGTGGCTCTGATAAAAATTTTACCTAGCCGAATGTCTTAACAGATAAACAACAACAAGACTCGGTCCAGCCTCAACATCTGTTTTCGTTCTTTACAACAACAACAACAGCAAAAGCTTTTTTCATACAAACAACTCAGACCTTCGCAAATGACTGGTGATTAATTTGGGTCTGCTGATAAGAACAGTGTTTGAAAAATAATACATACCTTGGTGTCGCTGAGGCCTTTTTGTTTTGTTTGTATGATAAATTTATGCACAAGGTTTATGCAATTGCAGCATATGCATTATAAATATAGAATTATTAGATTGATAAATTATCAAGTTTCAAATAAATTCCTATTGCATAACAACAACAAGATTCCCAATTTCGTCAGACTTATGACGTAATTATTCTGTGCGGAACGTACTGGATAAATCATATTTTTAAATACGTATTAAAATTGAACACTTTAAACACATATTAGACCCAATGCACTAATTTTAATTGCGGATTATGTTTTTAAAATATCCAAAGACAATTTTGATCTGGCGCAACCTTCAAATGGATTCCTTATCTAATATACATTAGACATATGTATGTAGGTGCAAATTCGAAAGTCTTCCATGCCGCGAAAGTTTATTGAGATAAACAAAGGGAAGTTTGCTCCATATATTGAAATTGATATGCAGCGAATTTAGCGGGCCAGTTTCATAAAAATAAATATAGCCAAATTTTAATCAGGTGCAAGTCTTTGACACCGGCAAGGTCGTTCCTTATCTAATATATTAAACATAGGTGGCGTTATTTCATCATTTGCCGTTATTCTGATTTTTTGTTTAGCTAACTGATATTGCACAACAACGTACGAGGAGTATGAGTGAACTTTTATGATGTTTCTATATTTGTCGGTTTTCCTTAAAATCACGTCTGTGGGCGTATGTCATTTGCAATTGTTTAATAATTGTTTAGGCCTTTAGGATGCACCTGTGTAAACACAGTGATAAAAAATTGAAACATGATTGAACTTGTCACGGGGTGGTGGGTTGGCAAAATTTTTGCTGTTACTTTTGAGCTTATTCTCAATTTTTATGTGAGGATCACAAAAACAATTGTAAAGAATATAAAGAGGGTTCAATTAGCGAGTAGGAAGAATATCATAAATAGTATTTTAAGAAAATAAAAGAATATTTGTAATGTTTTAAAAAATCTGTTTTATTTAAAAACCACTTATTATAATAAATCGACTTTTTGGAGTATTATAAGCTAATCCATGTTATTGTTGCTGTTAGATTCAGGCATCCGTCCTCTTCTAGATCTTTATTAATGCTCTTCATCAAGTATGTTCACTGAGCTGTCTGATTTAATACTGGGCTGGTTGATTTTGATTGTTTATTCAATAATCCCATGCTCTCGTAACTCCTCAATAATTGACACTATTTCATTAGTATGACTATCATTTCCGGCTTGTTGTGATCCTACCAATATGCGGAGCCGATCAACTAGTTCATTGGGGTCATCCCAATAGATGTAATCAATATTGTCGTTTAGAATTCGCATTATACCCTTACCGGTATGCGGAGTGCGAATCAAGTTTTTTATTATCTTTTTATATTTATAGCTTTTTGTTCCTTTTACTTGCTGGTTTTCCTTAAAATCACGTTTGTGGGCGCATGTGTCGTTTAGGATTGTTCGATAATTGTCCAAGTCTTGTTTTGAGTAACCCTTGGGACGTTTCATAAAAATTAATGCAGCTAAGCCTTCAGTTATCTTATATTGCTTGCCGTTTATAAGAAAGATTTCTTTATCAACTTTTAATCTCGAATTACCAATATTCCATGCATTGTTATAATAGTACACTCCATAAGTTTTATCAAGTTCTGTACTGTCATTTTCAAGTAGTTCTTTATATTTGCTTAGTATCTGGTCTGGAGACTCTAATATCGGCGAATTATGTTCTCTCAATGTTGATGGATGTATAGGTGTGGCAAATTCATCATCATCAGCTTCTCCATCATCATCATCTCTCAATAGAGAATAATCCCTAAGAGGGGTGCTAGTTGGTTCCAGCTTTAAATATTTACGAGCAGGTGGTGTATATGTTTCATCATTCTGAGGTATTTCATCTTCTATCTCTTCTTCTTTTGGCTCAACTTTGGCTGCATCTTTTGATTCCAATTTTGCATCTGTTACTAATTGTTTAAGAGGTTTTGTGATTGGTTTAAAGGTTTCCTCCAGATATGTTGCTTGTTGAAGTCTTCCAGCTTTTAAAGCTTTATATTTCTTTCTAATTGAATTTTTGATTTTTACAATGTTCTCAAGCAATTGAATATCCTTTTTATAGCCCATTTTAGCCAAAGGTCCCTTTAACTGATTTATTAACGGTCTGTTCACTGAGCTGTTTGATTTGGTACTGAGCTGTTTGATTTCGCTACAAGTTCATTTATTCAATAATCTCATGCTCTCGTAACTGTTTAAGTATCCAAAATATTTCTTTTCCTTCTCTAGTTGGCGCTAAGCATCTCAATCGATCAACTAGCTCATTGGCGTCGTATAAGTTTGAATTTTCATCATCATCATCATAATCTTCATCTTCAATGTTTAATTGGGGGTGTTTGTAGCGGTACTGACGAAAGTTGTCAGTATATTTATTTGAATCTTCAACCATCTTGACACGTTTTCCTGTGACTTCGTTAATTGATTCTAAATCCGAACTTTGCAAATTTTCATCATCATTTTCTTCAGAAGTATACGATTGTGACTAATCATCTTGGGTTTTACAAGGGTATTGACAAATTTTACCATAGTTTTCACTATTTTTATTTACATCTTCAACAAACTTTGCTCGTTTTGTAAATGGCTCGAAATCTGAGCTCTGATCTGTTCCAAGAAACGAATTTTTGTTATTATATAGTTCCGCATGATTCTTTTCATATTTATCCATCTGCACTCCCCTAGAGGAAATATTACTAGAACTGTTCTCGCTGTTACCATGTTCGGAAACTGCTTTTGGTGTTTCAATTTGTAAATATTCCCGACCTTTTCTTATTTTCAACATTTTATTTCTAATGTTTTCTGTGGGACTATGTCTATTATCATCCTCATACTCCATAGCATTATAGATATCTTCATCAGAATGAATTAGTGATCTATCATTATCTTCATATTCTCTGCTTCTGGATGCATGCGTTGATCCTTTTTTATGCCTAGCAAGACTCTCTCGACGAGTGAATGTCTTGTTACATTCCGTGCACTCAAACATAGTGATCACAAGTTACTGCACTATATCGAGCGAGGTAAGTATTTATATACTGGCGTCGGTGCACCGGTGTTGGTGTTTGGTGCACCGGTGGGTGCACCGGTGGTGGTGCACCAACATTGGTGCACCGGTGCACCGGTGTTGGTGTTTGGTGCACCGGTGGGTGCACCGGTGGTGGTGCACCAACATTGGTGCACCGGTGCACCGGTGTTGGTGTGACGCCAATATTGGTGCACCAGTGTTGGTGTTGGTGCACCGGTGCACCGGTGCACCGGTGTTGGTGTGACGCCAATATTGGTGCACCCACCGGTGCACCCGTGCACCGGAGCACCAATGTTGGTGCACCACCACCGGTGCACCCACCGGTGCACCAAACACCAACACCGGTGCACCGGTGCACCAATGTTGGTGCACCACCACCGGTGCACCCACCGGTGCACCAAATTCTAAACTATTGGTCCGGTGTCCCCCGGGGTCAATTCTGTCATCTGCTTTATTGTAATCTTTATATCCGTCTCAGTTCTCTCCAAAGCAAGGCAAGCATGTGCCAGATGCTATGTTTACGAAGTTTTTTTTTTATGTGAAAAAATCAAGCTGTTTTATTTTAAACAAAACTTGCAACAACTACTCATCCGAGTCAGTCAATGGTGAAAAACCAATGGCTGACCCATTCCCTATCTAATATCCTAGGCGTGAAATTAATCAAGGATTTGCGATGGAATGACCGAATATTCCAATTCGCCAAATAAGAGCTGCAATTTCCTCCATCGGTTCTGGTTGTGATATACAAATCCTATACTTTAAAAGTACCTTAAGCATGTGTAGACAAAGAAGGCCCCCAAACCTCTTCAGCGGTGGCTGCGTTGACAAAATTTAATCGCTACTAGCATAACAATTTTCCCATGGAAATAAACTACTTGCTGCCTCCAGGGTAATTTTATACCCGCAATACTAGATTAGGCCTAAGGAACTAAGCTTACTACTAGTTATTGCACCACGAGGTGACCAAGGACATGATGAGCTGGCAGTACACAGAGCGATTCCTAAGCTTGGAACTGCCACATAAAAACATCCGGTTTCTGTAAATTCCCCACTGGTGTGCCTAAACCAACTGACTAAAAAGTTTTTGCGACACTATTTTTTGGGATGCCGAGGACCGAATATTCATCAGCATTGTAATACCAAAATCGAAAAAAGCTTAGTTTTTTATTACTCTATTATTACCTCTGGATGCGGAAGGCATAATATTTATCAACAGTGGAATGACGAAATCAAGAATAAAAGTTCGATTTTTTATTACCTTTTTATTACCTCTCAATGCGGACGGCCAAATATTTATTAACATTGGAATAAAGAAATAAAGTAAAAAGCTTTAGCTTTTTTATTACCGTTTTATTACCTCTGGATACGGAAGGTGTAATATTCACCAACATTGGAATAACGAAATTAAAAAAAAAATGGGCTTTTCTATTAGGCTCTTTAGGAAGGCCTAATATTCATTAAAATTGGAATAACGAAACCAAGGAGCTTGGGATTTTAATTACCCTTTTATTACCCCTTTATTACCTCTGATTGCGGATGTCCTAATATTCACCAACATTTTAAAAGTAAAATCAAGAAAAAAGCTTCCCTTGAAGAAAGTGGTCCTTCATAAAATACACCGGCTTACATATCCGTAAAAAAACAAAGGGAAGAATTGCTCCTATGATTCTTTTTCCAATAAGAACTGTAATCTTAAGGGGCCTATCCACTAGCGAGCATGCATGACATGCAAGAACGAGCTTTTGGATAAACGGGGTAGTGGAGAGGGGCCTTTAAATGAGGTCAATCATACTTTTTTTAAATGTCAAAGAACTAATGCCCCAGTTACACGAATGACATACTTGTCATTTTTTCTGTCATAATTTGTCATTATCATCATACACGGTCATAATTTGTGTCATTATTTCTGTCATAAAAAATAAACAACAACAATGCCATTAATTATGACCAGAGATTATGACAATTGTCATTTTTTGTCATTCGTGTAACTGGGGCGGTGCACCGGTGGGTGCACCGGTGGTGGTGCACCAACATTGGTGCACCGGTGCACCGGTGTTGGTGTTTGGTGCACCGGTGGGTGCACCGGTGGTGGTGCACCAACATTGGTGCACCGGTGGGTGCACCAATATTGGCGTCACACCAACACCGGTGCACCGGTGCACCAACACCAACACTGGTGCACCAATATTGGCGTCACACCAACACCGGTGCACCGGTGCACCAATGTTGGTGCACCACCACCGGTGCACCCACCGGTGCACCAAACACCAACACCGGTGCACCGGTGCACCAATGTTGGTGCACCACCACCGGTGCACCCACCGGTGCACCAAACACCAACACCGGTGCACCGACGCCAGTATATAAATACTTACCTCGCTCGATATAGTGCAGTAACTTGTGATCACTATGTTTGAGTGCACGGAATGTAACAAGACATTCACTCGTCGAGAGAGTCTTGCTAGGCATAAAAAAGGATCAACGCATGCATCCAGAAGCAGAGAATATGAAGATAATGATAGATCACTAATTCATTCTGATGAAGATATCTATAATGCTATGGAGTATGAGGATGATAATAGACATAGTCCCACAGAAAACATTAGAAATAAAATGTTGAAAATAAGAAAAGGTCGGGAATATTTACAAATTGAAACACCAAAAGCAGTTTCCGAACATGGTAACAGCGAGAACAGTTCTAGTAATATTTCCTCTAGGGGAGTGCAGATGGATAAATATGAAAAGAGTCATGCGGAACTATATAATAACAAAAATTCGTTTCTTGGAACAGATCAGAGCTCAGATTTCGAGCCATTTACAAAACGAGCAAAGTTTGTTGAAGATGTAAATAAAAATAGTGAAAACTATGGTAAAATTTGTCAATACCCTTGTAAAACCCAAGATGATGAGTCACAATCGTATACTTCTGAAGAAAATGATGATGAAAATTTGCAAAGTTCGGATTTAGAATCAATTAACGAAGTCACAGGAAAACGTGTCAAGATGGTTGAAGATTCAAATAAATATACTGACAACTTTCGTCAGTACCGCTACAAACACCCCCAATTAAACATTGAAGATGAAGATTATGATGATGATGATGAAAATTCAAACTTATACGACGCCAATGAGCTAGTTGATCGATTGAGATGCTTAGCGCCAACTAGAGAAGGAAAAGAAATATTTTGGATACTTAAACAGTTACGAGAGCATGAGATTATTGAATAAATGAACTTGTAGCGAAATCAAACAGCTCAGTACCAAATCAAACAGCTCAGTGAACAGACCGTTAATAAATCAGTTAAAGGGACCTTTGGCTAAAATGGGCTATAAAAAGGATATTCAATTGCTTGAGAACATTGTAAAAATCAAAAATTCAATTAGAAAGAAATATAAAGCTTTAAAAGCTGGAAGACTTCAACAAGCAACATATCTGGAGGAAACCTTTAAACCAATCACAAAACCTCTTAAACAATTAGTAACAGATGCAAAATTGGAATCAAAAGATGCAGCCAAAGTTGAGCCAAAAGAAGAAGAGATAGAAGATGAAATACCTCAGAATGATGAAACATATACACCACCTGCTCGTAAATATTTAAAGCTGGAACCAACTAGCACCCCTCTTAGGGATTATTCTCTATTGAGAGATGATGATGATGGAGAAGCTGATGATGATGAATTTGCCACACCTATACATCCATCAACATTGAGAGAACATAATTCGCCGATATTAGAGTCTCCAGACCAGATACTAAGCAAATATAAAGAACTACTTGAAAATGACAGTACAGAACTTGATAAAACTTATGGAGTGTACTATTATAACAATGCATGGAATATTGGTAATTCGAGATTAAAAGTTGATAAAGAAATCTTTCTTATAAACGGCAAGCAATATAAGATAACTGAAGGCTTAGCTGCATTAATTTTTATGAAACGTCCCAAGGGTTACTCAAAACAAGACTTGGACAATTATCGAACAATCCTAAACGACACATGCGCCCACAAACGTGATTTTAAGGAAAACCAGCAAGTAAAAGGAACAAAAAGCTATAAATATAAAAAGATAATAAAAAACTTGATTCGCACTCCGCATACCGGTAAGGGTATAATGCGAATTCTAAACGACAATATTGATTACATCTATTGGGATGACCCCAATGAACTAGTTGATCGGCTCCGCATATTGGTAGGATCACAACAAGCCGGAAATGATAGTCATACTAATGAAATAGTGTCAATTATTGAGGAGTTACGAGAGCATGGGATTATTGAATAAACAATCAAAATCAACCAGCCCAGTATTAAATCAGACAGCTCAGTGAACATACTTGATGAAGAGCATTAATAAAGATCTAGAAGAGGACGGATGCCTGAATCTAACAGCAACAATAACATGGATTAGCTTATAATACTCCAAAAAGTCGATTTATTATAATAAGTGGTTTTTAAATAAAACAGATTTTTTAAAACATTACAAATATTCTTTTATTTTCTTAAAATACTATTTATGATATTCTTCCTACTCGCTAATTGAACCCTCTTTATATTCTTTACAATAGTTTTTGTGATCCTCACATAAAAATTGAGAATAAGCTCAAAAGTAACAGCAAAAATTTTGCCAACCCACCACCCCGTGACAAGTTCAATCATGTTTCAATTTTTTATCACTGTGTTTACACAGGTGCATCCTAAAGGCCTAAACAATTATTAAACAATTGCAAATGACATACGCCCACAGACGTGATTTTAAGGAAAACCGACAAATATAGAAACATCATAAAAGTTCACTCATACTCCTCGTACGTTGTTGTGCAATATCAGTTAGCTAAACAAAAAATCAGAATAACGGCAAATGATGAAATAACGCCACCTATGTTTAATATATTAGATAAGGAACGACCTTGCCGGTGTCAAAGACTTGCACCTGATTAAAATTTGGCTATATTTATTTTTATGAAACTGGCCCGCTAAATTCGCTGCATATCAATTTCAATATATGGAGCAAACTTCCCTTTGTTTATCTCAATAAACTTTCGCGGCATGGAAGACTTTCGAATTTGCACCTACATACATATGTCTAATGTATATTAGATAAGGAATCCATTTGAAGGTTGCGCCAGATCAAAATTGTCTTTGGATATTTTAAAAACATAATCCGCAATTAAAATTAGTGCATTGGGTCTAATATGTGTTTAAAGTGTTCAATTTTAATACGTATTTAAAAATATGATTTATCCAGTACGTTCCGCACAGAATAATTACGTCATAAGTCTGACGAAATTGGGAATCTTGTTGTTGTTATGCAATAGGAATTTATTTGAAACTTGATAATTTATCAATCTAATAATTCTATATTTATAATGCATATGCTGCAATTGCATAAACCTTGTGCATAAATTTATCATACAAACAAAACAAAAAGGCCTCAGCGACACCAAGGTATGTATTATTTTTCAAACACTGTTCTTATCAGCAGACCCAAATTAATCACCAGTCATTTGCGAAGGTCTGAGTTGTTTGTATGAAAAAAGCTTTTGCTGTTGTTGTTGTTGTAAAGAACGAAAACAGATGTTGAGGCTGGACCGAGTCTTGTTGTTGTTTATCTGTTAAGACATTCGGCTAGGTAAAATTTTTATCAGAGCCACGGGCAGCATGGTCGAAGGAAAATAAAAATTCTATTTTTAGATTGCCCAGCGCTTGTATACACAAATTGAATAAGAACCCACAGAAGCCTCGATAGCCTCGAGGCTGCAATACAGGTCTCTTAATCTACCGATGCCCCAGGTTCAAATCCCAGCAAAGCCCAAGCAGCACAACTTTGACTTTTTAATTTCGCAACACTTGCAGCATTAACAAATTCTCGCGGCAGGTGACGTCTTATCACGTGGCGTCGGGCTAACCGGCCGACAAAACCCATTTACTCCGTACCCTTACAACAACCGATGACGTCATCATAATTTAATTCGCAACACTTGCAGCATTATCAAATTCTCGCGACAGGTGACGTCTTATCATGTGACACCTGGCCCCACACCCGTACTCCGTACCCGTACTTGCACCCCGTACCCCGCACCAGTACTCAGTACCAGTACTCCACACCGTACTCAGTACCTGTACTCCACACCGTACTCAGTACCCGTACCCCGCACCCATACTCAGTACCCGTACTCCACACCGTACTCAGTACCCGTACCCCGTACCCATTCGGCCATACAACAACAACAACCGTGATGACGTCATCATCATCATTGCACTACTGTTTGTGACGTCACAAACCAATTGGCACAGCAAAGAAAATCCAAGATGGCGGAAAATGTGAATTTAGACCCCCTGTGTTAAACCTTATGGGATTTTGGCCCCGAACTCTCATAGCTTATCTACTGAGGAAATCCGATTCTGTGTCAATTCCTGGATTGCTGTGAACAATTTTTGGAGCAGCTTTTTGTCACTGGAGTCAACATCAATTTTTTTTTAATAATACTCTTGAAAATTACATTTTAAAGCATTTTAATAACACACAAACAAAAAAGTATTGTTACATTACTGTTCATATCTCTGTTTATATTCTTTCTTTATTAGGACAGGATCTACTATGTTTGAACGACGACCTATAAAACAAGAGAAGTATAAAAACAGGGGCCTATCATATGTTACGCTCTGACTTTACCTGCTGCGTGACTACAACAGCTTTCCTCGAGAGACCACTAGATTCGACTCTTAAAACCACCAGAAAACTACTAAAATATTTTCCTACTCACCAAAAGTAACTAGATATTCCACTAAATGTAAAGTTCTTCAAACTTAATGTTTGAAGGCGCTGTTTAAGCGGAAATAAGCAAACTAATTCATATAAAAAAAATAATGACCCCACTAAATGCTATAAAATATCAATATTTTAATAATAGAATCAGCATTATTGCTTTGACCAATTATCATTAGCCGGCACTCTAAGGTATACACACGGCTCTAATAAGGCATCTTGTCGGCTTAACTGGTTAACCGGGGTACCAAAGTTCTCCTAAGATCTTTACGTAGCGGACGGCACACCCCCTTGTAGCCTGGTTAGTCATTGGGATTCACCATTTTCAGGAGGCGTAAGACTCCAACGAAGCTATCTCACGCTAACCCCGGCCGAAGGTTGTCTTTGAACTCATACAACATCCAAGAGTTCAAACTCCAGGTTTACCGCCACCTCTTCGTGCATCCCTAGACTTCCTTTAACCTATCCTATCTTTTTTCTATTCTTTGAACTAAGCTACTATAGTTTTTTGAAATTTCAACAATGTATTTATAGCATCAAAATACATATTTTCTCCAATTTTTATCAAAATCCGACTATTTTCCCGTTATTTATTGCAATTTTAGTAAAAAAAACAAAATTTCATACATTTAGGTTTTTTGAGGTTAGGATTCATTTTTAAATTATTTATACCGAATCATAGTGGAGTCGGACAAGCAAAACATAAGGAATTGTTTCCAGTCTCAAAAAAATTTTTTTTAATATGTTAGTTACATCGAATACTATACGAAATGGAAATTTTCTGCCTCTCTTTTTGAAAAAAACTACCATTTTGGTCGTTCTTTCTAAATATAGATAAGAATTTCTCGGAATGTGTAGCTCCAAAGAAAGCGAAAAAAATTGAGGTTATTCTTTATGATATTGGCTCTCAGCCGGTTACAATATGAAATTTTTATATGCACACATAACCTCAAAAAAAATTAAAAACTGAAGAAACTGCTAAATTTTGGTTTTTTGGTTATTACTTCGGATGCTTTAAGTAAAATTTGATGAAATTTTCAGAAATTATACTTTATAATATGGGTAATTACTGGTTAAAATTTCAAGTCAACATTTTAAGTACAAGGCTCGAAAATTGACTTCAAAGGACCCCGCACAGTTTGTATGGGAAAAGTCTTTCGGTGAATTTTCTTGAAATTTTGCAAGTTGATAGTTGTCAACCTGTAGATCAAAAGTCTCCATGGGCACCAAGTCCCAAAACCCCTCCTTCCCCCCCCCCCAAAGCCACCGCAAGTTTTTTTTTAGAATTTTACATATCACCCTGTATTTTTGTAACCCTATGACCTATTTTCATGAATAAGGTATCAGTATACGCAGAATACTCCCACCTATCTAAAACTGTAAAAATCAAGGTTCTAGCCTATCAACTTCCAGAATAATGAGTCATCAAAGTCAAAATTTCGTTTTTTTTTAACTAAAATGTCAATAGAGCCAATTTTAGCATTAAAAAATCTATTTTTGTTAATTGTATGTTTATTTATGCACTTTATGATGGTGAAAAAAAAAATTTTAAACTTGAGAAAAAGGGAAAAAAATGTGATAGAATTATTGATTTTTTTCGTAAATTTTTTCGAAAAATTACACTTTGTTTTTACGAAATTCAATTTTTTTTGTATTAGATATTAATTAATTTTTAACAACTTATGATCTAATTTTTCGAAAGAACATTAAAAACATAAAAAATCAATTGATTATAAAAACATTTATACAAATTTATATATATATTTAGGTATTAGATCAATAAAAGCAGCATTTATTATGCAAATAGGTATTTATTGTATTTAAATAATGTTTAAAAAAATGAAAATATGTCAATTATATTAAGCGCCTTCGTTTTGTCTCACTTGATAACGAATCATCAGACTGATTTTCAGTATCGCTTGAAGCATAATTATAAAATGTATCATCATTTTCATTTCTTTCAATTTCTTGATCAATCGACCATCAGTAAATGATAATGAGGAAGCTTTGCTAACACTGTCCTCTATCTCTGTATCGGTTCTACATGTACGTAGTCTTTCAGTTACAGAAAATGTATCAAAATTATTTTCCAATTCTTCATCTAACTCATTAATTTCTTCTGTTTCAGGTACCAAATCTTTATCTTCACAGTTAAAGAAATTTAAGCCTTCGCAGTACTTACATGCTACAGTGCAGTTTAAGTTTTTTTCTTAAGCTTTCAAGTCCTAATTTGTAACAAACTTTACGCATTGATGACAAACCACTTCCTTTAACAATAATATGTAAACTTCTATCTGTACCAAGTGGATTTTCACACAATCTACAATTTAATGCAGATGATGTTGCAAGATTTATATCGGCGCTACCCGACATATTAAAATACTACTTGTTGATTACTAAAAATTAAAAAAATAAATGTTTAATTATTAGCACTAAATTGCACAAACATTTGCCCAAAATTTTCTTACCGAAAAGAAACAATAATGATAACAATAATCGATTTGAAATACTATATAAATTGGATTTGAACTCTATAACGTGAATATTAAATGAAAGTTTGTTAGAAATTAATGAATAATAATGTTTTATTAGTTAATTAACGAATGACAGTCAGGAATGAACCAAAAACAATAATAGGAAAGCACCTGTCGTAAAGAATGATTAAAAATTAAGCCAACTCATTTACAAAGTGTCTTAGCAAGGATGCAAGGATCAGGGTTGTCTCATATTCTAACAAAGACCGTCATTCAAGCTACAGCTTCTTCAAAAATAGTACTTTATTGTTTCTAAAATATAAATAATTACATAATGTTTAATTATATAGCGCTAAATTGCACAAACATTAGACTACACTCCTTTCGACGAGGTCACTGACGCTACAAATATAAAGATAACAGACCGAGAAAAATCTTTCGAGCCCCGCGACCTACTTTGGACCCATGTTTAAATTATGGCAGTTTATTTGATTTAAATTATTTTTCAAATGCTGTTCAGTGCCGACAATTTTGAATTTATAATCATGATAAACATTCATTTTTTTTAATTTTTTAATTTTGTAATCCTATTTGTACACAAAAAAGTTGGGTTTTATAAAAACAAGTGCAATTTTTTTAAAAAAATTCACGAAAAAATAATAATTTTTTCACCATCATAAAGTGCATAAATAAACATACATTTAACAAAAAAAGAACCTCATACGATGCGTTGCACAAAACTGATTGGCCAATCAATTTTCAAATTTGAAGTCAATTTTTGAGCCTTGCACTAAAAATTTTGACTTGAAATTTTAACCAGTAATTTCCCACATTATAAAGTATAATTTCTGAAAATTTCATCAAATGTTACTTAAAGCATCCGAAGTAATAACCAAAAAACCAAAATTTAGCAGTTTCTTCAGTTTTTAATTTTTTTTGAGGTTATGTGTGCATATAAAAATTTCATATTGTAACCGCTGAGAGCCAATATCATAAAGAATAGCCTCAATTTTTTTCGCTTTCTTTGGACCTACACATTCCGAGAAATTCTTATCTATATTTAGAAAGCACGACCAAAATGGTAGTTTTTTCACAAAATGGCCCATAATTTACGTAGCGGCGGTTGCGAGAGGCAGAAAATTTCCATTTCGTATAGTATTCGATGTAACTAACATATTAAAAAAAATTTTTGAGACTGGAAACAATTCCTTTTTCACTCAATTTTGATGCTTGTCCGACTCCACTATCAGTTCTATTCATTCACGAGTATTTTTCAATTTTTCTTATATTTCTACGACCAACAGAACTGGAGAAATTAATAAAATAGTGTAGCAATTCACTCAAAATGCATCAAATATGGACATTTATGCAATTTTATCGTGCAGCACAGGATCGATTTTGCAGAATTTTTTTTTCGCTTTATCTTAACATATGTAAAGAAAAAAAAAACAAAAAAATCCAACTTCGCAACTACATCACTATCATTTGACAATTTCCCTCTACTATAGTGGAGCAGTTTTCACAAATTATTTTGCTTGTAAATAAGTTATAATGCTTGTAAAAAAGTTTCCATAAAACTTAAATTTTTTTGAATTAATCACATGAAATGAAAAGGTTTCAAAATGATACAGTCCAAATTGTAGCTCAAAATATGGATTTGTTAATTAACAATTGTCCAAAATGCAAAAAGTTAAATATCTCTTTTTGTTACTTTCTTTTTTTTAAATTAAAGGTCCCAAAACTCTCTGCCAGATCTGATAAAATATTTATATTTATTTTTCAAAATGGCCGAAAAAATGAATTTAAAAAAAAGTAACAACACTTACAATAAAAAAATTTCTTTTTAATTGCATTTCAAATTTTAGATAACAAATGCAATTTTGGCCAATGGGTTCAATATTTTGACACCAACTTTTCAGGGTCTTTTTATAACATCAGAAAGTATATTTTCTGAGAGTTTGATGCAAATCAGGCACTAAAATGAAAAAATTCTCTTTTTTTCTCGTTTTTTTTTCATTTTTGTAGGTTATGTATGTACTTCAGACACTTCAAACCAACAAGGCAATTTTATTACGAAGAGACTTATAGAACCGGAGTAGTTCACATTTTAAGCTCGAAAAACGCGGTAAAAAATCTTTAATTGTTTATAACAAAAGTAGCACAAGGTTCACGAGGTTCAAAACTTAGGAATATACTCCTGGTGATACCCCAAACAGGACAAAATCATAATCTTGCTGTTACCAGCAAATTAAAATGCATTTTTTACTACACTATTAGGCATTCCACCATAACGTGAACCTGAGCTTAGACTTTCACTTATTCTTGACAATGTTCTTGCTGCTAATTGCCAATTATTCAAATCGAGATACTCCTTATGCGTCTTTAAACTGCAGAACTTCATACGAAAGTTTGTTGGTATTTTTGGTTTCATTCCACTTCAGAAGATGGTTTTGACCCCACTGTTCATCAATGATTTTTATTTAAGTGAATAATTAGGCCAGTAGCAATTGATGTCTTGTTATGGTTTAGTGACCAACACTAATTTTGTATGCATACTTGTATACTTTCCTCTTACCCCAAGAAAACCCACTATCCACTAGATAAGATTTTTTCCCACTAAAGGCAAGTCTAAAACACCAGTGATAAAACCACTAAGATTACCATTGCTGGACTGCTGGGCAACGAGCTACCCTCTCTTAACATAAAGCAAACAAAGCAAATTTTACTTTTTTTTTGTGAAAATTGGATTTTTGTCAATTTTAGATGCAAATCTATATACTAGTCCAAGAGCTAGTGACAGAATTGCAAAGTGATTTTGTAGAGGATGGGCCTTTGATATAAGGTAGATTAGGTAAAGCACAACCGATTAAAAATATTCGCCAGTTCGAGTCTACTTAAGTTTTAATTTTATGAATTTTTGAACTTGTCGATTTTTTGACCATGAAAAAAGTGATATTGCAGAGGATGGGACTTGGTATATAGGTTAATTGGGTTGCCTCTAACACATATTCCGATTCCCATCTCGTTTGGAGGTTAGGTTTGACTTTTGGGAATTTTTGAACATGTCGGTCTGATCAAGATGGACAAAGTGATATTGGAGAGGATGGGGTTTGGTATAATGGTGAGATAGGCCACCAAGAACCCTAATTCAGCTGCCCATCTCATATGCAATCACGGTTGCGATTTTGGCGGCTTTTAATTTTGTGGCCATTTTCGGTATGACCCAAGTGATTTTGTAGGAGATGGGATTTGAATATTAGGGTTCGTTACAACATCTACAATACATATCCACTTGCCCATCTCTTTCCCAGTTGTAGAAACCCTTGCCATCTCCAGTTGAAGTTGAAAAATCGTAAAATCTAGTTTTATATAGCAAATTGAGTTAAAATTGATGTATATACCCCTCTAGTGGCATATTTATGTTATATATTTCAGATATTATGAGTAGTTGTGTATTGTATATACAAACATACATTTTAACCCGGCCCGCTGGGTGCGGGCGTGCAGAGTGTGCACCGCACGCGGGCGGCACTTTCAGGGGGCGGCAAACACAACAATCTCGTGATCGAACTCATTTTCATCATTTGCACCTAGGTTCTTTTTAGAATGCCATAACAATTACATGTATTGATCTCCTTTAAAAATAAACCGATAAACCGAAAACGTTCAAACCACTTAAGAAGGATCGATCTCTGAAAATAGTATATTATAAGGACAGAGAATGTAAAATTAAATTCCCATGATAGAAGTCAAATTTATTCTATAAATAAAAGTTGACATTCTAATCTGATTATAATTATTGACAAAATTTTAAAGCAGTTTGACGTCTAGTTATGGAGAATTATCCATTTTTATGTGCAATAAATTCCCACTTTTAATATCATTTTTACTCGACCTTTACTTGAATATTGAATACTAATTACTCGAATACAAGACGTCCAATGTTTTTTAAAAAATTTTATTGAATGTATGAGATATCAATAAATAACGTATTCAAATTTCAGATTTTTAATTTGGAATATGATCCTTCAATCGATCTTCCTTAAGATAATTTTAAAGAGAATTCCCCGTTGTTCCATGTAGAGGAAAAACCAAATAAAAAGAAAACGAGTTTCCCATTCGCTCTGGTTGTTTAAAAGCGCAGCTTTTTCACTCATGCTGCGGGCTCCGTTTGCTTCTTAAAGCCCGGGACACACATATCCGAACCGTGTCTGCACCGCATGACAGCCGTGTGTTGGACAAAACACGGAGAGAAAATAAACAAGTAAAATTTGATGCGGTGCGGACATGGAGACGCGGAAATGTGGGGACTGACTGGTAAGATTTTACTTGTTTACTTTTTCTCCGTGTGTTTTCCAACACAAGGCCGTCACGCTGTGCGCAAATGTGTGTCCCGGGCTTAAGCCGGCTCTTCACGATGCGGTGAACGTTTCATTCGAATATTGGCTTCCAACGTTGGACGATTTTCGGCGAAAGTAGACCTCCTATCGAAAAAAGTTAAATATAAAAGTTGTAGGTAATAAAAAGATCTACAACTCTTGTACAAACCATTTTTTCCACCTTACCAACTTCCAGAGCAATGAGTCATCAAAGTCAAATTTTGGGTTTTTTTTAACTAAAATTTCAACTAAAACCACCTTTTTCTCCAAAAAATACCTAGTTAACTAATATTTTTTTTTTACAAAATTGGAAAGCTTGGACAAATTCTTATCAATAATGTCCGGACAATTTGTATCCTACGGCTTTTATTTTTGGAGTTATAAGCAATTTTAACGCTAAAATTGGCTCTTTTTTTGTGCCTTTTCACCTAAGCTTTGCCAAAAAGTACCAAATAAGCACCAAATAAGGCAAATTTTAACATCAAACTTGCTAATAACTTCAAAAGTAAAAGCCGTAGCGTAAAAATTGTCCCGACATTATTGATAGGAAATTGTCCAAGCTTTCCAATTTTGCAAAAAAAAAAAATATCAGTTAACTAGGTATTTTTTGGAGAAAAAGTTGTTTTTAGTTGAAATTTTAGTTAAAAAAAACGAAATTTTGACTTTGACGACTCATTGCTCTGGAAGTTGGCTAGCTGGATCCTTGATTTTGACAGTTTTAGATAGGTGGGAGTATTCTACGTACACTGGTATCCTATTCATGAAAATAGCTCAAAGGGTTACATAAATACAGAGTGATATGTAAACCTCTACAAAAAAAATTCAAAACACCCTAGCTGCTAAACCGTTAAGATTTACCCCCCCCCCCACCCATACGATTTTTTCTTCGTCTATCCAAAACCTATCTACAGCCGGCCGCTTTGTAAGCTTAAAGGTATACACCCTGTATAATCATCAAAATGTTTTTTTTTCCATCAACCAATTTTTCTCAATTAAACGGAAAATATTGATGGAACGGAGATGGGATTGAAAATGTAACATTTGGCAGATGCCACGAGCCTATGGTCCAAATCTTGGGTTCTACAAAATCACTTGGGTCATACCGAAAATGGCCACAAAATTAAAAGCCGCCAAAATCGCAACCGTGATTGCATATGAGATGGGCAGCTGAATTAGGGTTCTTGGTGGCCTATCTCACCATTATACCAAACCCCATCCTCTCCAATATCACTTTGTCCATCTTGATCAGACCGACATGTTCAAAAATTCCCAAAAGTCAAACCTAACCTCCAAACGAGATGGGAATCGGAATATATGTTGGGGGCAACCCAATTAACCTATATACCAAGTCCCATCCTCTGCAATATCACTTTTTTCATGGTCAAAAAATCGACAAGTTCAAAAATTCATAAAATTAAAACTTAAGTAGACTCGAACTGGCGAATATTTTTAATCGGTTGTGCTTTACCTAATCTACCTTATATCAAAGGCCCATCCTCTACAAAATCACTTTGCAATTCTGTCACTAGCTCTTGGACTATACAGGGTGTATTGCATAAAGTTACAAAACGGCCGGCTGTGGATAGGTTTTGAATAGACGAACAAAAAATCGTATCGGTCGGTGGGCGGGGAAGGGGGGCGTGAAATAGTATCGGTTTAGCTGCTAGGGTTTTTGTTTAGAGTTTTACATATCACCCTGTATTTTTGTAACCCTATGACCTATTTTCATGAATAAGGTATCAATGTACGCAGAATACTCCCACCTATCTAAAACTGTAAAAAGGTTATACCCTTTAAACTTCCAGAGCAATGAGTCATTAAAGCCAAAATTTCGGTGTTTTTTAACAAAAATTTCAACTAAAACCACCTTTTTCTCCATTAAATACCTAGTTAACTAATATTTTTTTTGAAAAATTGGAAAGCTTGGACAATTTCCTATCAGTAATGTCCAGACAATTTTTATCGGCTTTTATTTTTGGAGTTATAAGCAATTTTAATGCTAAAATTGGCTCTATTTCGTACTTTTTCACCTAAAGGCGATGGCCCAATGCCAACGGCGCGTTATATGCGGCAGGTGCTTCATGCGCGTTGACGTCCGTTGAAGGTTCATTCATAGCGTCAAGACGTCAAAAAGGTTGCTTTGATTTAAATTCATGTATGGATTTTTGTCTTTATAAAGTTTTAATTTCGACAGTTTGACAGTTTTGCAATTTTCAACGCCTGCCAACGCGCGAAAAGTTGAAAGTTGGTCGACATTTGCCGCCGCTTGACGCCGCTGACACCGCAAAGTCGTGACTGGGACAGTTCGATCTGAGTTACACAACCAAATATCGACGTCAAAGCGCGTCAACGCTTTGACGCGCGTAAACGCGAATAAAGTCGTGGTTGGGCTTTCGCCTTAAGCTTTGCCAAAAAGTACCAAATAAGCACCAAATAAGCCCAATTTTAACATCAAACTTGCTAATAACTCCAAAAATAAAAGCCGTAGGATAAAAGTTCTGGATAGGTAGGTAGTAGGTGAGAGTATTCTGCGTACACTGATGCCTTATTCATTAAAATAGGTCACAGGGTTACAAAAATACAGGGTGATATGTAAAACTCAACAAAAAACTTCAAAACGTCCGATACGATTTTTGTTCGTCTATTCAAAACCTATCCACAGCCGGCCGTTTTGCAACTTTATGCAATACACCTGTATATAAAAGTGAAACCCAGTAGGAACAAAATCGCTTCGCCTTTTAAAACGCTTTTTGAAAGCTTAAAGCAGTTAAAGCGCTTAAGCTCCGTAAGAAGCTTCATGTTATTTTAACATTGCATGTCCGCAGAGTTCAGCACTTTTATTATGCTGATCTGTTGAGATTGTGCTTTAATACCGTTGTTGTAGGAAGCAGAAAGAAGCTCTTACTACTTTATATTTGCTCCGCAGCAAAGCACTTGTATTTTTTCCTAGTGGGAAGTTTTTCTGCCTGTGTGTCTGTAAAGACATTCGTACACGAGTGACCATGGCTCTGGGAGCATGAGCTTTTTTCGGGCACGGGAAGCGCGCGGAGTGTCCCCGCACGCCTCCCTTGCCAAAAAAAAGCTCGTGCTCCCAGAACCATGGTCCCTCGTGTACGAATTTCCTAAATGTTTAATAGACTCCGAAACCGCTCCTCCGATTGGCATGAATTTTTGTATTTAGGGGTTTTCGGGTACGGCGTTCCTACGTGGTCTTTTTTGCTTATCTCGCACACTTCGGGTAGCTGTAGTGTACCGATATCCGTAAAGTTCGAACTTTTGTATGGGAGGTACTCTTCGAATCACTGCTGAAGAGCTCAGATCCATTTTATTTTGACTTTTTTCCAAAAAAATTACGGTTCGCAAAGTTTCAGATCTATCGGAGGTGATTTACGGATAGTTGCCTTACAATTTAAAAAAAATCGCAAGACAAAATCATGCAACCTGTAGCCAAAGGAAATAGCGGAAATAGCAATTTGATTTTGGCGTCGAGACTGACCTCGCAGTGACATCATCGGGAATTTCATCAACTCTACTTGATGGTGGACGTACAGCGCATTCAGCACTCAAGCTCCCATTGAAATTGAACCAACTAGAAACACCTACATGTAACATCAGCAAAAAACAGGTATTGCCACAGTCAGCTATTGCCACAGTCCTTAAAACGTGCAAATTATAATTTGGGATGAATGCACTATGGCCCATAAAAAGGCAATTGATGTCTTGTTATGGTTTAGTGACCAACCGATGGGAGGCGCTCTGATACTTTCAGGGGATATTCGCTAAACTTTGCCGTTTATACCTCGATCAACGCCTACAGATGAGCTTAACGCATGCTTACCCAGTTGTAACTGGAATTGATTCAGGATTAATTCAGAATTAATTATATCGATTCTAAATCGATTCCATTTCGGAATACCATACACGTAAAGAATGAATTACTTTTACACGGGCATGTCATAGGCGGTAATAAATTTATTACCGCCTGCATAACTTGTAATCAATTCAAAAGCGAGTACATGTCATGTTTTTACGTTGCATTTTAATCTTTCTGAAACACAAGAAATCATATTTGATTCTTTTCTGAATTACCAGTAATTAAAAAAGGAATCAATTGCTTACTTACTGCCGGGGCCCAATGAATCCGGCAACGTGATTTTCCATATAAATTGTTGTTGCTTTTGCTGGTGCCGGAGACTTGGATTTAATTTTAATTTTGCCGGTCTACCCCTCCACGAACAAAAGCTCTCTCATTTTTTCGCTCATTTTTTGATGAATTAAACAAGAAAGCTTTTACATTTATGTTGCTACTAGCAACCCGTCCACAATTTCCTTGAACAGAAAGTGCGGGAAAATGTATTTGATTAAGCAGAAAATTTTAAACAAGTACTTTTATTTCATTAAAATCAAAACAAACACAAAATAAGCAAACAGTCAATGCAATCACTACAGAAAATGACATTTTGTCAACGAAAAGCTACGCTGACGGTGCCGGTTTCATTGGGCGAGCTCTCACCGATAGTGGTAGGGGAAAATCACGTTGACGGAATCATTGGTCCCCGGCAGTTAGCTATTAATTCTGAACTGATTCTTCTGGAAGTTCAGTTTTCACAACTGGGTAAAAGCATCATATCTATGGAACAGTGTTGAAAAAACCACCTCGCAACTGATATGCGTGTCCATTTGCTGCAAGAGGCATCTGCTCAAACATTTTCGAAACAACTTTTGGACATTGGAAATGGCGAAATTCCAATCGATATCAGAACAAAAGAGAATTCGTTTCAGCAAAACTTTTGTCAAATGCAGCCCAGGTGTTCCCGAATTTAACAACGAACTCCAAAAATCCAGATTGGCTGTGCGAACGTGCAATCTTAGCACCCAAGAATGACGATGACAAAAACTTAATGAACAAATTCCAACTGCTCGGCAAAACTGTCAAATACAAATCGATTGACACAGTAATGGGCGAAGAACAAGCAGTCAAAAATATCCAATTAAATTTCCTAATTTTTTGGAGCCATCAGGCATGTCACTACATATATTGACTTTCAATATATTGACTTTCAATGTCAATATAATATTGACATTGAAAGTTGGGTCACCTGTGATGCTAATTCGAAATTTGGAGGCGTCAATGCTGTGCAACGGAACAAGACTTATCATCAAAAAATTAACACCGAATGGAACTCTCTACCAGTCGATATACAACGTATTGATTGGGCATTTTCAAGAAGCGTCTTTACCAATAAAAAAATGAATACGTAATTTTTAATTTTTTTTATCTTCTTGTTCGTATTATATAATTTTATTTTGTTATGATTTTCTCTTTGGTCTTTTATTTTATTTTTTCTCTTCTATTGTGTATTCAATTTTTATTTTTAATTTCTAATTTTTATATTTTATTCTTTATTTTTATATTTATTCTTCTTTTTATTTTATTTTTTATTCTTTGTTTTTCTTGTTATACCAATTATTTGATGTTAGTTAATGTACGTTATTATGATTGTTATCTTTGTACATGTTGTTGAAATAAATAATAATAATAATAATTTGATCGAAGCAAGAATCATCAACGTAAGGAAAATTCAAAGAGGAAGAGGTCCTAATTCCAGGTATACCGATGATTTTCAACGATATACCTTTCGAGTTTAAACGGCTTCAGCTCCCTTGCGCTTTGCCTTCGCGATCACCATCAGCAAAGCACAAGGTTGCACGTTGATTATTGCTGGATTGAATTTAGAAAATTCCTGTTTTTCACACGGCCAATTATATGTTGCCTGTTCGCGAGTCGGTACACCAACAAATTTATACATTTATATACCAAATAAAACGGCTGCGAAATTCTCGAAAAATTATTGCGCGACCGCGCACCTGCGTAGCTTAAGCCCGGTACCCACTTGTTGCAAACCGGCGTATCGCAACCCGATCTTTAATTCTCCGTTTCAAAATGTGCGAAATGATACAACACGAGCCCGATCTCTCATTAAGCGGTTTTTCTCCGTCACATCAAAGGAATGATGCTTTCAAATATGGAGTGGAATAAAAAAAAGGTTGTATTTATTGACACATTATAAAAAATATGTAATCCTGTGGGATCCGAAACATCCTGAATACTATAATCCTGAATAATATTAAAAACAAGTGCAAATATACGCATGGGCGGATCCAGCCCTCAAAAAAGGTTGTGGTCACAGCCCCCGAAAATCGGCCAAGTGCGAGTCGGGGTATAAACTCGCTCATGATTGATATAGTGCATTCCTACAAAGGAGATGCTTACAAAATATTTGACGGCCCGAACAAGATTTTGTACAGTGTATAGTTCCACGTGGGCAAAGCCGGGGACAAACACTAGTAGGTAAATTAATTAACCGGTAAAATGTTAGTTTGTTCGCTCACGAAAAATACAAAAGTAAATGTGCGTTTGTTTGCACATCACAATGTCACAGTTAGACTCTAAACTACTGAAACGATTTTGATGAAATTTTTACACCTTAAAAGGATATCAAATTAAATTAAACGCTAGTATACATTTTAAATTGAATAATTTTATCTATGTGTTTACTTAAATTACAAATTCAAGCTTACGTTTCTTTTTCGCGAAAACGTTGATAATTTCATCGATATCCGGTTTATTTTTTTTCTGCTTTTTGCTTGTAGTTTGGTTGAATAGGTATTAGCAGCCAAAAATAAATTATCTCCAACCCTTAAGGGAGTAAAACTACTCCCAGATCAAAGTTGAATTTAAAAAATGATTGGCATTTTTTTACATTTCTTTTTGCTCCCTTTAAAATTGGGGCTTTAAAAAATTGTATAGGACGAAGAAAACGGTCAATTATCTTGGCGATCATAAAGGGTACCAATAGCTTACTCAGTAGGCCGGTTCACGGTTGATTGCGTAGGTCAAGCAGCATTGGACGTCGTTAGTGCTTAGTTGGGGGACTACTTGGTAAAACAACACCCACGTTTGGAATCGTCTATGTCGATGCGGATGCATTTATAAATGTTCATGCCTGTAGCGGGAGCACTTCTCCCTTCATTAACAAAGTTCGTGAGGAGCTTTCTTGGGAGCGAAGCGTCTAAACAGACCCAATATTGACCTCACTTGCTGGAGTTTTTACGCGCAGTGCTGCGGCTGGCATATGTGCAGAGTGTGCAACTGCGCAGGGCCCCGCGTATCTGGGGCCCCGCGAGCGAAAAATTGTTTTCCAATAAAAATCATTTGAATTCATTATTTGTATTTTTACTTCATTGAATGGGCCACATAAATGACTATGGGCACACAAATCAGCATATGGGGCATAATTCTGTGGCGGGGACGGGTCTGTATGAAGGGGAATCCGCGAGCGAAAAAATTTTTTGGACTCTCTGCGACCCCTCGCTGAATTTTAGCACAGGGCCCCCAATTGCCTGGCCGCGGCACTGTTTACGCGATCTTTAGGCCAGTTTCAATCGAAAGTATTTCAGTTATCATAAAACCTTTGCTTCGATTTTAGGTTTTAATGTAAATAGGAATTCATAAATATTGATATTTTGAAATTGTACTTGCATTAACTCCCTCGTTAGTCTCGTCACTATACTTCCTGCATCTGTCGTTGGCCTTACTTTTCTGAAAGCGTACCATATATCCGACAGACCCCCACTATATCAATTGCATATTGCAGCTGGTTAATATTTTAATAATTTCGGCAGTTGTTGGGTAAACAAGTTTTACTTCTAAAGTGTGGTCTGAAGCACACTCATATTTTTTTCATATTATTAAGGCATAGGATATATAATATCATCAACCTATCAATCTCAAAAGCCGGTGAAAGTGTGACGTCACAAGTCTATTAGGGTTGTGGGCATGCCCATCGTGCCCACAACGGTGGATCCGCCCTTGAATATACGCGGCTGCTGGCACTTGCTGCTGAGTCCTCATCGTCACTTGTAATCAGACACTAACCAGATAACCGTATCACGCACTCGCATCAATCATGGTACAGGCTGGATGATTCGGAACGCAGTGGTGATACTCTAAAAATTTTGGTTCCTATTTTATTCGCATCAATCAAAAATTGAAACGATACAGGGATACTATACGCTGCTTTGCAACAAGTGCGTACCGGGCTTTAGAGGGAACATTGCTTATGAATCGTTCTTCTAATCGGGTGTGCAATGTGGGAATACTACTCAATATACTCTGTTCCTCCACTTCAGGACTGAATATATGCATTCTGAATACAAGGAGCTTAAAAAACAAAATAGACGAGTTGAGGTATATGTTCGACCGTATAGGCTAGTCGATGACGCATTTTTATTGCATTTTTGGCCCATAGGCTAGCGCTAGATTATTGTTGGAATCGCATCGTTTCAGGGTGTACCTAAACACCCTAAGTTAGTCCACAATTTGGTTGACGGCATAACTTTTTAATTAACTTATTGTGAATAAAATAGGCACTTTTTTGATATTTCTTTCAATATATCCGTTCCTGCTAACTTTTAGTATAACATCTGCTTTGGGAAAGCTCTTCATTATGACATTCTCTAAAAAATAAGCCTTGTTAAAGGTCGCTAAGTGCAAGGGTGATCTTGCAAATAGCTTCCAAAGTTTTAAAATCAGGTTATTTTCACTATTTGTTTACACAAGGCTGAAAATACTTGAAGATGGTGTTTATGTAGTCCCGGCAATATAAAAAAAATTTCAACAAGATCGGTTCATTACTTTTTCAGTAATTAACGATCTAGTTTTTTTAAATGCTGCTATTTTTTGCAAGATCAGTTTATAATTGGGAAACTCATTTAGAATACTTAAGAAACAATTGAAAATGAAATCCCGTTGGAATATTTGAAAAATCGCAGTTTTGATCGATTTTATGAGATTTTTTAGGCACGTACCTTTTTATATGAGACATAAATAAACAAACACTACCTGTGCACTAAAGTCGATCTCCTGACCTCTTTTATTCGATCTCTCTATGATCAGTGCGTTCCTTGGTTACTAAAAGATGCAATCTGTCTTCACCTTGTCCTTGGTCTTCGTACAGACGTTATCGCAGAACTAAGATCCCTAGGTACCTAAGTGAATAAAAAAAGCTTCGTAGTCTCATCAATAGTAAAGTCATTTCCGCTAAACTGTTCCCGCAAACTTGATCCTGTTTTAAAATCTAAACAACTTTGGCCTAATCTTCGTTCTTTACGTATTCATGCTTCTGTGCCTATACCTTTTAAACTGATGTAAGCCTTCTTAATGCATCTTTAATCCAACATCCTTCTGATCCTGTCCCCTCCACCTCTTGCAATTTTGTCTCCTATGACTTTCTTAGTTCTGATGGCTTTAGCTTCTGATGTGTGGACTCATCTGAAGTTCTTAAAATATTGCTCCCCATTTCCTCCAACAGGGTTGGCTTTGATGAACTTTCTCCTCCTTTTATCAAGCTTCTCTCCCCCCTAATTGTGGAAACCATAACGCATATTTTTAATTACTGCCTAACAATTTCCCATGTTCCCTTGCCATAGTAATTCCATTACCCAAAAAATCCGCTACCTCTGACATATCCGATTTTCGCCCTATCAATATTCTCCCTTCGTTGCCAAGGCTTTTGAGAAAGTCATCTTTATCCAAGTTCTTCGTAATCTTGATTCTAACAATTTCCTCTCTAAATTCCAATCTGGCTTCAGTAGACTTCACCGCTGTGAAACTGCTGTACTAAAGGTAACTACTGATCTGCGTTCTATGCTTGACCGGGGCGACACTGTGATATTAGTTCTTCTTGATTTCTCTAAGGCGTTTGATACCGTGATTCACTCGCTTTTGATTTCCAAACTTAGCCAACTCTACAACTTTTCCTCTTCCGGTACTCGTCTTTTTTGTCTCTTCTTTCTAATAGACTCCCGTGTGTTCTCCATAACTCTATTGTATCATCCTTTCTGTACCCTTCGGTGTTCCAAAAGGTTCAATCCTTGGCCCTCTCCTTTTCTCTTTGTATGTTAATGAACTCCCCTTTATTATCCATTGCTGCTCCTTTCATTTATATGCAGATGATCTACACTACAGTTATATACTTCTTGCCCTCCCAATCGGATTGCATCCTGTATTTCTGATCTCAATAATAGCCGTGTTTTTTTTAATGAAATATATAGTTCTTCCCCATACAAATCTGAAAACCCAGGTTTTATCGAGGTTTTTATCCAGATCTTGGGACATTTCAAAATTTCCCTTTCTTTTCGGAATGTAGCATACTTACCGGCTGTCGGAAAAACGTCATTAAAAATAAAAACAACATAGAAGTGACGAGAGCAAATTTGAAGGCATGAGGAAACAAATAATTTATTTTTTAGAAACTTATTCATTATTTTCTAGAGGGGAATTCGTGTAACAGTTGTTTATTGACACGCAACTTCGGATTAATTTTAATATATTTAAAGCACTGAAGATGGCGCTTAGTGAAATTTCCCTTGTCGTTTTTTTAATGAACTGGATCGAAGACCTATATAGTTCATTAAAAAAACACGGCTAATGTCTTATACATGATAAATGGAGCTCTTCCAATTTCCTTAAACTTAATCCGAATAAATCCCAAGTACTCGTTCTTAGTTGTCGCTCTCTTTCTCTTGAAAATATTCCAACTATCTCACTTAATAATGTTTCTCTTCCCGTTGTTGACTGTATTAAAAATTTTGGTATTGCCATTAATTCTAAACTATCTTGCTGCAAACATGTATCACTCATGCTTTCCAAAATCTATGGCATGTTACGTAAACTTAAGGTACTTTTACATTATTTGATTTGTCATATGACTTTATTGTCAAAATTACAACTTGATAGTCCGTCTGACTTCGTATTGTGTTCACACTTAATTTTGACAAGTCAAAACAGAAATATTCAAGGCAAATTTTGACAGCTAGTCGTATGACATATCAAAAAGGAATGTCATTTGACATTTTATGTTTAGGTTTGACTTCATTGAGAGTATAGTCAAATGACAAATCATATAATGTAAAGGTACCTTAAGGCTCTATGGTAGTCTTTTATCATCGTCTATTCGGCTCAAGCTTGTTAAAGCCCTTATTGTTCCACACTTCCTCACCTTTGAACTTTCCTTTAAGTATCGTCGCTTGAATCACATGGCTCATGAGTTCTCTCACCACCAAACGCGTTTTGGCAGGTTCAGATTTCGAAGCATGATGACTACCAAGCCAACCTTTAGTTGTAAACTAGCAAAAGCCCGAGTGCGTTGCAACGTGTTTTAATAAAAAAATTGACTGAGCCTGTGAATGAAACAATTTGTGAGTGTATCGTGCACAGTACACAGATATTAGACCGGTTCTACACGTTCAATTTTCTGTTCAATTTTGCGATGTTCAATACTTTTTTTTAGCTAGAAATTTGGTCTTGAATTGAACAGCTGGTGTAGACACTAGAATTGAAGCTAAGTTGTGTCTACACTAATTTTAAATTTATATAAAGTGTGCTATGCATTTATGTCAAATTTATATCAAATGTGATTGATGTGAAGAAGAAAATATTGTTTGGCTGCCACAGCTATGCGTTTATACCTATGCTCCTACGCATATACCCACACTAATAAAAAAGTTGAAGGCAAGATCAAAAGTTGAATAGAAATTTCTGTTTAACTTTTTCTTGCTTTTCATTCTATGTTCAAGAAAATGACTCTTCTAATTTTGCATACGAGCGAAAAAGAAGGAAGTGTTGAACATCGCAAACTTGAACGGAATGTTGAACGTGTAGAACCGGTCTTAGGTGCGTTTCATTTTCCTTGGAGTACGTACTCCGGAGTAGTTGGGCGCACATCGGCGTAATTGCACCTACCCCAGCCCATATTTGGTGTAGCAGTAGTTAAACAATAGTATCAATGAAGTCGCTTTAAATTTTATTCAAAAAATTAAAAAAACTGTTTAGACAATAAATGGAGAGTTTCATTTTCATTGGAGTATGTACGCCGGCGTAGTTGGGCGCACATCAGCGTAGATGCTGCTACACCAGCCCATTCTGTGGGGTAGCAGCATCTACTCCGATGTGCGCCCAACTACGCCGGCGCACATACTCCAAGGAAAATGAAACGCACCTATAGAGTGAAGTGTCCCTATTGCGGCAGTAAAATATCCAATTCGAAATGAGGCGCGAGGTGTGATTGTAAAATATAAACATACATACATCGTGGAGGCATAGATTTTTTTCTCTCTTATACTCTCACTCTGAGGCAGTTTAATGCATAATAGAATCAAACTGGTGAAAAAAGTTCTTCATTGGGATTTATTTTCTTTCTTTTTTTAATTTGCTTGACGAACAGATATTTAAATTTCAAATCGTAAATCTGCCACGGCACACCCTATATGAGATGAGTAGAAAAGTATTGAGGCTCTAAGCAGGACGCTTCAGGACATTAGAGGCTGCAACCAACTCATGGGAGTACTAACTGTCCTATTGTCCGGTGACCTTAGACAAATATTACCTGCTATATTACGGGGAACACATGCCTGTCTTAAGTCATCTTTTTTATGGCCTCATGTCAACGTTCTATCTTTGAGATTAAATATGCGTGTTCATTTTCAACATGACGTAGCAGAATAGTTTTTAAAACTACCCCATTGATATATAGTCCAGGAACCAGGGGTTTTAACCTGACACTAAACCCAATAGAAATGATTTTTGACATACGGGCAGTTTTCGAAGAGTACTTTAAGAAAAAAAATTGTTCTGCACGCAAACACCTAGGAAAACTTCGGAAAATTCCCGGGAAAGCTCGGAAAATTGATATTCCATCAATAACTTGGAAGGAGTTGAAAATTTCGATATAATGTATAGAACAAACTTGTAGAGCATGAAAATCTTCACAAAAAAGGTCTCTACATGTTTTTTCGAAAATTGCTTCCTATGAGAGATATGAGCTATAATTTATATTTTCAGATTTCCCCGCGAATAATTCGGGATATCATAAGATTTACCCCGACGATCGACTAAAATTTCTGTAACTCATAATAATGCTGAATTTCCTCCAGTCGGGCCAAATTTTTCATATAGTCCACCCCAAAAAAAGCTATACGTACATTTGTGCTGACTCGGTCCCCGAGGTGGGAAACTGCCGCTTGGAATTTCAAAATAAATTGGACTGAGATTTCAAAAAAAATGAAAGTCACCGCGAGAAAGAGCAGATTCTCAACTACAGATTTTCACATTTATAAAGCTCTAGTCGATAAGATAAACTCGGGAGACTTATCAGAAGAATTTTCATGCGTTTTTGGAAATTTCCGGGAAATGTAGAAAATGATGAATGAAAACTTTGTTATCAGGGGTTCTTAGATACACATTCTAAAAGGACAGGGTCTTGGCAATAGAATCACAAGTGGGCTTTTTCAGAAATCTCCACTTTGATTTTTTTACATAGATTGCAAAGACATCAGTCATGAAAAATGAGCGAACTAAAAAACAACAGGTATAGAAAAACTTGATTCAATTAGGCCCAAGATAAATTGGGAATGAATGTTATATCTGATATGTTCAAATTTCACCTACTGAATCTTTGACCGAACTCAGCTTGTCAAGCCAATTCGATAGGAAATGGTAAAAAATTAGTAAAGTTACATTGTTTATTTATCAAAGATCATTACTTCACCTTTGAATATCAAATAGAAACCACTTCTGCCCACAGCCGCCAGCTATATATGACAATTATTGAAGAATAATATACCGTTAGTTTATGAATTATAATATACCGTTTAGTTTATGAATTATCGACCAAAAACAAGGGAGTTACAGCGATATTAGTCGAGCGTCGGGGTAAATCTTATGATATCCCGAATTATTCGCGCGGAAATCTGAAAATATCAATTATAGCTCATATCGTTATTGAAGGAATATCAATTTTCCGAGTTTTTCCGGGAATTTTCCGAAGTTGTTGGTGTTTGCGTGCAGAACAATTTTTTTTTCTTAAAGTACTCTTCACAAATTGCCCATGTGCCAAAAATCATTTCTATTGGATTTAGTGTCAGGTCTTAGTAAAATTTTGGTTACAGCGCCTGGACTAATAGGTGACGGAAAGGTTCCGGAAGTAGAAGGAAGAATAAATATTCTGTATAACCTTGGTGATATTGTTGGAGATTTGATCACGTTGACTGATAGAATATATCCGGATATCAAGAGGAAGGCGTAACCTCCACTGGAAGGACGCTCAGAACTTAAGGGTGTCAAACTGGATGACATCGGATCAGAATCGAAACCGGTAGAGAGAACAGTTGCGAGAGGCCAGACCCGGATCCCGGTTGTAGAGCCGTTAAAGAAGAAGAAGAACATTCATCAGTTTGGAGCAGAAGGAAAGAGTTATTTCCACCCCAACAAACGACTCAGCCATAACATCAAAAACTTTCTTTTAGAACTGACAACTGAACTGAAGTATGACCCTGTGGAAACAGTAAATGGAGGTAGAAGACTCTCTGCATTATCCTCTGGAGTTTTTGAACACCCTTAATCCACCTGAAATTCCGCGTCATATTCTTAACCTCGTCTTAAAACTGTGCCTTACCTTTAGATAAAACTCCTTGCCTTATCATACTTCTCCAGTGTTTGTCCAGACTTTCGGAAACTTGCGCATGTTCCCCCGCCAATACCGAAAAAAACATCACCCCAGTAGTCCCACTAACTGCCGCACAATTGCAATTACTTATATTCTCTTCAAAAACATGGAGACGACGTCATGGTATATCGGAGATCCAATCTTATCTTAATTGACATACAGTACAGTTACTGATGAAACTCTTGTGTTACTCTTCTTCTTCTTTAATGTCGCTACAGTCTTTGTAGGACTCGGGCCTCTTGAAGTCTGTTCTTGCAGTCGCCTCTCCGTCTTGCTAGCTCCTCCAGTTTCCACGTCCATCCATACACCTATTTCTTGGTTTCCTACGCTTCTTTTTCCTGATGGTCTACCATTTCGTACAACGTGTATCGAGCCATCGTAGGCTGCCCAGTTTTATGTGTGTACCTATTTATTTCGCCTTATCGGACAAAATATTCTTCTTAGAATTTTACTTTTGAAGATTTTGGGTTGATATTCTGTTTTGTTTGGTCATTTTGCATTATCTTGAGATTTCTTGGTTCTTTAGTATGGGGATAGTGCGAAATATGTTTTCATTTGCTGTTACAAAGAGCCTACAAGTTTTGCCCTTTTTTTATTTTCTGCGGTAAACATTGGTCCTAAATATATAAAGTTGTCTACAATTTCCTTTCTTTGATCGTTGTTCTTTTTTATACAATCAAGTATTTTGGGGGTGATTCCCAATAGGCTATGTTGAGTTCATTAACCCAGTCCTCTATAAGGACTTAAAGATGGACCATGTCACAGAAGGTTTCTGGGCCCTGGACGGACATCTCAGGCCCCACTCACAATTCTTTTAGAACCGCAGTTCACCATAACGGTTTGAGATACCGTTGAGGATATCCATATGTCCCTTGACTGTATAGGCCCAGTTCAATAAGATCTGAAGTCTCAGGGTACTTATGACGGCGGATTTCCATATGGAGATGTACAATGTAAGCAATTCAATGTAATTGTGCGGCAGATCCCCCATCAGCATAGCTCCAGTAATGGAGAGGCAAGCAAACCGTTGCAGTCTGCTGCACTTGAGAATTGCCGTGACTCCCGTCTCCCAATGGCTTCTCCAGGCAATCCTTTTGAAGCGTCTCAACTCCTTTTTGTAGGCTGTAAGGATGAACCGGTATTCTGCCCATTCGCTAGCATGTTTTACCCTATTATACGAACTCCTAACTTACCTATGCATTGCAGCAAGTCTATCATTCCACTAAGGCACTTTACGCGGCGACTGGGAGAAAGAGATAATATTGCATTCATGGTAGAAAGAGATCAAAACTCCAGTGAGCTGCGTAGCAGCCGTCTCTAGTTCACAGACGGAGCTGATAGAAGCGGCCAGCATATCTGATTTCGAGGCCACGAACCCCTGAAACTTGGACCAGTTAGTTTTCTTAGGAACCAGGTAGAGGTGCGGATATTTGGGAGACCCACAATTTCGAACGTGATGTGCAGATGGTCCGACAGTAAGGCCTCATCCAGAACACGCCAGTTTTGGAACCTGTCGGAGAGTAGCCTGCTGGTGAGGGTAAAATTCCAGCAACTCATCCCTAATAGCGGTGACTATTTTATTTTTCCCTTTGAGTGGTAATAGTTTTTCCACTTACAGGCTGTTGTATATTTGTGTTTAATAAATAATAACACGCGTATTTCAATAACTACTGTATTATTATTATATATTTTATATTTATACATTAGTCTTACATTTCGTACACTTCTCTTAATCAAACAATCAAATCTTGTAATTCCTCACTCACTGTCGGCAATCTCACAATATTGCCAACACCTCCCCCTTCTAAAAGAGTTCATAATCTCCGAACCGCAATGGGAGTCTAACATTATGTGTCGGTCTGATGTTAAGTGTTGGACTTCTTGAAGTAGGATGAGGAAATTCTGGCTGTCTTAATGGTGATGATGTTGGTGTTGAAAACCCTCTTCGTTTGTATCCGAGTCTGCAAATTTATTAAATTCGCTCAGCAATATATCTAGTGACAATTGATTTTGATGTTGGTTGTTGGTAGTGGTACGATCCTCGGTAGACACATGTTTGGATCTCAATTGGTTTGTGTGAGCCCGTATCAAACGATTTCTTTGTGATTGTAGTAGGACATTAAAAATTACATTTCCCACTTTTTCTATGATGATTCCTGGTACCCATTTCCAGCTGTTTTTGTGGTACACCTTAGCATAAACATAATCACCTTTCATAAATCTTCTGCATACGGCACCGTGTTGTCTATTATACTGCTCGTTCTGTTTATCATTCTTTTGAGACAAAGTTGCCAATTTTGGGTGAAGTAAATCGAGTATTGTTCTGATCTTACGACCAAGCATCCCTTCTGCCGGTGATTTTCCATTTATATTTTTATTTGGTGTGTAACGATAAGTTGATAAAAATGTATTTAAGGTATCTTCTAATCCCTCTCCCTCGTTGATTTTTGACATTGCTCGCTTAAATATGTCAACGAAGATTTCCGCCTGTCCATTTGATTGTGGGTGATGAGGAGGAGATCGGAGGTGTTCGATTCCATTTGCTTCACAAAATTCTCTGAAACTATGACTGGTGAACTGCGTCCCATTATCTGAAACAATGGTTTTTGGGATTCCAAATCCTGAGCATACATTTTTGATGAATTTTAACGTTACGTCCGAAGTGATTGATTTGGTCATGAAAATTTCTGGCCACTTCGTTTTTGCATCCACAATAACTAAAAAGTAATAATCATGAAATGGTCCCGCGTAGTCAACATGAATTCGGTCCCACGGGAATTCTGGGATTGGCCACGAATGTAAAACCATTTTGGTTGGAGATTTTCTTACACTTGCACAACGTTGACATTCTCGTACATAATTCCCAATGTCTTGATCTATCTTTGGCCAATACGCATGGCTCCTCGCCAATGATTTCATACGCTCTATTCCCGGGTGTCCTTTGTGTAGTTCTACTAGGATTCTTTTTCGCAAATTTGTAGGGATAACAACTCGTTCTCCCAACATAAGACATTCATTTACCACAAATAATGTGTTTTTTCTTGATATGAATGGTTGAATTTTGTCCGGAATTTTGTTTCTCTCAGTTGGCCAACCATCTTTAAAATTTTTGATGATTATCTGTATAAGTTTGTCCTTTTTGGTTTCCCGTTGCAATACTTCAAATGTAATAGGTAGTGCGTTCAAGGATTCCTGTTGTACTTGTTTGATTGCTGCTTCAAGTTGAACTACTGCTATAACAAACTCTTCATCTGGTTGAACATTTGCATTAATCAGTCTAGATAGTACATCCGCATAACCAAAAGATCCCGTTGATATGTACCGGATTTCAAAATCATACAATAACAATGTACATGCCCATCTCTGGAGTCGATTAGCCGTATAAACTGGTATACCTTTTTTGTTGCCAAAGATATGTAACAAAGGTTTATGATCGGTTTCCAGAACAAAATGTCTTCCCGATATCATCTTGTGAAATTTGGTTACAGCGTATATTAGTCCCAAAGCCTCTTTTTCGATTTGGCTATAACGTTGCTCAGTCTTTGTCAAAGTTCTAGCTGCGTGGTAAATAGCTTTTCTGCTGCCATCTGGGAATTCGTGAAATATAACAGCACCAATGCCTGTATTACAAGCATCCGCAGCTACAATGATGGGTAATGAAGGATCATAATGGGTTAATAATAATTCACTCTGTAATATATTCTTAATTTTTAAAAACGAATTACGACATTCTGATGACCAGTTCCATTTGGTGTCTTTTACTAGTAAAGCATCTATTGGATGTCTAATCTGTTGCATTTTTGGAATGAATTTCCCGTAGTAATTTATTGCTCCAAGAAAAGATCTCAATTCTGTGATATTTGATGGTGGTGGCATTGTTTCGATGCATCTGATTTTCTCTGGGTCTGGACGAATACCCGTTTCATCTAAGATATGCCCAAGAAATTTTACCTTTCGCATGTAAAATTGACATTTCTCGGCTTGTAGTGAAAACCCATAGTCCCGTATTCGTTCAAGCAATTTTGTTAAGGTGTTCTTCTTGAGTTGTGCTGAACACCATGAGATCGTCTAAATATGCACTGACAAATGGAAGATCAGCAACCATTGCATCGATAACATGTTGAAAAGCTCCGGGTGCAGCTTTAACCCCTTGTGCTAGCCTTTTGAACTTAAAGAGACCACGATGTGTATTAATGGTTAATAGTTGTTGTGACTGTTCCTCAACCGCTAACTGGAAATAAGCATCGGAAAAATCTATTACGCTGAAAAACTGTTTACCTGCCAATTTAGCAAATATGTCGTCTGGCGATGGTAATGGGTGTTTGTTTGGTTGCAACGCCCCATTCAATCCTGTGGAGTAATCTGCACAAATGCGAATTTTTCCGTTTGGTTTGTTCACTACGACGATGGGTGCTGCCCATGATGAGAATTCCACCGGCTCTATGATTTCTAATTTCTGCAACCGTTGTAACTCCTCGTCGATTTTTTGTAACGCCGCGTAGGATACTGGCCTCTTTGGAATGTATATTGGCTTGATATCCTCTTTTAAATGCAGTGTTATTTTTGTTTTTGTGCACAACCCAATTGTTGATTTGAAGACTTCAGGAAAACTTTTAATGATATGATTTATTTGTTTTGTAAATATCGAGTTAATCTTCTAGCTCAGAAGTACACTTCTCAGCTGGGCTGAGAAACGGGCCACGCTTATGTGCAGGGACCGAATCCGGCCGAAAGCACCAAAAAAGGTATAAGAAGAAAAAACACCGCAAAACGAGCATGCGACCGAAAATGCGGGTTCCTTCTCAACCCTCCCCGGGACTCCTGTACCGAGCAGTGGCGGTTTCAAGGGGGGGGCCATGGGGGCCATGGCCCCCCCCCCCCCCCCCCCGAGAATAGAAAAATTAATGAAGTTTTTCGAAGTTGATTAAATTATACGACTTGAATTAATTAACAATCCTTGTACTGTATTACAAAATCAAGCCATCGAAAATGCATCGCTTTATAAAGTGTGGAGATTAATGGTACCAGCAATTTTAAGTTATCTTAACGAATTCATTAGGCCCCCATCCACGGTCACACATGTGTGACGAACATCTTTTGAATAATAACAGTCAAGGATGCAAGTTACACTTTCCATCATTTCGTTTATTACCCACATACACAAACCGATTTTTTTTAGCAAGGGGTCGCAGCGATGGCTGCAAATTACATGCATGACATATACTTCCCTGCGACCCTTTGCCTAAAAAATCGGTTTGTGTATGGGGGTAATAAACGAAATGATGGAAAGTGTAACTTGCATCATTTACACACACATAAGTAGAAGTTTTGACATTTCTAAGCCAGCAACGAAAAAAATAAAATGATTTTTAATGAAATAAAAATTTCTCGTATAAAAGCTTGAAATTCATATAGTTTAAAAAACAAAATTGACCCAACTAAAAAAACAAAAAGAAAAAATTACCAAACGACCAAACCGACTCAGCTTTTTTGCAAATTAAAAAAAACGACCTTAAAAAATGACCTTCAAGGTCAACAACAAATTGTTCTATAAGGCCCATTCAGAACCAGCAGCAGCAACAGCAGCGGCAGCATGTTTAGTTTTCTAGCAATCAATTAGTTTTACTAGCAATGTGACTAGGGTTGCCAGGTGTCCGGATTTAGCCGGACATATCCGGCCTTTTACGGTCGTGGCGGCCAAATATATGCATGTCCGGCTTATGACCGGATATTAAGCGATTGTCCCTCTGGTCATGTAAGGATACGTACAGTACGCAGCGTAGCATAGATAGATGATAGCTGAAAGCCTTTCTTTGTTTTCCAATCAAAGATTTAAGCACACCAGGTAACTTACAACGCTACATCCCGCACTAATAAAAAGTAGTCCCGAAGTGAGCGTTGCAAGTGGCCTGGTCATTTCGTGCCAATTGATTGGTTTTGGAAATTATTCCTTTCGGGTAGTAAGTTGTTGATCTGTACATTTTCTCCCCACCACCCCCATCGCGATTCTGCTGGCTGACTCTTGCTACTGTTATAAGCCTTATCTAAACTATCAATTACAAAAAAATCAGGGGACCTGAAATGTCCATCCAAAATGCAACTCTTCCTCCCGGACTATAATGAAATGACCAGTTTTCCATCCAAGGAGAATAGATGATTGTATATTTTGTTTAATGAAGAATATTTAGTTCATTTTGACATAAGATTTTATTAATAAACGATTGAAAATACCTAACCTACTCTATTTCTATTTAAAATGGGTAAGAAAAATGTCCGGCTAAATGTAACGCTGTGTCCGGCCTTTTTATTTTTGGACCTGGCAACCCTACCTACATGTGACCACCATTAGCCAATAGAAACTGTCTGCAGCCGCTGCTGGTTCTGAATGGGGCTATACTCTTTCTATATGTTTTGATTTGCAAACTCTGAAGTTAGCTGCACTCACAAGCAAGGGCGCGTCTTCATCAAAAACACAATAGGGCACGTTTTCGTAGGGCACGTTTGTTTTTAATCCACCAGAAATTTCGGTTAGTTCTGTTCGTTTTGTTAATTTTTTTTTAGGAGTAAAAAAATTTTTCCGCCACTTTTAATTCCCAAAACAAAATTATAGATCTGCGCCTGTTACCGTTACAAATTAAAACAAAATTCAATTATGAATTAAATCCTCAATCCACTTGCCCAGTTCAAACGATTTGAGATTGGAACTTTGATATAAGGGTTCCGAATTAAGATAATTTGTTACCGCCTCTTTTGTGACATTGTTTTCCGAATTCTTTTTGAATTGTTTCGATTAATACAAAGTTTTAATTTTTGTGATTGTATTGCTTCAGAAAATCTTTCGCTTTTTAATTTGAGTACTCTACGTGCATAAAACAGTCGCTGTGTTAAATCTTATACGTTATTAGTTTTATTTTTTAAAAATAACTTTTAAACGATATGTTATGAGATTAAAAATACCTTGAAAATAGCATAAAATCATTTTCTCTATGTTCTAAAGCAAGCTTTAATATCGATTACATCAGTAATTAATACCATCAGGGATTATCTCTGAGCTCTAGTCTACCAGATAAAAAAAAGTTGTGATTCTTAAGACCAAAAGTGTGATTAAAAGCACGATGGCCCCCCCGAAAATCAGTCCTGGAACCGCCCCTGGTACCGAGCCGGTCCGGTCCCTGCACACAAACGCGGTCACATTTACTATTGCACAGTGGCTCGGCTAAGACATGCAAACACAAAACAAAAAACAATGCAACATTTAAGAGCACAAAACATCAAACAGAGAAGCGTGCAAAAACAATGAAAAAGTGGGACACACAGGGAGTCACGCCACATGAAAAAGAGTCCTTTTAAGGACATCTTCGCTAACTTGCATGCTAAAAGCACTCGCATTTTTGTTAACATTTATAAGCATGCGGTTAACTGGTTCGTACATCCCATAATTGGTATTAGAGGAATTAATGTACAAGAGAGGTGGACCTCTCAGGTTGTAGTTGTTCACTCTAAATGACGTACGGGTTCGTAGGAAGCCTGAGTCAACTTTATCATTCAACAAACGATGAACGAATATAACGTCAGCGACCTCGCGACGCTTATGGAGAGAGCTCAAGTTGAGCAATTTAAGTCTGTTCACATAAGGCGGAAGAATAAGTGGGTCATCCCACGGGAGGTGACTGAGTGCAAAACGGACGAACTTCCTTTGAACCGATTCGATTTTATCGACATGGGAGGAGTAGTAAGGAGACCATACCTGGGAGGCGTATTCAAGTAAAGGCCTAACTAAAGATATGTACAAGTGCTTTGTGATAAGGGGGTTGTTGAATTCCTTGGACCATCTTTTTATAAATCCCAGGACTGAATTGCCCTTGGAAGAGATATAATTGATGTGGGTGGAGAAATCCAACTTACTTTCTAACCTAACCCCAAGATCGATAACAGAGTTAGTGCGGGAGATCTTGTTATCGAGAAAAGTATAGTCGTAAGTTATAACGCCACGTTTTCTACAAAAAGTCATGACCTCACATTTACTAATGTTAAGGACCAGGTTGTTGTTGGAACACCAAGTATAGAAGGTGTTTAGGTCTGCTTGCAGAAGTTTGCAATCCTCGATACTCCTTATGTGGCGGTACAGTTTGATGTCATCGGCATAAATAAGGATTTTACAGTGCCTCAGCAGGGTAACAATGTCATCGATTGATAAAATAAAAAGAAGAGGACCAAGATGACTTCCTTGCGGGACACCAGAGGACGCCTCGATGTTTTTAGATTTGGCTCCGCGGAATAGAACCTGGTAGGTTCTGTCGGCTAAGTACGACTGGAACCATATAACCAGGGCATGCGGAAAGCCAAATTTTTTTAGTTTTAGAACTATAATAGAGTGAGAGAGCATGTCGAAAGCTTTACTGAAGTCTGTATAAACACAGTCAGTTTGACAGCCAGTGACAAAGCCTCGAACAGTGTAAGAAGAGAACTCTAGTAAATTAGTAGTAGTGGAACGAGCTGCAAGAAAGCCATGTTGGTTAGTTGAGATAAGTCTCTTGCAGATAGGGGCAATAGCAGAATAAACAATGGATTCGAAAAGTTTTGGTATACATGATAACTTCGCAATCGGTCTATAATTAGATATTTCGTTCTTACAACCCTTTTAATGAACAGGGATTATAAAAGAGTTCTTCCATAAGGTTGGGAAGCGCCCTGTATTGAGGGATTTCTGAAATAAACATAGGATAGGAGACAGTAGGGCCCCTGCACAGGATTTTAGAACAGCATGAGGGACACCATCAGGGCCGGACGAAAAATCTTGTGGAAGATCATTTATATGTTTCGAGATATCTTCCCTGGTTATGGACAGAGATAAGTTTTGAGCCGTTTGTATTGTGTTGATGTGTCGAAAATTGTCTTCATGAGGTTGGAAGACAGGAGACGAGAAAGATTTGAGGAAGAACGATGCGAACCTATCGCAAATCTCGGATGAATTAGAACTAACAGAATTCTCGTATTTACGATGCTTGCAACGGGTTTTCGGGTGGTCAGGAGCCTGCCTAGAGGCAACCTCCACCGAGGGGCCCTCTTCAGATATTATGGCCGGGTCGTTCAAGGTTGTGAAGTTATGAGTATCAGTATCATTTTCCACAAGAGAAACAGCAGTGGAGCAGGGCGCAGAAAGAAGCTGCTTTCCTACCTGCACGGCACTAGCCGATACTGCCACCACTGGGGGAGAGCTAGTTCTATCATAGACGCTTTCAAATTTAATGGATAGAGAATTCAGGGCATTGTGATTTTGAACCACTGCTGTTGACAGCGATTCAATATCAGTCCGAACACGCCTCGTACTCCTTTTAATGTCATCCAATATAGGATGAAGAGAAGCTAAGGAGTTGACAGTGCTGGACGAGGTGGCGACTGGATTGTGGATTGCCGAATGTATGTCATCGATAGAATCGAAGACCGTTGCAACTCGGGAAGAGATTTCGTGGAATTTGTTCAACAGAGAACCCGAGTTGGCCGCAACAGAGGCAAGGGTGTCGGACAACGCGTCGAGCCGGACGTTGATCGATTGGACGTCATCGGCTAACATCTCAAAATGAGAGATATTGCCAGGGAAGGAATTGAGACGACCCATGACTTTCTCGTGATCATCGAGGAAGACGTCCGAGATGTCTTTCATTAATCTTAGGACGTGGCAGGGTTGAATGTCAGAGCATTCGTTACAAGTGGAACCTCTAGGGGCCGAAGATTTGCCACTGGCTCGAGCGTTGAGGCAGGCAGGGTGAAAAACGCCCCCACATACACCATCACAGGAAATCCCATTTCGAACGATTTCCGAAGAGCACAGTTTGCAACACTGCTGACCCGCCATGAGAGGGAGAAAAATAAATAAAAATAACTTCAAAATAAGTTCCGACAGAACTACGAAAACAAAATCGCGAAAACTGATAGTAAAGCTTTTTTCCAGTTTGAGAATCAGATTAAGGGTTTAAAAACGTTGCATAACCTCAGGCGAATATTTAAAACAAAAATTTGGGGAATAATTTGAAAGAACAAAAATGAGGTTATGAACTTATTCCAAAACTGGGAAATAATAATATATCATAGATATAAAATCAATTTTGAACAAAAAGTATAGTAAATATATTGTAATAGAAACAAATTCACCGCCAAGCAGCACGGGAAAAGTGGTTACCAACCTTGTTACTGGTGGAGGAAAATTGACATGAAGAAACTTCACAAAAAGCACATGAATAGCACAAGAAACCACTATCACAGAAAAATAGATAGATAAATAAAAAAATAAAAAACCCAATTTAAAAAATGATTAGTGATCATAAAACAAATAATTTAGACACTAATTGACTACAATTAAAATAAATTAGAAACAAGAAAATAAAAATCACAACACAGAAACTGACACTTGGACACTCTCGAATCATATTTTAGGTTGTATGTCTTCAACAGATGTTTTGTTGACAGAACATATTTCTGTTATTGGTGTGAACCACAAGTTAAATAGTTCCATCCATTCTATACCGAAAAGATTCAAATTTGGAGTTTCTGTGATGTAACATGCTGCTTGTTTCGTCACTCCCTTCACTGTAACCTCGCACATGAGTTTATTTTTCAATTCCAATGGATCACCTGATGCGTTGACTGCGGAAAATTTTGTTGGTTCGAACGTCCAATGTATTCCCACATTTCACGTGATATTATTGAAACGTCAGAAGCAGTGTCTAGTTGTAATTCTACTGAAGTACCATTTATTGATATCGTTATGAATTTCCTTTTTTCAGGTAATTTTATATTGTTTACAGACATGACAACATTGGATTTAACGATATTCTGCCGATTCTTTTTGTATCTTCCTGATTTTTTCTTTCCTTCTGATTTCTTGGAAGAATCTGACTTTGCTGCAGTACCCTTCCTTGTGTCCTACTTCTTTGCAGTTTTGGCATTTATGATGTAAATACTCGCAGTCTTTTGCAAAATGCATACCACCGCAATTCCAACAAGGATACTTGGGTTTAACAGAAGTTTTGTTTTCAGATTTTAATTGACTTGATTGATATGATTGTTGCTCGACCTTCTTGACCTGTGGTTTTTGATTTTCTATCAATGCTGTGTCGTTCTTCAAGCTAATTATTCGCTGACATTCATTAACTAAATCGTGAAGTGTTATAGGAGAAGCCGTCGTAAGTGTGTCCAGTTTCTGGAGTAATCGTGCCCGAATGTCAAAATCTTTGTGAGAGTGAAGACCTGATATGAAAATCAGACACTTGAATTGTTCTGTTCCCAATTCTGTGAACTTGAAGTCTTCGCAGCTGCGATTAACGATGCCGGCGTATGTGACATAATCATCATATTCCTTTTTCTTGATTTGAAGACAATTGAATCTTCTGTTGAAAATCGTTGTTTGCAGACATAATATATCTTTCAGTACTTTTACTGTTCCTTCCCAGTTTAAGGGGGTCCCCCCTATAGAATTTTGAAAAAAACGATTTTTTTTTATTTGCTGATTAGATTCCTCTACTATTAAAGAACTTAAATCCAAAATATTAAAGAGATTTACAATGTATATTTCGGTCAAGAGCACTCGCAAGGCACCCAAAATATTTGTAAAGCAAGTCCGATTTTTATTACTTATGATTTTTACACTATATATTTTCAGTTTTTATTGCTAGATAAATCGGTTCATATATTCAAGATGGCCATTATTTACACACGTGCGCTACAAAATAATCACCCTAGAGATACAGCCGGATCCAAATCAGTTGAGGTTTTGTTCGCGCATGTGGGGAAATGAAAATTGCACACAAATAAACATTGCGCACGTCGCGACGGGATAAAACAGCATTTTTCTCGAAACAGCATTTTTCAAACTGGCGTGCAAGCCTCAGACCGCAATTTTTGTCCGATTGACTTCAGACATAAAGCAATCGAAAGAAATTGAAATTTCGAAGAAATTGACGAGACGAAAATTCAGAAAAAAAAATTTCCCTGGCTTAGGTCTTCCGAAACACCTGGAAAATGTTCATGAATTTTTGAACTTTTTTTTCAAACTTTGTTTTTTTTATGAAAAAAAATTTATTTTTATTTTTCTCTTCGACAAGTTGTGGGCATTAGTTCAAATAACAAGTCAATTTTGGTATTTCCTGTTTCAGATGAGATGCGGAAGGTGGTGAGTGCACGCCGTTTCGCCTATGCGCGCGGAGGCCTGTCACATTTACGGACCATATCTACGGACCATATCCCAATTTTCCGAAAAAAAAAATTTTTTTGTACAGTTAAAGGATCAAATAAATGTATGCCAAAGTTTCATGAAATTGTCTCATTCCAAACTGTCATAAAAAAATCTCCAATAATGCCTATTTTTCTACCGTCTATAGGGGGGACCCCCTTAAATCCTGAGGTGCTTTTGGCAATATATAATTGACAAATTTCGAGTGCGCTTTCTGGTCCAGCTTTCTAAGCAATAACCTTGTTTTTGCTCTTTCGTCTAATTGACTTTCTGCCGCAATGAATACGTCTTCGTATCTTGCGTACCATTTCTCCAAGGTGAGTCCATTTTCTGGATCATAGGTAAATTCCCGCATACTATTTGATAATGATTCCACGATTTCTGTGTTGTTGACCGCAGGTGTTGGGGTTACACTATTTCCTTGGATCATTCTTTCCATGGCCTCTAAACGTTCATCTTGCTTTTCGAGCAATTTTGTTAGCGCATTAAGTACTGCCTTGGACATGTTAATTTTTTTTCTTTTCAGACACGTTTTTTTTTTCTTAGGTTATGTTCAGAACTAACCTTTTTTCCCCCTTTTTCTCGTCGCCACTTGTTGTATTGTTGTGTTTAATAAATAATAACACGCGTATTTCAATAACTACTGTATGACTTCTATTTATTATTATATATTTTATATTTATACATTAGTCTTCCATTTCGTACACTTCTCTTATTCAAACAATCAAATCTTGTTCTTCCTCACTCACTGTCGGCAATCTCACAATATTGCCAACACAGGCATTTACAAAAACATTAGACCATTATATGTTTATGTTCTACATTTTTTATTGATTTCCCTGATATAAAAACGCAAACCATAACACTGGGACCAAATTTAGTAAACGCTGATGAGGAATCTCTATAATATCAGTACCTGATACATTTACGCGAAGTTGTTGGAATATCTACAGTTTGCTAAATGGACATGGGAAGTGTCAAACATTACATTACTTCTTTCACAACTAGACGTAAAAGATTTTCGGAAAGTTCACTCAAAAATCATGGGGAGCAAGCTTTCTAAAAATTTATCCACGGCTGCACGGAACTCACCACTCAACACGCCTTCCCGGAAACAGCTTTTGCTTCTGGATGCATACGTCCTTATCTATAATGGGTAATAAAGACTGTTTTGCAAAATTCTTAAATTTATTTCAACTCAGAAACTTAAACATCATGTCATATACAGTAGGATCCTAAGAATAAAGCTAGCATTTGCCAACCGCTAACTAATACAATTCATACAGATTTAAAATAATAACTTACGTTTTACAAGTACATACATAAATTAAAGTTTTAATACATTAACGAGCATGCACCAAATAAAAAAAATGAATATCGAGAAGTGAATGAGCTTTGGTGTTTCAATTGTATTTGGCTGCATAAATTACATACGTTTAAATATAATTTTAAAATTTGATCATTTGTGACTTGCTTTATAAAAATAATGAAATTTTTATTTAACCGCAGTAAATTTCATAACATTAATTAAATTTATTGTTTTCGCAATATCACAAATCTCACAACTGAGAATCTGGATGCTGAGAAATGTACTTGAAGAATCTTGATATTGCTAATGAAGCATAAGTTGAAAATTATATCTTTTTCAAATACTTTAAAATAGTGCAAATGAAATTTAATACGTCAGGTAAATCTGTGCCAAAAATAAACTGGATTATCCTGAAATAGTTAATATTTGAGTAAATAAAATTGCACATCCGGCCATAAAATGCCAAGGAGCACATTTTCTGATTTAAAAGCCAATTGGCTAAACTTTGATAATGGCCACAAATGATTAGTAATAGATTAGTGTTTTTCGATCAACAAATTAACATTTTAAACGATACAGAGTGTTGTATCTTTACATAATGATATTTGAGCTTCTTGTAGAATACGCAGTCGTGGTCCCAGAGGCACACCTAACTTTTGGAGGCGATCTTCCCCCAGGTAAGGCAGCTCGACCATCCCAACTCGCTCTGATTCAAATAGTGATGCATATTTCTGTAATATAAAAAATGTGATTGAAAAAGAAATTGTAGAAGGTTAGATTGATATCATTTACCTCGTATCCTAGCTTTTTTAAAAATAATCGCATCAAGGGGGGATCTTCCCCAAAAAACTTAGTGAGTTTCTTCACACGTTTTGGATTGGTTAGATTTGGAGGCTCAGGATCATTTCCTGGTGGTCCAAACAAGTTTTGCGATCGTACTGCCTGATTCCTGTAAGAAATGCATTTTACATGGCTTTTATTTTGAAACTGTTGAATGTCATAGTTATGTTATAAGTCTTAGAGGTAAGTAAGACTTTTTTTTAAAGCATAAAATAAAATATAACTAAGGTGGAGCTCACGTTCAAATGAGAAAAGATGTAGGCGAATTAAATGTGCAGAAAATTAGACGAAATAGAAGCAACAAATGTCACTACTAATTATCATGATCTTTTGGATACGATCTTCAAAAGCAATGAAAAATTAAAAGATGAAAAAGCAACAATAAAGGATGCACAGACACAGTTACTAATAATGAATGCGCTGCCGGACGAAGTGTATAACCTGCTTGGTGTTGTGAAATCTTCAGAAAATTTTATAGAGTTTAGGGTGGGTAAAATTGTTCGCAAAGAATGTATCATGGTCCATTTTAGCGAAAATCTTAAAATTCATGTTATTTTAAGATTTTTTCGCGAAGAAACTATGTATGTATATATTTTGGATGAAATCTTTTAACATCAAAATTGCTTATGACTACAAAAATAAAAGTGGTAGCATAAAAAATGTCCAGTTTTGGTAAAAAAAATATTAGTTAACTAAGTATTTCTTGGAGAAAAATGTGGTTTTAGTTGAAATTTTAGTTAAAAAAACGAAATTTGGCTTTGATGAATCATAATTTTGGAAGTTGGTAGGGTAGAACCTTCGCTTACAGTTTTAGATAGGTGAGAAAATTCTGCGCACACTGCTACATTATTCATGAAAATAGGTCAGGTAACGGTCGCCCTAAAGTACATGGGCCTCCGACGCACCCAAATTCAGAAAACACCTCGCTGATTTGCGAGATTAACGACGTAATTCCGAAATCCTGGAAAGTTGAACTAAATATGCCAAATGTTCTTAAATTATTGATAATTTATAGTACCCGGATACGCGACGCCGATTTCGCGCCAACAATCGCTAAAAAAAAAGTTAGAGCGGCCTTATTCATTTGAGACGAAGAAACAACAAAACAACATTCTAGATTAACTTTTAAACGTCATTCGCTAGAATCAATCATTTTTTTGGCTCCGTCGTTATTCTCGCAAACCAGCGACATGGCAACTACGCATTTTTTTTCAAATTAAATTCGAAATAAAGTAACTGGCAACAACTCATCGGCACGCCTAAGATAAGTTTTTTCTAATCCGTTCCGTTACCTTTTGTCTGCCCTCCCCAGCAGAATATACCCTTAACAACAAATTAGACGCGTGTAGGCCCAAGCCATTCTAACCGGACTAGCCAAGTCTACAAAAGCATAAACAGCATTTCGGCTGCGCTGTTAGATAACTTATCACTGCTTTCTGGCGTGGCTAAAATGTAGCACAGCCAAAATGAATTGCATCGCTTCGCTGTTCTAAATTGTGGGCCCAGGCATCAGGGATAGCGGAGAGGAATGCGCTGTAACGGGACCGGGGTGGATCCCTGCTGGTTGAGCGGACGATATTTGAGAGGAAGTCAGTCGGTTTTTGCTTTTGGAAGAGGCAGTAGGAGTTTTTTTTTAGTGCGATCTCGCCGAGTCAAGATTTAGAGTTTTTCTTCAGGTTTACTTTGATGATTCGAGGTTTTTCTTTCCGAGCTAGGGAGTGCTAGGGAAGAGTGAGAAAAAGGCAATTGTAGAGGAAGTATCAATCGGATAATGGAACTATATGGAGGAACATAAGATAAGTATTCCTTTTCTTTTGGCAATTTGAGGTCCAGTTTAGACTGTTATTAGAGTGACACTGTGACAGTGAAGTACTATACATGCAGTACGAATTTCCCGAGCGATTAAATCCTGGAAACGTCTTCACTGAAAATCTTGACCAATAAATCGGAACAATTGTTTCCGCTTTCCGCGCGTTAATTCGGATTTCTTTCCGGGGGTTGACGTTTCTAACGGAATCTGTTACATAATTTGCCTTGTTCGTCTAAGAATAAGAAGACCGAAATATCATGATCAAGGACCAACGTCCAGGAATTTGGAGCGATTTCGAGATAAAAAGGGGAACAATCGTGAAAATTGAATCATATTAAAGTTTTTTTTAGGTAATATAAATAATAGAAAACAATAGACAAAAAGGAGAAAAAAAAGGAAAGAAAAACCTTGCGTTACAAATTCAAATTGGCTCTGATGTTGGATTGATGATACCTGTGACGCAGAGGTTAGTTGGTAAAAAGCACCACAGAGGTGGAGGAAGGAAGGAAGCAGAATTGTATAACCTTGTAAAAAGTGAATTTACGTTAATTTTGAGAATCATTATCTTCATAAAATTGATTACCGGAGCCTACATTTGCGTTGCGGAAATGTGCATGATATATTATAGTTCCTATCTAAGTTTGGGTTTTGTATCAAATAATATTCTGCTTCTTCCCTTTCGAAAATAAACCATCAACCTAGTTTTGCATTCAAAAGGTAAGCAATAAGTTAAGCCTCATACCTAATAAGGTTAAGCAAAATATAATTTAGAACTATTTCTTTTAAAACAAAAAAAAAAAACAGAATAAAAAAAATTTTTTTTGGATTACTGGTAAGATCATTCTTATATGGATTAGTAATTAGATAATTATGCTTGATGAATTATATGCATTGGTGAATATAACTATACATTTACTTTTGGGTTAATCCTAGTATTGACTGTTGATAATATGCTAGCTAACTTGAGAAAACACTAAATATACGAAATATCGGTTTTTTTGTTGTTATTGATGAATTGTATCAAGGTGAGAATATAAATGATAATATATTTTTGGTATGTGGTGTTGTATAGTTTCTGGAAGGAGTATACTAATTTGAGTGATTATTATATATCCAAAAGATTGGACTTTTGTTTCTATTAATGAGCTATATTGAATTTGAGATAATATACACGTAAATAAAATATTAGGTTTACATATGATCGTCTATGAATGACTTACACTAAATTGATAGAGTAAAAATAAATAAATTTTAGATTTTTTTTTCTTATTATTGCTTCCGCGTGAACTACATTAAGTCGCATGTCATATGATGAAGTAGGTGCGGTTTACCTAGAGGCTTACTCACACGTAAACCAAGCCGGTCTGATGACATTAGGAGGAAATATTAAATCAGTTTTTTGGGGTTTTCGGGTGAAATTTTTTTTTGAAGTGACAAGATTGAATTAGAATATTGAAATACCGAAGTTGAAGTTTATACCGAGAGAAGTGGAGGTTATGTCAAGATATCGGAGTGTACAAAGGAGGGTGATAAAAGAAAAAAGAAGATTTTTTTTAAATGCAATTGAAACTCAAAATCGATCATAGTGTCGACAAAAATTTTTTTTTTCTCGGAAATTTTTCTTTGGCCTTAGCCTAGCAATTCCCAAAACAAATAAAACCCAACGTAGTGTCGTGATTAAACTATAGACCTTCCCCTTACTCTAGTAACTTGGGGTAATTAGTTAATTATATGAATAAATACTCACCTTTGAATATACTGAATTACATGGCTTTAATAAATACATCACTTATAACGTTGAAATAAATACTGCTAATAAATAAATCAATTAAACCTATAACCGAAATAAAATACTGTTAAGCCGACTGGGAATAATTACGTAAAGACCATGATGAAATAGAAACACCCCCCGGTACGTGTGGCCCCGGATTTATGGAGTCCCAGGCCAAGGTAAGCGCCTCGCATCCATGACATTGTCCGATATTATGTAGCCTCGGCAGATGACTGGACGACCATTGATCATCCCTCTTCTTTTCTCGCCAACCCCCCCCCCCCCGCTGGCTTCAGAGCGAGAATTTTGCACCCCGTTCGCCCATACTTCGATGTATTTTAAGTAGGCACGAGAATAACTTAGGTAATACCGTCACGCTATACCCATCCAAGTACCACGAACCCCCCCCCCCCCCGGCGAGCTAGCTTGAGCAGAGCACGTCGTGCCGCCACCCAGGTACGGAGGATGTATATTGCATCGGCGACTTCCCGGTGGTGCACCCGTCAAGCCACATAAAAAAATTTTTAGGAGTTAACCGGATGGAAGGCTGCTGTGCAGCGACGAGGAGCAACTCCAAAGATGGAGAGACTACTTCTTCGCCGCCCTGAATGGTTCCTTTTCGCAGGAACCTGAAGAAAATAACAACAATGCACAGCCAATAAGAATCGCCACTCGTGCACCATCCAAGACAGAAATAGTAACCGCAATTCATGCAATGGCCAATGGTAAAGCAGCTGGAAAAGATGGCATCCCGCCAGAATTGTTGAAAGCCGACTCAAGCCTCATAGCAGATGCGCTACAGCCAATCCTGGAAATAGCATGGAACACCTGTACCTTTCCGGAGGATTGGATGGAAGGTATCATAGTCAAAATACCTAATGAACTAAAAAGTCAAAAACAAGTTTTAAGTACTAATGTAAGACAGAAACAAGGTAGAAGATATTTTATTTATTTTGTTAAGTATCACACAACTATCGTATATGTATAATCTGTATTTTTTCAGTCGGGTACAGTTTTAATTGTACTTATTCTCGTAAAATTTTGTACCCCGGCTGCAAAAATACAGATTATACATATACGATAGTTGTGTGATACTTAACAAAATAAATAAAATATCTTCTACCTTGTTTCTGTCTTACATTAGTACTTAAAACTTGTTTTTGACTTTTTAGTTCATTTTTTAATTCGGCGTCGTGTTTTTTAATTTTGTAATTATTTTGTTTTTTATTTTATGATATTTTAGTGATTATAATTCGTAAACCAATGTAGCTTTTATTAAGTGATTTTATTTTACTTCTTATTATTATAGCACTTACAACTATTGAGATACAGTTTTAATGCAAAAGTAAAGTTATCGAAGTTTGATTTATTCTATCTAAATTTAGACACGCTGATAGATTAGGCAGAAATCGTCTCAATGAGACCTTTCATTTGATACCCATATTGACCCGATCAGAAGAAGAAAAAAATAAATCGGGTGTGACGTAAATTGGGTCTGACGGCCGCCATACTGTTTTTTTTAAAAATTAAAGCCTATGTTACTCGGGCTCACTAAACGATTCTAACGGTACTCCAGCGATCTAAATCCGTTCAGGCGTTTAGAAGTTATGGTGGAACAAAGAAACATACAAACATACATACATGAATCCTGAAAACATTACACTCCTTTTTGGGGCAGTCGTGTTACATAGCGTTTGTTTAGGGAATTTCGCCTCAACAGCATACTAGGCTTAACTATTAAGTGTTCTTTCATGGTGATGGGTTAATAAAAGACGTTTTGAGTAATTTAATTTTATTTAAGCTTAAAATTCGCGATCATTTAACACATATCTGTTAAGTGTTATATATATTTGAAATCGTCTCAATTTTACCTTTCGTTTGATACCCATATTGACCCAATCAGAAAAAAAAATTAAATTGGGCGTTATGTAAATTGCGTCTGACGGCCGCCATATTGTTTTTTTAAAAATTAACCTAGCCTATGTTACTCAGACTCATTAAACGATTCTAACGGTACCCCAGTCATCTAAATCCGTTCAGGGGTTTAGAAGTTATGGTGGTAGAAAACAACGTACATACACACAACAAACCTAAACACATTACACTCCTTTTTTTGGGGTAGTCGTGTAAAAAGGGGGACCTAACAATATGTGACAACTGGAGAGGCATCTGTTTATTATCTACGGTGGGAAAAATCTTGTCCCATATATTACTATCTAGGATAAGAGAGGCAGTAGATCGAACGCTTAGAAGACAGCAGACTGGATTCAGAAAGGGCCGCTCCTGCATAGACCATATTAACACCTTGAGAATCATAGTGGAGCAGTCCACTGAATTCCGATCCCCCTTTACCTTGCTTTCGTAGACTATGAGAAAGCGTTCGACTCGGTCAATAGGAGCTTTATATGGCGAGCTCTACGGAAACGTGGACTGCCGGACAAAATAATAGAATTGATAAAAGCTCTATACAACAATTCCAAATGCAGAGTTCTCCATAATGGAAAATTATCCGACAGCTTTGAGGTGAGCTCAGGAGTACGACAAGGATGTCTACTTTCACCATTACTATTTCTTATATGTAGTAATAAACGACATTCTTGTCAGCGCTCTAGATAGAAGAACAGGTGGTATACAATGGGGATTGCTAGACCGCCTTAAGGATCTCGACTACGCGGATGATATCTGTTTGCTGGCCCACAGACACCAGGACCTCAAAAACATGTTAAACAAATTGGCAATAGAAAGTAGCTCGGCGGGCTTAAGGTTAAATCCGACTAAAACAAAAGAAATGCGGATAAATGCAAACACCCTTGAACGGACAGCGCTAAATAACCGTGACGTGGAACTGGTAGACAAATTCTGTTACCTCGGTAGTATTATTACCGAAAACGGCGGTACAGAAGAAGATGTCAGTTCCAGAATAAATAAAGCAAGAAGCGCATATGCATGCCTGTTTCACATATGGAGATCAACAGAGATCTCAATTAACATCAAATTGCGGCTGTTCAACTCCAACGTTAAGGCAGTTCTTTTGTACGGTTGCGAAACATGGAAAGTCACCCAATTTATCACAGGGCGCCTACAAGTTTTCATCAACAGATGCCTACGTCGTATCCTAAAAATCCGCTGGCAAGATAGAATTTCAAATGAAGAACTATGGCGCCGTGCCGGCCAAGAAAGGATAGACGACCAAATCAGGCGAAGGAAATGGAATTGGATTGGCCACACCTTGCGACGCGAAGACGATAATCTAGCCAAACAGGCCCTTGACTGGAATCCGCAAGGATCCCGTCGAGTCGGAAGACCTAGAACAACGTGGAGGAGAACCCTATTATCAGAGGCCGCAACAACCGGGAGATCCTGGTCAGAGCTGAGAGCTGTCGCGCAAAACAGAGTCCGCTGGAGGGCAACTGTTTCCGCCATATGTCCCATGAGGGATTAAAGGAGCAATTAGTTAGTTAGTAACCTGAATATTTACCTATTTTTGTTATGCTAGTGCAAGTAACTTTTTTTTTCTTCTTCTAATACCTTGAGTCCCCAACACCTGGACCAAATGCGAAGGTAATTACAGTCATAGGGTTACAAAAATACAGGGTGATATGTAAAACTCTAAAAAAAACTTCAAAACGCCCTAGCGGCAAAACCGTTACGTTTCCTTATATTCCCATTTTTTGCTTTGTTTGTCCTTTTTGTAAAACCGCATCAGTTGTCAAATACTATGGGTTGGATTTCAGCAACATATCAGTCATAGTCACTGGCGTGGCGTGCTTTGAATTGGAAGGGATGCAATCTTGTAAAATTTTTTGGTATTACATTTACAGCAAACATTGATGAATACGTTATTTTAATATACTATGCATTATTAAAACCTCTTCCGTCTGCTGCTTTTTATGCACCCAGGGACCACGATCGAGGACGTGAGAGTAGGCACGCTGTTTTATTCTGCAGCGTTTTGGCCGCCCCCTATTATTATATTAAAACTATTGTAAGTTATAAAAATAAATCAAATTATAAAAAAATCTAGCTCAAATATTATTAAATTTAAAAGAAAAATTATTTTTTATGTGGTAATATTTCCACAAATCTACTGATCAAACATATATATACAGTACTGATTAAAATATTAAGACCACCTACTATTTTCATAAAACTCTGACTTCAAATTACTATAACTTTTTAAACTGTAGATGTATTTAAGAAATAAAACCTCAAAATTTAGCTTGTATCCTAACATCGTACATCGATACTATCTCGTACATCGATATTATCTACCCATTTTCACAGCAATGAAGAACATATCAAAATCCACCCCAAAAATAACGGAAATAGTCATAATTAACGGTGCCAGAAGTAATACGAATGAACTCTAGACTAGAGGATGTTTCGTTCTTACTTAGTAATGGGATAACTCAATACTTAGAAGTACTTTCTCATATAAATTTTTTTAAAGTATTGCAATTATTCATGGGGCTGGTCTTAATATTTTAATCAATAGCGAAGTTTATTTTTTTTTCTTCTGAGTTTACTGTTCATTTTATTACTAAATTTTTTTTACTAATAATACTTTATGATACAAGCTAAATTTTGAGTGTTTTTTTTCTAAAATACACCTATAGCCTAAAAAGTAATAGTCATTTGAAGTCAGAGTTTTATGTCGAATAGTAGGTGGTCCTAATATTTTAATCAGTACTGTAATAAACAAAACAAAAAACATAATAACATAAATTAATTTTCAATTAATAACAAATAATTTTAAAGCGCAATTAAATCTTTCTCCTACCATGTAGTTTAAAGTTCTCGAAAGCCTTTCAAGATAAATATTGACAGGAATAATGTTAGTCAATTTAAAATTTAGGTTTTATTTCAATTCTTCTTTCCTTAATTGCAAATTCATCAATAATTTCATTATAAAAGTCCACGTAGGAAAGAAGAGTTTTAAGCAAGTTTCTTTAACACGGGCCTGAAGACCACTAACTTCACCCGCTATAACTCAAGCTCCGTCATAGCTTTGGCAAATTAACTTGGGACCAAATACGAAATTCTGCATAACATGAACTACATGTTCATGCAAACGAACTGCTCTTCTATCATCGGAAATATTTTTAAAACTAATGAATATTTCATTCGTCTCACCAGAGAATGAAAAGTATCTCAGAGTGGTTGAAAACATAGATCGACAGGAAATATCCGTGGTTTAATCACAAATAATTGCCACAAACTCAGAATTTTCGATTTCAGAAGTAATTTTTCTTGTAAGAGTAGAGGATATAGCCATTATTAAATCATTTTGAATATTGTTTGATAATCCACAAAATACTGAAACTATCTCTAAATGATTTTTATGTTCTGGATTATGGTTGGGCAAAGTGAAATTAATTCAACATAATTTCCCCAAGTGGCAAGCAACATCTACAAAAGTTTTAATAATTTTCCGGTTCTTTTTAACTAGCTCATTGTGCTTTATAATTGAAGATTTATAATGAGTATCTACTATATTTTCAATCTATTGGCCTGTACCGAATTTAGAAAGAGCTAAAACCTATTTTAAATGCTCGGAGGATTTTTGCCATGCCTATCAACAAATTTTGTAAAAATTAAATTACTACTTACCGAGATTCCACCCTTTATAAAATGAATTTATACTTTTTTTGTAAAGCAGCCAAAATTTGGGTTAAAAATTTATTTCATTTTATATAATTTATTTTTTTAAAAGTATGCTTCAAAATATATACATATAAAATATGTATAAATTTAAAAAAAAACGGAGGAGAAATATGACGGTTATCACTTTTCAAATAATCGAAATTATACAACTTTAAAATTGAAAAAAAAACGGTGCGTCAGCGGCAATTTTTTTTCTCAAAAATGAATTCTACGCATCAAAATACATAAAATATGTAAATTTCAAAAAAATCGGAGGTGGGTACAAATATATTTCCATATATTCATTGCATTTAGAAATGAATTCCCTCCAATCTTATTGCAAAACTTCTCGAAGTTCGTTGGCATGTTTCTTTACGTATAAAGAATAGTTTTCGTATGAGAATTCAGAGAGAAGCAGGAGAGAACTTTCGCTCATGGACGTAACATAAAATATTGTTTCCATTCCACGTAACATAAAATATTGCTTCCATTCTCGAAATGAATGAACGAATGAATTTTAATCTAACAGTGGAGGCTAGAAAAAAGGCAAGGAATAATAAAAAATTAATTTCAGAATGTAAAAATAGTTGGTTTGTGTACTTATGTACGCGCATCAGAAGTTATACTTCTTTGGCGTGATTTAAGACTAATGTTTAATTTGCATGCAAATAATTTATTGGATTTTTTTATTATTTGCGTGCGTTGGCAGGTGAAACCATCATGATGCCGACACGCTCCAGCTTGTCGGTTCTTTTCAACAATGCTTCGCCAGCTGGATCAGCTTTTATCTACCTGCTAATACTACCGATATTTCTAAGCCTTACTCTCTTCCTTTTGGTTTCTTTGCGCCTTACCTTCTGATATATTAGCGTAGCATATTTAGCGTCTCCTCCACTTTATTCTTTACAACACCCGATGTCACCATGTAGTCTATGATGTTTTCTACTCTGAGTCGTGCCTGAGCTGTCGCTTGCAGAGCAGCAGTTTGCTCGGCTAATATCGGGCATTCCAATAGGACATGCTCTGTGTCTTCTATCACATTTAGGAATGCCGGGAACAGCAAAGACATCTTGTCCACTCAAGAACTGTGAGAGGTCGTAACTCATCTCTCCATGCTCTCCCGTGACCCTTCCCTCCACATTTGTTATGAGCCTGTGGGTCCATCGACCTTGGGTAGATTTACTCCACCTCCTTTCCACTACTGAAATAAACGTCACTTCTAAATTATGTTCAATTCCCTAGATTCTTCTCAATTCAATTGAGCAGCTTTAGGTAACTGAAATATGATACGAAGTGCCTTTGAACTATTTTGTTTTGGTGGACTAGGAAACACATTTTTCTAGACAAGTTGTTCTTATTTACAGAGGTTATACAGGTTTTTATGCCCTCCATGTTTTTATTTTAGTCTGTTAAAAGTCCCAGAATATTACTTAATTCGCTGACGCAGCGACACAAAATGCCCCTTGGCAAACGACATGAGAAGACAGCACTGCTACTATTCCAGAAGGTCCATGATCGTGTTCTAATTATTTTCTAGTTTTTGTTACAGCAGATTTAAAATAAAACCATTTAACTTGAAAGTTTTTTTACCCATTTTTATTATATTCTTTTTAGTCTTAATTCTGTCATTTTTGGATTATACTTTTTACAAAATTCTGGGTAAGTGATTTGTTATGCATACCATATTTCCAGCGCCATTTTGAATTTTCTAATTTTGACAACAAATAGCAATTTTCAGTGAAATCGAATCGTAATTGACAAAATCGTACCGCCATATTGGCGCCGCCATTTTGATTTTTTTAAAATTTTGCCCACAGATTCGTCATTTGTGACCTTAAAAACTCCCCGATACCGATTTTCAATGGATTCGGAACACATTTGCAAAATTCATCCGCCATTTTGAATTTTCAAATTTGACTACAGAATTGTCATTTGTGGCCCTAAAAATCTCCCGATACCGATTTTCAATGGATTCAGAAGACATTTGCAGAATTCATCCGCCATTTTTAATTATCGGATTTTGACCACAGAATCGTCATTTGTGGCCCTAAAAACCCCCGATACCGATTTTCAATGGATTCAGAAAACATTTCCAAAATTAATCCGCCATTTTGAATTTTCACATTTTGACCACAGAATCGTCATTTGTGGCCCTAAAAACGTCCCGATACCGATTTTCAATGTATTCAGAACAAATTTTCAAAATTCATCCACCATATTGGCGCCGCCATTTTGAATTTTCAAAATTTGACCACAGAATCGTCATTTGTGGCCCTAAAAACTCCCCGATTCCGATTTTTAATGGATTCAGAACACATTTCCAAAATTCATCCGCCATATTGGCGCCGCCATTTTGAATTTTTAAAATTTGACCACAGAATCGTCATTTGTGGCCCTAAAAACCTCCGATACCGATTTTTAATGAATTCAGAACACATTTCCAAAATTCATCCGCCATATTGGCGCCGCCATTTTTAATTTTCTAATTTTGACCACAGAATCGCCATTTGTGGCCCTAAAACCCCCCGATACCGATTTTCAATGGAATCAGAACACAATTGAAAAATTCGTCCGCCATCTTGGAACCGCCATCTTGATTTTTTTACAAAATTGTCAGATTGCACTGACACGTTAGCTCAATGTGTGTGCAAAGTTTCATAAGAATCGGTTTAGTAGAAGTAGTTGAAAAAGCTGTCGCAAGATTTGACCCAAACGAATATACGAGGTCAAGCTAAATAAAAGCATTAATATCTTGTTCATTGTTTTATTTTCCCAAATAATAACAGTAAATATTTTGTATTATATATTCAAACTAATTTCTGATTGAGTAATTATATTAAGTTTTAACCATTCAAAATCATTAGTAAAACAGTAAATAATTATCGCTTATTGTACATTGCCATATAGTCCAGTAAAATAAGGCAAAAAACGGGCTTAACTTCGGAATTCCGTGTAACAGGTCGTATCGTCTTCGAACTTTTTTTAAATTGTTGTAAAAGCTCTACGTATAAAATCCCACCCTTTAAAAACTGCCGCTACTTCCTTATTGTTGCTATTATAAACAATTATTGCAAAATTAAATGCGAAATTGTGTTGTGCGCTAAATTCAAAAGAATTAAACAGGAAAAAATGCTAGTAGGGGGTTTTCGAGGTCGCTGATTACGAATATGATGTCTAAAATTTAAAATGGCGGATCCAAAATGGCGCAATGATGAAACTTCTTATTGTTATTGCCTCAGCCTATCTATAACTGTTCTTGCTCTTTCGTATCTATAACTTATCCTAATCCAAGTTTTCGATGAAGCATTACTGCAAAAGTAACTTGCAAGGGCGAGTAAAAAGTTTTTGGTCGAATCGCAGTCATAATAGCAAGAGCTATAGAATTTTATTTTAGGACGATTTTTAAAGAATTCCTTTTTTTTACAAAATCCTGTTATAAACAATGGTTAAAAATTATGTAAAACATCAGACCAAACCCTACATTACAAGATATAGGCCCGTGACAATTTTTTATGTGTTTAAAAGGGAATTCGGCTCTCTTTTACATGATCTTCAAAGAACTCCACATTTTTTTAAAGTTAATGTTAAACAATGGTTAACGAATTATTTAAAATTTCTAAAAAAGCACATATTAAAAGGTACACATCTCAGCTACAGCTTCTATATATGTAGAATATTAATAAGAGTTTTTTCGCTTAATAACAGACGGTTAATTGCACTTCAAAATTCCATATTTTTAAGGTATAATCATTTGTTTGTTACTATTTCATAAATAAATCATTAAAATTTAAATATTTTGATAAAAAAATTATTCTATCGTAAAGTATGGGCTTTCAGCTATAAATTGAGCACCTACTAAATGTCAATAAGTATGTTGCACCTATTGTTATTATTGATTGAAGTTACGCATGGGAAAAGTAAAATGCTCGTTTTCCCAAAATTCGTGAAATAACAGGTGCGCATTGAAAAAACGCTATTTTTTTAATTTTTTTCAATACATACATCTTAATTAGGACCATTTCAGGAAATAATTATTGATAATTTATAAATATATTTTTATTTTTATTTCTTCAGAAATTGCAAAAGATGCAATGCATCCCTTGCTTCCAAAGACGCCACGCCACTGGTAATCAATCACGAAAGATTCAGGAGCTTCCCAAACGCTTCAATTTCCAGCTTCAATTGCGTTACTTTAAACAACAAAATATAAGCGCTTCTATTACATACAGAAAGGGAAATGGGATATGAATAAGAAGCGCGTTGGCATTCCTTTTCAGCGGTTCAGAATCTGTTCAAAAGCGCTTCAATTCCCCGCTAGGAACTTTCTGCGCTCCTTTTCGCGCAGACTCCAGGGATTCATTCATAAAGAGAACTAGAGTGTAACTAGAGTGTTAAGTGTTCCATAATGAGAGTGCCATAATGAGTAAGCAAACTAGCAAAACTGCCACCACTAATCAAAAACCGACTCCGGTCGTCACCAGAGGAAGAGGTAAAGACAATGCATCTAAAACAGACACCGAAGTGTCACGTCCCGCACCATATCCTAGCTCGTTATCAATTGATGCTTTCGGTTTGCTTGAGACCCGATTGAAAAAATTTCTTACTGATTTGTTCTTTGAGAAATTTAGTGAGATGGAGAGTGTCATATCTGGTCTATCTCAGAAAATTGACAGCATACTGGGTGAAGTGCAGAGGAGCGTCGATAAAATCAATAAGATTAGTGACGATGTGCATGCGATGCAGCAGGATGTGTGTGTCCTTTATCAAAAAGTTTATGATAATGAGAGAAAGTTTCAGCATTCTCGATGCAATTATCTGTGGTATTCTTAATGTTGAGTCACTGCAACCTAATGGTGCTGTTACACGAATGACACACTTGCCATTTTTTCTGTCATAATTTGTCATTATCGTCATACACGGTCATAATTTGTGTCATTATTTCTGTCATAAAAAATAAACAACAACAATGCCATTAATTATGACCAGAGATTATGACAATTGTCATTTTTTGTCATTCGTGTAACTGGGGCATAAGAAAGTACTGACGGATATTGCTACCTGTATTGGACATGAGTTGTTTTTATATTGTATACGGACGCATTCTTCGACTTAATAAGGCCATCTACTCTGTAACCACACGTCAAGGTATTGTTTACATTCGCCGTCGCAAGACTGATTTTCTTCTAAAAGTAACTTCTGTGGATGCCATTGATGAAATTATTGGAGTGAAGCCAACAGTGATAACGGCAATGCTGATGATTAGTTTTAATATAATTTAATATTCTCCAGACGCTCTAACTTTTATGACAATTTTCTAGTTATTTAATTTTTTGCTATGCCTATATTCCTTTACTTTTATTACTTTTTTTTTAACTCTAATTTTAGTTTATGCTTGCATATTGCTTTAAAATTGTTTAATCTTTTTCATGACGTTGACCACTTTGCTGCGTTGATGTTTCCAATATTGTATTTTACAATGCTTGAATATCGTGTTTGTAGTTGTCCTCCTGATATTGGCTACTGTTATATTACTGATCTTTTTGCAGATGGGTAGTACTTTTGGTACTGTGTATGATGTGGGTAGACTGCTTAATATCATTTGGATGTGTTCAACATATATCATCCCAGCGGGAAATGTAATGGCTAGGTAAGCGAGGTGGTAATGAGCTGGACCCATTACCTTTGTGATAAAATAATAGGTTACTTTTACATAGGGATGTCCTAGGGCGGTAAGTACTTACAGTAGGCATTATAGACGAGGACTTATTTCAGAGGTGAAATGTATTAGGTGAATACATAGATTACCATGTAAGGCATGCAGAATAAATTACTGACTACCCTTTTCAGCATTAAAACATTGCTTCCCGAAATTACCATTCCATTTCTGCTACATTTGGTGAGGATTTTACTAGCAAGATATCTTTTTGATTTTGTTGCTCATTGTTAGTGGTATAAATTACTCTTATAAAAATTAACTCCTATAAATTATTTAAAGTTAAAACATTATTATAAACGCTCACGATCCAGTCTGAACGAATTTTGAGGACGGAATAAACTCAAGAAGAGAGGCTTCGACAAAAAAAAGAAATATAAAAGTACATCACGAGCGAAATCACCAACGAAAGAATTTCACAAGCCATTACCTAGTCGCTTACCTAGTCATTACAATGTAAAGACCTCCATTTTTTTAAATTTCCAGTAGAATCTTTCGATTACCATGTAGGCGGTTACACAAATCATTAAAGAATTCTTGGCTTACCAGAGTAACCCCTCACTAGTTTTCCCGCTGGGATATTAATATCAAATTGGATGTGTTCAATATATGTTATTTTAATGCAAGAAGCTTAAGGAACAAGATTAATGACGAGGGGAATGTGTGATGACAATGGAGTGCATGCATTTCGAGTCTTGGCTAAATAGTGATATCCCTTGTTCCTATGTGTACCTACTCTGTTAGCTCTAATTCATCCGAGATTTGCGACAAGTTCGCATCGTTCTTCCTCAAATCTTTCTTGTCTCCTGTCTTCCAACCTGAGGAAGACAATGTTCGACATATCAACGCAATACAAACGGCTCAAAATTTACCCCTGTCTATAACCAGGGAAGATATCTCGAAACATATAAATGATCTTCAACAAGATTTTTCGTCAGGCCCTGATGGTGTCCCTCCTGCTGTTCTAAAACCCTGTACAGGGGCCCTACTATCTCCTCTCCTATGTTTATTTCAAAAATCCCTAAATAAGGGGTGCTTCCCAACCTTATGGAAGAACTCTTTTATAATCCTCGTCTATAAAAAGAGTTGTAAGAACGAAATATCTAATTATAGACCAATTGCGAAGTTATCGTGTATACCAAAACTCTTCGAATCTATTATTAATTCTGCTATCGCCCCTATCTGCAAGAGACTTATCTCAACTAACTAACATGGCTTTTTGCAGCTCGTTCCACTACTACTAATTTACTAGAGTTCTCTTCTCACACTGTTCGAGGCTTTGTCAATGGCTGTCAAACTGACTGTGTTTACACAGACTTCAGTAAAGCTTTCGACATGCTCTCTCACTCTATTATAGTTCTAAAACTAAAAAAAATAGGATATCCGCATGCCCCGGTGGTATGGTTCCAGTCGTACTTAGCCGACAGAACCTACCAGGTTCTATTCCGCGGAGTCAAATCTAAAAACATCGAAGCGGCCTCTGGTGTCCCGCAAGGAAGTTATCTTGGTCCTCTTCTTTTTATTTTATCAGTCGATGACATTGTTACCCTGCTAACGCACTGTAAATTCCTTATTTATGCCGATGACATCAAACTGTACCGCCACATAAGGAGTATTAAGGATTGCAAACTTCTGCAAGCAGACCTGAACACCTTCTATTCTTGATGTTCCAACAACAACCTGGTCCTTAATATTAGTAAATGTGAGGTCATGACTTTTTGTAGGAAACGTGGCGTTATAACTTATGACTATACTTTTCTCGATAACAAGATCTTCTCGCACTAACTCTGTAATCGATCTAGGGGGTAGGTTAGAAAGTAAGTTAGATTTCTCCACCCACATCAATTATATGTCTTCCAAGGGCAATTCAGTCCTGGGATTTATAAAAGGATGGTCCAAGGAATTCAACAACACCCTCATCACCAAGCACTTATACATCTTAAGTTAGGCCTCTGCTCGAATACGCCTACCAAGTATGGTCTCCTTACTACTCCTCCCATCTTGGTAGAATCGAATCAGTTCAAAAGAAGTTCATCCGATTTGCACTCAGTCACCTGCCGTGGGATGACCCACTTATTCTTCCGCCTTATGGGAACAGACTTGAATTGCTCAACTTAAGCTCTCTCCATAAGCGTCCAAGGTCGCTGGCGTTATATTCGTTCTTCGTTTGTTGAATGACAAAGTTATTTCAGGCTTCCTACGAACCCGTATGTCATTTAGAGTGAATAATTACAACCTGAGAGGTCAACCTCTCTTGTACATTCCTCTAATAATGGGATGTAAGAACCAGTTAACCGCATGCTTATAAATGTTAACAAAAATGGGAGTGTTTTTAGCATGCAAACTAGTGAAGATGTCCTTAAAAGGACTCTTTTTAATGTGGCGTGACCAGAGACGGCGGAACCTTATTTTAACTGGGGTTGCGAATATTCTTTTCGCGGGGTTTGGGGGGGGGGGGTGATGAAACTATAAACTTTTTTATGATATGAGTGAAACATATTGTACAATTAAATATGAGGTTTCAATCTTTGATAGAAGAAAATCTTTTTATTCCAGACTTTCTTCCTTTTGCGCATGAGAAAAAAATTACCTTTTATCCATTTGGGGTAAAGCTGATATATATTGAAGATAATTGCAAATTCTGCGTTTCTTATGATACACAAACAAAGACACACAATATACGCACAGAACTGAGACCATCATGAAGAACGAACGTCGTCGAAACCATATATTTTTCAAGTGCTCGTTGGAAGTGTAATATTACATCGAAACTGATTCATAGAAATATATATTCAGTTCACCACCAATATTTTCTTTAAGGGAAATTCTGCAACATATGTGTTTAAAGTTAACAAGCGTAATTGAAATAAGCTGTTTGTAATTGTCAGCTCTGTTGTTTTCGAAAAAAACAGGAACCACTGCTTTGATGCTGTCCCATGCTTGACTTTCGTGAGTGTTGAGTATCTGTCAACATTCATTGCTGGCCTTTATTTTCTTTATTTGTCGTCCGACTAAATTACATACCAGCTTTTACTTTGGCTTCCGATAAATTAGGATAGAAATTCTTTAAATAATATTGAAAAGCTACAGAATCTTCCGGAAAGCTTTAACGAATTGCTTTCAGTTGTATAGCTATGTCGATTCTGACATTATCGGTTGTAGTCCAGAATAACAAAACTGGTGGCGATATCTCTAGAATAATAAAGCTCAACGAAAACTTTTAAGTCCACCCAAAACTCACCTTGGTTATTGTCCAAGCTTCAAGCCAAGAGCAAACCAAAACCCAAGCTTCAAGCTAAGCCCACATTCACACCCGAGACTAAAACCGATGACTTTACTGTGCCAGGACCGACATAGCTATACTAACAGCACTCGCAGATCTCGCCGTTGTAGAGTCTCAAATCGTCCTCCCTCATATAAGGAGTTTAACAATACTTAGTTATACCCTCGACACACGGGCATTGTTACGACAAGAAATCGTTGTTAACACGCATATTTGCTTTGTAACGAAGAAAAGTAACAAAGGAACTTTTGCTTTGTTAACAACGATAACTCAAAAAGCTCTGAGAAAGAGCCACCTATCGGTTGGTAGATTATTTAAAAAAATCCATTTTAGTGTGCTTATGTCGAATTTATTTCACATCATTTCGTTGTTTTAAAATGGAAAGCGGTTTTTAAGGTTATATTTGTGAATCTTTAATAAATTGCGGTAATTTATTATCACGAAAAAAATAGATTCTTTTTTATTTTTATTCATAATATATTTTTTATGAGCTTTTTCACGACAGTTAAAAATGTAGGTAACGAAGCATATTATAGTGTGTCACCCCCTTTTTGGGCTTTCGTCGTAACAAGGATTTTTCGTCGTAATGGGCTGTCGTGTGTCGAGGGTATTATTTTCTCTACTCATACAAAAGCTTATATGTATTGATCATTGTTAACGGTACAAAAGCAAAGTTTTTCAAGAGTCAACGATATTTTAGTTATTTTTTGGTATAAAGGCTTAGAAAATCATCATTAAAATAGAGACTCAAAAAAATTTAGTTTTGCTGACATATGTGAAAAATTATTTATTTGTAATTAAGTGCCTGTGCTAAGTTACAATTCAAATGTCAATTTGTATGGAAAACGCATTTCGATTTTACTATTCAATTTTCGAAGGTTTGTGTCCTTGGAATTGTAAGGAAATTTTTGAATTCTAGGGAAATATTCATTCATTTGACAGTTTGTTAGATTTGCTTTTTGGGCCTAATGCGTTGTTGAATCTACATATTTTCAATTATTGAAGAACAATATCGTGAATTATTTCAATGTTCAGTTCATGATTATCCTCACGGTATAATATGACGCATTAAAGGCTGATCATGCTACACGTTGCAGACGTAAACCAAAATAAAAACCTGAACAGAATAAATTCCGCAAAAAAATTGAATTCTTTCAAATATGACCCGTTTATTTTGGAAGTGGCATAAGTCACTTTCTTTTTAAGGCAAGTTAATGATAACATTGCTTACAATTTAACAGTATTTCTTCATTTTAAAAAAAATGCAATTAAATATTAAGAACTACTGAGATTTTGTTCGAGAAAAGTAATCTTCTCGTAAGTTGGCATCAATATTTTCATACATGTTAAAACGCAAACACTTAAATATCTTGATTTAAAAAGAAAGTGACTTATGCCACTTTCGAAATAAACTGCTCATATGTACAATGCTTCTTGTACTCCACCCCCATTGGATGATGTTTGTGAAGCAGTTCCATTTCCATTACACAGGCCCACAAAAAAAAGTCTTTTAGTTTGAACTTGAGGTATGCTACCTTATGTTTTTCGGTGTGCTGAAAACGAATCCGAGGTCAGAATTTGGCCATCACCCTCGAATTTTGCCCCACAAGCCCTCTCCCAACCCCGAACTTGACCCGAAAATTCAGGGGCTCAGGAATTCAACCCAGCACGTTGTTCTCCGTCTTTGGGTATATTGGGAACGAATCCGGGACCAGCCGTTCTCCATCACCCCCAGATTTTGTCCCACAAACCCCCTCCCCCACCCCCAACTTGAACAAAATTCGAGAAACGTGAAAGTGGGAAACAGCTTGTTACACTCCGTTCTTTGCTGTGCTAGAAAAGAATCTGGAGTCAGTCGTTGCCCATCACCCCCAGAAACCTCCCCCCCCACCCTCAAATGTGACCCAAAAATGGAGGGCCTCAAGAATTCAAAATAGCTTGTTATTCTTGAACTCTTGAAACTCTTGAGAATGTGGGCAGCATAAAAAATAAAAATTCGGGGTGTTACCGTCCACGTCGTTGTTTTTGGGTAATGTTAAATGTAGGTTATTGTAATTGTATCGTTCTGTAATTTTGATGTAAAAACAAATGACAATTTAGACTTTTTATCAAGAAAACAAAATTCCCCAGGCCGCAGCTTAACATGCGCGCTTCTTTTCAGAAACCGCCCTCTGAGAAAAAATCAGTTTTTCCTCTAGTAGGGGAGCTGGCACTTGAAAAAATCGTGTCGTCCCAACCTTCTGCCGTTTGGTATATAAGCTTTTGAAGTAATTTTAAGCATTTTTTATAATATGACATTTTTGCGGGAAGTGGACCCATTTCGAGTTAGGGGTTTTGGGGGTAAAAAGGGGGTTAAAATTGAAAAAAATTTCTGCCGCTGCGTATGTAGGTTCTACTAGAGCTAAATAACCGTTAAATACTAGTGGCAGAAATTTTTGACTATTTTCTAGGGTGTGGGGAGAAAAATGGCAACTTCAGCTAGGGGTGGCTTGGGGACGTGGCTTTAACGTTCTCTCTAGGCTTAGTAGGCAGTACAGCGATATTCATATTGCTGGAGATCTTAATGTTGACCTGCTTAAGTCAAACCGTAGAAGCAGTACGTTCAAATTATTACTCCAATCTGTTGACATTGAGATCTTAAACAATCTTCCAACATTTAATAATTGCTTGCGACCTTAGGGGTGTTTTTTTAATCTGTTCCAGCACAGAACAGAACAGCTTCCATACAAAAGTCTTGTCCCCGATAATTATCAAGAACACTATCCAATCCAGCACAAAGGGAAATTTTAAATTTCCCTTTTCTCACATATGTACGTTTTTTAACTTGACAGTTGACAAATACAGTAAAATGTTTTGTTTACTGAATGAAAACCGAGAAAAATTAATGGAGAGATAAATAAGACTGTTCTTTATGCAATATTAGAAGAAATTAAAATGCCCAAAGCCGTAATTTATGTAAATAAAAATGAAAATTTCCCCTACCGTTTTTTTAATGTTCCAGGACAGAACAGAATAGAACAGATTAAAAAAACACGGCACTTCTTTGATTGACGTTCTTGCCACTTCGAGAGTTGAAAGGGTGGTTCGTTGGAGTCATCTTTCACCTCCCAGCCTATTTGACCACGACCTCCTGTTTCTCTCTGTGAGATTTTCATGCTCAACAGCTGCCTCTGATCAATTCATCACATACAGGGTTTATAGCAATATTGATTATGACTCTATTCACCTGAAATGTCTCAATCTACCTTTAAACGTGATATTTAGTCTACACTCTATTGATGAGAAAGTACAGATGTTCCCTTCCCTTATCTTAGCTCTTTTCAATGAGTGTGTGCCACTCAAACGTAAGAAGCCGCAGTGTCATAATTGTCCTTGGAATAATGCCGAAGTAAGACTGCTAATCCAGGAACGGGAACTCCTTTATCTTAGGTACAAGCGGCTAATAGCGTCTGAATCCTTCAGTAGGTATAAGCATGCGCGTTTGACTAAGCGGGAGTTCTATGCGGTATGGAAGAATTTACGTAAACTTGGAATACATACTGGCTCTACAAGTACTAGCGACCTTAACCTTGACATTGAGCTTATGAATCAATCATTTATCCAACCGTTAATGCCTACTGACATTAATGTAGCTCAGAGAGATGAACTCTCGTTTGATGGCTTCAGCTTTAGATGTGAATGCGCCCGAAGTGCTTGCATCTCTTACATCTGTTCATTCTAATGCCACTGGTATTGATGGTGTTGAACCTAAATTTTTTAAGCTTATCATACCATATGTGATCGATACAGTGCTTGACACATTCTGTATTTCCTCCTGTATGGAATAAAGCTTTTATTGTCCCAATTCCTAAATAAACCTCTCCTTCCGACATATCTGACTTCAGGCCAATTAGTATCCTATCCTACATGTCCAAGGTCCTTGAGAAGATGATGTATGATCAGATTCAATTGTTTCTTGATGGACGTAATGTACTGTGTGAATGCCAGTCTGGCTTTCGGGGGTTTCATAGTTCGAGCTAAATTGGACGATAACGAGACTGCTGTGTTGGTTCTGCTTGATTTCTCAAAAGTCTTCGACACCTTTAATCATAATCTCTTGTTGCTATCTTCCACTTTTCGTCATCTGGGATCTCTCTCCTCGCCTCATTCCTCTTCAACAGGTCACAGTGCATCAAGTTCAATGGTAAGTACTCATATTTTCTTCCTGTGCCATCGAGCCTACCCTGTTGTCGATCCTACTTCTTGCTCACAATCACACTGTGGAATTATTTGCCTCCCTCCGTGAGGGGAGCCAGTTCAGCGGCGGTTTTCAGGAGCAAACTTATTAAACATTTGTCTGATGGTTAATTTTAATTCTTTTCAATTTCATACCTGTTTTCGTGAATGGTCAAAATCATATTTAGTCATATTTAGTTTCGTAAAGTTTTTCAATAGTTTTCTTTTTCGTTGTTTCTTTTTTTGTATTTTCTGTCTTTTTTTTCTCTTTCTTTTTTAGTTTTAATTCCTGTATATTGTACTCGAACAGATTTGTATCTTGCGTACACTTTCCAAAATAAATAAATAAATAAATAAAAACTATTTGACTAGGGAACGATCTTTCTCAGTCAGTGTCTCCGAACACATCACAACACATCTAACGGTTCAAGTGTAAGGTTCATCTCCTTCTACTCCACTACCATCACACTCAAATTAACCTATCTCATCTTCCTTTCTTCGAACTAAGCTAGCTACTAGTACAGGAAATGTAGACAAAATCGTATAAGATTTCGAAAAGAATTACATCAGTCTTGATTTTTTGCCCATCGGTAGAAAGCAACTCAAAGAACATAATTTGAGTACATCGACCGCCCCCTCCCTTGGACTGGCTCAGAAACTCAAAAAGTTTTTCTCTGAAACTATGGGTTTTAGAGAAAAGTTTATTTGACAAAAAATGTAGAGGACATTCCCCCCTACAATTAATGTCATTGAGGTGATGTCGTACGATTCGAAATACGGAAGGTAGGTGGCGCTGAAGTTTTTCAAATTGTGTTTTTTCGGTTTTTCGTGTATAAAAAATTATTGTACAACTAAAGTGTAAATGAAAAAGTTGTTCCTCTCAAAAAAGCCTACAAAATTTATATAAAAAATTTTGTTGTCAGACTTACCGTTTCAGAGTTACAACGCAACAAACATAACGCCGTATACCTGGCGGTTCTATTGTTACTGTCCCTCGCAGGGTCGGTAATTCCGATACAAAACCGGTTTCAAACAGCTGCCTAATTCTTAAGAAAGGTACATTTTTCAGTTTGTTGACGATCTTCGGAATGTCAAGGTGTCTAATTTTTGCTCTTATAAAATGAACGAAAATGTGTGTTTTAAATGTAAAGAAAGTGTTAAAGAAGGTGATCGATATAAAGTGGGTTGGAGAGGTCGGCTTTCGTTAATAAAAGCATGTGCACTTAGAGGTGATTCTGAAAATGAAAAATTGTTCGATGACGCAGACACCCAAATTGATGTTCATAAAAATTGCTACTTTCCTTCCCAAGTCGTACACTGGCCAGCAAGGTCAACTAACATGGACCACGAAACGACGGAAAAAGGAGACGAAGTATCAACCGAAAGAATTTCCAGTTATGTTAGAAGTGAATCTCCGGAGGACCAACCACAGAAGAAAAAGGCACGGTGTGACGGAGAAACATAACAAAAGTCAACGTTAACAATCTTTTTCTAAACCTCACAATCAACCTTATATATGTATAAAAAGTTCCTTCTTAAATGTAACATCATTGAAGAATGTATAAAAATAGTATAAAAAAAAGAAAAAAAATGTATACAAATAAATAATATCTTAATGTACAAACTATGTAATTCTGTGGCTCTGAATAAGAGTTAGTAAACTTCAATTTTGACTAAAAATTGGAAAGTCAATCCTGATCTATTGCAAGTCAATTTCAACTGTTTATCGTAACATTCATCTTTTAAATTTAGCTTTTTTAAAAATAAAGTTGTTTCTTTGTGCTGCAGAATTAGTATTTAAAATATTAATATTAAAATTTGAAATTGTAAATATAATGAATTATGTTAAAAATAATTTTGTTGTCATTAATTTTTGTAGTATAAATTATTTCACTTAATATTATTAATTTTTCAACCAATTTTTTATTATTCTTACTACAATTATCAATTACTACTAAAAAGGAGTGACGTGAGAAAAAAACACAATTAGTAAAACTAGTAATTAATTACTGAAAAATGCCTTTTTACACTATTCATGCACAATGCACCGTACCTTCGTGCAATCCAATACAATTTTTACAACTCAGCCAGCTATAACTCAAAAACGGTAAGCCTGACAAAAAAAAATTTTATATAAATTTTGTAGGCTTTTTTGAGAGGAACAACTTCTTCATTTACACTTTAGTTGTACAATAATTTTTTATACACGAAAAACCGAAAAAACACAATTTGAAAAACTTCAGCGCCACCTACCTTCCGTATTTCGAATCGTACGACATCACCTCAATGACATTAATTGTAGGGGGGAATGTCCTCTACATTTTTTGTCAAATAAACTTTTCTCTAAAACCCATAGTTTCAGAGAAAAACGCAATCCAAAAACTTTTTGAGTTTCTGAGCCAGTCCAAGGGAGGGGGCGGTCGATGTACTCAAATTATGTTCTTTGAGTTGCTTTCTACCGATGGGCAAAAAATCAAGACTGATGTAATTCTTTTCGCGGTTTTATCTACATTTCCTGTACTATACTAGACGTGCTAACAAGCACATCATGACGAACTGATAGTAGGCTGATAAAGTGCGACTCTTGAAGTCAGTTCTCTTAGATTAAAAAAAACATATTTTTAAGCTTTGCGAAAACTACTTTCGAAAATGTATACCCAGCTATAAATAAAACCCTTCACTACTTAACGCAGGCGTAATTGTACTTATTCATAAAACTTTTTAATACTTTTGCTAAAAAATGATAGCATTTGACCTTTTTTTACATTCTTGGAAATTAAAATAAAAATCGATGATGACTATTTCTAGATTACTGTTTATCTACATTATTAAAAAAGCTACGTTAAGTTCATTGTCCAACAGATACATATATGTACATATAATGTAGAATTAAAATGTGCCACGATTATCAGAAAATTCAATAAGAAATTACGCGCAAGTGTCCCAGTAAAGATACTTTTCTTAGTTTCAACAGATAGAAAGAGAGAGGCAATTTTCGACAGGTATTTGGTAAAATGGTGCTGTGCGATTGCTTTAACGTCACTTCACCTGCTGTGTTTACTTAGAGGTAAAATATACAGTGAAATTTCTGAAAAATTTGATTTTCTTTGCGTCACAAATGAAAAAGTCGATATCGAAGCCTGTCGGAAGATTTAAATCCTAAACTCGCTGATGAAGCTCAGCAATTTAATCGTTATCTTTGCTTTGAAAATGGGAATATATTTAAATCCCATAATGAAGTCATCGTTAGCTAAACTTCTAGAGAAAATAGTCTTACCACAGCTGACCTTTGCCTTCAAAAATATTATAGCTACTAGCATAGAGTAAATGTACAGTGTTATTAGGCAGCCCGGTTTTTTGGTGGTAGATCCCCGATCACCAATCTGTTTTGGGTATGTTAATTATGCACTAAAATGACCAGGCAGAGGAAAGGAAGGAAATGAGCTATACACAGAATCCAGCAAGCCCTGAGTCCATATGGTGTAAGATCTAAAGCCCTGGAATGGCAGACGTCTTCGGGTGCGAGTTAATATGGAAATGAAATTAGGGTTTCTCATACCGAATAACTCGGAATCGGATTCGGCGAATCTTTCCCCTGAATCGGGATCGGTTGCTGAAATTCGCCGAATCCCGATTCCCTCGATTGATATGAAATTCACTATTAAAATAAATATTCTTGATTATAAAACAAAAAATACAATTAGTTGTTCCATCTGTTAGAAACTTTGGTAACTAAAAGTAACAACTTGACTCAAAATTTTAAAATTTGAAAAAATTAAATCTTAGTAAGTTTTGGGTCTTTGGATTTTATGTGATTAAATTGTATTGACATTTTAGGATTCTCAATTTTTTTAGTTTCAGTTTAATTTTTCAAATTGGTTTAAAAAAAATTACATACAAGGACTAAAAAATCTAAAGTTTGGAATTATTTTACCGTGGAACCAACTACTAGCAATTCAAAACAAGCAAAAGTAATTAGGTAGTACTTTAGTAGTAGTATTTTTATTGGCAAAAGTAGAAATGTATACATATTGTTAATTTTATTTATTACTGAATTCTCTTTAATATACAATATATATTTTTCTGTAAATTAAAATTGCGAGTTTTTACTTGGAATCGGAATCGTCGGTTCTCAATTTTAAGGATTCGGATTCGGCGAATCCAAAAAAGACCGGGTTTTGAGAAACTCTACTATACATACATATATACTCCAGCACGGCATCTGTGAAATTGAGAATTGTAGAAGAATAAGTTCTTATCTTCTATCTATATAAATACTAGTTGGGACCCGGCGCCTATGCTGCTCCCATAAGCCAATAGTAGCAATCAGGTGATATGAATTTTAATTTACAGTAGGAGAGTTTGAAAAAGGAAATTTTTTGGTATTTTTGATTCCAAATAACAAAATGTGAAACTATCAGGGATCTGACATTTTGATCGAGACAATAAAAACTATCCACTGACATGGCATTTTTCGAGATATGAATTTTCATACACAGATGAAGTGTCTCAATGAACCGCTTATTTTCTGTATTTTGGATAGCTGGGACCCGGTGCGCCTCGCTGTACCCAACGTTTAAACATTTAAAATCAATCCAAACATTCAAAATTCAACTCCTCTTAACCATTAACGAAAACCAACTGTTCCTATAAAAGTTGGAGTTATTAGATTCAAAATACATTTATTTGAACTATGACCAAAATTGCCTGTATATTCTGTTAAAACCATGAACGTTAAAAGATTTAAAATTAATGCAAATAGCAGCATCCAGCACTCGAAAATCGAGGGCCATTTTCTATAGGTTTTTTTAATTTAAATCTAGAAGTCTTCAATAACAAAATTTTTCGAGAACAATAAAACAAAATCGAAAAAAGAAACAAATCTTTTATAGTTGGAAAAAGCAATGCCAAAAAACCAACTTTTATTTTCTCTTATATTGCGAAATTGTGTTCGTCAAAACATGTGAAATTAATGTAAATATTGAAAATCAAACTATTCGCAATATCTAAGGAAAGAGTCAATACTTATTTCTGTAAAATTTGGAGACATTAGATTCAATATGCCTTCATATTAAATGTGACCAAAATTACCTATGTATGTATTCTTTTACAAAAGTTGCTGGTAAACTATGTTTTTGGTTTTGTTTTCCGGCGAGTAAATAAACAAAGATGATGCCTTTCCGACTCGCTGCACCCAACCTTAACACATTTAAAATTAATCCAAATCTTCAAAATTCAACTCTTCAACAAATAAAATATTTATAACCATTAACGAAAAACCAATTATTCCTATAAAAGTTCGAGAGTTTGGATATTGGTTTGTTTGTCTAATTCTGCGAAGTATGTCTTCAGTCATGCCGTTCTTGTATTTTTCCCACAAAACCGATGGTTCTGTTGGGTATCATGTCGTCAATATAACTGCCAACAGTTGACGGATGTTGTTCGGGGTGGATGGAAATGCTGCATCAGTAAGTGTCTTCCAGCAATTGCAACTCACGACATGCATCTTGAAATGGTTTGAATATTTGACCATTGACTGTTCGTAAAAATTCGAAAGACGTTGATCCTGGAACATTCAGCAACAACAAACGCAAAAAGAAACATTCACGTTGTTATGGATGTACTGTGTAAAGTCGTCCCAATGTTTTTGCTTTCAATACGCAAATAGTTGGATGTGGTTCGCCTTGTCTAATTGGGTTCCTTTTTTTTCCTGATTTGTTCCATGTATAATAGCGAGGGACGTCGGTAAATAGCAATGTTGTTGCGAATTGTACGAAAATATCAGGTTTTTGGTACAGTGTGAAAAATTCAATAAGTGTAGTTGGTGGCTGGAAAAGCTGGTTGGAGAGCATTTTCTTCAGTGAAATATACACGTTGACCGTACTACTAGTAGTACTAGCTTTCGCGCATACTACGGTCAAGAAGTTTCTATATGAATAAAACAACTCGACGGTGGAACAATATTCCGCAGTCAGTGTTTCCGAACTCATACAACATCCTAGAGTTCAAACGTAAGACTCATAAATATCTGCTTCAGTACCACCAAACTCCTCTAACCTATCCTATTATCTTTTATCCTTGAAACTAAGAAAAGTAAGGGTACTACTAGAAAATGAAGAATAATCTGAACGACATTCCTCACATTGACGCCACCAATTTCATCATAATAACATATAAAATTAGGAATTCGAGTTGAAACATATGATTTCTGTTTAAAAAAATCTGAAAAAAAAAATCTACCTTAAAGTTGTCAAATCATCACGGAGCCTCTCTAATTCCTGCATGACCAAATGCTGCGATCGCATTTCTGAAGATAGATGAGCTACACTGCGCGCTAATGTGACTACATGCGATTCGAGACGTTGAAATCGCTTGTTTATGCCCTTCATGTCTCTTACTTTTCTTCTATCATCCGTTCGTCGACGATCTCTAATAGGGCGACTACTTACAGAACTAGAAGGTAATGATGATAGGCTACCATGTCGTCTTCTAGCGGACCTTAGAGGCGTTTCATTATTACGAGTATTTGGTGCTCTTGAGCCAAGCATTCTTAGCACTTCTGAGTACATGTGTTCTAAGCCTTCCAGTTGACTTCTAATATGTCGCAATCCCTGCGTATCAGTTTCAGAATCGCTAACAGACTGACCTCCACCCCAAGTGCCTCCGAGAAGTGATTCAAGATCTAGAGATCTAGTTGTGGTCGAAGTTTGGTCATTGTCTAAGCCAAATACTAAAAAAATACGATTAGTATATGCCGACAGTATCTAAATTGACTAAGTTACAATGCCTCTTCAAAAGTGATTGCTCCTGCTTTTTACCACCTGATCTTTGCGCGCTATGCTTCTGCAACGAAGTACCTGGCCAACCCGCTCTAGACGGTCCAATAGGGGCAGCACTTCTACCCGGGCGGTTATAGCTGTCCATCCCGTACTCTAATTTTGTAGAGTCTTTAGACTAAAATAGGAAATCTTAAAATTAATTTTTACAAATTGTCAATAGTTACCTGCAATGTTTTACTTTTCGGATTGCCGTCAGGGGATAGTGGAGGTAGTGGTGGCGTAATCGAGGAAACGCTTCCAGACACTGTACTTTCAGGTCTGAGATGTAGAGCCTGCATACCAGGCTCTAAGATATTTCTTAACTCGGCGTCAACTATGTCAACCCATTCTGATTCGAGCTCTTTGGTACGTGGGTGTGAATCAGACCGTTCTGGACTAGTATCGACTACATTACCTTTTCTACCACTTGAATATGCAGCACTTCCCCTTCCAGAATCAACGTTAGAGCTGTGGTTGCCGCTTTTATCATAGTCGGAGCTTGTCGCTGAGCTTGGCATTTGCTTTGGCTTGGGCACATCAGCCCTTGGATGAAGCTTAGGTGGACCTTGGCTAGGGGCGTCAGAGTCTTGATTTGAATTCGGCTCCATTGTGTTAATTTGTTGCATTTGCAAAGGTAAGTTTTGAGGTTGATTTTCTTGAGGGGTTTGAAAAGACGATCGGACATTATCGTGTCGATTTTGATTCCCCAAGGCTGCCTGCTGCTGAATATGAGCGTGGTGATTTTGGATTGTTTGTGGCGAGGGCACATGCATGTAGGGTGAAGTGAATTTTTGAAAATTGGCTGATTGCTGATATCCGCTGACGTATGGACTCTGAATCCCCATAACTGTCATACCAGTATGATTTTGATTATTCAGTGTTGGATGTGGAGAATTTCTTTGCTGATGCACCACGTGATGTTGCTGTTGTTGTTGTTGATGTTGAGAATGTTGTTGTTGTTGCTGTTGTTGCTGCTGCTGCTGTTGTTGTTGTTGTAAATTCATTTGATATACAGTTTGCGGTCGACGAACCTTTGAAGCAAAACCCCCGTCATCGCTGTCTGTTACGTCAATATTGGCCAACGAACCACGTCGTTCTGTATTATCTAAAATTGTTTGGGATCCTCTTCGTTCAAAGGGAATGTTAAGCTGTGGCTGTGAAGCTGCTCTTTGCTGCGCACCCCTCAGAGTTGAATCAGAAGAACCATAACATTGCGATTGACTACTACTTTGATTCATGTGTTGCGGCATTCCCACTTTACCGCCATTCCAAATATTTGGCTGGGACTGATTTAATGTTTGCATTTGTCGCATATGAACTGGAAGTGCTGAATAAGGAGATCTAAGTTCCTCTTGCTCTGCTAAATTGATCTGATTTTGTTGCTGCGTTACAACGTTATTAAGTTCATCTGATGTCTCATTGGAATCCTTTTTGAATTTTGAGGATATCAGATCCTTCAGAGTGTGATATGTTTTTGAAACAGCACTTTTGGTTTCTTTAGAATCTCGATCTTTACTATTTTCCCTTTCTGCAAGAGCAGTGACATCTTCGGGTAGCCTAGCGGGAGTACGAGGTATGGCTCCCGTCAAATTAGCTTGTAATGATTCTTGTGGTGGTGGTTGTTGATTTTGTATATTCTACAAATAAAAATGAATTGCTTAATAAATTAAGTTAATACTTTTTAATGAAAGCGTTAAACAAATATAAAAGTTATGTCCTGGTTTCAATTGCATTTGGTAATTTTAATTTTTGTTTTATCATTGAATGAAAAAGTTTTTAATATTGTTGCAAGAAACATTTGTGCGAACGAAGTTCACTTACAAAATCGCGTGACGGCGTTTGGCTCCACCCGTGCAATGGTGCAATGCATTTGTTTAGCGATTTGAAATATGGTGATTCGGGAGGTAAGGCTGGCGTGACTTACTTTCCAGGTAAGACTGACGCGAGGCTTATAACCTCTGAGAATGAAGACTGAACCACGGAAACGAAAATGACTAGAAGATTTAAAAATTATCTCATACAACGTGACCCCCACATCAAAACTGATAACTGGAGAGTTATCAAAACGGAGCAGACAAACAGGGCCACCATGCAAGTTGTTCTGCTCCTAAATGAAGAATGCCTAGAACAACTGGCAAACAAAAAATACGCCGTGAACTACGGCTTCCAAAAAATAGAGCTGAAGGTCTATAAAACAGACACGGAAGCCCTAGTGAACCAGGCGGCCTGCACCAAGACCTCTGAAGAGGATGAAAACATGGAAACCGATGGTGAAAGTGCAGCTCGGAGCGAAGTTGACGCGTCGACAGACTCCGATCTGGGCAGAGCCATCGGCGGTATGTACACGGAGCACCAACTCCTCAGCTCAGACATCGACACAGACATCCCCAGCGACGAAGAGGCGGAGGTGACTGTCGTCGAAGTACACCACCCTGAAAATGGTGCGGGTAACACAGATTAACTTGCACTAATGTAAAGCAGCGTCCGCTGCGCTTTTGCTTCACCTGGCATCAGGCGAAGTCGATGTTGCCCTAGTCCAAGAGCCATGGATCGCTGGAGACAGGATCTGTGGCTTAAGGACGCCTAAATTTAATCTCTTCTACACCAAAGGGAAGGGAAAACCCAGAACAGCTATCCTGGTCAAGAATAATATAAGCACCTTTCTTCTCCCTCAATTTAGTGACGGAGATCTTACTGCGGTCGACCTAGAGTTAAAACAGAAGAAACTCAGGATGGCCTCTTTCTATCTAGCCCACGATGATGAGGGCCCCCTACCTCCTATGACTTTTCAGAACCTGGTAAGATACACCGATGCTACCACAGTCCTGGTTATGGGAGGTGATGCAAATGCTCACCATTCACAATGGGGCAGCACGGACACCAATGATCGAGGTGAAGTTATTTTTAACTACCTACTAAGCACCAAACTTGCTATTTGTAACAAAGGTAATGATCCCACCTTCGTTACCAAAAACAGAGAAGAAGTACTGGACATCACCCTTGTCTCCGATCGCCACTCCGACCGAATTTCGGTGTGGAAGGTCTTGAAAGACCACTCCTTCTCAGACCACAGATTTATAGAGTTTCAACTGCAGGACTCTAGCTCAACCCCCCCTTCTAAAATAAAAAACCTCAAGAAGACAAACTGGGGCTACTATCGCAAAAAACCTTGTTCCTAAGCCACCCTGTATTCCCAAAAATCGGGAACAACTCGACAGCATTGTGAGCATCTTCACAGAACAATGCTCTCACGCCATTAATAAAGCCTGTCCGAACAGACAGCATAAAGAGGCTTCCAAACCCCCATGGTGGTCTCGCGAACTTGAAACGCTCCGAAAAGAGTGTAGAAAGGAATTTAACTCAGCTAGACGCAGCAGCAGTGAAACCTCCTGGGGCTGCTATAAGTCGAAGCTGAATAGATACAAAATGGCAATAAGGAAGGCCAAACGCACCTCTTGGGCTACCTTCTGCAGCAATATAGAGTCCACGTCGGAAGCCTCAAGGTTACGTAAAATATTAACTAAAGCACCAACAATGCTTAGTTATTTACACAAAGAAAACGGCGATTGGACTGACTCAGGCAGGGAATCCCTGGCACTACTTATGGACACCCATTTCCCGAGTAGTACTACCGCTGAGTCAGCCTTCCCGATAAACTCTTCAGCCTCACCACAGCTGATCAAATCTATCATAAGTAGAGCAAGAATTGAATGGGCTGTAAACACCTTCCAGCCCTATAAATCTCCAGGCCCGGACGGCATAGTGCCGGCACAACTGCAGCGCACCCTTAGTTACATCATGCCCTGGTTGCAGGCCATGTTTACAGGGTGCCTTCAAAATAACTGCATTCCCTCTAGTTGGAAAGAGGTTAAAGTAGTGTTTATACCCAAGGCAGGAAAAGCCTCCCACGCAACACCCAAAGACTTCAGGCCAATTAGCCTATCATCCTTTCTTTTAAAGACTCTAGAAAGGCTAATCGAAATATATCTGAGGCAGACCATACCAACCTCTGAACTCTCTGGCACACAACATGCCTATACAAAGGGCAAATCTACTGATACTGCTCTTCACTCATTGGTCTCTACCATTGAAAAATCACTCGAAGTCAAGGAGTATACATTAGTGGCATTCCTTGACATAGAGGGAGCGTTTAACAACGTACTCCCGAACGCCATCACCCTGGCCTTGACAGAACTGGGGATCGAGGCATCGCTGGTGTCTCTCATCCACCAAATGCTTACCGGCAGGATGGTGAGCTCGAGCCTAGGCGACAGCTCGGTCCGAAGGGCCGTAAACAGAGGCACCCCGCAAGGAGGAGTACTTTCCCCGCTCCTATGGGTCGTAACTATAAACCAGCTGTTGCGACGCATGGAGGCCGAGGGGCATCACGTCCTGGCATACGCGGATGACGTTGCCATCGTCACAAAAGGAAAATTTCCTCAAGTCCTCTGTGATCTCATGGAGGCGGCGTTACAAACCCTTTCAAGCTGGACTGCCACCCGCGGACTCAGCGTTAACCCAGTAAAAACGGAACTAGTCCTCTTCACAAAGAGGTATAAAACTCCACCTTTAACACCCCCACGGCTTAACAATGTTAGGCTCAAATTTAGCAATAGCGCCAAATATCTGGGAGTAATCCTAGACAAGAAACTCCTCTGGAATGAAAATACAGAAGAGCGCATTAAGAAAGCGAACATAGCGCTTTTCGCTTGCAAAAAATCCATTGGGAAGAAATGGGGCTTCTCCCCTAACATAGTACGATGGATATACAAAGCGATCGTCCGCCCAATACTCCTATACGGAGTCATAGTATGGTGGCCAACCTTAAGTAAGTCCACCGTGCTAAACAAACTACAGAAAGTACAAAGATGTGCCGAGCTATGCATAACTCTCGCGAACTTGAAACGCATAAGGTCTCGCAAACTTGAAACGCTCCGAAAAGAGTGTAGAAAGGAATTTAACTCAGCTAGACGCAGCAGCAGTGAAACCTCCTGGGGCTGCTATAAGTCGAAGCTGAATAGATACAAAATGGCAATAAGGAAGGCCAAACGCACCTCTTGGGCTACCTTCTGCAGCAATATAGAGTCCACGTCGGAAGCCTCAAGGTTACGTAAAATATTAACTAAAGCACCAACAATGCTTACTTATTTACACAAAGAAAACGGCGATTGGACTGACTCAGGCAGGGAATCCCTGGCACTACTTATGGACACCCATTTCCCGAGTAGTACTACCGCTGAGTCAGCCTTCCCGATAAACTCTTCAGCCTCACCACAGCTGATCAAATCTATCATAAGTAGAGCAAGAATTGAATGGGCTGTAAACACCTTCCAGCCCTATAAATCTCCAGGCCCGGACGGCATAGTGCCGGCACAACTGCAGCGCACCCTTAGTTACATCATGCCCTGGTTGCATGCCATGTTTACAGGGTGCCTTCAAAATAACTGCATTCCCTCTATTTGGAAAGAGGTTAAAGTAGTGTTTATACCCAAGGCACGAAAAGCCTCCCACGCAACACCCAAAGACTTCAGGCCAATTAGCCTATCATCCTTTCTTTTAAAGACTCTAGAAAGGCTAATCGAAATATATCTGAGGCAGACCATACCAACCTCTGAACTCTCTGGCACACAACATGCCTATACAAAGGGCAAATCTACTGATACTGCTCTTCACTCATTGGTCTCTACCATTGAAAAATCACTCGAAGTCAAGGAGTATACATTAGTGGCATTCCTTGACATAGAGGGAGCGTTTAACAACGTACTCCCGAACGCCATCACCCTGGCCTTGACAGAACTGGGGATCGAGGCATCGCTGGTGTCTCTCATCCACCAAATGCTTACCGGCAGGATGGTGAGCTCGAGCCTAGGCGACAGCTCGGTCCGAAGGGCCGTAAACAGAGGCACCCCGCAAGGAGGAGTACTTTCCCCGCTCCTATGGGTCGTAACTATAAACCAGCTGTTGCGACGCATGGAGGCCGAGGGGCATCACGTCCTGGCATACGCGGATGACGTTGTCATCGTGACAAAAGGAAAATTTCCTCAAACCCTCTGTGATCTCATGGAGGCGGCGTTACAAACCCTTTCAAGCTGGACTGCCACCCGCGGACTCAGCGTTAACCCAGTAAAAACGGAACTAGTCCTCTTCACAAAGAGGTATAAAACTCCACCTTTAACACCCCCACGGCTTAACAATGTTAGGCTCAAATTTAGCAATAGCGCCAAATATCTGGGAGTAATCCTAGACAAGAAACTCCTCTGGAATGAAAATACAGAAGAGCGCATTAAGAAAGCGAACATAGCGCTTTTCGCTTGCAAAAAATCCATTGGGAAGAAATGGGGCTTCTCCCCTAACATAGTACGATGGATATACAAAGCGATCGTCCGCCCAATACTCCTATACGGAGTCATAGTATGGTGGCCAACCTTAAGTAAGTCCACCGTGCTAAACAAACTACAGAAAGTACAAAGATGTGCCGAGCTATGCATAACAGGAGCACTTCGCTCCACACCTACAGATGCCCTAAATGTTATGCTATACCTCCCTCCTTTGAATCTTGTGGCAAGGGAAAGCGCAACCATCGCAGCCCTTAGAATAAAAGAATCTGGATTTTGGACCGGAACCGGGGGAAGTCACACGAAGGTGTTGAACTCTGTTATCGTCCCCACTAAAACTGACTTCTGTATACCCGAGACTACATTCACGAGGAACTACGGAGTCCACATTCCTTCACGTCGTGAATGGAGTAACAGACCACACAGTTTTCAAAATGCCATAAACTTCTTTACTGATGGCTCTAAGCTCGAGGGTCGAGTAGGAGGAGGAGTCTTTTCCCCAGAGACTGGGATTGAAGTCTCCTTCCGACTACCCGATCACTGCAGTGTATATCAAGCGGAGGTTCTAGCCATACATGAAGCTGTTCTTTTAATTAACCAGCAAGGCGATAGGAATCGGACTGTCTACATCTTTTCAGATAGTCAGGCGGCTCTGAAAGCCCTGCGCTCTTGCACAAACAGCTCTAGAACTATCTCTGAATGTCGCAGATCTCTTAACGAGATGGCTCAGCAGTTCAGGACCCTCCTCGTATGGGTGCCCGGTCACCGAAACATAGAGGGAAATTGTAAAGCTGACGAACTGGCTAGGAAAGGCACGACCGCCACTCTCCTTCCTGGAAAGGAAAGGGTTGGTATGCCTTGGGCCACCTTTAAACTCCAATGCAAACAGCACACAATGCAACAAGCAAAGAAGCATTGGAGTGATCTTAATAAATGCACCTTGGCCAAACTAACTTGGCCCTCTTATGATCTCAGGCGGACTACTTCACTAATGAGCCTCGAGAGACAAGACCTCTCAGCTATAGTGGGAGTGCTTACCGGACACTGTCTGATAGGGACGCATGCGACCCGCTTAGGTCTTGAGACCTACGATTTTTGCAGAACCTGTAAAAATCCGGACGAGGAGGAAAGTGTACTACATCTCCTCTGTCACTGCCCAGCCCTAAGCAGAAGGAGACTAACCGCATTTGGCAAACCCTTTCTAAGCACGCTTGCGGAAATCTCGAACATTCGGATACCGCAACTCAGGAGATTCGTTGCTTCCTCGAGATGGTTTAGCGAAGAAATGACACTTTAACATCAGGTTTAAAGTGGGATCACTATGGCATCACAATGGGCCTACTCCTTTGGCCTAAGTGTTTGAGCTGTACACCAGTAGCTCAGCCATATCTAACCTAACCTAACCTAACGTGTCAGTACGTTGATCGCACATCTTTCTTGAGAGTATTAACAATAATATTAATATTAACAAGTTATAGAGGTGGCAGCAGAATTATGAACTTGGTCGTTGTCATTACATAGTTTGAGCGTAAGGATATTCACCAAGCTACATGAGTATCCCCCACGTGTTTATTGACAGTTGCCACCTTTATGCCGGGTTTTCATTAGTAGAATTAGCGGTAGAGTAACTGGCGTCGTGGCAGCCGACAATAGCATGGAACTTGAAATACGCGCACGACTGCTAAAACCTAACAAAGCCTACTATAGCCTGTCAAGGCTCTTCAAATCCAAGCATCTAACCATAACGTCTAAACTTTTACTATATAAGACGATGGTCTGGCCGGTCCTCATATATGCATCCGAAACGTGGGTGCTTAGCAAAAAGCACTCTAACCTCTTGGCGGTGTTCGAGAGGAAAATACTTCGGAGGATTGTTGGCCCCGTATGTGAGGAAGGACGATTCCGGATACTCTACAATGACGAGATCTACGAGCGCTATCGCGACATAGATGTTGTGAAGAAAATAAAGCTCGGTAGACTTCGGTTGGCAGGACATCTAGCTCGTATGAGTGAAGATGAGCCTGCTCGGAAAGTTCTCTGCGGTAAGACTTATGGGGTGCGACAGCGAGGGAGACCCAACCTCCGCTGGAAGGATGGCGTAGACCAGGACGCTCAGAGCATAGGGATGCCAAACTGGATGACATCGGCTCAGAATCTGGACCAGTGGAGAGAACAGTTGCGAGAGGCCAGGACCGGATCCCGGTTGTAGAGCCGTTAAAGAAGAAGAAGAACTGGCGCACTTTTAAGTCGACGGCAAGTGGTAGAGTAACTTTACCACGGTGCGATACCACTCTACTCTACTATAACCAAGTACTCTACTCTACCACTTACGTTTTCATTGGGCGAGTTCACAGGATAGTTAGTACTCGCCCAGTATACTCTACCACTAATTCTACTAATGAAAACCCGGCATTATGCCTTTCACTAGTAGAATTAGTGGTAGAGTTACTGGCCTACTTTTAAACGGTAGAGTAACTTTACCACGGTGCTATCCCACTCTACTCTACTATAACCGAGTTTTCATTAGGTGAGTTCACAGGATAGTTAGTACTCGACCAGTATACTCTACCACTAATTGTACTAGTGAAAACCCGGCATATGCCGGGTTTTCATTAGTAGAATTAGTGGTAGAGTATACTCGGCGAGTAGTAACTATCCTGTGAACTCGCCGAATGAAAACTTGGTTATAGTAGAGTAGAGTGGGATAGCACCGTGGTAAAGTTACTCTACCACTTAAAAGTACGCCAGTTACTCTACTGCTAATTCTACTAATGAAAACCCGGCATAAAAGGCTTGATGATAGCATGAACGTACTGAGGTGCCAACTTCAAACTGATTTGGGAGTGTCGGGAATATCGTAGAAAAGTTTGTTGCAGAAAAGCGTGTCCTCAAATCAACAGAAGTGTCCTAAGTTAAGAGACGGCCAGAAACAACTACAGACATGAGCTAAAGCTTGCATTCAGCAACCAATTAATAAGTCTTGGGGACGAGATGAACACATCTTAAAAATATTGCAATTTACTAGTGTGCGGATATCATTTTAGGCAGAAATCGTAGAGATGGGAACGGCTGCTTCGATTATGATTATAAGCTGGCGATTGAACGTAAGAATGTGAGAGTTTGTGCCAACTCAAAACGAAAATGAGTGTAGGCACATGTTGTGAAATGACAATTCCATACACTCAATCAGGTTTTTATGTTTTGTTGTTATCTAATTGCAATACAAGAAATCGAATTTTGAATCATTTGATTCCTCTCTACATTACCAGTAGCCAAATATAGAATTAATTAATTACTTCGCTATTGATTCTGAACTGGTCTTTTTTTGAATCCAACTTTTCACAACTGGGCATTAAGATTGCCTGCCTGGGTGATTACACTGCCCCATTGATTGAATTGTGATATAAATGAGCCGGTAATTTGGATTTTGGATTTTAAAACGAACAGAGTGGTGTTGCCCGCTTTTATCATACACTGCTAAAAATCTGTGTCATTCGAGAATTTTTAGTTGAAGTTAATATTAAGTTCCACGAAAAAGTGGTGTACTAAAACGGGAATTTTTTTTTCATTAAGTTTAAGTTTTTTTATAAATATTTTCGATATAAATATTAATTCCGTTTGTTCCGTACCTTTTCCCATTTTCCAATTTTTTCAGTATAATTATTCGGTATGTATTTTAACAGTGTATGGTTTAACAGCCTTCGTAGTGGCGACTTGAGATTGAGACTTTCACTGCGCATGGAAAAAGCGATTTTGAGTTTTCGTTCAAGAGTTCTACTGAAGAGTTCTACACTGTAAAAAATGTCTGCGGTAATTTTACAAAAAGGCACTGAAGGTTTTTTTCACAAGCAGTTTTGTAAATTTACAAAATATATTATTAGAGAAGAATATTATTATGGATATTCCTAATTCACGCAAATTTACATGTAAAGTTACAAAATTTATAATAATATTACAAAACTTTATAGTTATATTACAATTAGTGTGGTGTATATCAGTTTTCATATGAATGTGAATATGATTGTGATATGAAATACTAATTTACTACACAATTATTGTAATTTTACTATAAATTTTGTAACTTCACATAAAGAAATTGAGAATCTCCGATACCTACTGCATAACGTAAATGTTGATTACATGAATGTGACGTATGTTTGACACAATGTTGTGTATTTTTCTAAATCGTTTATGTAGGAAAATTATAATATTTCTTAGTATATTTATCATTGTTATGTATTGAAAAAATCCCTACACTTTGTACTGTAATTTTACAGTTAGAGGGGTAATTTTAGAACATGAATTCTCAGTAAAATTACAAATTGGTTATTAGAATGTAAGGTTTAAATTTTTCCTCCCCTTGATATAATTTACAGGAAAAAATAGAATACTAAACATATATACCCAATTGCTTTTAAGTTAAGGCCAGACCTTTGACTTTGATCAGGGTCGGGGCAGTGAGCAAAATCCTAGGCATGGTGAGCAAAATCCTATTTTTTATGTATAGGGAGTGGGTAAACTAGGAATAAAATTTGGAGCTTGAAAATATTTCAAGCAGGGCCAAGCACATGTGCACAGGGCGGGAATCTTGAGCTATACGTTTTTCCTCTCCCTGGTAAAAAGTTACAACACAAAAGTTTTGGAAAACTACAAAACTATGAAGTAAAAGCTCCAATACTGATTGTATTTTTACATCCCGCAAATAATGTTTATTTACTAGACAGTTGGTAAAAATGCGTAAAGTAGATTAGGAATATTCCTAATAATATATATTGCAAATTTACAAAACTGCTGGTAAATAAAACTTCCAGTATTTTTTATGTAAAATTACCATAGAAATTTTTTCTAGTGTATGATGCGATTCATGCCACTTTGCACATACTGGAAGGACAAAGACAGTAATTTGATCGTCGATGTCAAAAGCATCTCGGAGCGTTGTAAAGATAACTTTCATGAGTTTTTAAATGGTGAGATAAGAATATTGAGGCTCCACAAATATTTGATGATTTTAGTTTGGCGCCAGTAAGTTTAGAAGGTGTTAGCAAAGTCATAAACCCGCACAAAAGCAAGAACGGAAAGGAGGTCTCTTTATACGTATTAACGTAGATAAAATAGCGTGCAGTAATTGCCGTAGTCGTGGTGTCTAAAATTTCGAAGCTAAATTCAAGACCTCCTCGTAGAATTTTTAAAAGAATTAAAATTATGTTTATTTAATGAATGTTTATGCTATATTATACAATGAATTATTATACTTATTTATGAAGAAAAAAAATTATGTTATCAAAAATAAACCTTCTTTAAAAATAATCAATGCACTATCTTCTTTCTGAATTACGAGTGCAATAAATGACGAAGAGAATCTCCTTTTTCTTTACCATCGATTGTTGCACATTTATTTTAAGAAGGTATGTCGTTATAATTTGGTACACTGTTGAAATCGGTAATCTCAATTGAACAATTTTCGGTACTTTCGTTTTCATTTAAGATTATAAAATTACACAAGAAAAAACAACATATTTCAAAATCTCTAAGGGTTTGCTCAAAAATAACTCTTGTAGCACTGTGCTTAAAGTTAAAGTTTTTTCTCCTTGTCCTTTTCTATTGTAATAAGCAACTAGCATCTGCAGTAGGAGCAGGTATAGGCAAGTGAGTGCCATTAATGCAACCAACCACATTAGCGAAACTATTTTCTCCGCTGATATTGTTAAATTGTAATACTGTGTTACTCGACTGTGTTACACTACTCGAAAGTGTTCTTAGTGATTCTTATATATTCTTCCGATAGCTTCACTCGTTTGTACGATTATATCATCCGTCGTACTTATCGATTTGTTAAATTTGTCGCTAATTTCTCTTAAGCTTATAAGCTTTCTTCTAGCCCTGCCTTCTTTTCTTTCCAATGGGTTTTCATATTTTCAATTAAATACTGAAATGAAAATTTAACATAATTTGCGTAGTTTAATTGTATTATATACACAGCAAACTTGTAAACTTTTCCTTGACATCCCGAAATGGGAATAAAATACACTTTCTTGATAACTGTTATAATTTTGGACTTATTATTTGTTTTGATGTGCACAATACACAATATTCGCCGTTTACTCCTACCGAGATCCTCTATATTATATTTTTAAAAGACGACTATTGTCATTTGATCATCACACTTAGTTTCCGAAAGCAGCCTTTTTCAAGGCTTTTCACAGAGCATATAGCACTATAGCAGACTGGCTTGACTAAACTGAAAGCAGATTAAGCGGTCGGTTCCAAAACTGAAGCTGCGCATCAAAGAAAGAAAACAAAGTAAATGGCGGTACCAACTGTCGCGAAGAAAATAGAGCTCGGTAGGCTTCTATGGGGTAAACCAACCTGTCAGATTTGGCGATACCAGCTCGGAATAAAGACCGGTACGACCGGATCCCGATTGTAACTTAGTAAATAAAAGAAAACATTTTTTTCGGATTTATTAAAAAACAAATAAAAACCAGGAGAGTGACTTGTGTTTAATTGAAAAGTGAATGACGCTGAAAAATGATCCGCACCTTACCATGGAAATAATAGAAAGGAAAAGAGAAAAAACGAAATGTATATGAATTGCAGATGAATTTTCGGCTATGAATCTTAGAGTTTTGTGCACAATATCGCGAAAAAGAGGTCAACATTTTGATTCCATTTCAAGCTTTTCTTCCTTTTTATACTGCAAATTTGATTAATTTACCACATCGTTTCTTTTGCTTACTTTCTACAGGAAATGAGCGTTTTCCACAATAAATTTAGTGATATTCATTATTGATGTGTAAACATCTTAGTTTTGGGTATGGGAAGATTTAACATTTTGTGACGTCAGTGTTAGTCTCGTTGATGTGCATGCGTATAACCAAGGTATAACCGATTATGTGCCGGACTTGTTTGTGATGCGAGTTGTTTGCTAGACATTTGCCTAGACAAAAAGTGAAAGGAATAGTAATAGTTGCCAATAGTAAAGGTAATTATATAAAAGTAGATCAGATAACGAGATTAGTTCACAAATACAATTAGTGCAATTATAGCTACAGCAATAAGGACGCTAGGAATTTCTGCAAAGAAGTAAATACATATGATGAAGAAACGATAAAAACCCACCTATGCCGTGATAAGAACAGTGCATCGTATTATATACTTTAAACACTTTATTAAAGAGAACAACATTATCATCGCCAGAGCGGTCGACGAAGTTTTAAATGGCATAGTGACCCTCAAAAAACATAGGCTCCAGGTGCAGATGGTATACACACAGAAATCTTAAACAAAAAGTATAATTGTGTATTAAAGAACACAAGACAGAAGTGAAACTTCGCGAGCAATAATAAAGAACATATAGACATATGAAAACTTGACGTCAATATATTATTAACGAAATAATAATTTTAATACACAATCTTAATTTTTTAAATAACCGACTGCTAATTTTTACTTTACTCATGCCTGTGCCATCTATGAACAAATTTAAACTAGTTGGGATGTGGGTTTGACCCTTTCGGTCCACACAATCAACTTCCCAGTATCATGAATATTGAATAGTATCAATGGATATTTTAATAATAATTTGTTTATCAATACTTTCGCTATGATATGTGCATATTTACAAAATTAGGATGACGAAGTTGTAAACAAAACAAAATTAATGTATTACTTTTAACACTGACACTTCTGCCGTGCAAAGAACAAATGAGCTATATGCATTATAGGTCAAAATGGCTTTGTATTCATTTTTTGATATAAAAAATTCATATTTATCCTTAAAAAAAATTTCAGACTGATTGTACTTTTTAATTAAAAATTATCACTTTGAACAGTTACTTTATTTGCTTCGGTTTCATGTATTTTGAAAACTTTGATCGCGTTTTTCTCGAACCGAGCTTTTTGTAGATAGGTCTTTTGCCCTTTGCACGGCAGACTTGGATGAAGAATATGTTGTTATTCCAAAATTTACTTAAGTCGTTCAAACAAACAAAACGGCTCGACCGGTTTTTATGAAAATCTTTTCAGATCATATTTCCTGTAACACGCTTCGAACGGCACCTCAACGAAGTCGATATCTTTTTTGGTTCGCGCGAAATCGTGCAAAAATCACTTACGTCGTCTAAACAAAGAAACCGCTCGACCGAATTTTATGAAAATCTTTTCAGATAGTAACTTCGATAATACGCTACGATGGATACCTCAACGAAGTCGGTATCATTGTTAGTTCGCACAAAATCGTGCTGGTACAAAAATCACTTAAGTCGTTCAAACATAAAAACGGTTCTACCGATTTTTATGAAAATCTTTTCAGATCATATTTCCTTTAATACGCTTCGAACGGCTTCTCAACGCAGTCGATATCTTTTTTAGTTCGCGCGAAATCGTGAATCCGTACGCACAGACACAGACACACATACTTCTTCTCAAATTTTTCCTTAAAATGCTGTTGGGACCTTGAAATATGAAAATACATTGAAAATTTCGATTTCGATGTTCGGACCAATTGCAATAACTTCCTTATAAACTGGGAAGTTAACAATTCTTATACGTCTAAATCCGTCAGTAAACATTCCTGAAAAAAAAAATATTGCCCTGCCGGATTTGTAAATGTCTCAGGATTTGGACAGGGTGCGGCACGAGGGATTGATATTCAAGATGAGCAAACTCCTACCACAATATTACTGCCAATTGCTTGAGTCATACAAGTTCAGGATGAAGAAGCATATTCTGACTTTTGTTCTATAGCGTTAGTCCCGCAAGGAAGCCTATTGGGACCCTTCCCGTATCTTTTCTATGCAGCGGATATGCCAATAACTGATAACACGTTCATTGGTACATCCGCTGATGATACCGTAAGGCCCTTCGCAGACTTGTCCATAATTTCAAACCGGTTTTAATATGAGTTCAGCAGTACACTCGGAACTCACTTTTCTCCATCATTTTCGTGTAACGATTGTAATACCTATGCAGTAGTGTGGGGTGCAAGTAAAGCGAAGCAGCTTTGCCGCGAACGAAAACATGCTTGGGTTAGTGTAATGGACGGTGAAACCAGAAAATGTTGGAAAATTATGGAAGAAAAACTGTCTTCCCTGCGACCCCTTGCCTTTAAAACCGGTTTTTGTTTTGATGTTATGGACAAGTGTGCGGAAGGCCTAAGGCCATTCCGACACGAGGGACCATGGTCCTGGGACTACGAGTTTTTTTTTGGGTAAGGGAAGCGCGCGGAATGTCCGCACGCCTCCCACGCCCAAAAAAAGCTCATGCTACCAGAACCATGGTCCCTCGTGTAGAAACGGCCTAATTATGTCACCAGACGTATCTCAACCAAAAGCGGTGCAAAAACTCCCAAAAGTTTTGGATTATGTTAGCAATAATAGCCGTGTTCCTTTTCTACTTTTAAGTACTCCGGAGTAAACAATTAAAGGAACGCAAAATTTGTCGATATGAGTAAAACCTATGAATTCTCTGTGAGAGCAGGAGTAGTTCCAAGTAAGTACGAGTAAAAAAGAGCAGAAAAGGAACACGGCTAATATATTGGAATATCAAGCTTAAAGAGCTTAAATCAGTCCATGTGACATTTGCGCTGCGTCGCAAAAATAACATCTTACACACATACCTTAATCGGTTGCAAGTACCACAGACAGAATCTGCTAAATACCTTGGTCTCCATTTAGATTCAAGACTAAACTGGAAGCATTTCGTGAGGCAAAAAACTGCACAGATTTGATTAAAACAACGTCAAATGAGCAGGCTAATTTGACATCACTCTAAAATAAACCTGTGTACAGTAAAAGGCTATGTTCAAGCCGATATGAATGTATGGGGCGCAGCTCTGGGGTTGTACTCAAAAATTTAGTCGAGACGTAATTCAACGCAGCGAAAATAAATTTCTTCGGATGATCGCCAACGCTTACCGCTATGTGACTAATAAAGAAATACACAATGTTTTCGAAATAAAATGAATAGAGAAAGTGATTAAACACGAAAGGAGACTTCTTGCCATCATCACCTTGTCGCAGACGTTCAGACATTCTTGAGGGAGGTTTTTGAATTCTAACCTCGTTTTCTCACTTGTGTCATTAGTTTTTTCGGGAAACCACATTTCTCTCATGTTGCTCGAGAGCTCTTCTTTATAAAGCAGGTCATAAGCATTTCTGTAGTCTAAGAAAAAAAAGAAGATGTATATCAATACTTTCTTCTTAGCATTACAAGTACCCAGCGGTAAATGGAGTGCTGTAATATCAATCATAGAACCAGTTCTATATATGTTTTAACTTTGCATCCAGAGTAAAAATAATTTAGTTGGTTAATTTTCCTACTAGCACGCACGCGCCCGCACCTAGCACGCATAGCGAACAAATAGGCATGCCACAAAAGTATGTACGCCTCCGCCACAGGCATGCACGCCCCGCCACAGGCACGAAAATCTAAAAATTTGTTCGCTGCTAGAGGCATGAAGCCGCCATAGGCACGAAAATCTAAAAATTCTCACACTGCAAATCTCAGCTTTTGAAAGTGTTTTATTTCAAAACGCTTAAACCGTTTATTTTTGACGTCACCCATTTGATTAACATTGTAGACATTTTTTAAACGCTTTTAAAATTTGTGCACGGCATTTATCTTTTTCTTCTCCTGCTACTATACACCAGAATCTGCTTCCGAGTGCTAAGTTGGTAGCAGATTATGGCAAAGGAAGTTGATGGAAGTATTCCGTTGAGGTAAGGGAATTTTGGGGGGGAGCTTTGTTCTAGGTCCCAGTCGTCTGCTATGCGTGGATTGAGTTTTTTTCCTTTTATGCGCATTCGAAGAAAAATATCAAAATGGCCTGCCCACGAACAAAATCAAATTTTGGTGTTTAGCAGAAGAAATGTACTTTTTTGTTTTAGCTTAGGAATATTCTCTGGGATATTGAATTTTTTTTTGAATCATAGTAAAAATTAAAATATGAGTTTTTATTTAATTTATAACTAAGTTCCATAAAAGCACAACTTTGTGGCCACATTTATAATGATCATCTTAGGGCAAGATGAGTTCCTTAAATTTCACCCGATGAGGTTTTTTTATGGGGGTGGAAAGGGGGTAAACTTTAGTTTTCAATGATTATCCATTAATTTTTCGGATAGGCAAGTTCTTTAGCGTTAGTAGGGCTAAACATGCCTGTGGGTGATTACCTACCGACAAGAAGGAGTTTATCGATAGAAGTAGAAATTCCCACACAAATAAATTCGATTCCCGGCAGTTTAGAAAATCCAACGATTAACATGAATAGCAACTTGGATTATTCAATTCAATCTACGCATCCCCGAAAATTCCCTTACTATACCGCATTTCTTTCATGATAATCATGCACGATAATCTGCTACCAATTTAGCACTTTTAAGTAGATTCCACTTCAATAAATAAATTTAACCAAATTACTTTATTACGGTTAAAACAACTTTAGTTTAAATGATAAAATATATTTTTATAATAACTTTTCAAATAAAACGCGTAACATTTTATACACGTAAAAACCGTTAAAATTAATTGATTAAATCGTACAACCCAAGATAGGATAGGGGAAATAAGTCCTGTGCGTTAAAACTCTCTAACTAATACTACTACGATTTCATTTTTTATTTTACAAATCAAAATTCGTGTGCAGTTTTTAGAAATATTAATACTTGTACAGTGTCTGCGTACGTGATTGTGATTTCCTTAAAGTGTATTTCAAAGTAGTAGTGAAAATCCAAAACGATGACGTAACGCACACTGTACTCCAAAAGTGTAAGTACCCATATTTGAATTAATAAAACTCGTAACAAGAGAAAAACCAAACATAATACGTAGCGACTGCTACATAACTCCCCCTTTAGCGAAAGCGTCCATGAATATACCTAATCCTCCAACATCACAACTGAAAATTTATTCTACAATTGAAACAAACTCTTTTCTTTGAACTTCGTGTTACTGGCTTATTAATGTCTTCGGTTCTTTCTATACAAGCCGGTTTTAATCTATCTATTGATACCAGCACCACTTTACCGTTAACACTAATCGAGAAATTTTTATCTCCCCTTTTAATCACCTTGTAGGGTCCTTCATATGGATTTTGCAATGCTCCTCTGATTCTATCCGTCTTCAGGAAAACAAATTCGCCGTCTTTCAATCCCTTTGGCACAAAGAAACCTTTTTTGTGATATCTAGAATCCGTTGGGACAATACTCCTCGTGGTTTCTCAACATCCCCACAAAGTCTGTCGGGTCTGATATAAGCTGAGCGTCCCTTACAAAAAATCCTCCTGGAATTCGTAGCGATTGGCCATAAACCAATTCCGCTGGACTACACTTGAGGTCTTCTTTGATTGTAGTTCGCAGACCCAGTAAAATGGCTGGTAAGTGCAGTAACCAATTCGGTTTATCCATCTTGGCTCTCAATGACCCTTTCAGTTGTCTATGAAGTCTCTCCACCATTCCATTCGCTTGCGGGTGATACGACGTTGTTCGAATTCTATGAGTTCCTAAAAGCTTCGAGAACTCTTCAAACATTTTTCCTTCAAACTGACCTCCTTGGTCTGTGGTAACTGTCAATGGAATTCCCAATCTTGGGAAATATTGTTCATACAATGTTCTTACAACCACCTGTGCAGTAATACTCTTAAGGGGTTACACTTGGGGCCACCTGGTTAAACGGTCCACGATAGTTAATAAATAAGCAAATCCTTCTGCTGGCTGCAGTGGTCCAACTATGTCTAAGTGTATATGTTCGAATCTTCCTATTGGCGGCTTAAATTTTTGGATTGGCGATTTAGTATGCCTATGAACCTTCGCTTTCTGGCATTCTACGCATACTTTCGCCCATAAATTAATATCACTGTTCATCCTAGGCCAAAAGTATCTTCCTGCTATTAACTTTCTCGTACTTCGAATACCTGGATATGCTAAGTTATGGAACATATTAAAAACGTCTCTTCGTAGAACTTTCGGAACAAACGGCCTATCTCTATTGGTTGAACATTCCAACCAAATTTTACTCTTTGTGGAAGGTACATCTTTTTCCGTTAATATTATTCTTGAATTGTTGCCAGAATCTTCCATTAGATGTTTCAATTCTACATCGTTTTTCTGTGTTTCCGCGATAATCTCTAAATCTATTTGGTTTTCCTTAAACCCGTCACAACCACTATTTTCCGTGTCTACTCTTGATAACGTATCCGCTACCACGTTAGCTTTGCCTTTGATATATCTAATATCAGATGTGAATTGAGTAATATAATCCAACTGTCTCGCCTGTCTTGGACTTCTTTCATTCTTGGTCCAAATTCCCGTAGTTAGCGGCTTATGTTCCGTAAAAATGGCAAACTCACGACCTTCCAAAAAATGTCTGAAATGTTTAATTGCCAAGTATATGGCTAAAAGCTCTCTATCAAAGGTTGCATATTTCATTTCCGCGGCACTTAACTTCTATGAATAAAATGCTAAAGGTTCAGTCCTATTTTGTTGCTCCAGCATTGCTTCTACAGCCACGTTCGATGCATTGACGGTCAAAATAAAAATAGCGTTCTCTGCAGGATGCACCAATAAAGTTGTTGAAATAAATGGTTTTGACAAAAGCGTCCTCACATTCCTTCGTCGAATCCAAATTTTTAACGTTCTTAGCTTTCTTCAGTTCTTTGGCTAAATGGCTATGAATCGGACTTAATAATTCTGCTAGCCGAGGAATGAACCTATGGAAATAGTTTACCATTCCTATAAACTGCTGGAGTTGCCTCAAAGACGTCGGCGACGGAAAATTTTGGATGAATTTAACTCTGTCCTCTGATGGAAGTATTCCATCTTTTGTAATTTTATGACTTAAAAATGAGACACTTCCCTCCAAACTGTTCAAGTCTGCGAAAAACTTGTTCCAAATGAGCTTTGTGTCCTTCTTCATATCTGCTTGCCACAAGAATATCATCAATATAAGCGAAAACAAATTCTAATCCGTTTAACACTTGATCCACGTTGAAAAGTTTGGGCAGCGTTCCTAAAGCAGCGTACACACGACAGACTTGGTTGCCAACAAAGTTGACAACATTTTGTGTTGGTATCAGAATTGAAAGTGTGTGGATTGGTTGACAACTTAAAATTAAGTTTGCCAAACGGTTGGAATGAAATCAAAAAATTTTGATTTTTAGTAGAAGTTGGCAACCATGTTGTATGTTTGTAGTGGTGTTGCAAACTTACTTGAGAATTGTAAAGTGAGAATGACAGAAAATAACGAATTTTGAACGAATGTTGGCAATCTAGTTGGAGTGTCTGTATATTTCATGGTGCCAACTTGGTTGTCAACTAAGTTTGTCGTGTGTATGCTGCTTTAGACCAAAGGGCATTCGAGTGAATTCGAATAAACCGAAAGGTGTAGTAATAGCTGTTTTGAAAATATCCGATGAGATGCTCTAACCAAATCAATTTTAGAAAAAACTGTGCAACCATTCAAATTCAACGTGAAATTTTGAATATGAGGAATTGGATACCTATCCGGAACTGTTATTGCATTAAGTCTCCTATAATCGCCGCAAGGTCGCCAGTCCGAACAATTCTTTTTAGGCACCATGTGTAATGCTGATGAGACTGAAGAAGAGGATGTTCTACATAAACCTAACTTGATCATATGTTCAAATTCCAATTTGGCTATTTTAAATTTGTTGGTATTAAGTCTTTTAGGTCTTGAAAAAAGCAATTGACCTTTTGTTTGGACAGTACGTACTATCAACTTTGTGGGGTTTAAGAATAAACACGTACACTCTTAATTATTCAGTTAAAAAACATTAATTAATAACACCTTTAATTTGAGTGTACTAAATTTAGTTTATTAAAATAAATTTAAAAACAATATTAGAATGCATTTCGACCGATATCATCGGTCATCAGTGCTAGCCGTGTTGCTGATGATGACCGATGATATCGGTCGAAATGCATTCTAATATTGTTTTTTAATTTATTTTAATAAACTAAATTTAGTACACTCAAATTAAAGGTGTTATTAATTAATGTTTTTTAACTGAAGTATGTACTATGTTGTGTAGTACCGGCAAGTCATAACGTGGAGGTTGAGTTAGTGAGGGAAATTTGGATAAAATTTTGCTATGTCCACTATCAAAGGAACAATGCCTGGGATTGTCTGCATTAACCATAATTCCATTAACACTTAACTCTGTATTGCCGTCAATTAATTGTTTATTTTTAAGATCTACTAGTAAATTAAATTGGTTAAGGAAATCTGCACCAATAATAGGCTTATTAACACTTGCCACAATAAAAGGAAACGTTAAATCTCTCTTTAATCCAAAATATATTCTATGAAGTTTAGTTCCATAAGTGTTAATTGTCGATCCAATTAGCTGCTGAGAGAATTAAATTAGGATTTTTTTTGTATTTGCCAAAATAAGCATTAGGAACAACAGATAATTCCGCTTCTGTATCTATTACAAATTTGAACTTATTTTCTCTGTCAAAAACAAAAAGTCTACTGGACTTTCTCGGGACAACATTTTTACAACACGCTGAAGGGATACTTAGTTTTTTGAATTATTAAAACTACATAGTTTAACACATATTTTGGCGTTATCTCCGAATTTAAAGTGGAACCAACAAAAAGGTTTACTATTTCCCTTATGATTACTCCTTGAGCGGCTTCTGCTCCTGGACCTAGGTCTATGTTGCAAATTATCATCTTTATTAACAGCAAGTCTCTTAACTAAATTTGTTAAATCCTCAATTCTATTTTCTAGAAAACTTATCTTCTCACCGACATCAATATTACTTACGTTGAAATCTTCTTGATTATGAAATGGATTTGCAGCACTATTATTAATTGCAGAAACAAATTGAAACTTAGAAACTTCAAAAATCTTATCCGCTAACATAATTAAATCCTGAATATTCTGCTTCCCAGATGACATCAATGCTATATATACTTGAAGGCAGTTTCCGCATCCATAGTTTTTTAATCAAATCCTTTCCTAAATGTGTTTAGGTCCCTGCCAAAATTTCCATAGATCGGTAGACTTCTGAAGGCTTCCTGTCTCCCATCTCCGAGTTACAGAAGGGCTGCTCCAACTTCTTCTCTTTAGATTTCGTGAATCGTTGTATCAAAGTTGCTTTTAGAGCCTCGTATTTTCCCTCCTGAGGTGGATTTTGGATGCAATCTAAAGCATTCATTATGATTTCTAAGGGTAGCGCTTGGATGACATGTTCATATTTTCTAACTCCCTTAGAGTGGAATTGACTTTCCACCAAAACAAACCACGCTTCTGGACAAGGAGATCAAAAGGTTGGCAGTTTAACGGAAGAAGCGTTAATCTCACCACCGACAGAAGTATCTTCATTATTTTGTACACTCATAATTATCAAACTTAATAAGCACTCACGTAAAAAGAAGTTCACTTCGAAGAAAAGAAAAATTTCGACTCTGACTTAAAACTGCGGTACTTCTTATAACGATATCCGCGAACGATTGCGCTAAAGGAGGATGGCTAATAAAACTCAAACGTTTGAAACCGAACGTTTAATATAATTTCAACTTTTAGAGAAAGAAACTGAGTGAAGAAAAGAAAATAATTAGATTGTCACTACTAAAAGAAACAAAAATGTATATTTAAATTTTTTTTTGTGTTTTAGTGTAACCAAAAGGAGAAAAAGAATTAATTTAAATTAAAATTAACTTCCTTTTGATAACTTTTAAGTTTTTTTTAAAAAAAAAAAATTCCGGAGAAAAATTCCCTTCTCCTTCTTCTTTTTTTTTTTAAATATTCCTTCTTCTTTCTTCTCTCTTCTATTCTTCATTTTCTTCTAAATTTTCTCCTTCTAAATTTTCTTCTTAACAATCTTCTCCTTTTCCTTTAATGAAATTTTGGCTGATCTTCCTGCGGGGCCACCAGATGATGTGCTTCCTCTTGACTTTCAATCGTACATACATAATAGACCGACGATGAAAGTAAAGGATTCCACTTCAATAAATAAATTTAAACGAATTACTTTATTACGGTTAAAACAACTTTAGTTTAAATGATAAAATATATAATAACTTTTCAAATAAATCGCGTAACATTTTATAAAAGTAAAAACCGTTAAAATTAATTGATTAAATCGTACAACCCAAGATAGGATAGGGGTAATAAGTCCTGTACGTTAACTAAATTAAGACTCTCTAACTAATACTACCACGATTTTATTTTTTATTTTACAAATCAAAGTTCGTGTGCCTAAGTTTTTAGAAACATTAATACTTGTACAGTGTTTGCGTACGTGATTGTGATTTCTCCCCAGCGGGAAATATGACAATCGCTTACGACGAAAGCGGAAAATAAGCGCTTACATATCACTGCGAATGTAATGTATTTGTAAGCAATCGTTGTTTTGAACTCTGTTCGTGGAATTTCTCTCTTTACGATTATACGAACAAGAATAATCGTGTTCAATTCAGTTTAGTTTTGGCAGTGATTTCAGTGAGTCATGATTATTAGTTCTCGTTGAAGTTTTTTTCCCCAACAATTATAGGTAAGTATCAAATTATTTATATTTTAGCATAATGAGAGTAGTATTTTTACAAATTTTATGATTCGCGAAATGAGTGGTACAAGCAAAAGACACCTGCGGCGTTTAGTAGCCAAAGAATTAAAAAACATTAAAAAAGAAAGTAAAAACGAAATTAGCTTAGAGCAGGAAACTGTTGATAATTTAGAACAATTGGATTTAGAAATTGTAGAATGCCCTCAAAATCTTACAAATTGCGAGGAACAAGAAAATATTTCAGAAAACATTAAGGAATGGTACATAAAGCACCGAATTACCAGAGCAGCTTGTGACGATTTGTTGCAGATTTTTAGAAAAGTTGGAGTAGATGTACCACTTTCGAGCAAAACCCTGCTTGGCACAAAATATAAACAAATTGAAATTATTTCGCTGCATCCAGGCAAATATTTCCATTTCGGTTTGGAAACATGTTTAAAAAATCTAACTCTGATTCTGTCTGAAATAAAAGATACGTTACAGATTTATATAGGAATTGATGGCTTACCTCTTTTTAAAAGTTCAGGGGAACAACTTTGGCCAATATTAGGAAGCATATCGAATATTCCAAACTTGGATCCTTTTTTGATAGGAGGTTATGTTGGGCCGAAAAAACCCGAAAAAGTTAGCGAATTCCTTTCAGAATTCGTTAAGGAAATGAAGTATTTAAATAGACTATCAATGAATTGGGAATTCTTTAAATTTGAAATTAAAGGTTTTATTTGTGACACTCCAGCACGGTCATTCATCACAGGTACAGCCGGTCATACTTCAAGCAATGGGTGCTCGAAATGCACACAAAAAGGGAAAAGAATAAATAACAGATTAACTTATTCTACATCCACATCTTCCTTACGAACGGACGAGGACTTTAAAAACAGGATTGACAAATATTACCACAATCAGCCATTCTGGGAAAGCATGCATCCTTTAGAGGAAATTAATATAAATATGGTATCACAGTTTCCTCTGGATGTGATGCATTTATTAGATCTGGGAGTGGTCAAGAAAATGTTGACTCATATATGTAACGAGAAAACAGTGATTACAAATAACTTGAGTGCCAATGAAAAGGAACATCTGAACAGTAAGCTGTTGTCCTGTGGAAATTATATTCCGAAGGAATTCGTCAGAAAACCTCGAAGTTTGGATGAACTTCCCCGATGGAAAGCGGTCGAGTTTCGTCAGTTTATACTGTATACAGGAATATTAGTACTCAAAGATATTGTGGATGAGGAATTATATATACATTTTTTGTTACTCCATGCGGCGTATAGATTACTGTCCTGCCCAAAAAGTTGGAAGAAAAATTTGAATTGTGCTAACAACATGTTGACTGTTTTCGTAACGAATTTCAAAATTATTTACGGAGAAAATCGAGTCAGCTATAATGTGCACAATTTACTCCACTTATCAGAATGTGCTGATACATTGGGAAATGTTAATGATTTTTCGGCGTACAAATTTGAAAACTTTATGCAAACGTTAAAAAAAGATATTCGCCAACCAACCAAAATTTTAGAGCAGCTGTATAACCGAACTATGGAAAAAAATACATTATTGCAACAAAGCAAAATCAACAAATCTGGACCCTCCAAATTATCAAACAGAATATCGAAATTTAAAATGCTACCGATGTATAAACATTTTTTTTTCAATTCGTTTTGTTTGAGCTCTTGTGCGCCAAATAATTTCTGCTACATCAAACCACTAGTTCCGATTAAGGTTCTTGGGTTTATAAAAGATACAAATGAATAACAGTATGTTATTGGGTCGCGATTTTCACACTTGGAGGATTTTTTCACAGAGCCTCTACAGTCTTCACAGGCGTTAGGTATAGCACAAGCTACGAAATCCTTTGCAAAGTTGTTGCATTACCAATCGAAAGCGGTTTCCTTTTTATTCCGGTACTTCACAATTGCATTTCGTGATTCATAATGTAATTATGAAACAAAATTTTTATTAGTATATTTTCTTTTATTAATTTCTGAATAATTTAGGATGGAGTCCATGAAAAAGCAATTTGGAAAAGAAAATTTTGATCCTGTAGCGGTGCACCGTTGCGATGCTACGCTTGGGCGAGAACCAATTTATAATGAAAATGCGATATTAAAAGAAAGATGTAAAGAACTTGGTAATATAGCAAACTAGCTGGGACCCGGTGCGCCTATGCTGCACCCATAAACCAATAGTAGTAATCAGGTGATATGAATTTTAATATACAGTAGGAGAGTTTGAAAAATGCAATTTTTTGGTATTTTTGATAAATAACAAAATGTGAAACTATTAGGGATCTGACATTTTGATCAAGACAATAAAAACCATCCATTGACATGGCATTTTTCGAGATATGAATTTTCATACACAGATGAAGTGTCTCCATGAACCACTTATTTTCTGTATTTTGGATAGCTGGGACCCGGTGCGCCTTGCTGCACCCAACGTTTAAACATTTAAAATCAATCCAAACCTTCAAAATTCAACTCTTCTTAACCAGTAACGAAAAACCAACTATTCCTATAAAAGTTCGAGACATTGGATTCAAAATGCATTTATTTGCAGTGTGACCAAAATTACCTATTATTGTAAAGCTCTGGGGCAGACAATATTTTTTGTCGGCGTGGCCCGTAATAAAGTTATGGTTCTTTCTGGTAAAATAAACACACACGAATATCCTTAAAAATATAACTACCCACCAAAAATAAATATTAGTGAAAGACTATTTTAAAATAAGGCTTTTTCCAGCAACTATTAGACACATAGTATAATTTCAAGAAAATATGTCATATCCACAGTGTTATCCATGCTATAATCTTTTTTCGTATGGACTTTTAGTTAAATTAAACACTCAATAATCGACAAATATTATTACATCCTGAAAGAAAAAAATTAAAGGATTATATCTACTAATTTCATATTTAGAAATGGACTTTTGACGGTGATGGACATTATACGCTACAAATTACATGTCTTGCAATTGCTTGGCCCCTGGGTTCTCATCTGCAATGTCACTGACTCAGGTTTTATTTGTTTACCCAGATGCCAGCCTCTTCCCGTATTGCAGAATCCTAGACTTATACCTAAAAATTCAGAGGTGATGGGTTTCTTTCCTTCTTATCCATTATACATAAATCATCCCATATTTCCGTTTCTCCTTACCACCTTTCCAAAAAAAACCTTGTTGATCAATTCTGAACCTATTGCTTAGAGAGCTTCAGGATACACTACATTCAATGTTTTTCCATTTGTAGCTAGAATGTCAAAATTTTCCGATTTTCCAACTCTTGAACAACCTACATACAGCTAACCGGGAAATGACACTTATTTGGCAAAATTCTTCCGCCATATTGGCCCCACAATTTTGAATAAGTTTTGATCATAAATTCGTTATTTACTACCTTAAAAATTCCCATATACCGATTTTAATTGGAATCGGAATACAATTCGCAAACTCGTCGGCCATATTGGCGCGGCCATTTTGAATTTAAATTTTGATCATAAAGTCGTTATTTGCTACCTTAAAAAACCTCAGATACAGATTTTCATTGGAATCGGAACACAATTTGCAAATTCGTCGGCCATTTTGAATTTATAAGTTTTGACCACAAATTTGTTATTTGCGACCTTAAAAACCCCTAGATACCCACTTTCATTGGAATCGGAATAAAATTGGCAAATTCAACCATATTTCTGCGGCAATTTTGAATTTCGGTCATATTTCGGCGGCCATTTTGAATTTCGAAAATCGGGCTACGAGGTGCATCATAGGAGACCCCACCGACCTTCATGCAAAAATTCAAAGCTCTGTGATGACTTTCAACAAAGCTCTTTATGACAGCGCCATCTAGGAGTAGCTTTAGAAAGTAATAGAATAGCCTATGTTCTTCCCTTTAATGTAAATAGCATATGGTTAAAATTTCATTAAGATCGGTTACATGGTGTAGGAGCCTATTGCGTACAGACAGACAGACAGACAAACATTCAGTTTTATATAGTAGATTATACTCACCAACGTTTTGCTTTAATATTTTTAACTTAATTCTAGAACAAGAAAATAAACAATTGAAACAAAATTTGCAAATGGTACCCAAGACATTGGCAGAACAGCAAGAGGTACTAGCGAAACATACAGTGTATTTGCAGAAGCTTATGCAAAAATTTTATCCCTAAACAAGAAATATTAGCATCTTTCCTTTAAACTCTGAAGAGAAGTTGAAGGAGGCAGAAAAAAACAATTATTTGGAGGAGGAACTGGTAAGATTTACTCATTTTACATTTATTGTAATTTAATTTAAGATGTCATCTTTTAATCTTTGCAGATTACTTACATGAGGGAAATAATTGGGACAACTCCAGTTGCACGATGTTTGCATTTATTTTTCACAGAGGAGTTCCTGCTTCAAATAAACTGGGATGGACAACAAAAAAAAATTGCAATGAAGAACTTCAAAATATTTAATACATATTTATATCGTAAGAAAATTTATTTTAAATTAAATATTTTAAATTAAATTTCAGTATTTTACAGGAGCTGTAAAAACCCAGATTTTGGATATCAAAATTTCGAGGCAGCAATGAGGAAGGGGTTTAGAACTGCAAAAAACAGGCACTATAAAAAAACCTTTGACGGCAAAAAAACTGTATGAAGTCTGATATTTTTAATTTTTTCCCGAAATTAATATGATTTTCTTATGTTATTTGAGATGAAAACTGAACTTTTTTTATGTCATTTCCGAAATGAATTTGTTTTTTTTATGTAAATAGAGATGAAAATTGTTATTTTTTATGTATTTCCAAAATGAATTTGTTAATTTTTTGTTATTGTTTTTGTGTAATAAGATAAGTATACAAGATTAATAATTAGTTTTTTTTTTCTTGCGAAAACAATTTTTTTGAAATTTGGTATTAATCGAAAACCAACTGCTTTGTGGATGCTCAAATCAAAAATGCGAAAGCTTTTTACAAACAGAAAAGCTTAATGAACGAAAAGAATGTAAACTGCTTCTCTCTGCCTTCTTTCTAAGCGCTTAATAAGCTTTTCTTTCGCAGCGGCATTGAAGTGCTTACGTCTGCGGACATGCTATGTTAAAAAGAAGGGAACACTCTTACAAACAGTAAGCGCATACAGCTTCTAAGTAAGCGCTTTTTTTTTCTTACAGAGCGCTTCATTTCCCGCTGGGTCCTAAAGTGTATTTCATAGAAGTACCCATTAGGAAAAAATAGAAGTGCTTTGCTGCGGAGCAAAAATAAAGCAGTAAGAGCTTCGTTCTGCTTCCTACAACAGCGGTAGTAAAGCAGAATCTCAGCAGATCACTTTTAAAGCTTTTTTACGAACCATAGCAAAAGTGTAAGCGCTTTACTGCTTCAAAAAAGCGCTTTGAAAGGCTTTTCGAAGCGATTTTTTTCCTACTGGGTAGTGAAAATCCAAAACGATGACGTAACGCACACTGTACTCCAAAATCGTAAGTACCCATATTTGAATTAGATAATTAATAAAACTCGTAACAAGAGAAACACCAAAAATAATGCGTAGCGACTGCTACATTATATACTTAGTGTTCATACGACAAGGTGTACGGTGCGGTGTACGAGTGTACGCAGGCACAATATCCAACCGGAGAACATCGTGTTGCGGCTAACTTCATTTGGGATAGTTCACTGTCATCTCAAGTCCCCCGTATTAAAAGTCTGCGTGTTTTTATCCAGTTTAAAAATATTTAGACAAGAAAAAGTGTTTTTGACCTCTTCGATGTAATATTTAGAACTTATAAAAGCAGGATGGTAATAAAGATTAACAAGGTAAGCTACTTTTTTCTGTTTATTTCGCTTAGGTTATCATGGAATTACTTGTTGTCAGAGTGATTTGCACATTTCTCTCAATAGATGGCATTAGTAGTGTTTCAAAGTTGTTTAGTCAGGATAGTGCAAGAGTGCGCAGTGTCAAACTGTGCAAGAGTGCATGCGCACTCTTGTCCAACGTATATTTTTTTCCAAATAAATAAATTGATTTGATTTATGTTTACTTTGCTTAAGAATGTGTATGTTAGTATGTTTTATAAAAATATGTATTTTCAGAATGTCAAGGAGACAAAGAGTAACCCAGAGAAATAATGTGGATCCAACTGTATATGGACGAGTCTGGATTCTCTACAGTACCCAACAAACCGCTAAAAATCATGTCTACTAAAGGCAAACGATATGTAAAAAAGATTTCAAGTGCTGAGAAAGGGCAAAACGTTACAGGGCTTGCGCAATGAGTGCCAGTGGGTAGTTCATTACACCAGCTTTCATATTCAAAAGAAAGAGAATGAAGGCAAAACTTATGGATGATGCCACCCCATCTTCCATTGGAATGGTTCCTGGCAGCAGCTTTATAACAAGTGAATTGTTTCTTTATTGGCTACAATATTTTAAGGAACACGCTAAGCCGACTCAAGAACCGCCGGTGCTTTTAATCGTTGACAATCACTCGTCTCATTGCACACTTGCTTCTCTTCTGATAGATGTTTGGATGCGAAATAATCCAACAATAACAACCTTTCAGGTTGCAAAAATATTCACACCTGCTTTTGCAACTGCTACCGTTGCTAATCCTGTTGAAGAATTTAAAGTAACGGGTATATGGAATTACAAAAAAGATATATTGACTTTTTAGATATTGACTTTTTAGCAAGCAGCGTGACTGAAAGACCTTTACAACTTGTCGAATCAAATATAGCAGCGCAAATAGTAGAAGGCCATGTTCCAACAAGCATGCCAATAGAGCCACAGAAACGCAAAAATGAGACGGAAAGAGAAATGGTTCCAATAGAAGAAGACATTTTAGAAGAAGCAAAAAGGCTGTGCGATGAAGAACTGAACGCTAACTCTGAAATTACCCATCCTTTAGATTTGCAAGCTATAGACCCAACTCCAACAACTTCATCTCATATAAAATTAAAACAGTTGTGACCATACCCAAACCCAAGAAAGAAAAAAGGGTGGGCATGTCCTGGCTGCTCAGAAATGTACAGGGAACCAATTGTAGAAGACTGGATAGAGTGTATTTCTTGCAGGGACTGGTGGCACGAGAATAGCACAGCCTATTCAAGTCACGGTAACTACTTATGTGACGTTTGTAATGATACACACTCTTGTTCTCCTGCAATCTGACTGCGTACTCTTGTCCTCATAGGTAGCGCAAGAGTGCGCATTTAAGAGGCTCACTTTTTTTGAATAGTTTCTAAACTGTTACTTACAAATTCATTAACTTATATTATTTTGTTAGATAGATAACGTAAGACAATAAATAAATAATCTTATGAGGTTTTTGTATCCAACTAATGTTGATGCAAATTTTCTGGTTTCCGGCTTTAATCCTTATTTGATTAGGCTATATTTGAATCATCCTAAGCGAATTAGCTAAAAATGTTTCTTGGTAACGACCAGTGACAAAAATAATCTATTTAAATTGTTCTAGTATTTGCCTAAAAGCTTTATGCTGGTAAATAATGGTCTCAGAATTTAAAGTGTTATTGGCTTACTCGCGAGAACTTTTGTATTTGAAATTCAAATTTTTTAAGTGTCTAATCGGGTATAGAATGAGAATAGGTCGCTTCTGCACAACAATCAATCGTATAATCCAGAAGTGGTGGGTGCGGTTACTAAAATGAATCGCGCTTCTTATCCACAAGACTTTTTAATTCATAATATACGGAAATTGGTAGATTGCATACACCATATGAAATTATAGTGTCTCTAATGTCCAAGTTGCTATACAAAACAAAAGGTAAGAAAGCACAAAGTGTAGATACTTCTCTTATCTTCTATTTGCTATAAGTTAATGTAATATACAAATTCAGAAGTTATATATTGTATATAGTTAATTACGAGGTAGGTACACTCTCGTTTTTCAGTTCATCCTATGCCTTTAAGTAAATACCTGACCTTTGCAACAACACAGAAAAATTATCCAAATCAGCAGACCGTATCGAAAGTGATTCATATGGATGAGCATTAGGCACTTGCTAGCGACCTTAAAATAAGAGCCGAGCAATAAAATAATTTACCTGTGCAGCTCTTATAAACAGATAAAAAAGCGCTACTTACGTTTTCCAGCGCGAATTCCACCATGTCGGCATTCGTGATTTGTGCTGAAGAAATTCTTCTTTTCTTTGGAAAATTAGTTTGCTTAAATTCTGGGAAAGTTAATGCAACGCCGTCTGGCTGTAATTACTATAGTTGAACGAACATATACGATACACTTGATACAAATACGATTAACCTAAACCAACCGTTAGCGCATTCGTAGCGGTGTTTTAATTTTTTTAATCAATTTTCCTACACAATCAGTATACTGTCAACAACACACTATAGAACTTGGGCACATTTTTTATTTTCGTGGAGTCTATTTAATAACACCCACGCAGGCACTTAGCAGGCATCTGACAAATAATTCAAACTGAAAACAAATTCCCGATAAAAAAATTTTATCGCGATTCTTCACTGGACAGGGGCCATTGAACCTGAGCACAATAATTCCAATACGAACAACAATACCACGATCAAGAAACCGAGCTGCGGAATATTCTATCATAGTTGCATCAAATCACACTATCAATAACCCATGAATTAATTACGAGCGTATTTTGATTCGAAATGATTGTAACTAACTTGAACCATGGCCGAGGAGCAATTAGTTTTGCACCTGAGAAAACGCGAGCCCGAAAATGACTCTCATTTCGAGATAGCAACCAGGTTGTTACTCAACCCGTCCTCTAGTAAGTGTGCAGGCCCAACTGACGGCAGCCGATTTGAAGGAAACCTGACTCGCAATGTATTAGCAACCTGACGAACTTTCTGTCCATTCCCTGAAAGTTTTTTTCTAAATTCTCTTGCCGCTTCCCAAGGTATATATGAGTGGTTCCCAGCATTGTTTGTTACCTGTGCCCAGCCAGTGTAAAATGGAAAAAAAGGTCTATGTGCGGTGTGAATGGAGAATGAATGAATTTTAAACAGTGGCGTGCATGCAAATTAGGAAAAATCGCTATAAAAACCTTAATAAGTTGATGGATGAGAAAAAGGATAACGAAATCGTTTTTGATATCATTTTTTGTTTTGCGAGAAGAACTGCAAATTTTCAAAGGTGTGTAATTATTACGAATGTATTGGGGGCTTGCGAAACGCCACAAAACAAATTTCAACCGAAAATTACTGTGTTAGGTTTATCATTAGTTGTTTTTAAAAACGGCAAGAAATGTGCACGTTTTAAACTGCTCTAAACAAGATTCACTTATTGGCAGCATTTCTACAAACACAACATTACGAAATAGTTTGAAGCAGAGGCAGCTTGTAATAGAAAACAAGCGAGGGTTCCTTCATAAAATTAGCCGATGGACTATCTTGAATCTAACCAAACCCTGCACGACAGGCAGCATGAGTTCAGACCAAAAAGGTCTATTGGCGTCCATCGCTTCGGTGAGTCTGGTCTTGTTGTTTTATTTCCAAGGCTTTTGACAGAATTTGGCACCCTGCTCTGTTGACCAAACTCCAAGCTATTGGTATCGGTTTAGTTCTAAGGATCCGGATTGAGAGTTTTCTTTCTGGGCATTCAATCGAGGTAGTATTGGATGGCGTCAAATCTAATCGCCACACCATCGCGGCCGGTGTTCCCCAAGGGTCAATTCTCTCACCCGCTCTCTTTCTAATATGATTGATCTCAATCTTAATCCCTCTAACTCACTTCACAGTTTACTCCTCCGCCTTTAACAATATATGACAGCCACGTGCCAGTCCTTGTCTCTTCAATCGTAAACCCATGCCCAATTTTATCTGCAGGTGAATTGAACTCATTCTTGGGGGTCGCAAGAATCGTGTCGAACTCAACGCATCCAAAACAAAATACTGCCTTATCTCTAATAAAGCCGGCACCGGCCTCCCTTCTGAACTGTGTGAATCTTACGTCTGACCCATCTTTAACATACTAGGCGTAACTTGAACCGAAGATCTGCGGTAAAATTCTTCCCTGGACAGACAGCGCTCTTAATAACCATTCGAGCACAATTCTAAGAAAATGTAGCTAAAATATATCCTCCAATCACAATTTTCTTAGTTTTGAATTCTTGAAACTTCTCTGAGAACTTTTGAATTATATTCTGCACCAAAACATTTCTTAAGCGCTTGATTCATATTTCTTAATGCTCATTAAGAGCGCTGTCTATACAGGGCTTAGTCGCATATTCCAAATTCCCAAACAAGCAGTCAATCCCTAGCATTCCCCAAGAGATGCAAGTTCCTCCTCCAGCCAGCTGCGCTAGCTACAATCTTCAAGTCCTACATTCGGCTCGCCTTGAATATAACATTGCATGTTTGGATAAGGTGCAAAACCGCGCCATCTACTTATTGGTGATAGCAACCTTTTGCGCATCCATAGTAACTGTTCCACAGAAATTAGGAACCCGCTGCCTACACGGAAACTTTTTCCCCGTAATACAAGACTAGCCAGCTTGGCTCACCCCTTCCACTGCAGACCTTCTTCTCGCAATACGGTCTAGAGGCTCCTTTATAAGTAAAACAACTCGATTGTTCTTCCGCAGTCACTTTATCCGAATTCATATAACATCTCAGAGTTCAAACGTAACATCTACTTAACCTCCCCCAGACGCCTATTCTATACTTAGCTTAGATCTTACTACTAGACATCCACCATGACATGAAGAGCATTACGGACTAGTACTACAAAGAGTGATTACTAAGCCTGATTTCATCACATAAGAAATAGATTGCAGTAAATTTATCATTCGTTTTGTAACAAACAGACAAAAACATATATGCATATTAATCCGTTCCTTACTTATTTACTTATCGTTTCTACAGCCAGTATAAAGTCTTGACACTTATTCCGTTTGCGCGACTTGCTTTTTATTAACTGATTAAAGCACCGTAGGAACGGCAATATTTTACTGAGATTGGTCTACCAAATAAATAAGCCTTTATTTTTTCCGTAACACAAGGCTAGCCCGCTCGGATCTCTCGCATATTTTTTGGCGAATACTACAGTTTAGGAATTCATTTGTAAGCAGACAAACAACCTTCTACAGTAAGTATACCAACAAAATCCATGGGTACAAACGCAGGATTTAACACCTTCTTCTCATTAAATTTCATTCTATTCCGTATAGAGTCTGAAAACTTACGCCTCACCTTTAGCCAATGCCAGTTTTACAAACTGGATTCAGGGTTTTCTTTCTGGCTTTTCAATTAACGTATTATTGGCCGGCGTCAAATATAAACTTCATACGATCTCTGCCTGTGCTCCCAGGGGTCAATTCTGTCCTCGCCCTATTTCTAATCTTTATAAATCTCCTACTCTTAATCTCCCCAAACCACTGCAAAGCTCTGCTGTTGGCGGTATCCTGTGTTAATCTTGCTCTTTCGATAACGCATGTGCCAGATCCTATCTTGACAATCGCGGACTTATGTCAGACTCAATCAACAGCGACATTAAACTCATTCTTGATTGGGGCCGCAAGAATCGCGTCGACTTCAATGCCTCCAAAAGCAAGTAACAGCATTGATAAAATTTTATCGCTTTACTCTTGGCAATTGCTAGAGTAATAATAATTTAGTTGGTTAATTTTTTTAAAAGCATATACGAGCCTGCAACTAGCACACGAACAAATGCGCCTGCCACACGGGTATGCACTTTCCCGCTACTGGCATGAAAACCTCGATGGTTCCGCTACCGAGGTATGCACGCCGCTGTTACCGATATGAATTTATTCTTAATAGACCATTCCAAATGCGACTGTCGTTTTACCAAGCAGTCCTCCAACTAAGTACTAACCACGTCCAATTCTGCTTGACCTACGCAATCAAACGTGAACCGGTCTTTTAAGTATGATAATGGCACTCTTTATGTTCACCAAGATAATTGTCTGTTTCCTTCTCTACAATTTTGTTCTCTTTATTCTAGAAAAAGTGTGAGCGTACCGTGCTTTGTTCGGACTATTCCGTGCTTCTTTTATGCCGGGTTTTCACTAGTAGAATTAGTGGTAGAGTATACTGGTCGAGTACTAAATATTCTGGGAACTCACCTAATGAAAACTTGGTTATAGTAGAGTAGAGTGGGATCGCACCGTGGTAAAGTTACTCTACCGCTTAAAAGTAGGCCAGTTACTCTACCACTAATTCTACTAGTGAAAACCCGGCATTATTGATACGTGCCTGTAGTGGCCTCATTCGAAAAACTAGAATTTTTGCTCAGGCGTACCTTGCCTGTTTTGGGTACCATACAGACATTAAAATTTTGTCAGGGTTATTTCATTTTGGAGGAACGTCATTTCCGATGGCGATTTTGCACATTCCCCGCTACGCTAAGGTAATTTTAAGGCGCCAGGCCAAATGAAAGAGTTGAATTTAAAGCGAGAGCGAATGTGGGACTTGTAGATGTCCCATCTTTTGAAGTTCCTCTTTCACTTGGATCTCTTAAGAAATTCCAGGCAATGAGTTGTTTTTTTGGAGATTTGGAAAAAAAAGTCATCAATCGCAAATCTTGGGTTACAGTTATGTCTAGGATGTTAAAAGATAGGCGAGTCCGTATATAAACACCGTCCACAGAGATAAAAGGAAGATTCAACGACCACAAAGAAAAGCTGAATCAAAATCTTTAAAACTTGGTCATACCAATAGGTTGGAGTTTCGTCAGCGAAGCAGGGTGCCATACTCGATCAAAAACCTTGGAGATGTAGGTATATTTTGATTGAGAATTGATTGAATTTTGTTGAGCATACAACTAATTGCTCTTGGGCGGTAGTTAGAATTGTTGAAGGCTATACCGACTATAATATCTTTTAATTTAATAAAGCTCCAGTTTTCATGTAGCCCGTTCAATATGGGTGAAAACATCTTGAACAGTCCTTTGTTGATACTCGTACTATATGAAAAAACAGTTGTGAATGGTTGATATTAAATTAACAAACAAACTGTCCCGATTTTTCGTGTATCATTAGCTCTTTGTATTGTAGATTGATACGGGGCTGCGATATGGTATTCGGTTCAGTCTGGTCTCTGGTCTGGTCTGAATGTTTCGAGTTCTACAGCATTCCACATTTTTTATAGTTGTGTATGAATACTACAAAAATACTACAAAAATACTACTTTCACACCCGATAGTAAAATTGTAAAGACTATTAGAAATACGACGTGCTTCCATTCATAGATCAACTAAACACTGGAGTCAAGACTGTTCCCGTCGTCGCATGTTTCCTTTGATATGACAGAGAAACCCCATTATGATTGAGCTGGTTCGTTGTGTATCTTTTGTAAATTTTGAAATGGAGCGTTACAATATTTTTTCGAATACAAGGAGAAGTGGAAATGTGGGATTTATACGCGTTACAGCTATGCTTTATAAAATCAGAAAATTGGTTTGTGAATACTAAAATAACTCATCACTCATCATTTGGAACTATTAAAAGTAAGTAGATTTTCCAGGAATCCGCTATATTTCATTCTGAAATTGTGCGTTTCGCGACCGAAATTTCGTCTCCGCTAAGTAAGAAAAAGTACTCCGCATTCGAAGCGCATTGTAACAGTGAGACATGGGATTCCTCTCCTGAAAGTGAGTATAATTTTATAACGTGACTAAACGAAACCTTTATTGCAAATTACGTTAGCTGTTATCAAGGTCAGTTGCAATAAATTTATGTGGGCGCGCTTCAGATAACTCTGATAAAATAGGTGATAAGTCGAAAGTACCGCCTTGAAATTCATCGCATATTGTTCAGTATACATTTTTATTCAAAATAAAAAAGAAAGTAGCTGCACCGAGCTGAAATATTTACAATACAATTTTTCTTCATATTCATAATAAGTAATTTTATTTTTCGGAAACTCTGAAGCCAAACATCTTTTTACAAAGAAAAGATATTTTCCTTCTCCTAAAGAACAATTTAAAAGATAAATTTAGTATTATTGAGGATCAGCGCCCTCAAAAACCCCCATATAACGAGTTTCATGTAATTTGGCTGATTATTAAGAAAAATCGTCCGCCATTTTGGATCCGCCATTTTGTTTTTTTTAGAAAATTGATAGCGGGTTCTTAATCAGAGCCCTCGAAAACCCCCATTAATTAGTTTCATGAAATTTGGGTAATTATTAAGCAAAATTGTCCGCCATTTTGTATCCGCCGATCAGGATTTGAAATTCGAATTTTTGTAAAACCGTTTCGCGAAGGCGCGGAGTATAGTTCGGGTCGTCATGTGTGCGGATTGTTTAGTGAGTCACCATGTCGCAGTGGTCCAGTGAGCATTCACTGTTATGCGGCGTTAAGAATCAACATCGGCAGTGACATGATAACTAACCATTACAATTTTCAAACAGAACCTCGAACTGGTCACCTACAAGTTTCACATGCAAAGAAGGCAACAGTCATCAGTTCTGTCACACTAATTTCGGTGATCGAACGATGGCTTAAGGTTAGATGCGTTGGCAGGCGAAAGGAGACAGGGAATTTTGTGAAGTAAGACAAGAAGGAAAGTTACTTAGGTTGGACAAATGGAAAGGCGAACGACCATGCCGCAGATCTGATTCGAATCACCGGTCTCTGGGATGGTAGTCGGGCACCTTAACGCCTAGGCTACTGACGCCAGTTTTACATGTAGGGGTTCTTTCTAATTAATACTGGCCAGAAAATGAAGGCCAAAACACAATCAAGCTCGGTTAAAAGCCTTCGCCGCTGAATATACAAATAAATTGCATTCAGAAACGCACAAATATCTAACCTGATATTGAATTTTCTAAAGTAAACCAGAGCCTTGACCCGACTCAAATTACAACAATGCTGGAATTTTGATCCCGTTAAGCCTTGCAGCTAGATATGCCGAGACTTCTGTTTTGGGAACTGAATTTTGATGCTGTAATATTTTGAGAGGTTATGTTTAAAGCTGGATAAATTGTGATTCGGCACCAGCATTCCAGAGGCACAAATTAATCTAACACCATTTGAAGAGATAATCGAGATAATGTTTCGTAACCTGGACAATCAAACTAAGTCCTTTATAGTTTCGACGCACCTTAATCTGGCAGCTATGAGCCTATACTCCTCTTTTTTAAGCTGAAGATCGATTTACACTAGGACTGTAACAAAAAGCAGCTTACAGAAGCGTAGGATAGGATTTGCGAGTTTCAGTCCCTTGATCTCCAGATCGTAAATCAACTTAACTGCGACGGTAAAATATCAAAACAATGAAAAGAAAAATTCAGGAAGGTGAAAATGGCGCTTCAACAATGTAGCAGAGGGTGTAGACTAAGGTGGGATGTCTCGCGTTCGTCAGCACACTGGACACTGGACATTATGGTGGCGCCCATCACAGCATATTCCTCGGCGGGATTTATCTAATCAAGCGCAGAGGCTAGAATAAAAGCAAAAAACATTGTGCAGGCGCCAGATCACCTGACTTGCGATCAGGTAGGGAGAAGGAATCTATTTTAGAAAATCATGGATCAGACAGAGTTTATTAAATCCAAAAAATTAAACTGGTGTGCGAAGCAAAATAATATGACGCCAATCCGGTTTAAAAGACACACTCGTCCCAATGCGAATAAGAAGGGCGATAGCGTTGAAGCAGAGATCAAATTCGAAGTTCTGGGTACTAGAACCATATTCTGCAATTGGTACAGGGCTGGTAAGGATTCACTTCACATCGAGAAATGGGTCGCCGAGGAACCCGCCGGAAATGGTTGGACCACGCTTAGGCAAGTTAAGGTGATTAGGCTGCCGCGTCCCACAGTAATAAGATGACACCTGCCGACCGAGAATCCAAGACGGCCAACCACATTATAACACATCATTTGTCTGACGTTTGCGAACGTGGACTGCTGCTATTATGGAACTCCACCCATTGGACGACATAAGAGGAGTAACCTTCAAATGGCTACTTGCGATAATTAGGAGAATCGAAGCAAGACCGCGGGGGGACAGTTCACTAAGAAAAAATAGAAAAGCGGACCTGAAACTCTCTCTCGATCTCTTGTAGAGTTGTACTCTATCGATCTGATAAAACAAGTGTAATTCGTTTTGAAGCAATGGTATACATTTAGTATACCCTTGGAGAGGAGATGCCGCGTCGACGAGAGTTGGACACGCCTTAAAAATAGTGCCACACTATTGTCCATCTTAGGCAGAAGTCGTACAGATCGGAACGACTGGTTCAATGATGGATGATGGCACCCCCGCGGAGATGGTTAAATATAAAGGGCCTACACTACATAAAGCGATTTATGAATTAATTATGCAAATATGGAAGGAGGGAGCGATGCCAGAAGACTGGAAACAAGGCATCCTCTACCCGGTATATAAAAAAGGAGACATCACGGCGTGCACTAATAATCGCGTTATAACGTTGTTGAATATCGGTATAAGCTATTCTTCGCTATCCTATAAACCAGGATGGCCACATACAGACAGGGAGGCGACGGAAAAATATCTAGGCTTTCAAAACACAAACCAACACCTCTTCATAGACTTTAAGGCCTCCTATGATAGCCTAGTCAGAGCAGAACTATACAAAGCCATGAGAGAAAGTTGGGAAAAGAAGAACTCATTCCAAAAGAATTGATTCAGAATGCATTCCGAAGGAACCAGTTGATTCCTTTTCTGAATCTAGAGAATGCAGAAGGGAATAGAATGTATTCCCAGTTCATTGATAAGCGTAAAAAAATTTCCAATCAATTCTAAAGAGTCAATTCCGAACCGATTCTAGGGAATGCAGAGAGGAATGAATTGGTTCCGTCCTATGACATCCCAAAGCAAAAAGAATCGGTTCTCTACATGTATTTGAATCTAAAGTGGAATCACTTCCAATGTACTGGAATCAATTCTGAATCCATTCTGATTATGCATTATGTTCCCATCTGGGTTATAACCTTATACGATTATGTAGGTTCACCAAGGCCAATATGACAAGCCAAGTAAAGATATCGGAAACACTGCTCAAACCAATCAGCTCGAAACCCGTGGACTCCGACAAGGGGACGGTCTGGCCTGCCGCCTTATTAACCTCGTTTTGGAGAAAATGATCCGATCGAGGATCGAGGCGCACGAAAGCTAGGACTGCACATCAATGAAAGCAAAACAATGTACATGGTAGCCTCGTCTGCGGTGCGAATTCGTAGTAAAATCATTTATATACCTTGGGTCAATACCCAGCTAGTACAGATTTAAATTTGTAACGAAAATATGTTGCAATTGAGTTGTATCCAGTTTTTTTAAGCAAATTTAGTCACTTATAGGTTATATTATTGTTTCGAATTAGTATTTCGCAACAAATCATCCGGTTCAGTTACACTACAGTTTTAATTTTGTTACGGAAAAATGCCCCCTAAAAGTTGCAAAAATAGTTGTCATATTTAAATTATATTAACGTTATTAAAACATTTCGTTTTGTAGCACATCATCTAGCACATTCATGTATTGTAACTTTCACTAATAGAGTAACAAGTTAGCAACCTTAGTGTAACTAAGTTGCGATATGTTTTTATCAAGTTACTATTATAATTATTTGTTCAAAACGCTGCAGTGAGGTTATTATTCATTTGCAAGAACTTTGGAAAATATTTGTCTAAAAGCGCTTGCCATATTTTTCGTCGTTCTATGTCTTTCCTACACCATGCAGTTTAAATGCGATTTTCTGTAGTATTTTTTTTCCTTATAACACTTTTCAGTATTTAGCTATAGTTTTTAGATCTCTATGCTAATATTAAAAATTCAAAAATTCTCTAATTTCCAAATTATTTTCCAAATTTTCATATTTTGGGTGGCGCGTGAATTTCCAGGGGTAAGTCAACCACATTCATCGACAAAATGGTGTACAAACCATGAATTTTTCAATTTCATAGTACATAGTGAGTAATGTCTTGTCTTTTCATTTCATTCCAATATGTCTCTGACTTTGAAACACACTTAAACTGTCACTTTCTTTTTATTACAAATACATATTACAATTGTTCGATTAAAAGAACAATAACGTTTCCGGATGTTCCATTCATATTTCATCTTCTCGCGTAGAACTCAAGTTTGTGGTAACAACCCATTTAAAACATAGCTACAACACATTTGTCGCCTCACTGCGATCAAAGTTGTTACAAAATAAACGTTAAAAATCTGCTTTTTCAGTCGCAATGGAGCTACAGTTGCATTACATTTCTTGTCTTGCGACTCTTTTACTGGTTACATTGCTACTAATTTGTGCTAGCTGGGTAGTAGCAGCCGAAAACTACATGGAACCATAAATACGTTAACCTCTGCTAAAACCCAACACAGCCTACTATAGCTGTCAACGTTCTTCAAATCAAAGCATCTGACTATTACTTTCAAACTGCTGCTGTATAAGCTGATGGTCTTACAGGTACTCATATAAATGCTTCGGAGACTTAGCCGTGTTCGAGAGCAACGTTTTTCAAATAATTATTGGACCCCTTAAGTGCGGAAGGGCGATTCCGGAGACTCTACAATGAGGAGATCTACGAGCACTATCACATCACTATCACTCAGGTAGGACAGGGCGTTTAGCTCGTATGAGCGAAGAGGAATGTGCTTGGAAAGTTCTCTGCGGTAAGATCTATGCAGAGTGACAGGGGCGGAGACCCAACATTCGCTAAAGAAGAAGAAGAAAGGACATAAAAATAATGAAAATTGGCGTGGCTTTGTGACAATATATAAATTTCTAACCTGTAAATAGCCAAAACACAGAATGCTCGTGCAAACATTATACAGTACCGACATCTAGGCGTCACATTTGGATGACCCTTTACTTTCCTGCAAGATGGACAACTTGCTAAACGTCAAAATCCATTCAGAACTTCTTTAACACTAAAGAATTGAATGTCTTCTCTTGGCCTGGAAGTTCGTCTGATCACCTGTAAATTGCTGGGTCCTTATTAAAGTCAAAGTTCTGTATCTAGTGTACCAAATGCCACTATCCAGATCTTTAAACAGAATATACGACAAGTTGATTCAAAAGAAGCCAGCATGGCCGCGCGTTTGCTCAAGTTATGTGAGCTAAAGGAGAGAGTACTAGTTTATAAATCCTGTGTTACAAAAATAAAATTACATTATCGGTGAAATAACGGCTTTTGTTAAAAATATACATATCCCTTATAAGAATAAAATTTCTAAAATTTACGTGCGCGTCTACTCTATGACTTCTTTGCGATTCTTTGATAAACAACGCAAACAGCTTTGATTACTTCCTCGTTAGTCATGAGTCATTACTATTTAATTTCCGAAGTGATTAATTAAATCAAACACAATTTGTGACTTTATCTATAAAAATGTTAAGCAATATTTACCCAAGAAATAAAATGCTAACCCGCCACTGCAAAATTTATTATGTTCATGGTTGGCTGATTAAAAATTTACAGTCTAGAATTGGTAATTAATGTGTTGCTGTCATGGTAGGAGTTGTGAAACGGAAAATATCCAAAAGGGAGCTGAACAGTACCATCAATGAAATTCACTCAAAATCACAGTGTCAGAAGCGAAGACGGTAGGTAAGAAGTAGCTGGCAAGAGCTAAAGGCCATGGAGGGTTTTGGCCGGAAAGGAAATCGTTTCGGATTGCCCGCATACATAAAACCCGAAAAAAACCTTAAAGCTAATTACCCAAGATTTCCTTTCTTTGTGGGAAGCATCTGTTGTTTTATAATGAGAAAATTAATCTTCTGGCTTTTTTCATTCAACTTGAAACACACACAAAAGAACACAAGAAGATTGAACGAAGGATTTTGAAATTTTACCAAAATCAATCCAATATGGAACTGAGAAATTAAAATTCAAGTCGTGCTTCCAGACGTAGTTTGATTAGTAAAGTCGTCATGGTTGTTCTATCCTGCTTCCATTGGTTTGTCATCCGTACATTAAAAAGACGTCGTCGGTTGGTCATCCATACCTTATCACGTAAGCCGTCGAAGTAACACCCACCGGTGAGTGGTCGACTTGCACACATTAATACTGATCGCCAGGTATGCTTGATTATAGCGAAAGTAAATAAACCGAGTTGTTTTGACTATCATAGATGACAGATGCGTACGGAATAACTAACAAAGGTGTAGGTATGTAGATAAGGATGATTTAGGCGCATAGAAAATCGTGGTGGATCTTAGTTGTGAATTGCGGTCTGCATTTCTGCACTAGATCAAAAATAAGATTATCTTTTTGTTTCGTCCATTATGATGTTTAAAATTGTTAAATAATTACATTGGAGATGGTTCGTACATACCCGTTCTTTCTTTTATAATATAATTTTTAAAATAACAGCCCTTACGATGAAGTTTGGAATCACGTCAATCAAAAAATAGTGAAAAAATTCCTATTCTTACTTATAATTTTTTTGGGTGATCATAGCGACCCAGCGATGGGGGAAGAAGAAGATAAATGCCGTGCACAAATTTTTGTTCTATGTGACTACTTTATGTGTTATATGGTTAATGGGAGCACCCTAACTGACACCTGTGCCAAATTTTAAGCCTATATTTTCAGTAGTTAAAGAGATATGCTTGTTTACTTCCTTTTTTAAATGAGTTTTTAAAATGAGTGAAAAAGTTCAAAAGTTGAAAAAAGGAATTTTGGTTTCCGAAAAGTTCCAACCGTTGCAAAAGGCTTTTAGTGCCAATGCACTGAACAGAGCGAGGGTTTTGGATTGGTATAAGTCGATCAAAAAACGCAGGAAATGCGTTACAGCAAGACCCTCGTAAGTACAGGCCTGGAAGCAGACTTTTTGGTTGTGTCTGTGCGAGGCCAAAATCGTCTGACAGTTGTGGAATTAACATGGCCGAAGCCGTACGAAGCAATTTTTTAACTTTGGTTTTGGAATAAAAAGTGGTGAAATATTGTATTTTATCACTTTTTAGTGCACACGGATTATCAGTGATAAGTTATTTAGTGATCTGAGTCCATAAATTAAAAAAAAGTGGTTAAGTGTATTTTAAGAGTGTTAATTGATTAGGTGACCATTTTTGTTTACAATCGCGGTGTTTTTTTCGTATTAATTTAGGGAAAAAGTGTTGAATTTGTGTAGTAATGGAATTAAAAGTGAATTTAAAGTAGTTAAAAATTATTATAGAAGAGTTATTAAAAACATAAGTGCAAGTACTACCACACAACATGAATAACAATAACTTTTTCACTTTTCCTTCACATTTTTCTGCACTTATGTTTTTAATAACTATTCTATAATAATATTTAATCACTTAAAAAGCACTTTTTATTATATTACTAACTAACTAACTAATTGCTCCTTTAATCCCTCATGGGACATAGGGCGGAAACAGTTGCCCTCCAGCGGACTCTGTTTTGCGTGACAGCTCTCAGCTCTGACCAGGATCTCCCGGTTGTTGCGGCCTCTGATAATAGGGTTCTCCTCCACGTTGTTCTAGGTCTTCCGACTCGACGGGATCCTTGCGGATTCCAGTCAAGGGCCTGTTTGGCTAGATTATCGTCTTCGCGTCGCAAGGTGTGGCCAATCCAATTCCATTTCCTTCGCCTGATTTGGTCGTCTATCCTTTCTTGGCCGGCACGGCGCCATAGTTCTTCATTTGAAATTCTATCTTGCCAGCGGATTTTTAGGATACGACGTAGGCATCTGTTGATGAAAACTTGTAGGCGCCCTGTGATGAATTGGGTGACTTTCCATGTTTCGCAACCGTACAAAAGAACTGCCTTAACGTTGGAGTTGAACAGCCGCAATTTGGTGTTAATTGAGATCTCTGTTGATCTCCATATGTGAAACAGGCATGCATATGTGCCTCTTGCTTTATTTATTCTGGAACTGACATCTTCTTCTGTACCGCCGTTTTCGGTAATAATACTACCGAGGTAACAGAATTTGTCTACCAGTTCCACGTCACGGTTATTTAGCGCTGTCCGTTCAAGGGTGTTTGCATTTATCCGCATTTCTTTTGTTTTAGTCGGATTTAACCTTAAGCCCGCCGAGCTACTTTCTATTGCCAATTTGTTTAACATGTTTTTGAGGTCCTGGTGTCTGTGGGCCAGCAAACAGATATCATCCGCGTAGTCGAGATCCTTAAGGCGGTCTAGCAATCCCCATTGTATGCCACCTGTTCTTCTATCTAGAGCGCTGACAAGAATGTCGTTTATTACTATAAGAAATAGTAATGGTGAAAGTAGACATCCTTGTCGTACTCCTGAGCTCACCTCAAAGCTGTCGGATAATTTTCCATTATGGAGAACTCTGCATTTGGAATTGTTGTATAGAGCTTTTATCAATTCTATTATTTTGTCCGGCAGTCCACGTTTCCGTAGAGCTCGCCATATAAAGCTCCTATTGACCGAGTCGAACGCTTTCTCATAGTCTACGAAAGCAAGGTAAAGGGGGGATCGGAATTCAGTAGACTGCTCCACTATGATTCTCAAGGTGTTAATATGGTCTATGCAGGAGCGGCCCTTTCTGAATCCAGCCTGCTGTTTTCTAAGCGTTCGATCTACTGCCTCTCTTATCCTAGATAGTAATATATGGGACAATATTTTTCCCACCGTAGATAATAAACAGATGCCTCTCCAGTTGTCACATATTGTTAGGTCCGCCTTTTTTGGTATTTTGACTATGATACCTTCCGTCCAATCCTCCGGAAAGGTACAGGTGTTCCATGCTATTTCCAGGATTGGCTGTAGCGCATCTGCTATGAGGCTTGAGTCGGCTTTCACCAATGCTGGCGGGATGCCATCTTTTCCAGCTGCTTTAACATTGGCCATTGCATGAATTGCGGTTACTATTTCTGTCTTGGATGGTGCACGAGTGGTGATTCTTATTGGCTGTGCATTGTTGTTATTTTCTTCAGGTTCCTGCGAAAAGGAACCATTCAGGGCGGCGAAGAAGTAGTCTCTCCATCTTTGGAGTTGCTCCTCGTCGCTGCACAGCAGCCTTCCATCCGCACTTTTTACGACATACTTTTTAGTAGAGTGCTTTCCCGAGAGCTGCTTAGTAATTTGGTACAGCACCTTACTGTTGCCTGTGTTTGCCGCATTTTCCGCTTTCTCTGCGAGCTCATTTATCTGCCGCCTTTTATTACGCCGGACACTTCTCTTTACCTCCCGGTGTAATTGGGAGTATTCCCGTTCAAGTTGTTGGCGTCTTTCCGGGTCGCTTGTAGAGTTCACGTTATTTTTGAGGGCCTTTCTGCGTTCTATTTTTTGCCAGGTTGTGTCCGAGATCCAGTGTTGCTGGTTTCTTTGGACATAACCGATGCTTGTTTCCGCTGCTGTTATTATAGCGCCCTTTGTTGTGCTCCACAGCTCTTCAATATTCGTGTCGTCAGAAACGGTTTGCTGGTTTAAGATTTGTTGCAGATTTCCAGCAAATTCTTTCCTTTTAGTGCTCTCTCGCAGAAGGTCTACGTTAAACTGTCTACGGTTTATGGCATCGCATTGAACGTTTCTGATTGCGGCGATTTTTAGGCGGATAGTTGCTACTACCAAATGGTGGTCACTTCCAGTGTCTGCTCCCCTAAAGCTCCTGACATCCTCCAGAATAGTTCTCCATCTGCGGCTGACGACCACGTGATCTATCTGATTTTTCGTTCTACCATCGGGCGATACCCAGGTCTCCTTGTGTATCTTCTTGTGACAAAAGTAGGTTCCACTTACCATGAGTTGATGGAAACTACAGAAGTCAACGAAAAGCTCACCATTGTTATTGGTAACTTGGCTTAGGTCTTTAATTCCAATAGTGTGCTCAAGGCCGGTGTTGTTGGGGCCGATCTGTGCGTTTAAATCACCCATAAAAACAATGATGTCTCCCCTTGGAATAGAGCGAAAAACCTCATTCAGTCGCATGTAGAACTCGTCTTTGATGTCATCTTCTGCGTCTTCACTCGGAGCGTAGCATTGGACTATCGTAGTACTTCTTAGCCTGGTACGTAGGCGCACGGTAATAATCCTCTCAGAAACTGGTGACCAGCTAATGAGGCTGGACCTGGCTTCCTTGGTGAGTATTATGCCAACGCCATTCCTACGATTTTCAGTTTCGTTTCTCCCAGAATATAAGAAGGACTCACCGTTTGGGCAGATATGTTCCCCCGCATCGGTCCATCTGGTCTCGCTGAGTCCCATGACCTTGATTTTATAGCGGTTCATCTCGTTGAGGACTTCATCCAGCCGTCCATCAGCAAGCAGCGTTCTCACATTCCATGATCCCATTCGTGTCCTGGTTCGAAAAGCAAAGGTCGTCGTCGTGTTGTCCATCCGGTTCCGAGGCATTGTTTGCCGATTCGTAGCAATTATGTGCAATTATTATATTACTACACAAATTCAACATTTTTTCCCTAAATTAACATGAAAAAACCACCGCGAATGTAAACAAAAATGGGCACCTAATTAATTAACACTCTTAAAATACACTTAACCACTCACTTAATTTTAATTTTTTTTATTAAATCACTAAAGCACTAATCACTGATAATCCATGTGCACCAAAAAGTGATAATATACAATATTTTACCACTTTTTAGTGCAAAAACAAACTTAAAAAATTGCTTCGTATGGCTTCGGCCATGTTAATTCCACAAATGTCAGAATATGTTTGGCCTGCACAGTAGGAATTCTAGGTAGCACTTACCGACGTAGCACTGATATAAGTAGTCTTCTGGTAAGGGGTACTCCTATTTTCGTAGCTGTTACAAGAGCCCTTATATAACGCATTACAAGAGAAGGCAGACGGTAAGGGGTAATCCAGAATTAGACCCAAAGAAGTTAGAAATTTGCCCGATGACTCAAATACCATTCCAAAAATACGAAAACAAATGAGTCATCGGGTAAATTTCTAACTTCGTTGGGTCGAATTGTGGATTACCCCTTACCATCTGCCTTCTCTTGTAATGCCTTATATTAGGGCTCATCGATGTAGTAAAAAGTAAGGCCTTACCTCCTATGACATCGTGTGTAAAAGTAAGTACTTCTGTAAGGGGTATGGTAAGGCCCACCCCTTACTAGTGAGGGCTCATTTCAGTACTTCTGTAAGATTACAAGTCCTACTGGGCTGTTTTCAGCTATGTTAGTATTAGTTGGCCTGCCCAGTAGGAATTCTAGGTAGCACTTACCGATGGAGCACTGATATAAGTAGTCATCTGGTAAGGGGTACTCCTATTTTCTTAGGTGTTAGAAGAGCCCTTATAAAACGCATTACAAGAGAAGGCAGATGGTAAGGGGTAATCCAGAATTAGACCCAAAGAAGTTAGAAATTTGCCCGATTACTCAAATACCATTCCTAAAATACGAAAACAAATGAGTCATCGGGTAAATTTCTAACTTCGTTGGGTCGAATTCTGGATTACCCCTTACCATCTGCCTTCTCTTGTAATGCCTTATATAAGGGCTCATCGATGTAGTAAAAAGTAAGGCCTTACCTCCTATGACATCGTGTGTAAAAATAAGTACTTCTGTAAGGGGTATGGTAAGGCCTTCCCCTTACTAGTGAGGGCTCATTTCAGTACTTCTGTAAGCTTACAAGTCCTACTGGGTGGCTGCTTCCAGGCCTGTACTTACGAGGGTCTTGGTTACAGTCGATGAACGTCTTGGACGCCCCTCCATGCCTCGATGAACACTTCATTTGTTATATTCTGGCAGAAACGAAACCGAAAGCCGGAGGAGTGTCGTTGGCGTAATTCTCATCAAGGAAGCCAGGTCCCAGTTTCTGAGAGGGTTGCGTACCAGACTAATAAGTACTCCTGCAGTCAGTGGCGTAACTATACCATCTGAGGCCCGTGGCAAATTCATTGGATGGGGCCCTCCCAGTACAAATCTTCACGTTGTAATTTAATTTTAATAAATCACTTAAGTAGTTACTCAAGAGTATTAAGGGGTCTATCCACTATCAGTTTTGCGTGACATGCAAGAATGTCATGCAAGAAGGTTATTTTCCCATCTATTATCATGCATGCAGTCAATCCTCACTTTTAAGGAAAAAGTGGTAATGAAAAGTTGCTCTAGTATGAGTGCTACAAAAATGAGTGATACATAGTACATATGTATGATTTGACCTAATCACTCCGAAATTCACAGTCAGAATGACGAAATGATTGACAGCAACAGCATCCACTGTCCTTCATGCTGTCATTCATTTAGCTTCGCCCACAGGATTTCAAAACTGTAAACAGCATTCAAGTAACTCATTTTGTACGGTTTTCGAAGTGTTTTTTTGCGATTTGATTATTCTTCAAGTTGTTGTCGAATGTGATATCTATTGATCAGGTATATATAACCATATCAAGACATATTCCTCGATTGCTACTTTATTCACGGTCATCGTGTCCACGAAGAGCCAAATTGTGACCACTGTAAAATTTTAAGATATCTAAAATTCGACTTAATACTTGACGATTTTTTTAACATTTTCATTATATATTTTGAATCCGTTTATTCTGTAAGATCATAATTCCAAGTCTATTAATACCCGTCTAAGAAAGCAGCAGGATGTTCAAATTGTTCGTTGTGTCGGGCACAACCTAGATAATACAAAATACTGATAACATGGGTTTTCAGGTCCGGTGAGGTATAAGCTAAGTTGTAGTTTAAATAAAATCCAATCAAAAATAACAGAAAGCACAGAGCACAATGAACGCTAACGAGGTCAAGACTGCAAATGTCAAATGACTGTATAGTCCAGTCAAATAAGGAAAAAAAAGGGGTCAACCTCGGAATGAGAGGTAATAAGCTGAAAATTTGTATGAACCTTTGTTTTGGCATTCTAAATTATGTGTCAAAAGTCTCATAAAATCTCGTGTCCGCATCTTGAGATATTTGAGGTCAAAGGTCACCAAAATCAGTTTTTCGGAAATATCTCGTAAATTATCGGCTTTACGTAAATTTTGGTTAAGTAAAGTTTGTTCATTAGATAAATCTGCATAAAAGTGTCCTATACCGAATTTACGTAGAACCAATAGTTTTCGAGATAAAAAGGGCTGAGAAGTCTTGGTATCGCTGCTGCACCACCTCTGAGGTAGAATGCAAGGGACGTTTTTTACATGGTGTTCTCGTAGGCCTAATCCATGGGTTACAAGTTATGATAAAATTTCTTGATTATCTCTCTATCTCTTCTATTTCCACTTCTTGCATATTGTCATCTTCATCAGCACTCATCTCAGAGGAAAATAACGAAATGTGGTCGGCGTTATAATCATTCAACTCAGGTTCAATGGTTGTATTCTAGGACATCGAATTGAGACACGACTGGCCTCGACAAGAACCATACGCTACGAAACATGGCAATCCTACTTTTCTGCATTCACTTGATGCATGTACCTTTGAACCTCCGAAACTTGAGTAGCCGGTCAGTTGGCTTTATGGACTTTTGAGAAATTATTTGTGACTCCAAAATAAAGAGAATCCCGGTCGAAAATCTCCAGTTGGCAGTTATCAGAGGTACATGTATCAAGTGAATGCAAAAAAGTAAGATTGCCTTGTTCCGTAGCGTATGGCTCTTGTCGGGGCCCGTCGTGTTTCAATAGTATGTCCGAGGATACAACCGTTGAATATAAGTTCAACGATGATGACGCCGACCACATTTCATTATTTTCTTCTGAGATAATTGTAGATGAAGATGACAATATGGAAGAAGTGAAAATAGAAGAGATAGAGAGATAATCAAAAAATTTTATTATAACTTGTAACCCATGGATTAGGCCTACGAGAACACCATGTAAAAAACGTCCCTTGCACTCTACCTCAGAGGTGGTGCGGAAACGATTACAGCACGATGCCAAGACTTCTCAGCCCTTTATCTCGAAAACTATTGGTTCTACGTAAATTCGGTATAGGACACTTTTATGCAGATTTATCTAATGAACAAACTTTACTTAACCAAAATTTACGTAAAGCCGATAATTTACGAGATATTTCCGAAAAGCTGATATTGGTGACCTTTGACCTCTAATGTCTCAAGACGCGGACACGAGATTTTATGAGACTTTTGACACATAATTTAGAATGCCAAAACAAAGGTTCATACAAATTTTCAGCTTATTACCTCTCATTCCGAGGTGAAACCCTAATTTGACTGGACTAGTAATGATTCAATTCAAACAAAGCAACTCTTGCTTACTCTTCTCTCTCTCTAACTTGTATTTACTGACGTCGGACACCAGGATCTTACAGAATAAACGGATTCAAAATCATATCTTGTTATTATTATTTACTACCCTGAAAATATGATCCGATAAGATATGATATGATGCGCTTAAAAGTATAATCAAGACAAATTCCTAGTATATACGTAATTCAAACCCCATTATTTCATATTTTACTCGATATTTGTTAATATCGTCGAATAAAAAATTCGTTCCTGAGGAGATAATCAAGGCAATTTTTTTCTTTGTTTGACTGTGATTGGGGACATCACATATATTTATTTTTAATACACATGAAATGAAAAAAAAAACTTAGATTGGTTCCTTTTGCGCCGGGGCTGGGGCAATTTTGCGCATTCTCCTTTAGACCAAAAGCTCGCACAAAATGTGATCTCGCTGAAAATTGGGACTTAGGTACTTTTTTGGATATAGAAAGCGATAAAAAATGTTTGCTGCTCTAAAGAGTGTGCTAAGTTCACAATATCGAAAAGAAATTCGAAGATTTGGTTTTTGCGTTATATATCGAAAAATTAAAAAATTTCGAAAAATTAATAGCGCCACGTGAAAGAGCGGAAAATTCTACTAAAATTTATGTTATAACTTTTTTTAAAGAAAATTGTTTTATTATTATAAAAAATTATTAAAAATAAGAAGCAAATTCGAAAAATATTAAATATTCCAGCGAGGTGTTATTCAGGAAAAACTAAAATATTTTTGCCTAAAATGTGCGCAAAAATAAAAATAAAAAAATCATTTTAAAGAGGAGACTCTAAGCTTTCTAAGGAAGCCATTACCTTTTAAATTTTTGTTTTCTTTTTCTCGTAGAAAATTTGACCGGAAGTTATAATTTGTAAAATTCTCACTGATGCTTATAAAATTGAAGATATATATTAATAGAGGCGTACGAAAAAAAAATCCTTGTACATTTATCATCATTAGACATTTACTTTTGATGTAAAAATAATTGAAATGATAAACATTGTCTGTGTTTAATAAAATTTATGTTTTAAATATTCATTTTTTCTTACGGCATTCATTCGATGCCATTTTTAACTTCAAAAACAGCCGGGACAAAAAATAAGATGAAGGAGAAAGACGTGCCCTGGCCGCCGTCAGTCTTTCACTTCTCTCGTCTGACGCCGGTTGTTTTTGAAAATAAAAAACAAAAAATTAAAAACTAATGGGTTCCTTAGAAAGCTTAGAGTCTCCTCTTTAAAATGGTTTTTTTATTTTTATTTTTGCGCACATTTTAGGCAAAGATACTTGAGTTTTTCCCCGAACACCTCGCTAGAATATTTAAATTCAACTTTTTATTTTTTATTTTTAATTTTTTTTTATAATAATAAAACATTTTTTTTTTAATATTTGTTGTAATATAAATTTTAGTAAAATTTTCCGCTCTTTCACGTGGCGCTATTAGTTGTTCGAAATTTTTTTTATTTTTCGATATATAGCTCAAAAACCAAATTTTCGAATTTGTTTTCGATATTGTGAACTTAGCATACACTTTATAGCAGCAAAGATTTTTTTTATCGTTTTTTACACTCAAAAAAGTACCTATAACCCATTTTTCAACGAGATCACATATTGTGAGAGGTCAAAGTCTCTGACAACTGGGCTAAGTAGCTATATAGGTTTTTGCAATATTGTTGCAAAATACGCGAGAGGTCACAGTTCATACCATAATAAAAGCGGTTACAAAAACACTTTTTGCAACCACTACTCCAAGCACAAAAACATATTATGTAGTAACGAAGCGAGCGAGATACTATCATTTCCCATTATGCGGTCACACCAGAGCCGTCCTAAGAGATTCGGCGACCGTCGGCTACTAAAAATAATGCGCCCCTCTCGGTAAGAAAATTCACGGGATATCTTAGGGGAGCGGGGTGGCCAGGAAAGTTATACAATTTCGGAATCACAAAAAAATGGCCCCCGGAGATATCGCGTTTTTCCGTGTTTTCCTTGTATCTAAATGTCGTTTCTATAGGTCGTACAACCGTACGTGGGTCCAAAATGTTGAAAATGAAATTCTCTACAACTTTAGTTCTTACAAAAATGTTGACCCGATTAACCCTTTTAAAGTTATTGAAGGTCAAAGTTGTCAAAAATCACTTTTGGCCAAAAAAACGCTCAAAAACTGTTTTTTTTTCGAAAAATGTTTTTTATCGGTCAATACGATGCCTACAAAAAAGCCCTCTTGTCATTTTTTCAAAAACTCAACCCTTTCGAAGTTATTCAAGGCCAAAGTTTCCAAAAAATTACTATTCGGCCAAAAAATCACTCAACAATTGATTTTTGCAAAATTTGTTTTTCATCTACTTATACAAAACATTATTGCCTACAAAATACCCTTCTTGTCATTTTTTCGTAAACCGTAACGTAAATACTAAAAACACTAGTAAATTCTAAAAAGACTACTAAATACATTTTAAAATAAAAGGGCGCTTACAAAAATTCAGCCGATTGCAGCAGTCGGAGCAGTCAAATGCAGACGAATCCAAATGCTTGCTCTGATTGCTTACAAATTTTAACAGTTGACTGCTCCGATTGCTGCAATCGGTTGAATTTTTAAAAGTGCCCAAATAATTTGATTTGACGTCAGTTAAGCAACACTTTGTAAGAATGTTTCCTTTACTATGTACTTTAAAAATAATTTTTGAAATATTACAAATTAAAACAACTTAAGCCCTGCGCCCAATGATACCGTCCACGGCTTCATCCAACGCCACCATCAGAAATGTACAAATACATTCAATGTAATCTTGCGCGACTTCGCTCAATGAGAACGTCAACGTCGTCATGATGAAAAATAGAATCTTTTATAATTTTGAATTTGCCGTAAATGGACTAGGTCCAATATTTCCCATTAGCTTTCCAATGAGAGAATTTGACAGCTGGAAAACTAAAGTTTTTTCACTGATTTTTTTGTCAACAGTGGCAAAATGACAAAAAATAACAAGGGCGCGGATATTTAAATATAATAAATATAATGGACGAGAAATTAATAGAATGCGTTTCACGTTTTTGTATAGTAAAAAGTGCAAACTGTGCAAAATTTTATGAAATGTCAAATGTCGTGATGATTTCATTGAGCGAGCAAATCGTCAGGACGTTATTGGAAAATTTTTATGGTGCCGTAGACGGTGTCATTGGGCGCCAGGCTTTAAAAATACATAAAGCAAAAAACACGCAGAATATAATAGCTGTGTTCCTTTTCTACTTTTTAGCACTTGCGAGCAGAGCAGAAAAGGAACGCAAAATTTGTTGATTTGAGTAAAACCTAACCTAACATTTTAGATGTTATTTCATTTGTATACAAATAAAAGGTCAGAATAATAATTTACAACATAATTTAAAATAATGCGATTTTATTATTTATATTTTTATTTATTTTATTTATAAATTTATTATTTTTATTTATAGACGTTTTTATATGAAAAAAGCTCAAAACAATCAATAGCCATCTATGGGGTGATAGGGTAAATAAAATAATTCACAATAGACTCCAAATGGGAGCTTTCCTCTAGCGGATTATAACTGAGTAACCAAAAGTGTTATCTACTCGTATGTTAGACCAAGTGTAGCTGAGAGTGCTCAGGATTAAAAAATAGTAGAAATTAGCAGAAAAGGAACCCAGCTAATATCTCACTTCACATGTTAAATGGAAATGAAAGTATAGTGCAATGTGTCATACCGTCATTTCCTTTACTATAGTAATGAAAGTTACCATCATAATAAAGGTATAGTGTGTCAAGAGTATTATATGTATTTATGCGGAATTCGTTATTGGCATCAAATTTAACTTCTTTCGACGTAATTTCGCCTTAATTTTTTTTCCTTTGCGTATTCCTTTGTACTCATCACATCCGGACAAATTTATACCTTCAGATTTGTAAAGGTTAAATTATTTTGTATTTCGTTTAGGCTGTACAGATTTTTCTAAAGAAGCGGATAATTCAATAATGCTTTCAGTTACAGTCAGGCCGGTCACATAGCCTTTCGCGGCCTGGGGCTAATATATGATTGGGGCCCTTTAAGGAGATTGAAATATCAAAAAATCTTTTACTAAAAAAATACTTAATACTTTTTAAAATCCGTGGTAAGAATAAGTTCATTTGGAACGGTCGCTTCTTGATTTCCGAATAGGCCTTAAGTTACTTAGTGCAGCTAGGTCCACTTTTTGGCTTGCAATCCATTTTTGGGGCCCGGGCAATTCGCCCCATTGTGTCGAGCCTGGTTGTAGTAGCAACTTTTTGAAGTGATATATTAGTTTTATCTATGATTTCTAATATTTCGCTCCAAAATGCTACTATAATAGTAGTTTCCAGTGATTTGAACTCATTTTACAACCCCTCATTTCATTTTAAAATAAAAGCGTATTTTTTAGTTTTTTTAAACTATATTTTTTATTTTCTACTTTTTGGTCTATTATATGTCTTCCGCCTTTTTGTAATGACAGCCATATTAGATTTAAAATTACGTCACACAGCTTACTGTACTATAATCGTCATACACTTTCATTTAATACCGAGGGCGTTGTAAAGAAAAAGATAAACCCCCATTTTGTGTTGGCCGAAATTTTGAATTTGGAATGACGCCACACAATTCATAGTATTCTAATTGTCACACCCTTTCATTTGATAGCCATACCGAGTGGGTTGTACAGAAAAAGATAATTTGTGTTGGCCGCCATTTTGAATTTACAATGTCACCACATAGCTTATAGTATTTTACTTGTCATACCCTTTCATTTGGTACCCATATCGAGTGGGTTGTAAAGAAAAACGGTAATCCGCCATTTTGTGTTGGCCGCCATTTTAAATGACGCCGCATAGCTAATTGTGTTGCACCTGTCATACCCTTTTATTTGATACCCATGTTGGAGAACCCAATTGCAAAATTCACCCGCCTTCTTGGTACCGCCATCTTGATTTTTTTACAAAATGGTCAGAATGCATTGTCACGTGAACTATACATATGTGCAAAATTTCAAGTTGATCCATTACATGAGAGTGGGTCAAAATCAAGTAGCAAGATTTGTTTACATGAAACATACAACATACAGGTCAAGCTAATATAAAGGGTATAAAAAATATGGTTTAAAAAAACTAAAAAAATACGCTTTTATTTTAAAATGAACTAAAAATTAAAAAATCATTTTGAATGTAAAGTTTTTATTGCTCCAGCCAGTATATGGAAACAACCTCCCTTTCGAAATGTAAAAAAGCGTGGGACTCTTAACCTATATTCTTATTTTATTAACAGCGGAACTTTTCGCTAGCGCCCCACGCTTTTTTACATTTTGAAAGGTAGGTTGTTTCCATATACTGGCTGGAGCAATAAAAACTTTACATTCAAAATTATTTTTTAATTTTTAGTTCATTTTAAAATAAAAGCGTATTTTTTAGTTTTTTTCAACTATGTTTTTTTATTTTCTACTTTTCAGTCTATTATATCTCTTCCGCCATTTTTTAGTGACCGCCATATTAGATTTAAAATGAAGTCACACAGCTTACTGTACTATATTCGTCGTACACTTTCATTTGATACCCATACCGGCGTTGTAAAGAAAAAGGTAAACTGCCATTTTGTGTTGGTCGCCATTTTGAATTCGGAATGTCGCCACCAGCTAATAGTATTCTAATTGTCACACCCTTTCATTTGATACCCGTATCGAGTTGTAAAGAAAACTGTAATGCGCCATTTTGTGTTGGCCGCCATTTTGAATTTGGAATAACTACACAGCTAATAGTATTCTATTGTCACACCCTTTCATTTGATACCCATACCGAGCGCGTTGTAAAGAAAAAGTAGTCCGCCATTTTGTTTTGGCCGTAATTTTGTTTTGGCCGCCATTTTGAATTTGGGATGCCGCCACACAGCTAATAGTATTCTACTTGTCATATCCTTTCATTTGATACCAATAACGAACGCGTTGTAAAAAAAAGGTAATCCGCCATTTTGTGTTCGCCACCATTTTGAATTTGGAATAATGCCACACAGCTTATAGTATTCTACTTGTCATAACCTTTCATTTGATACCTATGTCGGCGGTCGGGGAGTACAATTGCATATTTCGGCCGTCATCTTGGAACCGCCATCTTGATTTTTTTACAAAGTGGTCAGATTGCATTGTCACGCAAACTATACATATGTGCAAATATGAAGTTGATAGGTTATATGGAAGTAGGTCAATATCAAGTTGCAAGATTTGTTTACATAAAAGATACAAGATACATGATACAAGATACCGGTGAAGCTAATATATATAAAGCGTATAAAAAAAATACAAATTTCGCTTAAACTAGATTCTAGCCCACTGAAGAAAATAAGTATCCAAAGCGCTGTAACAGAAAAGTTTGAAGTACGACAAGGTCTTAAACAAGGGTATGGGCTGGCCTCAATGTTATTCAAGCTCAAAGGTGCGTAAATAGCAACACACGTATAATTACTTGGATGTGCAAGTGACGTGAAAATCGTGCGAAGGTCCTTTTTGGCTTATTTCGAGCTAAAAGAGGCGGCAAAGGACAGAGACCTAAACCTTAACGAAGAAATAACGCACAAGATGCAGCAGTCCAGAGCTGGAAGATTTATAATGGGAAGAAATAGAACTATCGACGAACACAACCTAGAAGTAGGCGATAAAACATTCTAACTTGGGTCTACAAAAAGACCCAAAGAAAAGGAAGAGACAACTAGACGAATACTACTGCCTGAAAGAGCCTTTAATACCCAAAAACAAATACTGCACCCAAGATTTGAGCACAGAAAAACGAAACTCTCACTCCACAAAACCATAATACGACCAGTACTGTGCTATGGTGCCGAGACTATTACCCAGGATATAGAGGAACGAGTCAACAGGTTTGAGAGAAAAGTTCTCAGGTGCATAATAGGCTCACCGAGAGAGGATGGAATATGTCGAGTTGTATGAAATTTTTGACGACCTAGAACTATCAAACTTTATAAAAATTAGCAGACAAAGACTACCCGGCCACGTGGAGGGAGGACAACCTTACCCCAAAACGGCTCATTCCCAGTAGAAAAAAATACAAGTGCTTTGCTGCGGAGCAAATATAAAGCAGTAAGAGCTTCTTTCTGGTTCCTACGGCAGCGGTATTAAAGCACAATCTCAGTAAAAGCTTCGTTCTGCTTCCTACAACAGCGGTATTAAAGCACAATCGCAGTAAAATCTTCCTTCTGTTTCCTACAACAGCGGTATTAAAGCACAATCGCAGTAAAATCTTCCTTCTGTTTCCTACAACAGCGGTATTAAAGCACAATATCAGCAGATCAGCATAAGAAAAGTTCTGAGCTCTGCGGACATGCAATGTTAAAACAACATGAAGCTTCTTACGCGCTTTAACTGCTTTAAGCTTTCCAAAAAGCGCTTTAAAAGGCTTTTTGAAGCGATTTTTTCCTACTGGGTGGTAGCAGAAATTTCGGGAAAAAACCAGTAGGCAGACCCAGGAGGAGATCGATACTTTGTTACGGCTGACGCAGAGGTGGAAACAAGCTTCAAGGGACCGTTAAACTTGGAGAAATGCCCTAGAGGAGGCTCCGGCTCGGTTTAGGCTGTAGCGCCATTGGATGGATGGAGTTTTTTTATTTGATCCTCTAAATCTTCATGCCTATTCTTAAGTTTTTCTGAAGCTATACATTTTTTGCTTTTGTAAACGATTACTGAAAAAATAAACAAAGGAATACGAAAATGATTTAAAATTTGCATTCGTTTTGTACCAATTACTAACGGTTCCGAATCGTGAACTCGCAGTCCACTATATTAAATATTTCACAGTCAAATAAATGGGAAACTGACCAGACGTCTTTTTGTTAAAGTTTTCAGAAAAAAGTAACTCTTCGTATTTTTCTGTTTTTGGAATAACGTCGAGCCAAAAATCGTCAAGTCGGGGGTTCTCTTCTAACGAAAACCTAATCCTTGTTAATGGTTTTATTTAGCTTCACCTCGTATGTATTTGTTTGCTTGTTTGTTTGTTTGGTTCAAATCTTGCCACAGCTTTTTCGACTACTTCTACTAAACCGATCCTTATGAAATTTTGCCCACACATTGAGTTCCCGTGACAATGCAATCTGACAGTTTTGTAAAAAAAATCAAGATGGCGGTTCCAAGATGGCGGACGCGCAGTAAATGAAGCGGGTGTCTGGAAAACAAGATACAATACAACCACGAACTGTAACAAATATACAAAAAAACTGACATAACCAAAATCTTCAATATGTCACGCTTCCACTGGATAGGATATGTAATGAGAACGCTTGAAGAAGCGCCCCGAAAATTCTGTTCCTCTCAGATGGAAGAAGATCACAAGGAAACCTAGGAAGAGATATAAAAACGACATAGAAGTGGACTTACGCACAATTGGAATTACCAACTGGAAGAAAAGGACACAAGACCGAGAACTTTGGAAAAATATTCTTGAGGATCCTAATACCCCGGCTTCAGCGGCCTCAGTTTAATCAAGTTCAATTCAATCGGCAAAGTGGCTTCATCGGCTAAAGCCGAGTTAAGTGCTTGAAATTGTTGTTGCTTTTTCGCCAGAAGTCAGAAATGCAAAAGCTCCCTGGAATGGCATTCCACTATTCCAGTTGATTACTCTCTTGTGAGCGAGCTTTTACTTTCAAGCTTGATTTCATGTTCTGTTGGGCGAAATCAGACTTTATTTTTCCTGACTTCGAAATGTGAAAATGTATGGGATATCAAGCAAAAATTGAAGCTCAGTAGACAATTTGCTCGAACTTGCGCAGTTCGGCTGGTGAAGCCGGGGTATAAGGCACTGCTCACAGGGGATAGTAAAATATCGGATACTCGCTAGTGATGAACAAAAATGGTCTTGTTCTTGCAGTCTTGTCTTGTTCTTGCACATTTAGCAAGACCAAGAACAAGAACAAGACTTAGTTATGCTCGCAAGAACAGGAACAAGACTAACTGTGCAAGAACAAGACCAAGACCAAGACTTTAGCAAGAATCTTGCAAAATTTTCACCGAAATACATTCTTTTAAAAACAAAAAATATAAAATTGATTAGGATGTTCAAGTAATTATGATATATGTAAATATATGTGTGTATTGTATATTTACTTTTCAGTATGATAATTGTAAAAGCAATTATTGACATTTGTACATAAGTACATAATGATTAATGACTTTGCATGCATTGGGCGTCAACGCTATTCACAATCAATATTTCTGCATTTCGAAGCAAAATTTGCCGAAATGATTTAGGTAGATGTTTCACACTGTCAAGTCTTTTTTTAATCAATTGGGCGCTCTGTTACTTTCCTTCAATTACTGGTGTCTAGGAAATGAGTCCTTCTTCTCTTAAATCTTTCAGGATTTAAAAAGAAAACCATACAAAAATGAAGATTCCTACATTTCTTTTTTTAATAACCAATTTATAAAAATACATACAATACATACTTGATGGGCGAAAATAGCCTTGGCCTTGCACTTTTGTCTTGTCTTGTCTTGGCTGTGCACATTTAGCAAGACCAAGGCAGAGGCCAAGGCTTAGCTATGTTTACAAGAACAAGAACAAGACCAAGACTTAGCTATGTTTGCAAGAACAAGAACAAGAACAAGACTTAGCTATGCTCGCAAGACCAAGAACAAGACTGACTGAGCAAGAAGAAGGCAAGAACAAAACTAAATTAGTCTTGTCTTGTTCTTGTGTTTGCTCATCACTAATACTCGCCGACTGGCATACAGAGCCTTGGACACTCTAGACTGTATTTGCTCGTCATCTTCACACGGCCGCGATTGAAATTGCAAGTTTCCTATCAACTATCAAGTTTCTTACAGTATTGCATGCCGTCGAACCTCATGACTATACCTTCTTGGCCGGTGCTCCCCAACCTATCTACAGGATTTTATTTACACTACGGATGTGCTTTTATCCAGTGCACTTTGCAAAATGTCTACGGACAGTAGTAGTGCTGAGGATTTCTTTACCTAGTATTATTATTACCAACGCAGAAAGAGAACAGTGAGAAGACTCTGATTACACCCTTAGGTGTAAATTGAACATAAATTGTAGATTGTTTGTTACTGCAAAAGAATTGCAGGAATCTGATACTGGAATCTGATGGTGATGATGATAAGGTGCGCAAATGTGAAATTTTACAGCTGGCAGCTGATTGCCAAATTGTGAATCAAGCCAATCGGTTAGACAGTGGCGAAAAATTGATTCAGTTGTTTATTTTCAGTTGAATTGTGATTCTGCTGTAAGCTCATCGCAATCGTTTCATAAAATGAAGTAAGTCTCGTCATCACACATTTCCAGTATTTCAACGGGGGCTGCGGAATTGATCTCGTATGAAAAATTTCTCACTAGCGTATTTCTGAATGTACTCCTCCTCAAATTGAATATCCATGATCATAATCGTTAATAGATATATTTACTTTATTTATAAATTTCCAATAGCTTTTTATAATTTCACAAAACGATTACAAACAAATTTATTGAAATTTGGACAAGACACTGACTGTCGGGTCAGCTAGTATGATTATAAAGTAACGTTTCGATAGTACCACAAATAAGGGCTATGCGTAAAATGTATTTCGCCGGAAGGTACTTTATAAATTTAGAGATCGTCAAGTTTTTGTGTAAAGTTAATTCGGAACCAATTTTTATTTTAAGCTTTTTCTAATGCCAGAGAAACTTCGTTAAAAATCCAGAAGCATGAATGGCAATCTAAAAAATTCTACTTAATGAGTGTGAAAATTGCTAATTTTGTTAATAAGTGATAAAATCCATTCTTGACCCCAATTAACACAATATAGATAAGCGGCCATGTACTTACCCATGCTTGCATATGCTTTGGCGGATGGTCAGGTGCAACAGCTCCTGTAGCTCTGGGAAGTAAGTGAATCCCTCCTCTGTCGGTCATAAGCGGAATTTTATTTGAGCCTTTCTCACCTGTCAACACAAGTTCGCGCTCAATCTGCAAAGAGCCAACAATGAAAAAAAAGAGTTTAAATATTCATTTCCGTTGGCACATTCCACTTTAAGTAAATTGCAATAGCGGTGAGAAACCTCCACCGATTCCCACTATTATGTGAATTTAAAAAAAAATTTATGTCGTCATTGTGTTCTTTGTTTCTCTTCTTACACCGTTTTAATTTCTGAAACTTAGTTCAGCGCACCTGCGTATTCACTCTATTTACTAAACAAGCACACATTATTGTCACTTACCGGGAATTTCGAGGAATGTGTTCTCAGCGTTATGTTAGATGGCGGGTGTCCAACTGCAGTTGCTTCTACAGATGCAGCGCCAGGAATCTGAGCGTCACCGTACAGGTTTGCACTTCCTCCTGGTGGTTGCGGGGGCATCCTGTATGGCGGACTTGATGGCTTTAGGATGGCCCTTGAGTGGCAATTGTTAACATTATTTACGTCATTTGATGTGGCTGTAAAAATTTAATTAGAAAATTATTTATAAGAAAAAATGTGCATTTTAAAGTAGTGCTCATCGTTAGAATTCAAGCTTAATGTTTTATGTTCGTGTGCAACAGGGTGATCAGTCAGACTGATTTATAATGCTTGCGGAAGATTTGAATAGTTTACTGAGAGAACTTAACGCTTTGAAACATAATCATTACGTTCTAGAATCACTTTAAGTATTAATAATAATATGTGATAAACGCCAGTAACAGTAAATTATAAAAAATCCGGCAGCTAACAAATTTGATCCACTAAAGTGAGTAAATATGTTTCCGCGGTCTAAAAAAGTGTGGACCGAAAGATGATCAAAAGGTTTCCGGAATTGGGAAACTCTATTTTTAATGCTTTGACATTTACAACGAACTTTTTAAATCTAACGTATCCTTCCTAAAATGTCGCGTTGGCAGGGGTTTTTTTTATTTTTATTTAATTAAAAAAGGAAGAAAGGCCTATCGGGCGCAACTGACCAAATTACAGAGAATAAAGGCCCAACTACGCATGGCATAAGCGCATATGCCAAGTGCATATGTCAAGTTCAGAACCAGAACTTGTTATGAAGGTGGCTACGGTTGACATAACACGACATAAAAGCTTTCGTTAAACGTTCGTTAAACATAATGAATGCGACTTGGGTCGAACGTGACATGACAACATTAGGAAAAGCAAGTTATATTTATTGCTGTTTATTGTTAGAGCAAGTGATTTTTGTTCATGTATGGAGAAATAAAAATATCTACATATATACATATGTATATATAAATCAAAATCAATTTTCACTTTCATAGCACAGAATTTACATCAACTTTATGTCGCTTATGTTATGCATAGGCGGTAATATGTTTTGATTGACATAATGCTGACTTTCGATATTTTTTGATGTTTTTACATATGCGCTTATGCCGTGCATAGTTGGGCCTTAACCGATTTAGATCTTGAAAGAAATGGATAGGCATATAAAGGCGTATTAACGTCGAGGAACTATTTCACGTTACGCAAGCTTCGGTGAAAACGCGATTCAGACGAATGTCGGAGTGATTATCGGAGATAGGAAAGTTTTTGCTAAGCTATCGGCTGCTTCGTTGCTTTTTAGGCCGGCTCCACACGTTGGCACCAAGGTTAGCCCCAATGCTACTTGCCCAACATGTGGATCGAGAAATTTGCATTTGCGTGAGCATTGGGGATTCACCGTCGCGTGTCGGAATCTGCGCCAACACTAGTATCCGTGTTGGGACCAACGTGTGGAGCCCGTGTTATGCCAACATGTTCTGTGATCAGTCATCAGGGAAATAGGGGGAATATTATGTAGTATATTAAAACATGCACGTGCCGCAACTATTCAGAATTAATGGAAGAGCGATCTTAACCTACTAGCGGTGGCCACTGGTAACTATGCTATGGCAGCGGATAGGCTAATATGATCGGGCTAGTCCGTTCCAAGTAAAGTTGGCGGAATGATAATAGCCTCAGCCGGAAAAAACAAATATTACTGAACGAGCAACACGCCTCGGATACCACGGCAACGAAAAAGGCAACGATTTAAGGAGTATCCACACATATAGGGCGGTGCCCGGGACGTCACAGGGCCGTGTTTGTCAAGTGTGAACGAGCCCGTGCCCGGACACGGATATGTGTGAACAAGTAAAGGAGTATTTACACACATTAGTGTTCCATCAGGGATTCAAAAAATATCGGTGCGTACATTTTATATGAACTCGTTCACACATGTCCGTGTCCGGGCCGGAGTAAAATCCTAACGTCCCGGGCACGTCTCTGATGTGTGTGGATACTCCTTCAAGAAGTTTCTCATGGAACCTTCGAACTCTGTACAGAAATCGCTCTGCACAACATCTAGCCGATATCCTGTCAAAGTATAAAGCTGAAATAACCCAGCGGGAAATGGAGGGCTCCAATAGCGCTGTTTGAGCACTCCTTAAAAAGCTTACAGCGCTCCCGTTACGCTCCAGTTCCATATACTTTTTAACATACCTTTCCCATATACTTTTTGCAGGGGAGCATACGTTTTTATGCTCCTTCAAAAGCGTTCTAGGAGCATTATAAAAAAGCTTTTTAATAAAGAATTTTCATGGACGCCTGTGGATATGTGATCCTGGTATCGAAAAGCTTTTATTTTGTTTATCTTTTGCAAATTGCCTTTTCCTTTCCAAGCGCGAGTCTGGTTTTATCAAAGCAGTCCCCCAACTAAATTCTAACCACTTTAAAAGCTGCTTCTCCTTCGTATCGAACGAGAGCCGGTTCATTGAGAATGCTAATGCAACTTTTTATGGTCATTAAAATAATCGCTCATTTTCTTCGTTCTATAAAATTTATGAAAGCTCCGGTAATGCTCCCTCGGTAGCATATTTAACAGCGCTCAAAGTAAGCTCCCCTGAAGAGCGCTCCCAATTTTTCCCACTGGGTAGCGCTATTCAATGCATGCAACCCAGTGGGAAAAATTGGGAGCGCTCCTCAGGGGCGCTAGGGATTCTAGGGGGAATATTATGTAGTATATTAAAACATGCACGTGCCGCAACTATTCAGAATTAATGGAAGAGTGATCTTAACCTACTAGCGGTGGCCACTGGTAACTATGCTATGACAGCGGATAGGCTAATATGATCGGGCTAGTCCGTTCCAAGTAAGGTTGGCGGAATGATAATAGCCTCAGCCGGAAAAAACAAATATTACTGAACGAGCAGCACGCCTCGGATACCACGGCAACGAAAAAGGCAACGATTTAAGGAGTGTCCACACATATAGGGCGGTGCCCGGGACGTCACAGGGCCGTGTTTGTCAAGTGTGAACGAGCCCGTGCCCGGACACGGATATGTGTGAACAAGTAAAGGAGTATTTACACATATTAGGGTTCCGTCAGGGAATCAAAAAATATCGGTGCGTACATTTTATATGAACTCGTTCACACATGTCCGTGTCTGGGCCGGAGTAAAATCCTAACGTCCCGGGCACGTCTCTGATGTGTGTGGATACTCCTTTAAGAAGTTTCTCATGGAACCTTCGAACTCTGTACAGAACTCGCTCTGCACAACATCTAGCCGATATCCTGTCAAAGTATAAAGCTGAAATAACCCAGCGGGAAATGGAGGGCTCCAATAGCGCTGTTTTAGCACTCCTTAAAAAGCTTACAGCGCTCCCGTTACGCTCCAGTTCCATATACTTTTTAACATGCCTTTTCCATATACTTTTTGCAGGGGAGCATACGTTTTTATGCTCCTTCAAAAGCGTTCTAGGAGCATTATAAAAAAGCTTTTTAATAAAGAATTTTCATGGACGCCTGTGGATATATGATCCTGGTATCGAAAAGCTTTTATTTTGTTTATCTTTTGCAAATTGCCTTTTCCTTTCCAAGCGCGAGTCTGGTTTTATCAAAGCAGTCCCCCAACTAAATTCTAACCACTTTAAAAGCTGCTTCTCCTTCGTATCGAACGAGAGCCGGTTCATTGAGAATGCTAATGCAACCTTTTATGGTCATTAAAATAATCGCTCATTTTCTTCGTTCTATAAAATTTATGAAAGCTCCGGTAATGCTCCCTCGGTAGCATATTTAACAGCGCTCAAAGTAAGCTCCCCTGAACAGCGCTCCCAATTTTTCCCACTGGGTAGCGCTATTCAATGCATGCAACCCAGTGGGAAAAATTGGGAGCGCTCCTCAGGGGCGCTGTTAAATATGCTCCCAAGGGGAGCATTACTGGAGTTTTCATCAATAATATAGAAAAAAAGAAACGGGCGGGCATAGTCAATGGAGCGGCTCTCGTTCGATACGGAGGGCAAGCACCTTTGGACGTGCTTAGTATTTAGTTGGGCGCCTGCTTTGGTAAAACCACACTCGCGCTTGGAAAGGAAAAGGCAATTGCAAAAGATAAACAAAATAAAAGCTTTTCGATACCAGGATCACATATCCACAGGCGTCCACAGCGAAGTACGATGTGTATTACGGCTGCCATACAAAACACCATGTGCTCGCGGTAGATTTCATGGTCAGCAGAAGGATGAAGCCTAGCATTATCGGCTTTAAAGCAATAAATAAAAAGCTTTGCAAATTTAAGAGCATCAGCCTCATAAACGTTCACGCACCTACAGAAGAGTCCTCGGACGATGAAAAACAAGAATTCTTGGAATAGTTGAGATTGGAAATGCGGTATGATTTGTGTGTATGCGTGCGAGAATCGATCCCAGTTGGCAATTTACGAATTCATGAAATCAGAATGCAGTGTTTCTTTGTAGAAATTGGAAGCAATAGGAAGTGATAGCTGTAGTGTCATACATAAGGGTAAAAACACAGTGGTAGCCGGTTTCCTCCTTGCCGCTGGTTACTCACGCCTAGGTCGTACACGTCGACCTAAAACATATCCGGTGCAAGCAGAAAATCACTCATCAGTTGTTCTCGGAACGTTGGAACTATTACATGATGTCGTCTTCATCCGATGATGATTTGATTGCGCTAGATTGTGTACTTGGTACAATAAAACCAAATAAAATCGGTATACATCCTCTGAATCAGGAGAGAAGAGTTCTTGGGGAATATCATCATTAATTCAAAAAATTAAGGCACCTTAGCGACCGTAAACAAGATCCTGTTACATAAAAAAAATCTATTATCGATAATGGTAGTTTACAATATCAAATTACTTTTGTAAAAGGCATGTTTTATCTAATTACAACAAATATTGATGTATCTTATGTAATGGTTAAACTGGAAAGTTACTGCATTTAGATCTTGATACAACATTGTAGTTAGAGTTTGGTTGGAATTTTGTGATTCAACAAATATTGGTTGTAAGAAAAGGAAAAAAGCTGCTCTATTCGCTGTACAAAGTGGAATTAGTAATCTTGCTATGCCTATTGAACTACGATCTGCGAACATTCCCTTGACATCAGATAGGAAAATTATTGCTACTCGAAAGCATTTTCCTTTAATTGCAACTTTCGATATGACCATACATAAATCTTAGTAGAGGCGCTACATCCGATTCTACAAATAGCATGAAAGACCTCTACTTTCCGGAGGACGGAAAGTATCATAATCAATATCTATATTATCTTGTATTGCATAAAGTTAAAAAGCGGCCAGCTATGGATAGTTTTTGGATATTTGGATTATTGGAGTTTATTGGAGTCTACTCCTTAAGAAACGTTTCATATATAGAGCACGGTATGAAAAATATATGGAGAGTAAAAATCAAGCGTTAACAAAAAAAAGCCCGTTAACAAAAAAAACTTCTACTTGATTTTGACCCACTTCCACATAACCGATCAGCTTCAAATTTTGCACATATGTCTAGCTCGCGTGGAACTACAATCTGATAATTTTCTAAACAAATCAAGATGGCGGTTCCAAAATGGCGGCTGATTTTTGCATTTGTGTTCCCCGACCCCTGACATGGGTATCAAATGAAAGGGCATGACAGGTAGAATACAATTAGTGGTGTAGCGTCTTTCAAAATCCAAATTGCGCCAACACAAAATGGCGGAAGACATATAATAGACTAAAAAGTAGAAAACCGATCAAGTTCAAATTTTGCACATATGCGTAGTTTGCTTAACAGTCTGACCATTTTGTACAAAAATCAAGATGGCGGTCCAAAAATGGCGGCCGATTTTTGCATTTGTGTTCCCTACCCGACATGGGTATCAAATGAAAGGGCATGACAGGTAGAATACAATAAGCGGTGTAGCGTCGTTCCAAATTCAAAATGGAGGCCAACACAAAATGGCCGAAGACATATTATAATAGACTAAAAATTAAAAAATAGAACCGATCAAGTTCAAATTTTGCACATATGCTTAGTTTTCTTGACAATGCAACGTGACCATTTCGTAAAAAAATAAAGATGACGGTTCCAAGATGGCGGCCGATTTTTGCATTTGTGTTCGCCGACCTCCGATATGGGTAGCAAATGAAAGGGTATGACAGGTAGAATACAATTTGTTAATGCTAATTGTATTAAATTCTTTATGGGGCCCAAGACAAAATGGTGGAAGAATATGTACATATAATAGACTAAAAAGCAGAGAATATAACCGATCAACTTCAAAATTTGCACATACGCATAGTTCGCCTGAAAATGCATTCCGACCATTTTGTAAAAAAATCAAGAAGACGGTTCCAAACTGGCGGCCGATTTTTGCAATTGTGTTCGCCGAGCCACCCGCATGGGTATCAAAAGGCAGGGCATGACAGGTATAATACAATTAGTTGTGTGGCGTCATTCCAAATTCAAAATGGCGGATTACCATTTTCCTCACAAGCCCCTCAGTATAGGTATCAAATGACAGGGTATGACGATCATAATACAGTAACCTGTGTGACGTCATTTTAAATTTAAAATGGCAGCAACAAAAAAATGGCGGCTGAAAGGTAGAAAATATAACCGATAAAGGACTAAAAGGTAGAAAATACAACCGATAAGCTTCAAATTTTGCACATATGCGTAGTTTGCTTGACCATTTTGTAAAAATGCAAGATTGCGGCTAATTGGGGAGGAGAAATACTCGGGCCGATCCAAGCATATCGATGTACGATACTATTTCGTTAAAGACTACATTGATAAACAGGTGGTCAAATGTGTTTATTGTCCGACTGAAGAAATGGTGGCAGATTTGTTAACGAAGCCTTTGTCAGCGGCTCGCATCAAAATATTAAGAAAAGAGTGCGGTGTGATGAAATCGGAATAAGGAGGAGTATTGACAGTGTATTCTTGATTTGTAGTTTTGTTAGCACATTAGCATTGCCTTTTAATTTTTATCTAATTGTCAGTAATTAAAATAATTTTGTTTCAATTGAACGTTTAGAATAAAATACATTTGTCTTTAATCCAGATTTTATTTGAAATCTTGTCCCACTCCTACATATATCATATAAACACCTTGAGAATCATAGTGGAACTACTGAGTTGCGATCCCCTTTTTATTTCACTTTCATAGACTATGAGAAAGCTTTCGAGCCAGTTAATAGGAGCTTTATATAGCAGGCACTACGACAACGCGGACTGCTTAACAAAATAATAGAATTGATAAAAGCTCTATACAACATTTCCAAACGCGGAGTTCTCCACAATGGAATATTATTCCACAGCTTTGAGGTGAACTCTGGAGTACGACAAGAATGTCTACTTGCACCATTACTCTTTCTTATAGTAATAAACGACATCCTCGCCGGTTTTTTATCTTCACACCCGGAGTGCGAAATCATCGTTGCGGGTGATTTCAATGTCCACAATTCAAATTGGCTTACTTACTCAAATGGCACCAGTGTTTCTGGCAAGGACGCTGAGCTCTTCGCAGACATCAACAACTTACATCAGATTGTTCATCGCCCAACTAGAGTCCCAGAAGTTGCAGGCCAAGGATCCCATCTCCTTGACCTATTTCTTACCTCCCACCCTGCACGATACTCTGTCGACGTTGACACTCCACTGGGCAACTCGGATCACAACCTAGTAAGTGCTTATTTCCCATATCCATGGTCTACCCCAGCTATACCAGTTCCCAAACGAACTGTTTGGCACTATGGGAAAGCCAACTGGCTGGGACTCATTCGCTTCTTTCAAGCCACCGACTGGAAGTTGTGTTTCCATCACGCCCACGTCAACTCTGTCGCTCTTTGTATCACGAAAGTCATACAGGCGGGAATGCGTTTATTCATTCCACATTCAACCAAGTCTATAAGACCACGTCGGAATAGATGGTTTAATGGGGAATGTATGAACGCGATAAAAGCAAAAGAAGCCGCCTTCAATGCGTACAGGCGTTCCCCGAGCGAGTCACTTCGACGCGAGTATATTAAGTCAAGAAACTCCTGTAACTCCATCATCAGGAGAGTCAAATCGTCATTTGATGACAGGTTGAGAAGCAAACTACTCAATACTACCGCTGGCAGTAAAAATTTCTGGTCCTTGGTAACTTCCATCAAGAAGAATTTTACCTCCTCCTCAACACCTCCCTTCATTCATAAAGATGAGGTGATAACAGATAGCAATTCCAAGGCCGACCTTTTAGCATCTCTGTTCGCCTCAAATTCTTCTTTACCCGATGCTGCTATGCAACCTCCCTCCCTCGAGCGAACTGCTCATTCAATGGACGGAGTTTTCTTCAGGACTCGAGATGTATATCGATGTCTCAAAGAGCTTGACGTTAATAAATCCACTGGCCCTGATAAAATACCCCCTATGGTTCTCAATAAATGTGCTTCACCTTTAGCTAAACCTCTGCGCAAACTTTTTGCCCTGTCATACTTCTCCGGAGTCTATCCTGACTCCTGGAAACTGGCTCACGTTCAGCCTATACCGAAAAAAGGTGACTCTAGCGATCCCCTCAACTACCGCCCAATAGCAATTACCTCTGTTCTCTCCAAAGTCATGGAGATATTAATCAACAAAAAACTAATGGAATATCTGGAAACCAACAAAATCCTACATGACAGACAGTACGGCTTTAGATCCAAAAGATCTACTGGCGACCTCCTTGTATGTCTAACAGAGCACCTCCACAAAAGCATCCATTGCTTTGGTGAGTCTGCTCTGGTTGCTCTAGATATGTCCAAAGCTTTTGACCGAGTATGGCACCCTGCTCTGTTGTCAAAACTCCAAGCTATTGGTATTCACTCAGTCCTAAGGAAATGGATTAAGAGCTTTCTTTCTGGCCGTTCAATAAAGGTAGTATTGGATGGCGTCGAATCTAATCCCCACACCATCTCGGCCGGGGTTCCTCAAGGATCAATTCTTTCACCCGCTCTTTTCCTAATATTCATAAATGATCTGCTCTCAATCCCCTCCAACCAAATTCTCAGTTTCGCTGATGACAGTACTCTACGATATTCCTACGCTTTCGACAATATAAGACAAGCACGTGCCAGACCTTGTCTTCACCATCGTGAACTCATGTCCAACTCTATCAACAGGGACATCAAACACATTCTTGATTGGGGCCGCATGAACCGTGTTGAGTTCAACCCCTCCAAAACGAAGTACTGTCTCATTACTTATAAAACCTGCACCGACCTTCCTTCTGTTTCAGTGGGCAAAACAATCCTTACAGCTGATCCTTCTCTTAACATCTTGGGTGTAACTCTATCTGAGGACTTACGATGGAATGATCACATATTCCAAATCGCTAAACAAGCATCCCAATGCCTAGGATTTCTTAAGAGATGCAAATTCCTTCTTCCACCAGCAGCCAGAGCTACAATCTACAAATCCTACATTCGGCCCCGCCTCGAGTATAACTCATTCATCTGGGCTGGCGCCTCGAAAACCGCCTTAGCGTGGCTGGACAAGGTGCAAAGCCGCGCCATCCAAATCATCGGAGATGACAGCCATTGCATCTCCATAGACTCTCTGAGCCACCGTAGGAATGTAGCAGCCCTGTCAAAGTTGTATCGCTATTACCATAGGGATTGCTCCACTGAAATCTCTACCCTCCTGCCTGCACGGCAATATTTCTCCCGCAACACAAGACTAGCCCACTCGGCTCACTCACATACCCTGCAATCCCCTTTTTCGCGCACACAAACGTCTAATAGTTCGTTTATAAATAGAACAACTTGGCTGTGGAATAATCTCCCACAATCAGTTTTCCCGAACTCATACAACACCCAAGAGTTCAAACGTAAGGTTCATCGTCACCTACTCCTGTACCCCCCAGACCTTCCCTAATCTATCATATTCTCTTCTATTTTTCAAACCAAGCTTGCTACTAGACATTGCACCATGACCTAAACGACATGACAGACTGGTAGTACAAAGGGTGATTCCTAAGCTTGGTTTTCCCACATATAAAAAAAAAAAAAAAATATAGATAAAAGAACAGGTGGCATACAACTACGACGTGAGAATGAGAATCCACAAGGAACCTGTTAAGTTGGAAGACCTAAAACAAGAGGAGTATAACCTTATAAGCAGAGGCCACCACAACAGGGAGATCCTGGACCTGTCAGCTCCGTCCACACGCACAACAGAGTCCGCTGGAGGACAACTTTTTCCGGCCGGTCTCATGAAGAAGCATTGAAAGAGTAGAAGAAGAAGACGTTGAAAACTTTATAAAATAACAATTTTGTTACTTAAGTATAGACATTACTTTAGAAACTATTCCGTCCTACGGAATAATGAGTTACTAATATTCTCTTCAAAAATAAAAAAAAACACTTTAAATCACCTTTTTCTGGCCGGTATCACATATGAATACGGACCAATAGTTTTACCTTCAATATAAACATTAAGCTTGAACTCCCATGACACACAATTCGTATTAAATAAAACAGTCCTTTTTCTGATGTACCTGCAATTAGTTTTTTTGAACGTGGACGCTGCTGTTGCTTCACTTGTCGTACTGTTCTTATACGCATAATAAATAAAGTTTATACATTTTCACAAAGATTTTTTTTTGTTCTTCAAATATTGATAATTCGATATATTTTTTATTTTTAATAAAATTCTTTTGAAGAGATTTAATTAATTTTATATTAGTTTTATATTAGTAACGTTATTTATCTTAGCCAATCCAGCCAAATCGCCTTGTACACAATTCGAGGTACGTTTATCTATGTTTATCAATTGTATCTACTATATGACAAAATTTCGTTGAAATAAACAAGTAAATTCGTCATTCTTAATTTCAACACCTAAAAAACAACTATAAGTTATAATAAATGAATCTGCTGCGTATCAACCTTTAACAAAAGTGGAACTTTTTTTTATGTGAAAGACAAGAGCTCAAGGAAAGCCCTTTGTACTGTCGACAATACTTGTAATTGATTTAAACGTAAACTCTGTACTAGATTTCTCCGCAATCAACATGCCTTAAGCGGCGTTCACATCGGCGTGTGCAACTCTGTGGTAGTGGGCTAGTGCTTAGTGTCTGATAAATAGGTACTGGCAAGGCCGAGGTTAGTTATAGGTGAGTTTAGACAGGTTAGTGTACTGGTTGTGGATATCAGTCAAAACAAAATGCCAAATTTCCATAATCAAAGTTTCCGATGCTGCCTATCGCTTTTGAGTATTTCTGTAATCTACAGAATCATTGTCCCACAAACACTCAAAGTCCCTATATAATACTAAAAACTTAATAGTTTCACTTTCTGACCACTTCATTTTCAAGTAAAAATAAAAAATTAATTAGGCTCAATTTTTTAGAAAATCAGAAATCACTTCTTACAGAAAATCAATTATAATAATCAAATAATTGTTTACTAACACACTTTGTCATTGCTCACACGAGGCGAGTTAAGTGGTTAGTTTAGAGAAGCGGAGGATAGTGGGCTAGTATTGGCAAGGGCACTGCTCACTAGGAAGAGTACACTAGCACAAGGGTTCAAACGAGGCATGTACTGGCATATCAGTCACTGGTAACAACCAGTAGCCGCCACGTACTAACCCTTTGGACTCGCCAATGTGAACGCCACTTTATTGCAGCCTGCAACATATCGTTCCGTCGCTTTGACATGAAGCAAATCGACTCAGTCCTAAAAACTTGAGGACTTGCATGTTAGCCAGGCAGTACACTGCATGGCGTAGAGTGTAAAGCCTGCAAGAACCTTCTCTTCACTGTGGGCAAGTACCAATGCGCCGTTGGCACGGCACTTTCAAGTCCTTCAAGGCTGCTGGGGAAGACCACAGCTTTTTTGGGTTTTCTTCAGAGGGGCGTGGAAGAGATCCTACCAATCTTTCTGCTATTATTCCGGGTAGCTTTACCCTGACCCATATTCCGAGGTGCTGGTGAGAAGCTAGGGTAATCCCCTAAATCGGGGAGAAGATCGTTGTACAAAATCTTCTCTATAGGATGCATCGCTATTTCTACCGGCTCTGCAACTTTACTCTCAATAGAGATAAAGGAAAAAAATCGACACACCAGCCTGCTTCTTCCTCCTGAAACGATGGAGAAGGTTTTAGACAGGCATATTACGGAAGGTTCCTTCAGCCACCTTACTCCATCGCGCCCTACCGGCAATGCAGATTTATAGAAACTGCTATTCACGTGCCACTGAGAGATATTCCGGGCCACGGAAATCTCTCTTTGCGCTTTTACAGATATCGAGGGTGCGTTTGACAACCTTGCTTTGACGCGATTAAAAAAGTGCATTTGAACACTTACTGGGAGATGAATCACGTCGCTTCTCAGCAGCAAATTGATAACTTCTGAGAAGAATGATTCATCGGTTACGATAATGGGTGCTAAAGGTTGCACTCAAGGAGGCGTCCTATAGTAATCGACGAACTTGTTGTCGTCTTAATAACCAGGGCTGTAAAGCACAGGCCTATGCAGATGATGGCGATGGACTGACTAGAGTAGGGATAAACACATTACGTGTTAGGCCGGAACCTCTCTACAACTTAGTTAGCTGCCACGTAAGATCGGCCGTCAGGAATTGGGTCGACCAACTAATTGGTCATAGCTCGACAAGGACCCAGGACCCTCGTAAAGCTAAAATATTCATTCAAATCTACAGAGCTAAAGCAGGTAAACTGTTAAATTCAAGAGGTGGGAGCTCGAAAGAATAATAGTGTTCTTGTTTGCTCAATTATCATCTAAGCAGAATAGGGCTGGTAGTTGATTGTAGCTGTCGGTTATGCGCGGCAGCTTCCGAAATTGCGGAGCACTTGCTGTGAGGCTACAGCGAGGAGGAAACTGAATTTCCTGATCCTAGGGAGATTTGGGATATGAAACCAAAATCTATTTTAGTCTATATCAAAAGTCTTATCCTGGAAGGTTTTAAGTGCAAATAAAAAAGGTCACAGTGCCCGATACGACGCCCCTTAAAGAATGAATAAAGGAATGACCAGTCCTAATTCTATTCCTAATAAATTACCCCTCGTAGTTCTCTCTACTACGCATAGCTTAATTGACGATGGTGCTCAGCGTTACTTTTACGACTTTGAACTTGATCATCCAACATGTAGAACTAGTGTTATTAATTAAAATTACAAGAAACGTTTCGAATATAATGTTTCAAATACGAAATATTGTCTTTTCCCGAGTAACCTTCTCTAACCTTTTTTTCATTCCACAGCGTAGAGCAGGGGTGGCCAACCTTTTTGGATGCACGGGCGCCATTAAAAATTTTCATGAACGTTGCTGGCGCAACAATGTGCAATGACATCATATATGTTTATTGTTAAAATTATATGTATTTAATTTTTTTTGTTTTGGTAAATATTTAGAATTGGGACTCCAGACCAACATCGCTCCAAAAAAACTTGTCATTTGTTCAGAGTGATTTTTGAGTGCTCCCCACCGCCACCCGAATTGGGCGCAACAATCAATATTCAATTTGTCCACAATGGTTTTGGCCAGTGCATCCCCTTCGTGCCGTAGCACACCCCATGGAGGACTCTTCTTGCAGCTGCTATTTTCACGTATAGAAAAAAAATCCCTGATTTCAGTCTACCTACAATTAAGGGTTTATAGGCTCAGTGCCTATTCCCATCAGCTAACCACTTTGGCTTTATTTTGGACCCAAAGCTGTATTGCTAAGAAAGGGCAAGGAACTCCAGTATAGCTTTCTATGCTTGTAAGCAAACGTTCAGCAAGAGAAGAGACTTGAAGCTACGCATGGGTTTACTGGCAGTGATTAGACCAGTGCTGAAATTCTTGCAAAAGAATATTACAAATCCAGATTAGGCCAAGTCCAAAGAGTGGCATGTCGCAGAGTTATAGGGTGTGTACAACTATCACGGAGGCGATGAATGTGATTCTCGATCTGCTGCCAGCTAATCTATATAAGGCAGCCTTCGAGGACCTGAGGCTACGAGAAGCGGGCTGCTAGGTGGAGAAGAGCTATGGACAAAGCAATAAACTGAGAAGAGTTGAAGGGCCGTCTCGGGCTTCAAATCAGAGGCGGGCGTATGAACTGTTGTTTACTCCCCTTGATGAACCTCCAAAAATACTGGCCACACTTGGCGTTGAGTTAACCGTTCGCATTACATTAATGTGTTAGGTATAAAATTTAATGAGATAATAATAATAATAATATTTATTTGGTATAGTCCAAATATTAAAGATCTTAACTGTAAATAAAAGCAGAGGAAAAATAAAATATTTTAATAATAGATAAAAGAGAATGTTAAGAAAATATAAAAGAGAAAGAAGACTGAAAATATAGAATCAACTAAAATGTTCTTTTAAAAGCTTGCTGGAAGATCCACTCCGAATACCCCGGGGAAAGGCATGCCATTTACGCGGAACTTGGACAAAGTAGGAACGATCGCCAAATAACGTGTTACACCTAGGAATCAATACTGTGACCTGCTTATTGAATTGATAGAAACCCAGTTTCTCAAACAAATATCGAGGACACATTTTATTTATAAGTTTAAAAATAAATTTTAATTCGTGGTACGAGCGATAGTTTCCAAGGTAAGATCCAGTAAAGGTACCTTTACATTATGTGATTTGTCAATTGTCATATGACTTTACTGTCAATGAAGTTCAAACCTAACAGAAAATGTCAAATGACTTTTGTTTTTGACTTGTCATACGACTTATCTGTCAAAATTTTCTTTGCATATTTCTGACAATACGAAGTCAGATGGACTATCACCTCGTAATTTTAACAGTAAAGTCATATGACAAATCAAATAATGTAAAGGTACCTTAACCTGGATGCATATTGTGTGATATGACCATGCCGTCTTAGCCTATAGATAAAACGGAGACAACCGTTAAATGCAACTTCCATCTATCTCATACACACCGAGTCAAGTTGGGGGAAAATTAGACTACCAAACAGGAAGTGCGGTATAATTAGCATTTTTGGCATGTCAGGTGTGAGAAGTCTAGAGCTCACCCATAGTTGACGTAGGCAACTATAGATTTTTTGAAGAACTTTACACGAATAACTACAACAAATAAATTTAGAATTAAATTCAACACCTAGGCTTCTTACTAAGTCGACATAAGGCAAGATGGCATCATTTATTGCAATTGGTGCGAGATTACTCAAGATTTTTAGTAGATTTTGTCTTCTGAATTACAAGAGGAAGGTGATTAATGTAAATGCTAAACAGCAGGGGACCTAGAATAGAGCCTTGGGGAACACCACAGTGCAGATATATACGCTTAGAGAATTTATCCTGGATTTTAACTATTTGAGAAAGACCAGATGAGTAGGTTAGAAATAATTTCACAGCAGTAGAACCAATACCGAAATTAGTACCTAATTTCTGTAAGAGCTTTACAGGATAAACTGAATCAAATGCCTTTGGCAAGTCTAGTAAAGTTAAGAAAGTTATTTTACTATGTCCAGATATAAAGCCAGATTGCCATTTAGAAAGAAGTTAGTTTTCTTACGAAATAAGTTGCTTAAATATTACTTCTTCGAATACTTTCGACAAGAAACATACAAGGATAATTGGACGGAAATTAGAGGGTTGCAAAGGGGAATGCGTGAGCACATTTGAAACAAACGGTGCGATGATTTTTAAGAATTTAGGTGGAACATCATCAGAGCCTACCGCCTCCGATTTTATTGAGTACATATAGTGTAGAAATAAATTCATCCTCGTCAATGCAACGAAACCATATGCCATAAGAAGAATAATTTAGTTGGAAGGAAGACGAATTGCAGACTGCAGGTTCACCATAACCAAAGTGACAAGCCTAATCAAGTTAGCTGTGTCTTGGCCAATTATCATTTATAATGGACCCCGACAAGGAGGTGGACCTCGACCATCAGGAGGTGTACAAGATGCCAACACCGAGATTGAGCGGGCGGACGAAAACTGGAGCTACACATGACTGTAAGACAAAGTACATGGTGGCAACGTCCGCAACGACTACGCGGGCTTCACAATGTTAAAGTGCTAATTTTGCTATGTGCACAGTGTTAAAGTGCAACTTTCGGACAAAATTTAAAAAATGACAACATCAGCTGTTAAATTAAAAATATTCAAAAAAAACTGCCAAATGAATTCTCGACCTTTGCTAAAACTTCTGTTTAATCGGAGTTTATTTAATTTTAATTTGGCGAGATTTCTGTTAACTGAAATTGAAATCACACTATCTCTTTCGAAAAAAATGAACGGCACTGCCATATAATCACCCGAAAAAACCCGAAAATTAACTTTTTATTAACGCAATTTTCAGAAAAGCATTCGTAAAGCTCTCAAGTGAATTTTGTTCTAGTAATTTTGTAATTTTTTAAGTTTTTCAATACAAAACAATTAATATAAACTTTGGTACAACAATTTTGCTTGCGTATCATTGCGACAAGCAGATGTCACTAGTTAGTTCTGAATTTCGGAAAGAACATTAAATTTTAGTGTTGACGTTAAAGTGGAGCCAACTTTAACTGATGTTCTCTAAATTTCACATGAGTTGTAAATACTGAATTATGGAGTGGAATGTGCCAGACGAAACACAAAATAATTTTACTTTCTCATTGTGCACGATGCGTTAAGCATTGGTAGTCGCACAATCAAGGTAGAGGAGCAACATTTTGAAGTAGTGCAATCGGTCACTTAACTTGGTTCAATTAAAGCAAATGACTACAACAGGGAAATAAAACAATAGCCTCAACTATATTGGCCTCAAGGCGCTTTACGATTTTTCGTTTAGTTTGCTTTGAGATTAACAACTATCAAAAACTGTAAAATCTTAATGGTTCTTAAGTTCAACTTAAATTGGCCTTAAAAATCTTAAGGTTATCAAATTTGACAAGTAAATTTCATCTTCTAATTTACCAATTAAACTAATTTTACCAATGACGCTAAATTATTTAATAATTCCAAATCATCCATTTGTTAATAAAACCTTTTCAACAAATATAAGCACTAAAGAATATGCCACTTTTCTTGTGATTGCTTAAGTTTTGTACGCTCGTTATGGTACTTTTAAGACTTTACAAAAGATTCGAAAAGTTAACGAAAGATTGCTTAAGTCCATTACAGTTAGGGCTGATCGCACACTCGGCGACCTGGTTTTTCGTTTTTCCACTTCGGAAGCACTAGATTTACGCGTAAAGATATCCACAAAGCCACCTGGATATCTCGTGATGTGTTGATAGCTCGACTTAGTAGAGTTGTTAACTATAAGGAGTCGGACCCCGGTCAACATGTATTAATGACTAGTATAAGTTAGCCAAGACATAATCAGAAGTCGGCAAAATCTTTAGCATAAGAACTTTTGTAAAATTTAATGAATGCTTAATAAATTTTTTTCTAAAAGCTAAAAAAGTTGATAGACCGACTCGACGACAACTTTCGGGCCTGATGACGAACGTACGAACGTACCGAGGTTCCAACTTCCACACGGATCACTATTTTGTTGGTATAGTGCTTTTGTATCCGCGAATTAGTTCCGATTCAACACAGGCAGAAGATTATAAATGCAAGATGGCGACCGGGCGTAAGAATGCCGCGTACCGAGCAGTGCAGCAGTCTCAGAGAACACGGACACGAGAAGAGAAGTACAAGGATCAGCTCAGAGAGGAAAAGAGAGTTCACAGGCGCAAAAAGTAAGCCTGTGAGATAAAGGGCGTTTGTGAACTAGAATAGTACAGAGATTGCAGTGAACGCCGCAGAAGCGCGGAAGTTTAACCAAAGGGTCCGTGGTGTAACATGAAATAAGTTTTTATGAACGATTCTATGATTTTCTTTATAGATGATACCTTTTACGATACCCCCTTGACTAACCTCCAACAAATTAAAACCCAGCAAAAACGCAAAAAAGAAAACGCAGCTCCAGTTAATAAAACTAAAGATGGCTGAAGTCTACCTTCTAACTAGTGATATTCTGATTTCGCTGTAGCACAGGCTAAATGGCAAAATTGCTCCAAACAATTTTTAAGGTGAAAAGAGTGATTTTTGAGTGCCACTTATTGGATGTTTATCCAAGTTTGGTGTTGCGCCGAGCGCGGCGGCCTAAAAAAGTTTTTGGAACGATTTTGGGATGGATCCCCAATTCGCCCTCCCCCTTCCAGGATGTGATAAGAACAATATGTCTCCCCCGCCGTGAAATTACTATTGGAGCTCTAAAAAATCGCTCTGAATACCTCAAATAAATTTTAGAGCGATTCTCAACATTTACTAAAAAATTTATTAAAACTTATTTATATGTTTTCTCTAAAAACTTGTTTTAGTTAAAAATCCTTATAATCTGGTCCATCACGGTTGTATTTAGTATATGGTATTTATGGAACATTATTATTTATTGTAAAGTATTCATTACATCACGAGGTAATTTGGAAGCGGTAAAAAATCATCCAAGTAACTAGAAAAATGAAATAACATCAAAAAGCAATGTTTAGCCACATTATTTACTCAAAAGTAATTGCTCGAGAAATGTGCTTAAAAAACACTCGACATGCAATTTATCATTGCGTTATTTTCAAAACATCCGTGGATATTTGGCGGTGGCGGTTTTGCATATTTTAACAAAGCATGCATACTTGTTCAATGTCATTTTCAAAGAAACCCATATGCAAACGACCCTTACACAGTTTATAGATGCTAATATATTATAATTTCCCCCTTAATGAGGATCACTAACCGTGAAGTGGAAAAATTTCTCAACATAGCGTTTAATAGAACTGCGAAAGGAACAAGTAATGACTCACAAAAAAAATATGGCCACAGTTTCTTTAGAAAATAACGGTTTCATATATAACCTTACTCTTTTTTTTTGTTTATTTTAATAAGAAATAAATTATTTTAGTACGATTAAAGTTTTTGAGAGCTGTGCATCAACACCCTAAAGTTCACTTGATTCCATTTTAATATTTAGCACAAACTGAGGATATTTATAGATTTATGCACATGCAATTTAGATGCAGATGACGACACTTATTCCACTAAGAATGTCGGCTTGAATACTTTAAAGTTTTGAATTTTAAATATGGTCACAAAATTCTATTCATTACACTTATGCGAAACTGATCACGTCCCGTTTTACCGATCGTTTATCATCATCATCACCATACGGCTTCCGAAATCGAAGGTGCCGCTTCAGTCACCAAACAGTAACCAATAAGTGCAACTGACGCCACTGAAGACGGTAGAATACGATTTACGAAATAGCTATAAAAAAAATCACTGTAAACGGTCTTAACGATAGGTGAAAGTTTAAAAAACACTAATAATGTATCGAAAATTTTCCGGCAAGTATTTTCGTTTCGATTTTTCTGCGTAGATGCGCGTGCGCTTAACCGTGTCAGCCCTAACAACTTTGATATTTGAGCAAAAAGTGTAAAGAGCCCGTCGTCTTCGCACCGAGTGAGCTAATTTTTTTTGAGCAAATACTACTGTGAGGGGGAAACTTCACTTTTGGCTTCGGTAGCTTAAAGACATCGTAAGAATACACCTTGCCGTTTGTAACTATTCTGTGAATGAGTTCGTACTTCAAGACGGTAAATATAAAGACTTCTGTTCCGTCGTTGTCAGGAAACGAGGTAAGTAACTGAAAAAAAAACTCTTGGAATATATAAGACACGGCAGCAACTGAAAGAATACTCCCAAGTGTTACAGTCTAGTGAACTAGCGATTCCGCAACGAGGGGGCAACTACTTTGGTGGGGTAAGATCTCATTAAATTTCTAAGAGGGCATAGCGGCAAGTTTATAAAGATAAGTTAGAATTTATAGTTTTTCAGGAAATGATAAATTTTATGGCATCTTAATTTTGTGTGTGTTCATAAATTGCACTTCGTCATCTTTTGGGCAGCCAAAGAATGGTTTTAAACAATTTTACCAATACTTCCGAATTTATAGGAAAGTTATTGTAATGGGTCCGAAAAACAAAATCGTAGTTTTCAACATATTTTAAAATTTTAAGGTCAGAGAAGAAGTAGTATGTACTATGTATTGATGTGGCCATTTTTTCCTGCACGATATCACGCAAACCAAAAATATTATTGTTCGATGTGCCGATCGAAGCGTACTAACAACAATATCTGAAAAAAAATGCATAACATTCGGTGAAGCCGTTCTTTCGTTTGAACGAAAGACTTTGAAAAAGTATATTATAGGTTGTTTTTGACTAAGATCTTTTCAGGGGTGATTCCTGAATATTTTTGTAGAAAAAGAAATTCTAGAGAGGGGTGCTATCTGCCCTATTCCCTAAGATACAGCGTGCTTACGAAAAGACTTATGGAAAAGTGAAAGAAGACACATTAAGCTAAAAAATGAGCCTAACTACATTACTATACCTACAGTATCTGATCAGTACCTACAGAAGTTATTAAAAAAAATTCCAAACGACTTATCCAAAACACCCTGTATCTTAGTGGATAAATATATCCAGGAATCACCCTTTGAAGGATTACCATATTGGTCAAAGCACCCTGTATATCAGTATATCCGACCTTTAGGCCGGGGGCACATTGAAACACAGGCGACACAGGCAGAACAGCACAGTTTGTTTCTCATGCTTTTTAAGGGAGAACCGCACAGAAACTGTGTGCTACGTGCCGCGTACGGACTTTTTTTTTACAATGGAAGAAAAATTAATCGCTTTTAATAAATTTTCAAATTCCTCATTCGAATCTGGTTTAGAGCTTAATAAATTTAGATATTCCTCCATTTCAAAATTACTTTCATCAAACTGTCGAACAAAACTGCCCCCAATGTGCTTAGACAACTGTGTAAGGCCTTTTTTTCTGTGCTGCCCTGCTCTGCGCTTACTGCGTGACACAGCTCAATGTGCGCCATAGCTTAACGTGGGTGCTACCGTAGGTCACATGCGAACTTTGAGGTCCACATTAACAACTTCTCAAGGAGACTTAAGGCCCCCTCCACTTTCGAGCATGCATGACATGCAAGAACGAGCTTTTAGATAAACGGGGAAGTGGAGATGATGAAGGGCCACCGGCCATCTCCACTACCCCGTTCATCTAAAAGCTCGTTCTTGGATGCCATGCATGCTCGATAGTGGATAGGGCACTGGTGAAACCGGTTTTTTCCTCCTTTCTTAGTGCTACACGAGGTGGTCGCCTTTGTTGAGTAATTCTGTATCGTATATGCAGCTTTGTATGTGCGTTAGATTCCGGCCATTGTTTTTGCATTTGAGAAGGGAGAAGAGAAATAAATGTGCATAGGTGCGTCCTACTTTGCCCTTTCTTACCTCGTTTCTCTCCAATAAAACCGGTTTCACTGTTCGTCTTAGTCTCCTGTGTGGCACCACCCAATAATAAAATGCAGGTGCGGTTAGGGACCCCGTCAGGAACGAAGTTCCTTACGCTTTTTCCTCAACTGCGAATGTAATTCCAAATAGAATCTGTATATTTTATTTATTTTTATTTTATATCATTTTTTCAACTGATGAACACCTAGTACTCAATTCACTCATGTTTGTCAAAATCATTTCCGTATTTGGTGTGCAAATGTTGACGGTTTAGAGTTTGGGTAAATTGCGACGCAGCCTGCACGATTATTGACTCGTTTATTTATAATCAGAAATGCAATTGAAATTAGGTAGGACAATTTCTTCTTCATTTCTCATCCATGTTTCAGAAAGAAATAGAAGATTAGAATTTTCAGTAATTAGATCGATGAAATTTAACATATGATTTGGCAGTTAAAAGTTAATAATGAAATACCTCTTTTTTTACAATACCTATCCAAGATCATTTGCGTTCTGGTCTGCAATGTGTATAAAGATGATCTTTGAAATTCTTGCAGCAATTTCTCTGTTGATCTAGCTTGCTTTCGATTATGATAAAACTTAAATTTCGTGGGATCATCTTGAAGTGTTACAATATACAATTTTTTGATATTTGTTGCCCGAGATGATCTTTGCTGTACTGTAAACAATTTCACTGAAAGTTCCACCCTGCGATTTATGTATGGTCAAAGCGCAAGCTGCAATTAAAGGAAAATGCTTTCGAGTAGCAATAATTTTCTTATCTGATGTCAATGGAATGCTCGCAGATAGTAGTTCAATAGGCACAGCAAGATTACTAACTCCACTTTGTACAGCTAATAGAGCAGCTTTTTTCCTTTTCTTACGACCAATATTGTTAAATCACAAAACTCCAACCAAACTCTTACTACAATGTTGTTTGTATTAAGATCTAAATGCACTAATTTTCCAGTTGAATCATTACATAAGCCATCTGATATCTCAATATTTGTTGTAATTAGATAAAGCATGCCTTTTACAAAGGTAATTTTGATATGGTAAACCACCAGTATCGATAATTGACTTTTTACGTAACTTGACTCTAAAATTAGCATCTTGTTCACGGTCGTTATGGTGTCTTAATTTTTTGAATAAATGATGAGATTCCCCATGAACTCTTCTCTCCCGAATCAGAGGAAGTATATATTTTATTTGGTTTTATTGTACCAAGTACATAATCTAGCGCAATCAAATCATCATCGGATGAAGACGACATCATGCAATAGTTCCAATGTTACAGGCACAACTAAAGAGTGATTTTCTGCTTGCACCGGATATGTTTTAGGTCCCCACTTTTCGGCAAGCAGGAAACCGGCTACCACTGTGTTTTTACTCTTATGCATGACACTTTGCATTACCCTTTCTTTCCATAGCTATCGGTTCCAATTGCTTACAATTTCTACAAAGAAACACTGCACTCTGATTTCGTAAATTCGTAAATTGCCTACTGGAAAATTGCCTACTGGTATCGATTCTCGCACGCATACACACAGCATACCGCATTTTCTTACGTGACGATTTCTATGAATTCACTCTACCGCAAGCCGAGTTAAGGAACTTCGTTCTAATAATATCGGAAAGCCGATCTATGATCGGTCAGTTTCTTATCGGCGTTCTCGCGGCGAAAGTAGTCGTGTGAACACAGATGTCGCTAGCTAAATCACTAAATTTTTCCATCCCTTTTTAATTTTTATACGCTTTATATTGGCTTAACTTGTAACTATGTAAACAAATCTTGGAAGTTAAATTTGACCCACTTCCCGGTTTCCGATTGAACCGAATTCAAATGAAAGGATATGACAAGTAGAATAAAATTAGCTATGTGGCGTCATTCCAAATTCAAAATGGCGCCAAGACAAGATGGCGGAAGACATAATAGACTAAAACGTAGGAAATATGATCTATCAACTTGAAATTTTGCACATATGCATAGTTCGTGTGACAATGCAATCTGAATTTTTTGTGAAAAAATCAATTTGGCGGTTCCAAGATGGCGGACGAATTTTGCAATTGTGTTCCGCCGGCCGCCGACATGGGTATCAAACAGTTTGGCCACTAGGGCGTATTGAAGTTTTTTTTTAGAGTTTAGACCGTTTTTTTTCTTAGACCGAAATACATCCAGGTGTGCTTTGAACACATCCAAGCCCGAAGCTAGCTGCAAGCATATCCAACCTATGCGTTTAAATGGGATTGAACACATTAAAACTTGTCTCGCAAATTCGGGCCTTGGCAAAGATGGCCGCAGGGCTCGCCTCTGTCGGAATTCCGGCAGTGTTGGAATTTGAATTCGGCCGAGGCTCTAGTTTGCATTTGCCAGTAGAAAATTTGGCCCAATGGAACGCGGCTAATGAAAACAGGCTAACTACTTTTATTTTCTTTAAATGATTTTTACATTTTACACTTTTTACGAATAACAATGAAAATCGCTAACAAATTTGACAGCTGTCACCGGCTGGTCTGATTGTGTTTTGAAACACCAAAAAATTACAGGTCGTTAAAACTCTAATAGATGGCGCATAAATCATCGCAGTAGGTATATATATCAAATTTGCTTGGATTACTTCAAAAATATATACTTACTTACTTATTCGGCTTTACAACTACGATCCAGGATTCGAGACAAATGGAGATACAAACAGGGCGGCCTTGGAGTTTCTTTCTGCTATCACCTTCCCAATTGTAAATAAAAGCAAGGTATATGGATGAAGTGCAATTGGTTATGGAGATTACCGCTTACAAGAAGTTTTTAATGTCGCTAGTGCTTTACCTGCTTCTGGCATGCCACCTCCCACCTCCAAGTATTCTTCTCACTCAATGGACGGATTTTTCTTTAGGATTCGCTGTGTGCATTGATGTCTCAAAGAGCTCTACGACATCAATAAATCCTGAGAACTAGCTCATATTCAGCAAGTATAAGAAAAAGGCTAATCCAACAACCCCTTAAGGCCCGTCCTCACTACGCGGACTTAGAATCCACGCGCTTTTGGTCGTACGGCCAGCCAAAAGCGCGCGTGATCTTTTAATTTTCTGAGTCATGAGTGAGAAAAAATCAATTCTCATTTGAAACGGCGTACGCGCTTTTGAAAAGCTCATAGTGTGTGGACGCACAATGTACCTTTTTAACCACAGCCTTTTGTCCGCGTTGTTTGGCCGCACGGCCTTTACCATGGACAAAGTCGTAAAAAAGTCGTAAAAAAGTCATAAAACTCTATATGAAAAAAAAAGGCAAAAGCGCGTACGACCCAAGACCGCGTAGTGTGGCCACACCATTAAGGCCCGTCCTCACTACGCGGACTTAGAATCCACGCGCTTTTGGTCGTACGGCCAGCCAAAAGCGCGCGTGATCTTTTAATTTTCTGAGTCATGAGTGAGAAAAAATCAATTCTCATTTGAAACGGCGCACGCGCTTTTGAAAAGCTCATAGTGTGTGGACGCACAATGTACCTTTTTAACCACAGCCTTTTGTCCGCGTTGTTTGGCCGCACGGCCTTTACCATGGACAAAGTCGTAAAAAAGTCGTAAAAAAGTCATAAAACTCTATATGAAAAAAAAAAGGCAAAAGCGCGTACGACCCAAGACCGCGTAGTGTGGCCACACCATAATGGTGTGGCCACACTACGCGGTCTTGGGTCGTACGCGCTTTTGCCTTTTTTTTTCATATAGAGTTTTATGACTTTTTTACGACTTTTTTACGACTTTGTCCATGGTAAAGGCCGTGCGGCCAAACAACGCGGACAAAAGGCTGTGGTTAAAAAGGTACATTGTGCGTCCACACACTATGAGCTTTTCAAAAGCGCGTACGCCGTTTCAAATGAGAATTGATTTTTTCTCACTCATGACTCAGAAAATTAAAAGATCACGCGCGCTTTTGGCTGGGCGTACGACCAAAAGCGCGTGGATTCTAAGTCCGCGTAGTGAGGACGGGCCTTTAGCGCTCAATAGCGATGCTAGGAGAATATGCTAGCCATTTGCCACCTCGTATTGAACATGTGATGACGTATACAAGGGCCATAGAAGTGCATATTAAGTATTTATTATTTTTAAAATCGGTATATCTACCTCGATGATCATGAAGGGTAATTCATACTTTTAAGACATTATTTGTAAAAAAACTGATGTTTTGACCTTTGACCTTGAATAATTTTTTTCCGGCCGCCCGATCGATGGAACATTTTGGCATTTGATTTATAATAACGTATTTAACTTCTGGTGACTCAATTTTCAGGTATATGCGAGTTATCGCGAGATTGAATGTCTATTTTGACTGGACTAGATGCTTTTAAATGAACACATCAAAACCCGATTCCCAAATGAAGGCTTTTTTAAAGTCACAAATAGATTGCGAATTTGCGGGAAGATTTCTCATACATTTACTTTCTAGGCGCCTGCTTCTGTTGGTGTTAGCACATATGATGGCCCCCGTATTTTAAATGGTTTTCCCGTCACCGGCCAACCGCCTCAATCTTTTTGTGCCTTAAGAAAGCTGGCCGCAATCCGCAATCCGCAATTTTAAGTCCGCCCAGACTTCGTTCACTATTGAATGTTTAATTTTCACCTGGTAGATCTATTCATGTTGTGCGGTGGTGTGCTATGCCTTATTTTATTTTCAATATTCTGCGAACTCGCGCTCGATTTAAACCCAGTTTTGTTATGTTTCGGTCTTAACGCTTTTGCACATAAACATTTCATACAAAATATGCTTTCAAGGTTATTGTATCTTTTAATAATCTTCGTGAAATTTTTAGTAGCCTTCTTTTCGTTTTTAACGCCAGACATTGTACTTTTCCCGTTTCGGCACAACTTCGACAAGAGAAGAATTTGATTTCGTTGAGCCAGTTAGAATAATTATTTCAGTTTCATTTTGCCCTAGTCCCAGTGTAATTTCTGTTTGCTCTCCATTTTTCATATGGATTATAGAAACCATTAATACACTGAAAATCTCTTCGGGCGAGACCTACTTTTTGGACAATTTCTTCATAGGAAAGAATGTATTGTATACTACAGGTAACAACTCCCAGTTTTTCGTAGAAAATATGGTAGTAGGGTTCATATCTCACATGTGCAATATAAAGTATAAAGTAATTTTCGACCGTGTTTATCGGGTAACATTTATTACTTTCATTAGTAGGTGGTAGAATTAACAGAAAATTATGAAATGTACAACGGAACTTGACGTTAATTATTTGTATCTGGCGTAGCACAATTATTGCTGTGAATTTAGTTTTGAATTCTAAACGAAAACCCGGAAAATTATTACTTTTTCGGTGTAGTTTTATTATTATGAAATAATGTGAATAAGAAAGAATTATAGATACTTTAATAACAGATTTTGTCAATGTTGGAGGGGTTCTTTACTTAGGTTAAATATATGTACTTTCAGACTTCGTATTTGAATATTTATTTATTTATATATTTATTAGCCAAAAAAGACACACTTAAATTAAAATACTTACCAAAGATAGATTTGGTATAATTATAATTCAAAAAATATAGTTAAAAACTACTGAAAACTTAGTCAAGGATACTGCGATTTAAGTTATTAGTAGGGTTCTAAGTTTTCATTTATAGAATGCTTTGTTTAGTGAAGGGGAGAAACGAGAGCTATGACTATTGAAGACCTGTTGACGGGCTCGTTCCTGGCGTCCTCGGTGCGATGTGGATATTACCTAAGTAATTTCGTGTGTCGTGTATGTTTAACTTCAGCATTGAGTTTGATCTTGTCCGACAGAAACGGTACTTTAAGCTTTCCACTTAGGTTGTCAAAGGCAACGCAAGATATAAGCAATTTTCTCCTACTTGATAACTGTATGACATCACGGACTTTGAGCCTGTCCAATTAGTAGCTTACTTCCTTCCTGATGCACATGAACGCAAATGATTTTGGATCAATCGGTGATCTGTGCCTACGTAGTTTTTAGTCACGAAGATTTGGCTATGTGAAGTATTTTAAATGAGTGCAACAATGCAACTGGAATCGCTTTCGACCGGCAAGAACAGTCGCACGCGACCAGTTGCAAACTAATTTCAAATCGGTCTGGTTTCTGTCGACCCATATATGTATTCCCAATGCCGTACACGGACAAGGTCACGAACAGTTGCGTACGCCAGTGGAAGCCAAACTTTCTTGACCGCGTACCCTTATGACGAAAAAAGTCATTAATTGTACCCTCTAATTATAGGAGCGACACTATTCGCACCATATATGGGTTCAAGAGCATACCGTGTCGTGGGGCTACAAGGGATATGGATATACCATTTCATGAGCCTACTATTTTTGGGAAAAGTACCGTTTATAAATGACAGCAACATTTTTTTTATGTGATAGTCTAAGCTCAGGTGTCAACTGTCAATTTTTGTCCTACCAGTTCGTCATGTCGTACAAGTCATTGTCTGGCAGTAAGCTTAGCTCGAAGGAGAGAGAGAAGGATAGGATAAGTTAGGGGAGTCAAGGGGCGTTGGAGGAGATGGCGATGTTCCTTGCGTTTGAACTCTTGGGTGTTGTATGAGTTCGGGAATACTGACTGTGGAAGGTTGTTCCACAGTCGAGTTGTTCTTGTTATAAACGAATTTCTAAACCGGAGTGTGCGCGAAGATGAGGGCTGTAAATTGTGTGGCTGAGCCGAGCGGGCAAGTCTTGTGATGCGGGAGAAATGCTGCCGTTTAGGCATGAGGTTACTTTTTTCAGTGGAGCAGTCATTTTGGTAAAAGCGGTAAAATTTTATAATTGAATTCAAGCTGCGCGTACCAAAGGTGAAAGCTGCGCGTATCAAAGTACCATAGGGGGAATATTGTTAGAACCAGTTCATTTATTGACGTCAAGCTCTTTGAGACATTTATACACCACGCGAGTCCTGAAGAAAACTCCGTCCATTGAGTGGGCGTTGTACTCTAGACGAGGTTAGGACATCCATTTCGGCTAAACAAGAATTGAGGGGAACAAAGGTGTTAATTAATCGGCATTGCATTTGCTTTCTTTCTTATGCAGAAATTTGCAGCAGTTATGTAGCATATGTCAAGTCAAACTACAAATTAAATGCCGTTGTCATTTTCGATGGCTTCTCTTAGGAAGCTAGTGAAAACACCAAGCGAATAGAACCATTGAGAAGAGCGCAAAGAAAATAGTCTACTGCAATTACTACGTATACATGATGAGTTGAACCCAGGTTGAACCCGAGTTAAAATGCATGTAGACGCGAGTCGAGTTGAGATAGAGTCGACTGAACTCGACTCAGCTCTGCTAGCTGGGTTGAGTTGAAATTATGCATATAGACGCGATCTCAGTAGTTGAGTAGTTGAATTTATTTGACAGTAGCATTTCTGTGTTTTGTTTGTGATTTTTGTCGAATTTTGTCGATTGTCGAAAATTCAACTCAACCTCAACTCAACTATTCAACTCCTCATGTATACGTAGTAAATATCATTTACAGAATCGATGGTGCTCAATTCCTCGCAGGATAGTTTCTTAGCAAACTCCAAAAACAAGAGCCGGCTGATATCTATTGTTATTGCCTATGACCCATCATAATGCGGAATCTAAGGACCATGTTTATCATATGAAATAACAAGTTAATGGGGTTAACCACGACCACACACTTGTCGGTGGAAGTCTCCTCATGATTACAATGCTAAAAGTGACATAAACACCAGGTTTAGTGCTTCGGCCAGGCAAAAATTGACTCACAACAAGCTATGGAGGACGCCTAATGATCACAACAATTGGCCTAGCCAAATGAATATGTGACATTGGTAGAGAAAGATATGGACCTTTTTGGTGATTTTGATTGGCCTGTGTATCCCTGAAATAAAGAATGTCTTCTTTTTGAAACCAGGAAAATTAAAGGTGTTTCAAACCGTCTAGAATCTTCATCTTTCTGCTGGGCGCAACCTTTTCAGACCATATGTTCTTCCTGCACGACATGATTAGTTGTGACACCACTTGTGCTTGGTTTAATCAGGCGAAACTGAAACTTCTAAAAGTCCTGACGAATAACGATGACTTGCAACCAGTCATTGATATTTTTAAAGACCCTCACGCAAGATTGCCAAAGCAGGTATCGTGTTTCTCATGGCTTTGTATGGGAAAGAATATGAGACTAGCCTACAGGCAATATGTATCTTAATCGTAAAAAAGTACCGACAGGAAAAAGGAGACCAGGACGACCTAAGAAAAAATATATAGACGGTGTCGAGGAAGACATGAGGCAATTACGAATGAGAAACTGGAAAGGACGGGCGAGAAATCGACAATCAGGCGAACGCTGGAGGAAGCCAAGGCCGACAATAGGCTGTGAAGCTTCTGATGACAATGAAAACTCAGAAGGCAAGAGTACCCTGGAGCTTTAATAGCTGCTTGATTTTTAAACCCGTATTCCGTGTAGCCCCGTGCACCCGTAAAGATAGCCGTCCATTTTAAAAAGGGTGTTGACGATTATTTGCCGTTTTTTGTTCCTCTTAATGTTTATATCTGTTAGTTTAGTAAGGATATAAAAACTATTTATTTTTTTCTTTCCCTCAAAAATAAGGGTTAAAGAATAAAAATTCGCAACAGTATTGAGTATCTCAGAAAAGGAGAGGACATAAAGTACTTTGAAGAAAAATTTGGGGTACCCCCTACAATTTCCTGCGTACCCCTTTTAAGCACTAACCTGCTTACTAATTAGTATTTATTGTGATTGTAAGGAAATAAAAAAAAGAGTTTAATAAATCTAGGGGTTTTCTCTTTTTGTTTGCCTGTTTTAATAAAATAGTCCTCTTTCATATATAGTCATAGCGGCCCCATTGTCATATAGTGCTCAGGGCCTCCAATAGGTTAAAGACGGCCCTGGGTGTAGACTAGGACACTGAATGATACCGGTTCAGAAGTGCGATCGGTGGAGATAACAGTTGCAAGAGGCAGAGGCCAGAGCTGGATCCTGGTTGTAGAGCCTTTAAAATAAAAATTAAAGGCTGTGTTAATGAAAATTGGTGCGCTCTTCTTTAACCGATGTTATTTAAATGCCGTGTAGGTCGATGGTTACTTGTGTTTTAAATAAAATTTGTCGGGAAAAGATTGTTTTTTTTCGGACTAGAACACGGTATACAGAAACAAGGTAATGTAAAAGAGACTGACATCTTCGAATATCGTAGGTCTCCGAGTGACGTCAGCACTAATGCAGAAATAACAACAACAATTTCCATTTTATATGGGAAGAGGTCGCCGAGTGACGTCGCACTAAAACGATCTTCAGTCTTTTACATAACCTTGTTTCTGTATACCGTGGGACTAGAATATCTGTCATCCTTCATCTGTCATTTGCCATTAGTCCTTTCTTTTTCCTCAACATAGGTACTGTGGAGAAGTCGTTTTTTGGTCGTAAAATATTTTGCTTGGTCCTGTGCGGTTTGAGCACAGCAATACCTCACACCACTAGAAAATTATCAAGGACCGCCACTAAGTACCTATATTCTCTATTTATTGCAAATTAAATATTTTCAAACTGTTTATTTTTATCCCGGCGAAGCGTAATCTTTCGAAACAACGACAAAACGACTGACTTCCAATTAGAAAGTTATTGTGATCATAAAAATCGAAATTTACTATCCACAGCTACCAATAATTTCAATTAACGGCTCTATCGCAATTTATACAGGTAAATCTTAATACGGACACTAGTAGGAAATCAACACAACTGCACAGTTTTTAGGGCAATGAATTCCAGAAAATTGCAAGATGATAAATTATTACATATTGAATCTAACTGTAACAAAAGCTAAACAGCAAGGAAAAAGAAATGTTTGTAAAAAATATTCTTTTCCTCAAGTTTTGCCAAACAAACACCTATAGATACCTGAGCAGGTGTTGTACAAGGTATAGTGGTCTTTTAGCAATATCCAAAGACTTAAGTGGGCAACTCGAAGCCTCGGTAGAATGGCAGATGGAAGCACGTTGGTGTGCATAAGAAGCATTGTTGCACACGTATGAAAGCTAGTAATACAATCAGTTCAGGTGTGTGTACCTGTGAGTGAAACGCAGTTTTTGTTGCGGGCTTCAAATTGTTATGCGAATGTTATGACTGGTATTTGGTATAACTCACTTTTTTTAGTTGGTATTAAAAAAAGTGCTGTTCTGAATTAGATGAAAAAATTACTTCCTTGCTAACGTACCTGTTGAATATTCACCTTTTCTGTTTATTTTAATAGGGAAAATTCCTCTAGCTTTTAATCACTTTTCACATTCACTAACCCACAGTAATTTGAATATCACCTTGCAGTTTTTTTTCTTGTTTTTAATATATGGCCAAAGTGTTTGCCTTTTTTCTCAACTCTTTGCCAATCAGCTTTTTTATCTCGAGAATATTATGTCATTTGGACGACAATAACCGTTTATAAATAAAGAAATTAACACAAAATATTGTTTTTGAAATTGCCTGGGATTTATGAAAATTAATAACAATACACAAAGTTAAAAATCGCAAAAACTATTTTGATAAAAAGGTAAAATTATGCATCACAGCTTCAGGGAGCTGGAGGAACACGAACTGAAGTTAACGAACGGCCAGAAACTATTGCCTCTTTACTCTCCCATTGGCATAGTTGCCCCATGTAAAATGAAGCGTTGCAAGTCATTTGGCGCTTGTAGATGCTTTTCCATACCTGATTCAGGTGAGTTGATCTCCGGGTACGTTCTCTGTGGTCGGCGGCAATGTTAAGGAAAAGAAAAAACAAAATAAAACAACTGTTGTTATTTTCTGTGCGAGGTGTCTATTTTTTACACGCATCTTTTGCCTGTCTTCAAAGTTCCCATCTTTTACATAAAAATAAGTAAATTAGCTTACTTCCTTCACTTGAATGAAATTTTCTTTTGCAAATTTTCACATAAAATTTCTTTTATGGTTGAAGCTATTATTTCTGAAAAATTTTAAGGTGTGGAGAAGTTAATGCTGATTGAGCCGATTTTCCAAAAAAAATTGCAAAGTTTACGCACTGATCTTCAAGTAGTTTTGAAGAAGCCGCGCTAAGGGTTGAATGAAACAAGAATAGTATAAGATAACACAAGCAAACGTCAAATTATACACCATCTGCAGGCTTCATCTATACAACCCACATAAAGGTGTGCTGTATAAATGCGTAGCTCACCAGTGTTGTCGATGTTTATTTTTATTTAGATCTTCATTGTTTGATAAAAAGTTATGACTAAAAAATAACATTAAGAAACGCGAAATTTTTGCATACAACTTGGTATTATAGTTAGTTTAGACTTGGGTTATAAATAACATGTAAATCATATCGATACTGGAAAGCGCCAATTTTTCGAAAATGAGTTTTTTAGAGTTTTCGAATTCTAATGCTATTCCCCAAAAATACATAACAAAAATTTCCATGATTTATTATTAAAAATCAAAAAATCTTAAAAAAATACTTTGTTACAGACGCCATTTTGGCAAGAATACGAAAAGTAGAAGTCGCATTTTGTAACAAGCGACTGTGAAGTTGTTATAAACACCTGTGTTACAAACTAAAATTGTTACAAACGATGCAAGCAGATCGAAATTGTAACTAGCCGCTTGATACAACCATTTTGGCGTTTGTAACAATGTAGTTTAGATTATTGAGCACCTTCCGAGTAAAATTGTGTCGTTTGTATCAAGCAGCAGATAGGATAAAACATATCTTGCGTTCAACCTAAATTTCGGATATTTTTAAACTTCGCGATCTCGGTCTTGTCTTTTCGTTAGAATTATGTTAGAAAAATTAGATCATAGGTGGATGCGAGACGTGTCGAGCTTACTGCAGTAAGCTCAGCAGTAAGCACGCACAGAGATGCGACACGTGTCGAGCTTGCTGCAGTCACCAAATTATTGTACATTTTATGTTACCTATGTATGTGTATTTTCGCCTGAATTGACAGTTGTCAATTGCATGTGTCAAAAGAGAAGAAAGTCAGTCTACAGATAAAATTTCTTTAATAAAAAATAATTTTTCGAAATCTTTCTTGTACAAACGAAATTCGGCAAGTTAAAAAATAATATAAAAATAACATAAACGTCTTTGTTGTCCGGGAAACAAAACACGAATGACTGTTTACGTATTTTTACCAACTTTGTTGTAAATATATATATTATTTGTGGGATGTAAAAATACAATCAGTATTTCAATTCATAGTTTTGTAAATTTCCAAACTTTTGTGTTGTAACTTTTTACCAGAGAGAGAGAGGAACAGGGAAAAACGTATAGCTGAATATTCCCGCCCTGTCCCAATTTGCTTGGCCCTGCCTGAAATATTTTCAAGCGCCAAATTTTATTCTTAGCTTGTGCGCACTCCCTTCCCTTTACATAAAAAAGTAGCATTTTGCTTACCATGCCTTGTTAAGCATGTACGTGAAGCAACGTTTAACAAAATTTCTTGGCTTGACAATACATACATATGTAACTGCCGAGACTCTAATCAAAGTCAAAGGTCTGGCCTTAACTTAAAACAAACGGGTATAATTGCTATGTATTCCATTGTTGCCTGCCACTTATATCCATGAGAGGACAAATTTAAACCTTACATTCCAATAACAAATTTGTAATTTTACTGAAAATATAAGTTCTAAAATTACGCCTCTTACTGTAAAATTACAATACAAAATATTAGGATTTTTTTAGTACATAACATTTATAAATATACTAAGGGATATTGTAATTTTCTTACATAAAGGATTTAAAAAAAATACACAACATTGTGTAAAATATAGGTCACAATCATGTAATCAACATTTACGTTATAAAGTATTCGAGATTCTCAACTTCTTTATGTGAAGTTACAACATTTATAGTAAAATTACAATAATTGTGTAGTAAATTAGTATTTCATATCACGATTTGTAATTGTACTGTACATTTGCACTTTGAATTTACAAATTTTTTTTACATTGTTGATACCCGCATTCTTAAAGCCGTCACAAGTCACAACGCAATCACAAGGGTTTGGCGAGTCTCAACTTGAGAAAATTTTGTATTATAATTTTGCAATTATAAATTTTGACAATCTGCAAACAGTCATAGCGACATTGTCAAAATTGTAACTGCCGGTTCCTAGCATATCTTTCATGGATTTGCACAGAGTCCACAGCAGACAGCGTCGATTTAGATTAGAGGCGCTCGGAAGTTCACATACAGATAAGGTCTGCCTCTTCTTATTTCTGCTCCTTGAATCTCTCGTGCGACATAGGGCGAAACCAGTTGCCCTTCAGCGGACTCTTTTTTGTGCGACCAGTTGTTTCGGTCCCTGCTAATAGGTTTCTCCTCCACGTTGTTCTTGGTCTTCCAACTTGACGGGCTCAGGGTCTGTTTGGCGAGATTCTCGTTTTCACGTCGCAAAGTGTGGCCGAATCATTTCCTTCGCTTGATTTGTTCATCTATCCTTTCTTGGCCGGCATTGCGCCATAGTTCTCCATTTGTAATTCTATCTTCCCAGGATACGACGTAGGCATTGATGAAAAGTTGCAGGCGTCTTGCGATGAATTATACTTCTCATGTTTCGCAACCATACAAAAGCACTGCATTAATTTTGGAGTTGAACAGCCCCAATTTGGTGTTAATTGAGATCTCCGTTGATATCGTCATGATGCCGTAGAGCCTGGGATATAAAGCTTCTATTAACTGAGTTGAACGCTTTTTCATTTGGGAGCTTCTTTTCGTTTAGGAGTTTAGGAACACAAATTCAAACCGCGCTTTTAACAGATTATAACATTTAACTCTTTTTAGGGTACAATTAATTTTATTTTTATTTTAATTATAATTATATAGTACAGGTATATTAAGCCGAAAAAAACGAAATAGCGAAAATAATTAGGTACAGGATGAAAATTGGCAGAGAGCTTGCTTTTAGGATTCTTAATAAGGGGTTATCACGTCTACCGGTTTTCACCCCGGAAGCCCACTTTTTAGGGGATTTTAGCCCTCAATTTTTTGCAAATATATCTTAAACGGTAAGTCTTATCATAAAATAGTGTTTACAAAGTTTGTAGATTATGCGATTATCTACAGAAAAGATATTACACATTTTCCCGTACGAACTGCCGTTCACTAGATATAGTAATAGTAATAGAGTAAACTCTTCTAGAACAGAAGGAGCACTTTTCAGCTGGGCCAAGAAAACTTAACTCAGCACAAGCAAGCGCTGTGATGAGGCTCAACGAAGCATGAAACATAAAATGAAATAAACAGAAACCAACATTTAACACACACAGAAGCGAAACAACATCGTAAGCGGTCACGTGATATTGAAAAGACTCCTTTTGAGGACATTTTTACTAATGCTCACGCCTAAGGCTCACGCTAAAGACATTACTATTTTTGTTCACGTTAATGAACCTGCGATTTACAAGCTCAAACCTGCAGTGGGATTCCTTAACGATTTAGAATTTAGAGCTTTCTTAAATCACAGAAGTTTTCTAACTTAGAGTGGGTTGGTATACCGTAAACGATTTAGAGTGATGTACTAGATTTTTAGAAAAGATCGTACATTTTAACATCAAAATTGTAAATAAGTATGAAGAAATTAAGTATTTGAAATTTATGATCCCCTTTATCTACCATTTCATTTAAACTAATTTGCATTTAAAATGTTTAACCCAAAATAAGGTATTTTTCTTTAGAATTTAAACAAACATTTATATTATGTTCATGTATTTTCACTTTCTAAATATGTACTTATTATTTGTTTCTAATAATAGTAGTTTCTCGGTTTTATAATTTTTATTAAATTTACAGATGTCCTTATTATTTAAATTTTTTAACGTTGTTAATATTTCTTCTTTGGTTCTTTTTGCTGAAGACAAATACCCCTTCGACAGGGGTTTTCCTTCGATTTTTTCAAATTCCGGGTAATTTTCCATAAAATCAATAAAAATTTGAACTTTAAAAATTGTTTAAACTTACATTTTTTGCAAATTGCCAACTTTGCTCACAAGACACCTGATATGTGAATGAAATCGAACTCTAAAAATTAGACAAGAAAAGTATTACAGAATTCCAAATTTAATCTAAATTTAGAGACCTCTTGTACAAAAGTGAGTGCCGTCTAGTACAAAAATGAATAACCGAAATTTGCGGTAGGCGGCGCTTCCTTCGTTCTTTTTGCCAGCTTAGAACGCTAGAGGACTCTAAATTTTAGAGTCTTCAAGCTTACAGAATACCAAAATCCTCTAAATTTAGAATTTTGGCTCTAAAATCTAGCTCGGAAGTCTCTAGTTACGGAATCCCAGTGCTGCCGTTCGTGTTAGAGGAGTGGCCCTCTCAGATTATAACCACTCTGTATAAACGACGCACGGCGACTTAGAAAACCTGAGTCAACCTTTCCATTGAGGAGCTGATGAACAAATACAACATCGGCCAACTAACGACGCTTGTAAAGAGAGCTTAAGTTGAGTAACTTAAGCCGGGATTCATATGATGGAAGAACTAATGGGTTTTCCCAAGGGAGATGATTCAGTGCGAATCGAACGAACCTCCGCTGAACCGATTCAATACTCCCAACTTGCGAAGCGTAGTGAGGGGACCAAACCTGTGACTCATATTCAAGTAATGGCCTAACAAGAGAAATGTATAGGTGCTTAGTGGTCAAGGGGTTGTTAAATTCTTTGGATCACCTTTTTATAAAACCCAGGACTAAACTACCTCTAGAGGAAATATAGCTGATCTGAGTGGAAAAATCCAGCTTACTATCAAATCGAATCCCGAGATCTTTAACAAAATGAACACGAGGGACACTCTCATTAGAAAAGGTGTAGTTAAAAATTATAGGACCACGCCTCCTACTAAAAGTCATGATTTCGCATTTACTAATAATACGAACCAGGTTTTTGTTAGCACACTAAGAGTGACAAGGTCAACTTGTAAAAGTTTACAATCCTCGATACTCTTTATGTGACGATACCATTTGATGTCATCAGCGTAAATTAAGATTCTACAGTGTCTTAGCAAGGGAACAATGTCATCAATTGATAGAATAAAGAGGAGCGGACCGAGATGACTTCCTTGAGAGACACCGGATGACGCTTCAATGGTTACTCATTTGGATCCACGGAAAAGAGCTTGGTAGGTCGTGTCAGCTTAGAACGACTGGAACCATACTAGAAGGGCTTGTGGAAAGTCTAACATTCTTAGTTTGAGAAATATAATGGAGTGGGATAGCTTGTCAAATGCCTTGCTAAAATCAGTGTAACACAATCAGTTTGGCAACCGGAAACGAAGCCCTCGACAGCATGAGAAGTGAACTCAAGAAGATTGGTGGTAGTGGAACGAGCTGGAAGAAAACCATGTTGATTCGCTGAGACCAGCCTCCTGCAGATAGGCACGATTGCAGAATAAATGATCGATTCAAAAAGTTTCGAAATAACAGATAACTTCGCAACTGGTCTATAATTCGATATTTCGTTCTTGCTACCACTTTTGTGAATAGAAATTATGGACGAATTCTTCCAAACAGTAGGGAAGTACCCTTTATCCAGGGATTTTTGAAAAAGGGTTTTCAGTGGAGACTGGAGAACCTCCGCCCAGGAATTTAGGACAGCAGGAGGATACCGTGGGGGCCAGAAGTGAAGTGGAATGGGAGTTCGTCAAAATGTTTCACGATATCAGCACTGGTAGTTGAGAGAGATAAAACAGGAGCCTCAAGGTTTGGAATTATGTGACGAAGATTATTGTCATTAGGCTGGAAGTCAGAAGGTGTGAAAGAGAATATCGCCGTTTTAAAGATTTAAAATACTCGTAAGCCATCATTCCGGACATCAGACGTTCAAGGTAGCTAATAGTTTAAGTGGTGATTCCTGGGTGTATTTGGAGAAAAAAATTGGTCTAGAGAGGGGGCTATCCCCACTATCCACAAAGATACAGGGTGTTTACAAAAAAAATGTGTTTTTGGTAATTCCGCTTTTGTCTAGTTTTTGTAGTTTATCGTTACTAACCGCAGTAAAGGGGAGATGACGCCTCCTTGTGGTGTTGCTCTGTTCGCGTATTAGATTACCGTCTCGGTTGACAAATCCGCTCGGATTATTCTCAAGCTCACCATAGCTGCTAGCCATTATGAGAGCTTCTCAAATCCATTCAGTAAGTACATTTATATTATTTGTAATATAGGGTCTTTTCGATAGTTCCCACCACCTCATGCAAAGCTGTCTCGCTGGATCTACCACTGAGATAGGCACGTTGAACTGGTGGCAGTAAAGTCACATCTACCGATTGGCGGATGTGGGAGTCGATGACCCTTTCTAGTGTCTTAAGCACTAAAGATGTTAGGCTAATCGGCCTATAGTCCTTCGCGGATTCGTGATCTCTTCTCCCTACCTTTGTGGTGAAGGCAATCCTCGTCCTTCTCCAACTCATGGGGACGTAGCATGAACATGATCATAATCACCAGCCATGGTACTACTACCTCAGGTAGTTCTGTAACATGACTGGTAGTCGTAGTATGCCTTCCGGGTCGGGGGCTTTGAAGGGAAGAAGCTGGGGGATTACCCCAGAGGACCTTTTACTTTGTATTAATAGCGGAAATCTTCCCCCCGGTGTGTCTTTGTCCGTTACCAGATGCTTCCACCTTATTTTTGTCCAGGCCTGTCCCTCCAAACTGCGATCTAACTACCGTTACGTCCGTTGAACTAAAGTTCGGCAGAGGAAGGCTTTGATGTTCCTTTTAACGAAAATGCAGGATCTTGGCTTATCTTGATCCGAGCGGTGGTAAAAGGTGTTATATTAACCCTGCGGAACTGGCGCCCAGTGTCACAGACCTGAGCAGTGTTGTTTTGATTGTTTTGAGGGTAGAGGGAGTGGCTTTAAGTCACGTGGCTCCTAGTAGCTTCCTCCGCCCTCACGCCAGTTACCGACATGCAGCCCCCGTCGCCACATCGGCAGTAATTTTTGATCATTTGGTAGTTTTGGGTCTCTCAGACTTGGCGCCAGTACGTTTCGATAACATGGACCCGCGAGAAGAGAGACGTAGATTTGACAAATTTGCACCCATAATTGAGCTGGTTGAAAGGTTCACAGAAAACTGCAAGAAGCAATAAGTAATATGCAACGATTGATGAAGTGGTTGTGGCCTTTAGGGGCCGTTGCTCGTTTCGGCAGTATGCCAAAAAAGCCAAACAACTACGGGCTCAAATTGTTCTTACTAGTTGATGCAAAAACACGATAAATGTTGTTTTGGGAGCCTCTTAATTAGTTAGCAAAGTTATAGAAAAAAATAATCATTAATGTATTTAGACATTATCTGAAAATAATCAAATTTACATATTGGGTCTTTGAGACTTGGCGCCAGTACTCGTGTCACAAAACAGAGCGCCAGTTCCGCAGGTTTAAGGCTCTGGAGGTTGTTCGTGGGTATTGTGGAGTGTTGGAGGTTGACCTGCACGATCTCAAACTTATGCTGGTGGCCCATGGGCGCCGCCCTCGTCGTCCTCCACCAAACTCATACTATCCACCGGTTCATCCAAATGGGGAGGCTCCTCCTCAGGCGAAGGGCTTCATTCTTCTCCAATATCTCGACTGACTCATATAGAAAGGATGAATTTCTATTTTTCAGCGGTTCCTCTGCTTAGATGACCACCCAGTACCGTCGGATTTTGTGCCTGGAGACACTGGACAAGCTTTCCAGGTTCCAGATTTACTTTTGGCAACTATGCGAGTTCTAGATCTCCTCGGGATATCCACAGCGGGGATTAACTTGAGGCTTATGCTTTCTTATGCTTCGCAGATCTTTGTGACGCATTTGCCTAGAAAGTCCTTTGTTCACATCAGATTACCCTGAAACTTCTGGCTACCCTAAAACCATCTCCGATAGTTTGGCTAGCATCCACCTACGGGCCGGCTGTGATTAGCCTGCCGCTGCTGTACTTGCTGCAGCAGGCTCTTTCTTGGGGCGATACTGTGGCATTTTGGCATCTTGCTGAGTTTTCTCTTTAGGAGAGGATCAATTTATTTCCTGTACCTCCCACGACTCGGGATTGTTGGTTTTATTTAGCGCCAGCCATTTTGTTGTAATTTTTAACAATCGACTGGAACTTTATTTTGTCCGACTGGTCTCGCTTATGCATGTATCAGCCTTCTCATTCTTAGCAATCTTGTGAAAAGGGCTCCGCATGCGCATACCATCTGACCTATGCTTTACAGGATTTGGTTTGTCTAAAACGGGTGTGCTATGGTATGCACTGACCGAATTGGTGGTCTTCGCAATTATCGTTTCCGGGAGCCGAGTAACTGTTCCTTTGACGAGGTTGAAGGTAGCATTTGTGCAGGTGTACATTGGCTGGTACTAGCGGCAAAACTGGCGATTGCCTCCACACTAGAGGCAAGCAATTTTTTGTTTTTATTTTTTGGTCTTTCATAAAGATCCCACGAGTAATGCGGAAGTGAGTCTATCCTGCCAGAGCCGCTTACCAGGATAAGGCACTTATATATTCCGACCTTGCCGGATGGAACCGTTTGCGACCAGCACTCTTTAACCACTAGCTGGGTACGCAGCCATCGGCACGGTAAACACCTTGGTTTAAAAGTGGAATGCTAATAAGGGAAGAGGGGAGTAGGGGGATGTACCTAGCTTTGTTCGGCATAGGAGTCCCTAGCCTGTTCGTCATAAGAGTCCCTACCGATGACTTGCTAGTTCTTCAGCTTACCACCACTGACATAGCCTAAAGCTGAATTTACATATCCGACGTTTTTCTGTCGCGATGTTTTTTTTAAGATTTCAACCAATCAGAAACAATTGCTGTCAATCTTAAAAAAGAGCGGAGAAACAGAAAAACGTCGGATATGTAAATTCAGCTTGATGCTACCTCGAGCCACGCAAGCCCCACCACGACGGCAAGGTGCAGATAGCCAGTGAACATAAACACGTTCCATATTATAATATAAATTAATTTAAAAAGGTTGTATCGAAGTATAGACTCACTATTTCAATTATTCTATTTATCGTCTTCTTATTCTAAGTGAAAAAGTCACATGCAAAATTTCAAGTTATGTACTCAAGTAGCGTTTACTTTAGCTTTTCAAAGTCAATCAAACAAAATTTTGTGATTTACTTGGCTCAAGTATACTTGAAATCAGCCTGAGTTTACATGTTTATTTTGTTACTTGGAAACTACTTCAAGTAAAATTCCTTTCCCAGACAAAAACATATTAGAAAGACACAACAAAATTAAAACCAAGAAGAAAAATTCAAACCCAGACACTAAAATTTAGATGAAATAAACCGTCAGTCAGTCTTGTTAACAAAGATTTTTATTTCAAATCACTCTACGTTCTGGTGCTGTTCCAGAAGGTAATCTTGAACCTCTGCTTGAAACCATCAAGTGAGGAGCAAGCATGCAAATTGCGATAAATCCACTTAAACTAGCTTTGCGTAAATCGCAAAAATGTTATAACTACAGGTCCGTTTCAAATAGAAATATTTTTGTAAACCAATGTTGTAGAAGGTGTTGAGGTAATATTACTACAAATTTTTGAAAAAAATGTGTTGGGTCGTTTTGATGATATACGCACATTTGTTTTGGATTTATCCCGTTTTGATTGATTGAAATGGATATCATCAAGGCAATAATATTTAAAGTTTCGTGAATTATATGTGAATTTTTGTTTTGGCCTCCACAGCCATCGCAAAATAATCATACCTTTTCTGTACCCTCTAGGTCTAAAGAATCTAAGTGGGTTAAAAGTGCTGAACCTATCTCTACAGGCGTTCGTCCAGCTTGGTCTTCGGACCACGTGTAAGAACGTGGGATTTCGGGATTGCATGTTATATTTTACTGGTAATTGTCAAAAATCGTGGTCCATAGGTGATGCACTCGCAAGTATTTACGAGGAGAAAAAATCGCTGCCATCTAGTAAGCTAAGGGTTTATCACGTTTTGCTCGAGTTCAGTTTTGCTTTTGGATTTAACCAGTTTTTTTATGTGGAATACTAGAACTAGATTTTTGAGTTTTTAAACTATAATTTCACTAGGTTTTAACGCGTTTAGCTCGATTCTGACATCGCCATTGGATTTATCTCAGCCCAAAAATGTATATAAAAACTGCATCAGACTCCCAAAGTGTCAAAAATGGATTTAACGCGTTTTGCATCCTTGCTCCTTAAGTGTTCTAGTAAAGAACTAGAATACTTGAACGAATAAACTACAAGGTACCGATTTTCAGCTACCATTGTATGCAAACGAATTATTTAATATAAACAAGCTCTCCCCCTTTTAAAGATGGCGACTTTTCCCAAGCCACTGCAACCCCACAAACACGGTTTTATTATTCTCAGATGTACCCGAACAAATGCCAAAAAAAATGTTGTGCATCGTAAAATGCAATTTTATTTACTATTTTGACTGGACTATAACTATTTGTTATTGTTGATTTACTTCTTCTTAGTTAAATCTCCTAATCTTCACTGAAAAATATAATTAAAAGCAATTAGATATAAAAAAACTTCAAAGCAGTAGATCATTTTTTTAAATACTAGTCCGCTCAAATTATGAAAAATTAAAGAAATTTTTCCCACAGCTATGATGCCGGTGCCAAATGAAGGATTTCGGTCGCCTAAACATGATTTTGACAACCCGCAGTTCGAAAAAAGGGTTGTTTTTGAGAAATATACAAATACATGATGGTTTTCGCCTTTTTTTCTATTTTGAGGAGAAACTATGCATTTTGGTGAAAATATTAACAGAGCAAAGTTGTAGGCCGTAAAATTACCTACAAATTTTGTCTTAACTGTTTTTTTGAATTCGGTGTAGTTTCGTGGCTAGAGGCCGTTTTGCGCCTTTTTAGATTTTGCGCCAAAATTATGATTTTGTATGAAAAATTAAATGAGATCAAAGTAGTAGTTGCAGTTTTTCAAAGGCTTTTCTTTGGTCGCTTTGAATCTGGAAAAGGCGCAAAACGGCCTCTATCCGCAAAACTACACGGAATTCAAAAAAACAGTTAAGGCAAAATTTGTAGGTAATTTTACGGCCAACAACTTTGCCCTATTGATATTTTCACCAAAATGCATATTTTCTCCTCAAAATAGAAAAAAAGGCGAAAACCATCATGTATTTGTATATTTCTCAAAAACAACCCTTTTTTCGACCTGCGGGTTGTGAAAATCATGTTTAGACGACCGAAATCCTTCATTTGGCACCGGTCTCATAGCTGTGGGAAAAATTTCTGAAAAACAGCGCTTTTTTGACTAATTTGAACGGACTATAGGCTATGTGCACGAAGGCTGCAGCGCCGCCAGTGGGACGGAGAAAAGAATTGAACTCCCTTTTTATTATTGGGTTATACCGGAAAATTTTTTAATAAACAAATATCTTTTAATGTAGCTGTGTGCATATAATATAAATAGCATAGCATAAAAGGTACATGCAAATTATTTATTTTGAGTATTTTTTTCTTCAATTAAGACGTATAATACAAAAATAATTAATTCGTTTACATTGATAGCATAACCTCAAACCATGGGTTTGTTTTGATTTTGACACATCCGCAACAACAATGCACACTGGAAAAATGTAGTTCAGAATTTGCAGTGATGCTCACATCGAGCGCTTGCATCTAAATTATTTCTAGCTCCGCCCCCGTGCACATAGCATATACAGTTTAAGGAATTGGAAACTTATTTCCCACAGAAATGGTAGTTGACACGTCAATATTATTGTAGCTAAGACTCCAACCAGAAAGGTTCCAGAATTTAATGCTAATAATTGAACGAAGCGAATAGTTCGTTGAGTTACAGTACTATTTCAAATATTTAATTGTACACTGTCGGTGAAAATTTCATATGTGGAAAATAATTTAAAACCAAAAATATATCATGAAGGCTGATATTGTAATACACTATAAATAAAATATATTTAAACAAAAAATTTTAAAAACAATGCTTTTAGAAATGTTCAAAAAAAATAATAATTTATTTTTGATGTCATAAGTTCATAATATGTATTATTATTATCATAATTTACATATATGTATTATTAAAACTAAAGTGGTTGGGCGCGAACATTATTAATATGTGTTATTTGAGTATTTATTTTTTTTGGTATTTTGTATACATGAAGGGTGAAAAACAATATTTAAGTACTAATGTATCATGCATAAAATTCATAACGTTTCGTTGCTGTTATTCCGAATTTATAAGGTGTCTATGGAATAATGTTTGATAGTTAATTATCAAGAGTTTAACAACGGTTTATAAAACTTCAATAAACAAAAAAACATTGAAGGGTTTCTTAAAATTTATAACTTTTCACGCTAGTTCTTTTCACTACAATTTTTGCTTTTTAATTTAAATAAAATAAAATAACAAAACTACGAAAACAAATTATGTAAATACTTTAAACATTATTTCCATCAACCGTCATTTTAAAATTTTTTGTTACAAATGTAAACTTTAAGACAAAAAAAAACACACTTAAGTCGAATCAACACGAAATACAAAAAGAGGATTCATTAGAATCCAGCCGATTGGTTCAGCGGTAATCGATTCATTCCAACAATTATACTTTAGGTAAAGGGCGTCCCTCTCATGGAAAGTGCCTTCGTAAATAAAATAGTAAAATTCGGTGCGAATCAGGAGGTATCGTCTCGTTATTTCCTGATTTGAGGGGAACTTATTCTGTTGTCGTTTCCCTTAGCGACTTAGATTTTTGTCTTTTACTCGGACTTAAAGAGAATATGTAGTAACTATTCTTCCTTCTTTGTAGCTCAAAAAGTAGATCGTTAAGGTCCTCTTTCCTGATTTTTTTTAGCATCCTCAAAAGTTACCTGAAAATTTCTTGGAACACTCCAAGACTCTTCGCCTGCAATATTACAAAACAGAATTTAGTATTTTATTTAGTATTTTAAACAGAATTTATATATTTTATTGTCGCGGAGCTCATTTTTTCGTCGTAATTAATTTATTTCATATAGACCATATGTAGGTATCACTATGGAAAAATATGTTTTTTATAGGAAATTTTCCGGGGAATACGATAGTATATTTTTAATCTTTTTAAAAAAACGCGAACGAATAGTAAACTGAATTTCAAATTCTTAATTGTTAATAACAAATACTAAATTAAAACTTTTTTTACAACTATTAATATATAAATAAATATCTCTTCATTACCTTTAAAATGATATCTCATTTAACTCGATACGATGAATAGAACCGGATTTATAGCGATTTAAAAAGTGTTCGATTTGTAAAAGAATGCCTCCTATTAGATTTAAGGCTGAACTACAAAGTGGCGCTGGCGCGTGGTGCTGGCGCTCTAGCGCAAACTGTCAAAAGAAAAAAATGTAGGCCACCCGAAGTGCAGCTACAATGTGTAGCTGGCGCTGGCGCTGTAGCTCACTTTTGCCAACTTTCTACTTTTGGTGCGCGCCAGTACACCAGCCAGTTGGGAATTTTTATAAATGAGGGTGCTGAAATCAAAAGTGCCCCAGAAAACATTCGTATTTAATCAGTTTTTGGATTTTCCTGTAAAAAATATTAGTTTCCAATGAATTTTTTTGCATTGCCCCATTTTGACTAACTTAAGCCTCAAACAGAACCAATCCACTCCGTCCGTTTTTAAAGTTTTGACAAGACTTAGCGCCCCGGCATTGTATTTGCACTCAGCTACATGGCCCGCAACAGAGAACGTGCCTGCACCTAAAAGAGCGCCAGCCTCACGCGCCAGCGCCACATTGTAGTTCCCACTTTAAGCGAACGTTAAGGTGCTGGTAGACGATGAGAATATTCTCATGCAAATGTTCTCGCGAGAACAAAAATTCGTTCTCATACACGTGTATATAGGCATGAGAGTACGTTCTTGTTCTCATGGAGGTATTCTCAAGCGTTCTCATGAGAATCGTTTTCTCATACGTGTAAATAGGTGGCGTGAGAATATTCCCATTAAAAAGCGTGAGAATGCATTTTTTCCAACATGTCGGAAAGAACGAATGTTCTCATGCGATCTCATTTGCGATTTTCAAGTGCTTTTTTGTGGAAAAATCAAACGAATTTACACAGGCCAACGATGAAAAAGCTTTTTTAAGGTTTTGCTTGATTCTTTATGTTTTTGGGTGTGCTGAGTCCGAAAACAATAGCAAAAAAGTCGTATCCCCACCATTTTTTCACATTTACTGAATATACGAAATATGAGAAATTTAATTTACTATCCTGCTCACGATTGGATGATATCTGGAGATTCGAAAGTAATTTGCATGCTCCTTGGACAACCAAAGGGGTTTAGTTCCCATGTTTTATATGTGAGTGGGACAACAGAGCAAGGGATCAACACTGGTCCACAAAACATTGGCCTGCAAGGAAAATCTTAACACCAGGAGAGAAGAACATTTTGCATAAAACTAGGTTTAAGGAGTCTTTCTGGTTACATTTTCAAAAAAAAATTTTTTTAAACATTTTTTTTTCATAGAAAGAAGAGAGATATCGTTTTGAAAATTTGTAGGTATGTTTATTGACAAAACAGTATTACAAAAAAGATTTTTTTTGATTTTAAAAATTTTTTTTGTTGACATACGGATTTTTTTAAAAAAACATCAAAAAATGATGGCGAGCATGATTTTGGGCGAATGGATGATCTGAAAAAAACAAAAAAAGGCAAATTATTCCTTGTTGAAGTGCCTATGGCATGAACCAGAATAATTTGTTTTTGTCAAAAAATAAAAAAATGGCGGCCATTTTTCGAAAAAACCAATTTTTTAGGGTGGAAAATCGGCTGAAAATCGGACAATTTTTTACCAATTAAAACGATTCTGGTTCATGCGATAGCCATAAATGTGTACAATAACATATTCAAAAATCAGAACAATTGGTCAAGTAGTTTTTCTTAAATCGTGCCCGCCACCTTAAAAAACATAGTTTCTAGATAATCGCGTTTGAAGTTTTGTTAAAAAAAATTTTAAAGAAAAACTATATACCTTTTTAATCTGCCATGCCCGGGCCGTAAATAAGTCCTTCCTCCTGCTCATAATTCTCTTGCAGCATAAATCGAAACGTTTGCAGGGTATAATATAATACTTCATAGTAGAGGAGAGGAGGGTATTATGGAATAGTCGGGGAATATGGAATACCGAGGTTTTGGCTGTGTTTGTTGCTGCTGCTATGTCGGAATATCATGATCTAGTCAAGAAAAACTCCCATAATGCAATGCAGTGAGAGTTGAGCGCTTGTTGATGTCGTACCACTCGCTACAGAACAAAATGTGTTTAATGATTTTCAAGAGTTTCTGTTGGTAAGTTTTCAAACATTTGAATCTACCAGTATACATGTGTCTTGAACATTGATGTTAAGCACTACAAACACTAAAAGAATTGCAGTTTGTTATACTGTGGTCGTTTTTTAATTGACAATTTTTTGTCCATCAGGTTAAAGGTTCATATTCCAAGATGGCTTCTCGGGTATTATGGAATACATGGTATTCCATATAACCCAAAAAAATAAACTGAATAAAAATGAATTTTGAGCATAATATTGATAGCTAAATAATAATTATAAATTATATAAATAGCAATATAGTCTAATTTATAACCATAGTACATTTTTTAAAAAAAACATTGGTTGAGACCACCTATCCCATATTACCCGACTATTCCATATTAACCTCCAATTGCAACTTTTTTTAAACACATTTTTTTTTATAACAAGAAAATAAATAGTAGTTTTTTTACAAGTGACAGTTCATGATAATTAGTTATAGTATGCACTCATAATGATTTTGAGGATTTTTATTCAAAAACCAGTTAGTAATTTTTAGAAATGTAAATGGTATTCCATAATACCCTCCTCTCATCTATAGAGTGAATCAGATCGAAGCAGATGTTAAAAAGGGGGGGGAGTCGAGATTATCGAAACACAGCCGAGCGTCGAAAATTCTTTCTCACAGCGTCTCACTGTATACGTTCAAAAATAATTTTAGAATTACGATATCGCTCTAAAACCTTTTGTATCATGTTTTTGAATATATTTATTAGCAAAATGCGTTAAAAAAATTTTTTCAATTTTTTGAAAATTTGTAACCAGAAAGACCCCTTAAACAGTTCGTAAAAGTCTTGTCTAAAGATGGTGAATAGAGCCGATTTGCCCCATTTTAAACATAATCAAGGTCATATTTTGAAAGAACTGTGCGTGATACAAAAAACTGATGGCCAGATACGATTTCAGCACGTATGTACTGTATTTTTGGCATAATATTGAGCTGCATTCGTTTAAAAAGTTTTCACAAAACACTTTGCTGGCCTGTGTTATTTTACGCCCCTACTAGACCAAACACTCGTTGTAGAAAACGAACGTTCTCATGCGATTTCATTTGCGATTTTCAAGTGCTTCGTTTTTGTTGTGTTATTTGCTATGGCGGAAAAAAAATAAAGGAAAAAGTGCAATTAAGAAATAAAGAAGTAAGTAAAACAATATTATTTTAATTTTTTTTTATTTGAATAAATAACATATGTACATAGGACACGCAAGTTGAAGTTGAAGAATCAGACTCGGCCTCAATGTGTGCGACTCCTAGCACCAGCAGCTGTACAGTTACACAAGCATCAAAAAAACGACAGGTTGAGCCCGAGCCTGCAAGTTTAAAGTACCAGGCTATGTGCGACAGTTTCTTCGCTGAATTGAGTCAGCAGAAGGAAGATAAATACGAGGTCATAGGCCGAGAGCTTGGTGGCCTATTACGAAGATTAGAGGACAATAAGTTAGCTGAGGTTATGGAACTGGAATTCCGACAAAAACTGAACGAGGCTTTGTTAGACAAAAGAAGGAGACCACAAGACGTTCCTGTTCCAAAACCACGCGAACTGCTTCCGTCCACCCCGATAAACGTTAACGCTGTGCCCGAAATTGACCAGAACATGCTTGACGAGTACATGCTTGACATATGTATAATGTTTTAAATTTGTGTTTTTTTTTTAATATATAAATAAATAAATATGTAGTCTACCTTTAAATAATCCTCTTTCAATTCGTCAAAAATGGCCTTGCACACTTCATCGACTATTCTTCCTATTGTACACGGCGGAATATGAAACACAGCAGACAAAGTATTGTAGCTGTCACCTAAGAAATATAGTCTGGTTACTCCATACTCACACCAAATAAAAGGCAGGTGCGATACCAATCCACAACATAAAGTGAAGTCCAAGAAAAACATTTGCTAATTACCTGAAGCTAAATACCACAGTGTCACTGCCAATCTTTCGTGTGTTCCAATGGCCTGCCGCATTATCGTGTCCTGTTTTTAACCAACTTCAAAAAAGGGGAGGTTATCAATTCGACGCGTAGGTATTTTTTGGTCCTGTTCACGCATAACTTTGTAACGCAATGACTTTTTTGCTTTTTTTCTTTTTTGTTTGAAAGGGTAGTTTCCCACGGTGGTCCCGTAAATTTTGTTTTAGATTCTGATGAATGAGTTCGAAGGTAGGCGTAAGAAACTGGTAAAATTAGTACACCTTGAACGGATAGAAGTATTTTCAAAGGCAGCGAACAAATTACTTTATTGTCGCGTGCTCGAGAAGAGGCCGGTGGATGAATCGGCAAAGGCGTTGACCTGCAAATAAAAATTGCGGGTTCCAACCCCGGAGGGTAGTTCGACTTTTTTTCTTTTTTTCTCTTTCTAAAATCCATTCTGATTGGATTAATGTTGTAATGTAAAGAATTACAAACTCTTCGGTGAGAAATTTCATGCATACTCTACTCATGCAGACTGTAAGAGAGTATTCCTTTGGAATGAAATTCTATTTAAAGCAGTTTCTGAAAAGCTTTATTTACATATTTAGCCATCTTGTTGTAACAATCTCCCGTAGCACAACGACTGAGAGGCTTGCCTCTCGTCCTGGAGGTTGCGAGTTCGATTCTTTGACCTGGAGCAATTTTTTTTTCAATGAACACAATAAATATTTCTTTTTAATTTCCTTTGGGGAATTTTGTTTCATATTAAATAAGTTTTTTTTTAAATTGCTCCGAAAATACGCAAATTCATTACTGCAAAAACTATTTAGCTACTGCCTCAATTCTTTTCGACGGCGCGCGGCTGAGTGTCATACTTCTCGTAATAAATAATTTTTTTATATTACCCCCGAAAATAAAAATTAACGGACTAAAAAGTACGAAATAAAATAAATTTTTAAAAACCGACTTCAGCAAAACCAAAAATAATGCACAAAAAACCAAAAATAATGCACAAAAAAGGATTAAATAATTGTTTGAAATTCTTTACAACATTAATCCAATCAGAATGGATTTAATAAGAAGAATCACTTTTGAAGACGGTGCCAGGTAGTAGTTGACTTTCATTGCATTAACTATTGCTGCGAAAATTGTATTCATTTCTTTGTTAGCCTTATGCCCTTAATACATCACCCCGAAAACAGGTGTTGGCACCGTCTTCAAAAGTGATTCTTCTTATTAAATCCATTCTGATTGGATTAATGTTGTAAAGAATTTCAAACAATTATTTAATCCTTTTTTGTGCATTATTTTTGGTTTTTTGTGCATTATTTTTGGTTTTTTTATTTTTTTTTGTATACGGGCGGGGATAAAATCAAATTCCGCGTACGACAGCCGTACAAACTGTTTATAAAATTCCTCGCCTTCGTTCTTCAGCCGGTCCATTAAACTTTCAAAAACATTTCGGTTATTCCGTTCTAACCAAATTTCTTCTTCGTTTTCTTTCAGCCTCCTCAGTCTTCTCTGCTTCCACCAGCAACCCGAAACTCACACAAAATCCCAGCATTAATTTTCGTCTTTTCGACATGGCGATGAAAATACAAATGAAAAACAAACAACAACTGGCAGTGCGAGAAGAAAAATTATTCTCAAGCCACAGCTTTTATTCTCATCGTGTAAACGCTCATGAGAATTCATGAGAATATTCTCATGAGAACTGCCACCATGAGAACGATATTTATTCTCGCGGGAACAAATACCATTCCTCGTGTAAACAGCCATGAGAATATTCTCATGAGAATACCAAAATTTACGTTGAGAATATTCTCATCGTCTACCAGCACCTTTATATGTATAAAAACTTGACATTCCACAATTGGAAAATCCTTAACGGAAAACTTTTTAAATTCAACATTTTCGAAAAAAAACCAAAAGTCCTAACGGAAAATTTTACAAAAATTATTTCATGACAAATCCAAGTTGTAATAGGATACTTCCCTTCACGGGAAACGACGAAGACAAAAGCAACTTGAGCTTTTCCGTCAGCGAGATAATTTTCGCAAACATTTGCAACCAAAATGTGGGAATCCAAAAGTGCAATCCAACAATTTTTGCAAGTAAAATTGCAACTAAATAATTACCTGGACACTTCTTGAGGGTAATGAAATAATTTTTAAAAAGATACGAGGAGTCTTAATTAACCTTCTAACGCGAGCAGACGACAAGAAAAATAAAATTAATAATGGCGGTCGGTGGCGGTCGCTCCGGCACCGTGGCGGTTGCTTTTGCGATCGCCACGGTGCAAAACAAAAACAAAAGCAGATTAAAAAAAAGGTGTTAAATTATTATAAACAAAAGTGTTTAGTTAATGTTGTTGGTGCAAAAAAAGGAAAACTGTGTCAAACATTTAAAAAGAAATTAGAAGGTTATTTTATTTATATAATTACATAACAGTGACTAAAATTTGTAGTTAATGTTAACCACACATTTGTGTTATGTATTCATACAAACTTAATATCTGTGCAAACTAAATAATAAAACTTAAAAAACAAAATATTATCCTTTAATTATGTGGTGATAAATAAAAACCAGTATTATGAATGTGGAATATTATCAATGGATATTTTAATAATAAATAAACAATATATTATATATAATATATAATACCTAACATTTGTCACATTTGTTTATCAATACTTTCGCTAAGTTGTCAAATGATATGTGCGTATTTACAAGATAAGGATGACGAAGTTGTAAACAAAATTAATGTATTACTTTTAACACTGACACTTGGATGAAAAATGAAGAATATGTTGTTATTCCAAAACTTATTTAACAAGTATATTGTTAAATATAAGGGACCTGAAGTTGCAGCTATTGGAGTTACGATCTACCAAAATAAGGACCACTCTGTTAATTCTTTAACAACTCATGCGGACGTTACGTTACAAAATACGCTAACACTTAGTCACGATAAATCACCTATACGTGAAGTGTGTGTTGGCAGATGTATGGTAGAAAAAGAACAAATGATTGAAAATTTCGTGGAAAGCTATTGCTCGGCTGAATCCATAAAAGTTAACCTCATTTGGAACGGGCTTCATTCCAACGAGTATATTAGACAGTAGCAAAACTAATTAATTTAAGTTACTTGGCACACTTGCCGAAGTCTCTTCATTTAAACACAAAAAACGCCGATTTTCACGGTAAAACTATAAATTTTCAGATCATATCTTCGTTAATACACTTCGATCGGCGCCTCAACGAAGTCGCGGTATTGGGCAGGTACAAAAATCACGAACTTCGTTCAAACAAAACAACGACTCGACCGATTTTTATGAAAATCTTTTCAGATCATATTTCCTTGAACACGCTTCGAACGGCACCTCAACGAAGTCGATATCTTTTTTGGTTCGCGCGAAACCACATGACCACATGACCTTGAAACATGTAAATACATTGAAAATTTCGAATCCGATTTTCGGACCGATTACAATAACTTCCTACTGGGAAGTTAAAAATATCGCCAAGTGTTTTGATTTTTTAAAGAATAAAAATCATTGTGTTTATGATAAGCTGCATAAAAAAATATGCAACACGAATGCCATTTGGGCTTCGTAGTGCACCCGCAACCTTTCAGCGGTTGATGGAGAGGTTTCGCGTCCAGATGACAGATGTTCTAATTCTTTGCTATTTAGATGACATAATTACATGTTCCGAATATTTTCGCAAGCATTTGGAGGATCTAAGAAAAGCTTTTCAATTAATGCGAAAATTCAAGTTAAGAATGCATCGCCGAATATGTAGCTTCTGCTGTTCTAGCCCCAAATATCTAGGACGTGTACTAATAAAAGAAGTTATCAGATCCAGAGAAAACCGAGTCTGTGAGGAAATGGAAAGCCCTACTAATGTAAAAGGACTCTTAAGCTTTATTCAAATGTGTTCTTGGTACAGAAGATTTGTACCACAATTTTCGGTATTTTCACGACCTCTTACTAGGTTAGCCAAGAAAACTGTCGGCACAATTCCTTGGAAACCGTAGCTTAACTCACTTTTGCGTTGTTAAAGTCGCTTAAGTCAATTTTTTGGACTGGTTTTATTTCTGTAGCTGTATGCGCTGTGATGAAAGTCATATTATAAAATCTGGACTTATTTCTTACGGTCGCGATCCGATTGCTAATCGAATTGAAGCGTATGTTTCGGCACACAGAAACTTACCTCAAGCGAAATAGACTGAAACCTTATGTGGAAGATATAAGGGTACTACCAAGCAAGTTTTAGAAAGAAAAGATCGACAACAGACCAGATATTTATAATGAGACACGTTTTTGTAAAACGCTGGTAAGAAAGCATAGACATAAATTTTATTTCTGTAGACTACGGAACTCCGTATGGCCTGCTTAATAAGTGAGAGATGTGGATGATCTTCACATCTAATTAGTTGCAAAGCGTGAGACGTTAGGCAAAGCTTCTGAAGAATTGTATAAAGATAGCACGAAAACAAAGTACACGATTGTATCAAAAAGAAAACAACGATTAGGACGGAACATCAATTTTAACGATCATAACATGGAATGGAACTATTTTATGTACTGGTTTGGTACATCAGAAGCGCAACCAAAAATATTTCAGAGAAAAATGCTAAAAACCGATAAAATTTAGTAGGTTGAGATGGAAAATATCGATTTGAGCCTATACTAACCTTTGAAGAAAGAATGATGGCCCGTATTTTCAATGATAGACCAACAGGAGAAAGAAAGTTGGAAGACTAAGAAATATGACGATGGATGACGTGCTAGAAGATATACGAACACTTCGTATTAGAAATTGACGAGAACTAGCAAAATGTAGAGGCAACTGGAAGAAGAGACTTCAAGGGGCCCGAGTGCTACAAGGACTGTAGCGGTATTTAAGAAAAAGATTATTCATTATCAGAATAAACTTCGTGGTTACTTACTTGTTCCTTTTATTTCTACACTTCAAACTTATTAATTTAAAAATTATTTTAAATTTATCTAAACTGCTCCAGCATTCGGTTTTAACAGATGTCAAAGCGTATAAAGCATCAGAATATTGAGCATCGGCAGTGGCGTAGTAAGAAATATTTTCAGGGGCGTTAAATATTTATAAATAAAGTCCTGAACTTTAGACATTATACTTCAAAATTGATATAACTTTTAGTTATGTTTTAATACAAATAAGACCAGAAGAAGCGTTGAGGAAGAATTCAGTTTATTAACTGTTGACATATGTACATGATCAATGTTTCAAGAACAATGCTTGTGGAAAAGTCACAGTTCTATTTTTCTACGCTTTTCAGAAAATTTGTTGATTACTTCCTTAGCCGTTACGTCGATTTTTCTGTGAATACTCAAAAGAGCAAGACCGTTCAGCTGCTGTTCTCCAGTTGCACTTCTTTGCTAATCCTTTAAACGTCTTAAAGTTGAAAAACTTCTTTCGTTGCTAACGACGTTCGGCAAAAGTGTCTCGTCACAAAAATTTAAAGCATCGATGAATGTGTGCTGGCGTTCTTCTACTGAAAGCCAGCGTTGCCTCCATAATATAACCTCTTTTTCGATGATGGATTTAGTTGACACTGTTAAAATTTGACTATTGTTGCAGATATAGTATTTGAAGTTTTTTCGTAAACCACCTTGCCATCCTCCGTTGCCATTTTTTAAACCAAGTTTTACCAATTTATTGGGAATGATATTCTGTATAATTGACAATGTTTTTTGGGTTTTACGAATTTGTCGCTCAAACAGGGGCGGATTTACGTTTGAGAGGCCCTGGGCACTTTTCATGTGGGGGCCCTTGTAAGGCTAGGTACTTGAAGAACTGAACGTGCAAATGAACAAAATATAAAATTATGTACGTGCATTAGAAGTTATACCTCTTGGTGATTTAAGACTAATTTTTAATTTGCATGCAAATAATTTATTGGATTTTTTATTATTTGCGTGCGTTGGCAGGTGGAAGCAGCATGATGCCGACACGTTCCAGCCTGACGGTTATACCGGATTCTATCCTAACTAAAATCACCTACTAGTCAACCCATTCTCCGGCAGAGAGGAAACACATTTTTCTAGACAAGTTTTTCTTATTTATACAGGTTATACAGGTTTTTATGCGCCCCATGTTTTTATTTTAGTCTGTTAAAAGTCCCAGAATATTACTTAATTCGCTGACACAGCGACACAAAGTGCCTCTTGGCAAACGACATTAGAAGACAGCACTCCTACTATTCCAGAAGGTCCATGTTCGTGTTCTAATTATTTTCTAGTTTTTGGTACAGCAGATTTAAAATAAAACCATTTAACTTAAAAGTTTTTTTTACCTATTTTTATTATATTCTTTTTAGTCTTAATTAGGTCATATTTGGATTTTACTTTTTACAAAATTCTGGTGAAGTGATTTGTTATGCTTACCATATTGAATTTTCTAATTTTGACAACAAATTTATTATTTCCGACCTTAAACACCCATAAATAGCTATTTTCAGTGAAATCGAATCGTAATTGCCAAAATCGTACCGCCATTTTGATTTTTTTAAAATTTTGCCCACACATTTGCACGATTTTCAATGGATTCGGAACACATTTGCAAAATATATCCGCAATATTGGCCGCCATTTTGAATTTTCAAAATTTAACCACAGAATCGTCATTTGTGGCCCTAAGAACCCCCGATACCGATTTTTAATGGATTCAGAACACATTTCCAAAATTCATCCGCCATATTGGCGCCGCCATTTTGAATTTTCAAATTTTGACCACAGAATCGTCATTTGTGGCCCTAAAAACCTCCCGATACCGATTTTCAGTGGATTCAGAAAACATTTGCAAAATTCATCCGCCATATTGGCCCGCCATTTTGAATTTTCAACATTTGACCACAGAATCGTCGTTTGTGGCCCTAAAAACCCCCCGATACCGATTTTTAATGGATTCAGAACACATTTCCAAAATTCTTCCGCCATATTGGCGCCGCCATTTTTAATTTTCAAATTTCGACCACAGAATCGTCATTTGTGGCCCTAAAAACCTCCCGATACCGATTTTCAATGGATTCAGAACACATTTGCAAAAATCATCCGCCATATTGGCCCGCCATTTTGAATTTTCAAAATTTGACCACAGAATCGTCATTTGTGGCCCTAAAAACCCCCGATACCGATTTTTAATGGATTCAGAACACATTTCCAAAATTCATCCGCCATATTGGCGCCGCCATTTTTAATTTTCAAATTTTGACCATAGAATCGTCATTTGTGGCCCTAAAACACAATTGAAAAATTCGGCCGCCATCTTGGAACCGCCATTTTGAATTTTTTTACAAAATTGTCAGATTGCACTGACACGTTAGCTCAATGTGTGTGCAAAGTTTCATAAGAATCGGTTTTGTAGAAGTAGTTGAAAAAGCTGTCGCAAGATTTGAACCAAAGAAATATACGAGTTCAAGCTAAATAAAACCATTAATATCTTGTTCATTGTTTTATTTTCCCAAATAATAACAGTAAATATTTTGTATTATATATTCAAACTAATTTCTGATTGAATAATTATATTAAGTTTTAACCATTCAAATCATTAGTAAAACAGTAAATAATTATCGCTTGTTATTGTACAGTTGCCATATAGCTTTATTATTATCTTGGCCAGTTTCACACGGGCCGACAAACAACCAAGAAAAATCTTCTGAAAAAGTCGGCTGGTGTAAAACTGGCCCTTAGAAACTCGCGCTTAGGTGATGAATAGAACACGGATCGGATTTCCCTCCATAGCCTCGCGACAGAACCCCTCACCGAGCAACGTCGTGCACAGTAAAATCGTCTACGAATCTTCATGCCTACAAAAAACCCAAACCTTCGCTTAGCTGATGACATGTACATGAAATTTATTTCCCTCCATAGCCTCAGGATAAAAACCCCCTCACCAATCGACATCGTGAACAGACATCAACTAAAGAATGGGTGTTGAAATGCTTGCCCTCCATACCCCTTCGCCTATATTCTCCAGCACCGTCTCGCGTTGCGTCTTGCGTCTCGGTAAAAATTCACTCTCATAAGATTTTCCAAACGCGCCTAAAGAAGTATAACTTCGAAAAAAGTTTAACTGCGATACACCCCGCTGATAATGGGTGCCTTCCATTTAGCCACAGAAAGACAATTGTGTCCGACACAGCGTGTCGCTCTGTGTCGTTCTGTGTAAGCCCAAATGGAACACATAAGTTCATGAAAAATCCGCCACGGCGCACTTTCCTCGTTTTTATTTTTGTTTAGCAAGTAAATCGTAAATTTTATGTTGATAATTTCTTTAAATTAATTACCCGACATCTTATAAATGCTGAGAATCTTAAAAATGAAAAAATATTGTTGTAATTATAAATTAACGATCACATTTCAATTGGCGAGGGTTGGTAGCATTGTCTTAGTTGTGCCCGGCTGTGTCTAGCTGTGTTGTTGATGGAACACTTCTGTGTCGGACACAGTGTAACACTGTGTCTCTCTGTGTCTAAATGGAAGGCACCCAATGTCACCTTTTACGAATTTGGGTATGCCAAATTCAATAAAAATAAAACCAACCCTCTAACTTGGTCGGAAACTACCCCCAGGACAACCCTTATTACTAAAATTAAGTGTATTGCTTATGAAAACACCCCGCCAATTTTTTGTGTAGAAATACCCCTAACTGTAAGCTACTTTTTGAGACCAAAGTCAAGCCTATAGGCTATTACTAAGATTACATGCATTACTTGAAGTCGGCTTCAAGTAAACTTGAAAGTCATGTAACCTCAGATCGACTTCAAGTCTACTTCACTCACGTGGATTAAACTGTCAGTTCAAGTTCAAGTCAAGTCCTCAGTCCGACATGTAACCTAACTGTGGGTGCACGAAGCCTACAGCGCCGCCAGTGGGACGGAGAAAAGGATTGAACTCCCTTTTTATTATTGGGTTATACCGGAAATTTTTTTAATAAACAAATATCTTTTAATGTAGCTGTGTGCATATAATATAAATAGCATAGCATAAAAGGTACATGCAAATTATTTATTTTGAGTATTTTTTTCTTCAATTAAGACGTATAATACAAAAATAATTAATTCGTTTACATTTACCAAGTTTATAGCAGCAAAATTAAATCGATTTAACTTAAACTTACGCCAAAATTTCGAATTAACGTATAAACGGCTAATTTACATTCTTCTAACTTTGGCTTAAGCCGAAAAATTTCGGTTTAAGCCATAATTCGAATTACCCCGTTTATACGACAACAAATTTTGTATGATCCATAATTCGAATTATTTTTGGAGTAGCTATAAACTAGGTAATTGATAGCATAACCTCAAACCATGGGTTTGTTTTGATTTTGACACATCCGCAACAACAATGCACACTGGAAAAATGTAGTTCAGAATTTGCAGTGATGCTCACATCGAGCGCTTGCATCTAAATTATTTCTAGCTCCGCCCCCGTGCACATAGCCTGCCCAAGGCAAGCCCTAAACTTTACGTCCAAAATAAAGATTCACCCCGACAATTTTTGATGAACATACACCTCCAAGATATAAGACAATTTTTAGAATCAAAACCTACCGCGCTTGAGCATCGGAAACCACGCCCACCACTAAGGGATGAGAACTAAGTTATTTAATTTCTAAACTTCAATTCACACCGGCAATTTTTTTGTACACAAATAGCCCTTAAGCGGCCTACAGACGATCAACTTGGGCTGTCAACCTGTTGTCAACAGAAAGTGTACATACGCTTCAACTTGTTGTCAACCAATTTGCAAACATCATTTCATTTTCAGTTTTTGATTGCAAAGCACGCGTGTGAGACTTCCGAAAATAGCGTTTTTTTGTAATTTACACTGACGTTCACTGCTCAAGCTCACGATTTAAAATACTCAACTACACGTTATACAGAAACAAGGTAATGTAAAAGAGAAATGTCATTTGAATGCTGACGTCACTCGGCAAGTCTTCCCCATACAAAATCGAAATTGTTGTTGTTGTTTTCTGTATTGACATGGTTGTTTTCTGTATTAACTTGCCGGGTGACGTCGGCTTTTTCTACAATATTCGTACGATATTCGAGCTGTCAGTCTCTTTTACACTACCTTGTTTCTGTATACCGTGGCCCACTACAGTTGTCAACGTCACTACAGACGCGAAAATTGGTTGGCAACCTGTAAGCTCCGCCTACCAAAAATCTAAAAATTTTGATTTTGTTTCAACCATTTATCAACGGTTGTTTTCAATCATAAACACGACTACAGACGTGCAACTCGTTGACAACTAGGGCTAGTTGACAACGGGTTGATAACCCAAGTTGATCGTCTGTAGGCCGCTTAAGCTATTTTTGGAGATCAAAATAAACCCTATCGGTGAATCGGAAGCCACCTCCACAGCAATCCCTTTTACTACTTCTTTCACTACTGTTATTACTACTTCTAAAGCCCTGTACACACTCAAGTGACACAAAACGCAAACGTTACTGCACGAAGAGAAGAAATGCAGCACTGGGATTCCGTAACGATTTAGAGTTAGATTTTAGAGCCCAAGTTCTAAATTTAGAGCAGTTTGGTATTCTGTAAGCCTAAAGATTCTAAAATTTAGAGTGCATTAAGCATGTTGGTAAAAGTTGGCAAAAAGGCGAAGGCAGCGCCATCTACCGCAAATTTCGGTTATTAATTTTTGTAGTAGATGACACACACTTTTGTACAAGAGTTATCTAAATTTTAGACGAATTTTGGAATTCTGTAACACATTTCTTGTGTAAGTTAGAGTTCGATTTCATTCACAGATAAGGTGTCTTGTGAGCAAGGTTGTGAATTTGCAAAAATGTAAGTCTGAACAATTTTTAAAGTTCAAATTTTTATTGATTTTATGGAAAATCACCCGGAATTAGCAAAAAATCGTTTAAATACAAGCGAAGGAAAAACCCTGTCAAAGGAGTATTTGTCGTCAGCAAAAAGAAGTAAAGAAGAAATATTAACAACCTTAAAAAATTTAAATAATATATATAAACTACATCTGTAAATTTAATAAAAATTATAAAACCAAAAAACTACAATTATTAGAAACAAATAATAAGTATTTAGAATTATTCGAAAGTGAAAATAATACCTGTGACACACTATACTTTCATTATGATGGTAACTTTCATTATGATGGTCAAGGAAATGATGGGGTGACACATTACACTTTACTTTCATTTGCATCTGGCATATCAAGTGAGGATATAAACCTGCCTGTGTTTTGCTTTAATTTTAAGCTGTTTTAATTTGGAATATTTAAAAAAATATTTTTTAAAGTAGTAAAGAAAATATCCTTGCAAATTGTTGCTTAACTAATTTGAAATCAAATTATTTTATTTTAAAATGTAGTTTCCAATTTTCCAACAGATGTCACTTAACCGAAATTACAGTCCAAATGAAAGTAAAATACTTTCATTTTGGACTTTCATTATGGTGGGTTTTTGCCACGATAATGAAGGTTACTTTCATTATGATGGTATATGTGTCACAGGTATAAATGTTTGTTTATATTCTAAAGAAAAATGCTTTATTTTGGGTTAAACATTTTAAATGTAAATAGTTTAAATTAAAATTGTAGTTAAAGGGGATCATAAACAAATACTTCATTTCTTCGTACTTATTTACATTTTTGATGTGAAAACGTACTATCTTTTCTAAAAATCTAGTACATCACTCTAAATCGCTTACGGAATACTTGTGTGATTTAGGGAAGCTCTAAATTCTAAATCGTTACGGAATCCCACTGCACACGGTATACAGAAACAAGGTAATGTAATGGAGAAATGTCATTTGAGTGCTGACGTCACTTGGCACGCTCTTCCCATATAAAATCGGAGTTGTGTTGTTGTTTGTGCATTAGTGCTGACGTCACTCGGCGCGAAATTTCTACGATATTCGAAGCTGTCAGTCTCTGTTACATTACCTTGTTTCTGTATACCGTGCCCACTGCAGCTATGTATATCTATAGGTCAAAGAAAATACTACAGTCACATGGATGCAGGTGGCGTTCGCTCATACGTCATGGCTATTCGGTGGTGACAGCACCTTCGTGCGAGCGCACACCACGCTGCACAGATGTGACTATATTACTTTTTCACAATTTCGGGGGCCCCAATTATGTGGGGGCCCTGGGCACGTGCCCCAAGTGCCCTTATGTAAATCCGGCACTGCGCTCAAAGCACCAATAAAGTGATCGACAAATGGTATGAATAAAGACTTGCGAAAGTATTCTTCTGCTGAATTGAATATGCAATTTCGAAAAGGGCACATGTCTGAATATTTTAATTTTTCAGGAAATGAAAAAAACTAATTATTTTCTAAAGAAGTATAATAGTTAGAGAATTTACTTTTGAGTTACATTTCGGGGCCAATTAGCAATCGAAAGTTACAAAAAGATTTTGATGTTAACGTTATTATATATGTATATTTAGTTATTTTAAATTTATGACATATGACCTTTTCGAAATTCACGGCATTGGGTAAACAGAATTTAAAGAAAAAACCATATAAATTTGGCGAAACTTTTATTTTAGGTATCTAAAATTAACCATAATACTTAAATTAAAGATAATTAATAGACTTTCAATAAAAATATTCTTCTACAGGCTACTGTTTCTATACGGATTAAAGATTGGATACTGTGCAATTGACCTGGCAATCGTTCAGTTTCCAACCTAAAATCCGTACGGAAACCTAGTTTTTGCTTGGTATAAAATGGTTTTATTTAATGAATCAATTATGGTGGTTAACGGTCTAATGTTAAGCTATAAATTCGAAAAGGGCACATCTCTTATATAGAGTTGTGACTTATTCGAAATTATTTGGCGCCATGCCATGACGTCGACAGTAGAAAGAATACTAGATATGTGCCTTTTTTGAACATAATAGGTGCAGGGAAGCATTTAGAACACACTGATATCAAAAAACGTATTTATCAAAATATGCGAGATGTGACCTTTTCGAAATTGCATATTCAATTAGATTCGTAATTTTCTCGATTCTTTTGAAGTCCCACGACCCTGGGCCTTTCTATTTTCACTCCGACACCATCAGCTATTTCTGTCGCACGATGGACTGATATAACCTGACGAAAAGACTGATGTGCGCAGATACTTGCTCGACGATAGACTGACTGTTGCTTAATGATTCGATATGCACAGTCGAATAAATCATAGGAATAGATTTATGAAGCCGCAGATTTTTTACTATTGTAAGGAATGTTAGCAGTAGGCCTGTTTCCTGTTGAAACGCGTCTAAGTGAAAACGTCGTCGAACTTTAGGATTATCCGCGGTATACCTGGAAAAGCTCTGAATAATGACCCTTGATTAGTCACGCAGGCTCCCAGGTAGCTTTGAAAAGATTTCAAATAATTGGTGAGTTTTGAAATGAAATTAAGTTAAAGGATCAAAAAAAAGTTTTGACCAGATCAGAAAGTGCACTTTTCAATCCTAGGATCGGGAAAGTTAGCGTGAAATCATAGATCTGTATTATCCGAATCTCTCACTGACTTTTACCAATCAATCAAGAGCCACTTGCGATCCGCGTTTGAGTCACAATAATCTCTATATTCAGGGGCGGCGGAGCGCGTGGAGATGGAAGGAAAAGTGCACATGCACTTTCACTTTGGGTGGGGAAATCCACACCCACAATATTTCGTATACCTACACCCAATAACCCAGAACGTGGTCGAACGCCCGCACATAAGCAAGGCGTTTCATACAAAAACTAAATATATTATATTAGAGCTATAAGAAACTTATAACTGCAGAGCTTAAGCTTGTTAAACTCCACCCGACTAGCATTTAAAACGGGGATTGCATCATACAGCGTGTGGGCTTTATACCATGTGCCAAATGAGGGACATGCCGAAAGAGGAATTTCTCCGTAGGTTCCTCATGACGACCCCATGTGGCAAATAAGGCGCGTGCCGAAAGAGCGATTTCCTTTCAGTTTCCTCATTCACCACACTAAAAAAATCAGCTATACTGAAGTGAGGCATGCCTTATCATGTTCTCCTAAGGGCTCTCTGCCTTGCCTTACTGAAAGGTGTCTTTTAGCATACTCAATAGACAAACTAGGTCGCTTACAGAGGTCAAGCAGCATTGGAGGTGATTAGTACTCAGTTGGGAGACCGCATTAGTAAAAGGAGCTTTGCGTTTTAAATATGAGGCTTTCGACACCGTTATTACTTCCATTCGAGATTGGGTAGCAATAGGTTTTCCTCAAGGGGCCAAATGCGGTATTCCTTATGACGAGGCGCGAATGAGGCAAGGCGTCAGATGAACTGTGTGGGCCTTATAGGGCGATACACACGGGGTCCACATGAGGCAGTGGGGCTAGCCTCATAGGGGCCCTATCTTCACCCCCGCCTCCAAAATGCTAGTCGGGCATAACCAAGGGATTTTTTAAAACCCTATAACTCAAAAGGCAGCTAGGAAATAAATTGACCAATTAACTTTTTAGATTTTAACGGTTATTTCTTCAGGTGGTCCCCACCCACAATGATTTTGCTCCGCCGCCCCTGTCTATATTACTGATGAATTTTAAAAGAATTCAAATTTTAACAACTAACACGTGATATTTCTAGTGTATTTTCTTAGTGCTGAGTGGCTTTACCCCTTACCAACATTTTCAATTTAATTTATTCTCAAAATATATCGCAAGAGTTTGGATCCTGGTGGATTGCCAAAATCCAGCTGCAAAAGAAGGAAGTGTATTATACTGTTTTTTACACATGTGCAATTTCACCTAAAGTAAAGTATATCTTTGTTAACTGTTTATTAATCAAAATTACAAAAGGATATTTAAATGTTCAAGTTGAATATTCTTCATATCGTCGTTGCGACCTAAAGATTTCCTATGTGACACTTTTATCGAAATTAACTTTTTTAATTGAATGTAAACCTCATGATGTCCTCCATCAATGACAACCATGTAGATATAACAATAACTTCAAGTCATTTTGCAGTTATAAAAAATACTCCTATGTAGTCCTAAAAAGTTGGCAATTTGAAATCTCTTATGTGAAAGTGATAATTACTTCCACATGAATGAAAAAGCAAAACATATCTTATCTTATGTCCCCTCGAAGGTTTTGTTCATAACATTAAATTCCATTGTTAGTATACAACTTAAAGCAAAACTACTTGTTCAAGTAATTTTTTCACGAAACATTTTTTTTCAGTTTTCCTCAAGTTTTACATTTTGCACATAGAAGATCTTAAGGTTTCAACGACGATATGTACAAAAGGCGTTCCTACGCCACTGAGCATTGCTTATTTCGAGCTTTGATTTGCCCCATGATACACGAGTCAATGCAATGATGATTAATTCGAACTGACAATTATGGCCAGGGGAGCGTTTTCGATCTCGCAAACTTCATTCCGGTTCCCTCCCATGGCCTATTGCCCAAAATGTTTTATTTGATATGTATGTCAAAGGAAGCGAAGCATACATTCGATTTATTAATTCTCCATTGGTATTCCCTTATTGGCAATAATTTTGTTGGTTGTATTCCATCCGAAGTTGTGTTGTAGGATAACTCCTCGAAAATGTTTTGATCGAAATTTTTATTACAGATTAATATAACAACTTTCGAAAATTTAATTAAATTCACCGAACGATATACGTAACAAATCAAACATTTTTGACACATCGATTTTCACGCCATGCAAATCTAAAACTTTTCGAGCAGAACAATTTCTCAAAAGAAAGAAAAATATTTTCTGTGTTCCTTTCCAGAGTTTGAACAGATCAAAACGGATGAGAAATGCTTTTCATTTTTACATTATTTCCTTATGAATTATTTAAAGCGACTCTCTGCCAGGAATAGGTGGTGAATTGAAAGAAAACAACAACAGAATACATATACACATGCATATGTACATAAATACGCACACACGCGATTTTGACTATATTGTACTGGAACCTGAAATCGTTGATTTTCATGCTATGTACCTATTGAGAGAAAAAACGGGGCCTGCAAAAAAAATCGATAGTTCATCTTTACGACTTAAAAAAACACATCACCATAATAAAGGAAAAGACAGTATAAGGTCTTTAAATTTAAGAGTGGAGCACTCGTTCACATTCTACAACGCAGGAATATGAAATTACACCAAACACGTAAGCAACATACCAATGGCCGTTCTATTTCCCTGCAATCGTGCTCACATTTTCTCAAAAATAAACAAAAGGGGGCTTCTTTATAAATATTAATTTGAGCGTTTATTTATTTTAAATTATTGTACCTTGATCACTCAATACTTATTGAAACTAAGGGGAGGTACAACGTTAGGTCTTAAGTTCAGTCCCCCCGTGGCAGAATTGTGAATTGGAATTTGTTTCGAAGTACCAGTAGAGTCATTTGTTGAATAATTTTTAACCTTTCTTTCAACCACGCCTCTCATTCAGGTACCTTTCGGGTTCATAATTCACGTAATCTATTAGGTGCATAATAATCCAATAAGTCGGAGAATCGAACCTTTTAGTTCAGCGCGATGTTCCGATTGTACCGAATATAATACTCGCATTTTATCCAGCTTTGTCCAAATTGTGCTCCCCAAGGCCCCCTTTGTATTCCTTTACCAAGTACTTTTGCGTAAATGTTTACTCCTACAAGGCGATAAATTTTTCATACATTAATGAATGTTGTAGGGCCTGTAATGTATGTCCAATCTTCCACGGTTGAATGAAACAATACATCTTAGCCGATGAAATCGTTATTGTTTACCAGATGCTTCAGCTGTTTTTCCAAAAGTTGTGTATGCTTGTATTTAGTATCTAGTTTTTATTTTTCGATTTTTTTCATTTAATAAATTTTCTGTTCTTGCAAAACGAAATATGCGAGCTAGTTGATGAAAGGTAGTAGATGATTGTATTATAGCTGTCCATTACCGGCTTTAAAGCGATCGCGGGTGCGTATAAAGGCTGTATGTATGTCGGCACCCACAGCTTGAATGATAATACTAATGACAAAGGGCATCGAGTTATAGAGATGACAGTAATAAAGAACTCGGGCGTTGCAAGCAGGAGATTTGCGTGTAAAAATATCCACAAAGCCACCTGTATATTTCCTGACGCAGTCACTCGCAACCAAATAGACGACGTGTGTGTTGATAGACCGCCGCCAGCTTTCGGGTTTGACGACTGTACGAACGTACCAAGATGCTCACTTGGACTCGGATCACTATCGTGTCGGTATGGTGTTCCAAGAATGCATTAAAACGTAGAAAAGCTTTGTATCCGCGAATCAGGCGTGAATCAAAACAGCTGCATTACGCAATGAAATGACCAGAAACACCTACGGCAAGACAGTCTCAAGTACAGGCCTGGAAGTTGCCGGGCCTACACTGATAAAAAAAAATTCTTGGCTTAAAGCACTTTTTCTTGAACCAAGCAACTCATGTTTTGGATATAACGAAAACAAAATTGTCTCGGGATGAGCAATACTCATAGTCTTGGTTTTATTGTCTTGGATGAAGACCAAAGCTGACTTGAAGTTAAAAAATTTACGAAACCGATGATATTATAATTGAAAAAAATTCAAGTTCTAAAATCGGTCTTAATAGTTTGTGATACATTTTTAGAGCGAGAAAGTCCGGTAAACGAAAAAAGTCCGATGAATTAAGAATTTAGTTTCTTGAGTAAAAAATTAAATAATCTTAGTTCGAGAAAGAAATATCTTGGTCGAAAAATATAAGTATTGAGCGAAGAAATACTTTTGCTTGGCTCAAGAATTTCCAGTGTCTTCCTCTGAGACAGCATTCTCATGTTAAGACTGAAAAATTTTTCTACTCAAGACAACGAAACGAAGACTATCGAATTGCTGGAATCAAGACAATTTTTTTATCAGTGTACTAACACTAACGCAGCTGATGGTGGTCCCAAAATCTGTCAAAACAAGAAGAAATTATATGGCGCGATGTAAGAATTCGGGATATTTTTGCCGTAAAAAGTGATAAAATAATATATTTTATCAGTCTCGTTTGAACTCGTCGTGAGGACAGACAGAAGGCTGTCGGAAGCTTTTTGTTTCAAGTTTACCTAGTGTATAAAAGCGTGAAATTCACCAGGAGTAATCAATTTGAAAAGTATAAACGGAAGGTAATTAATTTAATAGGCGTTGCCCAGAAAATCAGGTCAGCAGCAACAAGGACAAACAACTAATTCATAGTAGCCCAGCGCACGACTCACACCGACCCCTTGGCTGATCACAATCACTGGATACATGGCGCCCGCGCCAGGGCTCCTTAGCAATTCATTTGCTCCACTGGACTGCAGCAAACCAAAAAAAAAACTCAAAAAACGGAAAACAACAGACATTGGGTGGTGTGAATAAAAACTGAGTGCAAGTGTTCAATACATTTTTGGAGTGAACACTTATTTTGGCGTGAATAAAAATAACCTTCGTTAGGTTTCGTTAAGTACTTCACTCTGTCATTTCTTCATATAGAGTGAACACTTCATTTTGATGTGAATAAAACAAAGTTTTAAAGTTTGCCTGTGAGTGAACACTTGTAAAATTTGAGGGTGGTTGCGAGGACCTTTTTCATCCATTTTAATAAAATAAATTAAAAAAACTTTTAAAATAAATAACTTTTATAAATGAAATGCACTAAAAAGAAAAAAAAATGTTTTTTTTGGCAGTGATAGGTATACACACGAGAAGTTTCATTGCAAAATAAGAAGTTTAATGTGTATTAACAATTTTAAAATTATATTCTCGTTTGATTTTAAATGTTTGAACTCTTATCAAAGAATTATGTAAATTTACATCATTTCAAGTGCATTAATAAAAGTTTGGGCATGACTTGCAGTTAGACAATTGTGATCATAGTTATGGATGTCCAAACTTTTATTAATGCATTTGAAAAGCTGTAAATTTACACAATTCTTTGATAAGAGTTCAAACATTTAAAGTCAAACGAGAATATAATTTTAAAATTGTTAATACACATTAAACTTTAAGATAAGCCTGAGTTCTAGCATTTCTTATTTTGCAATGAAACTTTTCTTGTGTATACCTAGCACTGCCAAAGAAAAAAATATTTTTTACTTTTTAGTCACAACTATAACTATAATTAACAAAGAAATTTTTTAATTGATCCATTTTAAAAAGCAGCAGGTAAGTTTCTCATGCGCTCTATTTCTTCAAGAGCATCAGTATTGCATGGTTTTTAGCCTGTTAATTGTGTTGGTTTTATATTTTCAATTTTCAATCCGTTTAAAGATCTTAACCTACTCAGCATTCAAATGCTTGACCTCGCAACAAAACCACCTTATGCCCAAACTAAATCCCGCAAAGGTAAATTTTTCCCACAGAACCTCATTTAGCCCTAAATAAATTTTCCCAAAGTAAAACTCCATATAAATCCATCCACGTTTACTAGCCTACTAATTTCACAAAAATGACGTTTCCCTTTAATCCCAAAATTTCCCATGAGTGAACTAAAATTTCCCATGAGTGAATAGTATTTGAATGAGAGAATTTTTATTCACACCAAATCGAGTGTTCACTTTTAACGAATCACTCCACTCAGGAGTGTTCCCTTTAAGTGTACACTTAGTTTTTATTCACTCCAACTTAAAGGGAACACTCCTGAGTGGAGTGATTCGTTAAAAGTGAACACTCGATTTGGTGTGAATAAAAATTCTCTCATTCAAATACTATTCACTCATGGGAAATTTTAGTTCACTCATGGGAAATTTTGGGATTAAAGGGAAACGTAATTTTTGTGAAATTAGTAGGCTAGTAAACGTGGATGGATTTATATGGAGTTTTACTTTGGGAAAATTTATTTAGGGCTAAATGAGGTTCTGTGGGAAAAATTTACCTTTGCGGGATTTAGTTTGGGCAAAAGGTGGTTTTGTTGCGAGGTCAAGCATTTACCTAATGCTGAGTAGATTAAGATCTTTAAACGGATTGAAAATTGAAAATATAAAACCGGATCGCATGAGAAACTTACCTGTTGTGACTAAAAAGTAAAAAATATTTTTTTTCTTTGGCAGTGATAGGTATACACAAGAAAAGTTTCATTGCAAAATAAGAAATTCTAGAACTCAGGCTTATCTTAAAGTTTAATATGTATTAACAATTTTAAAATTATATTCTCGTTTGACTTTAAATGTTTGATCTCTTATCAATGAATTGTGTAAATTTACAGCTTTTCAAATGCATTAATAAAAGTTTGGACATCACAATTGTCTAACTGCAACTCATGCCCAAACTTTTAATAATGCACTTGAAATGCTGTAAATTTACACAATTCATTGATAAGAGTTCAAAGATTTAAAGTCAAACGAGAGTATAATTTTAAAATTTTTAGTACACATTAAACTTCTTATTTTGCCATGAAACTTTTCGTGTGTATACCTATCACTGCCAAAGAAAAAATAATTTTTTACTTTTTAGTGCATTTCATTTATAAAAGTTATTTATTTTTAATTTATTTTATTAAAATAAAATTAGTTTTTTTAATTTATTTTATTAAAATGAATGAAAAAGGTCCTCGCAACCAGCCTCAAATTTTACAAGTGGGTCATTCCATGGTGACGGGTGGGACATTTTAACACATTTTTTGATATACATTCAGTTATTTTAAAGTGCAAACAAAGCACATAATACATACTGTATTTATGATACCATTCTTAGATATATTTTTTAAGATATGATAAAAGAAAACAATATAAAAATATATTCTAACATTGTTAAATTCGTAGAATTACATATGTGACGGGTGGGACAGGCTAAACCCTTCTTTCTTTAGATACTTGCATTTGACGTTGAAATTCAGATCAAATAGTTCATATGAAGCCCTAATTTTATTGTAGTATGCTATTTGAGTTATGTCACTAATTGTTTTCTAAAAAGAGGTAAGTGAAAAAACAATACGAACTTTTTTTATGCAGCTTAAAATGTTGTGACGGGTGGGACAGGGATCCGTGACGGGTGGGACGAGTAAAAAACTATACACACAAAACACATTAATTTAGGCATATTTTATTAACTATTTAGTTATTTTTTGGGCTTGGTGTAGGGAATTCATGTTCTACATCTCTTTCGCTTTATAGCTCAGCTGCTGGTTTTAAATCAACGGCACTTTCGCTAAAAGTATATAAGTGAATATTTGAGCTTGCATTCTTCACCTAAACGCACTTTTTTTGAATTTATTGGAAAAATCAATATTCAACTGGGGAAATATAAAAAGTAATAATTTTATTTTTTACTACAAGCATATTTCCGAATACTACGGAGCTTTAACAATACTTAAAGCCTAAAATTTATGTAATTTCCGTCACTTTTTTTTCATTAGCTTGGTGTCATTTTCCATGGAATGACCCAAGTGTTAACTCACATGCAAACGTTAAAACTTTGTTTTATTCACATCAAAATGAAGTGTTCACTCTAGATGGAGAAATGACAGAGTGAAGTACTTAACGAAACCTAACGAAGGTTATTTTTATTCACGCCAAAATAAGTGTTCACTCAAAAAACTGGAGTGAACACTTGCACTCAATTTTTATTCACACCACCCAATGACTTATGGAATCCAACACCGGCAGAAACACAGAATTTCTTCTCGCTGGGGCAAGATCCCAAATATCTAACGGTTGAGCTGCTTAACAATGAAAAAAAAATCACGGAACTGAATCCATTTCTCGTACAAAAGACATTGCAAATGTACTTTGGGAAAATTAAAAGTTTCAAGGCGCTGCGAGACGGAAAATACCTTCTGCTACTCCCTAATGAGCTTGAAGCGAGCAAAATAATAAAGCATTTGAAAAAAATCGGGAATTATGAAGCAAATGCGACTCTCTTTGACAAACTTAACGAGTCAAAAGCAACCATCCGCATGCCCAACTTGAAAAATCTCAGCGAAGAAGATATTCTTGAAGGTATCAAATGTGACAACCCAACAGTTAAAGCAGTCAAGCACTACACAAGAATGGTCAACAACCTAAAAATAAATACTGGTACACTGCTCATAACCTTTACTACATATCAAGCACCCCAATACGTAAACATCTTGTATGAAAGGGTCAGTACGCAAAAATGGTATCCATCGCCATTAAGATGTCGCAGATGTTACCAATTTAGGCACCACGAATCTAGATGCAATGAAACACCAAAATGTCCTACCTGTAATGAACCCAAAGTTGAAGGAGAAGCACATACCTGCACCAAAGTCTACTGCATCAGCTGCCAGATTGAGGGATTGCACACCACCCTAGACAGAAACTGCCCAATCTTCCTTAGAGAAAAAGAAATTGTAATGATGCAAATCAACCGACGTATCAGTCGATTCGAGGCAAGGAAACAATGGTATCAAGAACACGCACATGACTACACACAGGGCTCCAACGCAGGAAAGGTGATTGATCTCCAATCTAACCCACTAACCCGTAATACGGCAATTAACAATAGCATAGAAACTAACAACCATAATTTAGATAAACAAAATGTAAACAACATAAAATCCTGGGCTAACGTAGCCAGCCACAACAATCAAACAATTAGAATGAACGAACATAAATCTAAAGACGCCACAACAATCAAACAATTAGAATGAACGAACATAAATCTAAAGACAACTCAGATAACAAAATAAAGATTACCAACCAACAGCAACTAAAAACTATTACAATAACGTCACCTTACCCAAACACACAAAAACCGCACATAAATTTCACACCAGACAACAAACCAACCGACAGCAGTCAATTAAACGCACTACTATCCTTATCACCAAATACCCTTAAAAACACTATTGCAGCAGCAAACAATGTAAACTCTCCTATAAACACCCCAAACTGGAAAAACTGTCTTGATACTGACGCAGACTCCGACATGGAAACACAATCCACTTTTGCCAAAAAAATACAGAAAAATAAACAATAATATGGCGAACACAAGTCACCAAGCACGACATATACCTAGGAATAATGCCAACAACAAACAACTTACTATACTGCAATGGAACATTTCAGGACTTTACTCAAACTCTGCCTCTTTGGACATAATAATAGAACGATACAAACCAGACGTAATAGCATTACAAGAAACTCACCTACCTCACACAGACCCCATAAACCCACCTAGAAAGTACCGATAATGCGACCTACATACACACAACACGCACTCTACAAGAGCCAGTGGAGCGGGCATAATGGTTAAAAGAGGCCTAGCGGTACAAAGGCTTCCAATAGTTAATCAAAACACACCCATGCTCGCACTCAGAGTACATACCGGACTGACAATCGACATAGCCTGTATATACGTAGAACAAGAACTACCCAACATAACCGAGGAACTAGACAAACTGACCACTCCACTAAGACGACCAGCACTTATTCTGGGCGATTTTAATGCACACCACCAGCTCTAGGGATCGCAATATAACACGCCAAGAGGCAACCAAATAACCAACTGGCTAGAGAACACTGAGTATGTACTCCTAAACGACGGATCGCCTACAATGTTTACAACACGAAATACTCTAACCAACATAGACCTCTCAATATCGACTCCAATGTAACTTAACTGGACAACGACCAGGCATCCAAACCAAACGGACCACCTTCCCATAATTTTGCACATCAATCAAGACACAGAAGGGTTCCTCCATTCCCCACAATTCGTCGAACGACGCGCTGACTGGATTAAATTTCAGCAAAAAGTACAGGAATACCTCCGGCAAAAAGAGTGGAGCTCTAACATCAATAAGGAAGTAGCTATATTAAGGAGAGCTATTCGCTATGCCGCTAGCTGCAGTATGCCTACAACTCAAAGCGCCAATAAAAACATCCCCACCTGGTATAACCAACATATACGTCTGCTGATACGACAGAAGAACCAGGCATGGAAGCGCTTTAAAGGTCCAGTTACACGCAACGATCTGCTTGTGCCAATTGGCTTGCGCAAGTCAATTTGCGCAAGTGAATCGTTGCGTGTAAACGCAAATTTTTGGCTGGCGCAAGCCAAAAAGGTTGCCTTGTGCAAAATATGTGTTCTTAGAAAATCGGCTTGAGGTTGATGTTTTGGCATGAGCGTTTAAACGATGTTCAAGACAAGCTACAACCCTCAGCATGCCCTTGGGTGAATGGTGAAATTTTATGACGCTCCTCCGACCTTATCATAATCAATATAATATAATAATCGTGTCAAATTAGCATAATTTAGTGTCATTTTCACTCTTTTTATTTGCACCAATTGACTTGCGCCAGTCAATTTGTACAAATAAATCGTTGCCTGTAAACCGATTCATGTTCACTCAGTTTATTTGCACCAATTGACTTGCGCCAGTCAATTTGCACAAGCAGATCGTTGCGTGTAACCGGACCTTAAAAGATCCCCTACAGCGGAAAATGCAATCATATATCGCAGAGTAAATACAGAAATGCGCAGAACAATCGCAGAAGAAAAGCGCAAGGCGTGGGAAAATTTCCTCGACGGTATAAAACCCAATAGCTCAGTCCAAGAAAACTGGCGTAATATCAGAGCGGTATTCGGAAGTCGAAAAAGAACCAGCATCTCCGCACTGGAGCTGCAAAATAGAATAGTTGTTGATCCGAACGAGATTGCAAACATCATTAGTGTCCGACCGAAGGTTCGGCTTCGGCTTCGGCTTCCGCCAACTTCGGCCAAAAAAACACCTTCGGCCGCACATTCGGCTTCGGCCAAATGAGCCGAAGGTTAGCCGAAGCCCAAGTTTTTATATCCAGCCAGGCTAGTCACTGAAAACGAAAAGAATTGAGAGTGTGATGTGAATGTGACATTGAAACGTATGGTATTGTTCAAATAAAAGTAAACAAATCTGAGGTTATTATTTTTGGAAAGCCGCAGCTTAGTTATTTAAAATGCATATTGCAATCATTTTCAGCACTATGACTATAAAACAAAATAACAGTGAAGAATTTTCATTATTATGTATAATTTTCAGCCAGCATACCAAAATTTCTGAATATGGTTGAACCTTCGGCTTCGGCTACGGCCGAAGGTTATGGCTAGAGCCGAACATTCGGCATCGGCTTCGGCTTCGGCCTAAAACTGACCTTCGGTCGGACACTAGACATCATAGGCCAGCAGCTCTCAAATTATGCCAACTCAGATCCAAGTCCACTAGCCCAAGACGAAATAACAACACTTGAGCAATTGGAAACCCTCCGGAACCAACCCCCCTCCCCCCTAGATACACCTATAACCTTAACAGAAATCCAAAAAGTTTTGGATTCTTACAAAGGTTCAACGCCGGGCCTAGATAAAATCACCTATGGTATGATGAAAAATGCCCCATCAATCTACCTACTCAGGCTAACTAGGCTCTTCAATATGGTGCTGAGCTCGGGCGCCTTTCCACAGGCCTGGAAACTAGCAGAGATCCGCCCCATCCCTAAAGTACCGAACAAAATCATTTCGCCCACCAAAATAAGACCAATATCCCTCTTATCCACATCGTCTAAAATCCTTGAAAAAATTTTAAGCAACAGATTGAACTGGCTCCTAGAGCAAATGCTTCCAGAAGAAATAGCTGGCTACAGACCGGGAAGAGGTACACAATCACTCTTGCAGGAAATGGAGCACAATCTCGCTTGTGCCATCGGAAGAAGAGAACACTGCATATTACTCTCGGCAGATCTAGAAAAAGCTTACGACAAACTTTAAGGAAATACGGTCGTCCAGCAACTCGCTGAATGGAACGTAGGCTACCGCTTTATACGAACAATTAGAACATTTCTTGCGAATCGCAAAATCATGGTCAGGAACAAAGGCTTTTGCTCCAACGTCCTACCACTGACAAACGGAACTCCACAAGGCTCACCTTTATCGGTAACCTTATTTAACTCATACATTTACAAACTCTCCTCAACTCTGTCAGTAATACACAATCTCAAGTTTCATATATACGCCGACAACATAGTCCTCTACTCATCCGGCAATACCACCCACTCGGTCGAAAACACCCTAAAATCAGCACTTGATTCATTAAAAACATGGTGTCAAACAACCGGCGCGATCATATCGGAGGACAAACTAGAAGCTCTGCACGTCTGCAGGAAGAGAAGATGTACAGCAACCACCCTAAACTGGAGAAACCGAATAATACTCCTACAAAAAGAGTTAAAGGTGCTAGGCCTACACCTGACAAAAACACTACGGTGGAATAAACACGCAAACGAAGTGGCTGAGGACGTTAAAAAACGCAACAATATGCTCAAGGTTATCTGTCAAAAAAAGCATGGGCCCCCTGTTAACCTAGCCATAAGAATCGCGAAGCAAGTAATTATGGGTAAAATTGATTACGGGCTGACGACTTATGGACATGGGACAAAAACTGCACTAGAGAAAATTCAGAAAACAATAAACAACGCCGCGCGCATCGCCCTAGGAGCTCTAAGAACGACACCAATCGAAGCACTATTGATAGAGGCGGGCTTACCTACAATCACTGAACAAACTCACAAACGCACAACAAACATGATCCTCAAAAATATGCACGACTATCAAGCCCCACTGCATCACTCTATAACGCACATACTTCACACGGATATTAACAAGTACAGAAAACCATCGGCCTTAGTGCTCGGGTTAAAGACACTACTAGAGACTGCAAACCACCTAGTCTATATCCCTACCGAAACACATGATAGGGGAACCCCAATTCCTCCTTGGCTATTCAAACACAGTCAAATTAATACGGACATGACAAAATACCACAATCACAACAACCCAACTATAAGACGACATTTCGACCGACTAATAGAACAACAGCAAGTACAACAACACTACTACACAGACGCATCAAAAATGACAGACCAAGTATCCTATGCGGTAGTCAATAACGAAAGAAACTCGGTCAGTGTAGGAATACTACCTGGGTGGACGTCGATATACACAGCGGAATTGACTGCTATATACAAAGCCTGCTTGCACTCACGAAGTTCAGATCCTGCATTAATCATTACCGACTCCCTATCCGCCATCCATGCAATCAATAACACGAAAAATAAGCACCCGATTGTAGAACAAATAAGACGTCTTATCACTGACAAGAAAATAAGCCTTATCTGGTGCCCGGCACATATAGGAATAAGTGGGAACGAACAAGCGGACACCGAAGCTAAGGAAGCACACAAACGACCTTTAATAGAAATACGAACACCTGACTTTACATCTGTACGAAGAACAATGCTACAAATTATGGATGGCAAAAAGCAGGTCAATTGGAACAGAAGCAGTACCTTCCTAGCCGCACACTGGAAAGAGACTTCAACCCCACAGGGAGATATCCTCCCCAGGGCGCTAGGGGTGCTGCGCACGAGACTCAGACTTGGACACTTCCTAGCGGTCAAAAGATACCTGTTCGAAAGAACAACCCCACCTACTTGCCCTCACTTCACCGGACACCTACTAACAGCACGGCACCTCTTCTTCGACTGCACCATAACATCTGACATTCTTCGACAACACATACCCTACGAAAACAATACACCATTACTAAACACGAACAAAGAACAGACAGCTAGATTAATCACTATTATAAATAGAATAATTACTCAACCCTCTCCTAAAATATAGACTAAGATCAACTTAAGTATTGTAATCATCATAAATACCTACCATTGTAAAGCCCGACAGGACTTAACTCCATGGGCTAAAAACAGCTTATTATGTGTAGATTAAAACACTTAATAAAGAAAAAAAAATATATTTTATCACTTTTTACTGCATTAGGATTACCAGTGTCAGTGATTAGTGCTTTAGTGATTTAATTAAGAAAATTTAAAAAAATTAGTGATTAGGTGTGTTTTAAGTGTGTTAATTGTGAAGGTGACCAATTTTGTTTAGATTCGCGGTGGGGTTTTCGTGTTTATTTAGGGAAGAAATTTTTGAAGTTGTGTGGTAATAGAATAAAAGTGATTTTAAAGTGATTAAAGATTTTTATGGTATTATTAAAAACATAAGTGGAAGTACCACCACACAACACGAATGACAATAAATTTTTCACCTTTTCCTTCACATTACTGCCATGCTGTGCGTACCGAACAATGTAGCAGTGGCAGAGAACATGGGCACGCGAAGAGAAATACAAAGAGCTCAGAAAAGATGAAAAGAGAGTTCGCAGGCGGAAAAAGGAGCCCTGGAAGAAAATTCTCATTTTTGAACTAGAACAGGTATAGTATAAAAGTCCGGGGAAATTAGCAAAAAAAACGCACGAAAGGAGACAAAATTCCAAAATGGCTGAGAATTGGGCCACAGCTTCCTTGGGACTTTTTAAGAAAACAATTTCGGAATCACAAAAAAACATGGCCACCAGAGATACCACTTTTTGGCAAAAAAATCACTCAAAAACTGTTTTTTTCGAAAAAAAATTTTATCATTCAATACAAAACATTATTGCCTACAAAATACCCCTCTTGAATTTTTTTCGAAAACCTTTCCGAATTATTCAAAGTATTTTTTTGCCGAAATGTGATTTTTGGAAACTTTGACCTTGAATAACTTCGAAAGGGTTAGGTTTTCGCAAAAATGACAACAAGGCTTTTTTGTAGGCAATAACGTTTCGTATTGACAGATCAAAAAAAAATTTCGAAAATAACCCGTTTTTGAGTGATCTTTTTGCCAAAAAGTGATATCTCCGGCGGCCATGCTGTTTTTTTGTGATTCCGAAATTGTTTTCTTAAAAAGTCCCAAGGAAGCTGTGGTCCAATTTTCAGCAATTTTGGAATTTTGTCTCTTTAAAATGCTAACTTCCCCGGACTATAAGGTAAGGCTTCGTTTAAAGTTACCAGTAATGTAAAAGTAAGGGACTACTTAAACCATTCTTAGACATGTGCCTCTCTACCTTAAGGCTTAAAAAATAGGGCATAAACATAATGTTTGTTTTTGTGTGCAATAAAAAGCCTCCCGTTTGCATTCATACGTAATGCAAGCATGACAGGGACAGTTCCAATAAATAACAGTTAATTTCTCTCTGCTTTCTGGTAAATAAGAAATTAATTTTTACACCAAATTGCTTAGTTTCAAATAGATATGCTTAGGAATCAACACGCAAAAATTGTTGAATTTTGTCTTTTGTTTTTAAAAATATTTCGTATTAATAATGAAAGAAAAATAATTTATTTCCCATCGCAAGTAATTTTACGACAATCTTTTCTACTGGCTAGTAATGCCAAAGTAAGTAAGTATATAGGGGTCTCAAAGAGCTTGACGTCAACAAATCCACTAGCCCTGACAAAATTCCCCCCATGGTACTTAGAAAATCTGCCTCGCCTTTGGCTAAAGCTCTACGCAAACTTTTTGCCCTGTCTTGAAAACTAGGTCGTGTTCAGGCTATTCAAAAAAAAGTGAAGCCAAAGACCCTTTAAACTACCGACCAATAGCCATTACTTCTGTTCTCTCCAAAATCATGGAGACAATAATCATCAACTGGTGAGATATCTAGAATGCAACCAAATTATGCACGACAGGCAGTACGGCTTTAGATCAAAACGGTCTACTGGCGATCTCCTTGTGTGTTTAACCGAGCATATAAACCAAAGCATTCATCGCTTTGGTGAGTCTGGTCTGGTTTTTTTTGGATATCTTAAAGGCTTGTGACAGAGTATGGCACCCTGCTCTGTTGTCAAAACTCCAAGCTATTGGTATCCGCTCAGTTCTAAGGAAATGAATTAAGAGCTTCCTTTCCCAACACCCTCCCCTTTCGCGCACAATACGGTCTAGAAGTACGTTTATGAAAAGAACAACTCGGCTGTGGAATAACATCCCGCAGTCAGTATTTCCGAACTCGTACAACACCTTAGAGTTCAAACGTAAGGTTCATCGGAATTTCCTTGAGTAAGCCTAACCTTTCCTATTGTCCTCTATTCTTCAAACCTATTGTCCTCTATTCTTCAAACTAGACATTACAAAATTGCCGCTCTTGCAAAATTTTACCGCTTTTACCACAATGACTGCTCCAGTGAAATAAGTAACATCATGCCTCCACGGCAACATTTCTCGCCCAACACAAGACTTACCCGCTCGGCTCACCCTCACAGCTTATAGCCCTCATCGCGCACACCTCGATTTAGAAATTCGTTTATAACAAGAACAACTCGACTGTGGAACAACCTTCCACATTCAGTATTCCCGAACTCATACAACACCCAAGGTTCAAGAGCAAGGTTAATCGCCATCTGCTCCAACACCCCCCGACTCCCCCTAACCTATCCTATCCTTCTCTTTCTCCTTCGAGCTAAGCTTACTACCAGACATTACACCATGACTTGTACGACATGACGAACTGGTAGTACAAATGTTGACACCTGAGCTTGGACTATCACAAAAAAAAGCAGCATGACCTTAACGACATGACAGACTGGCAGTACAAAGGGTGACTCCTAAGCTTGGTTTTCTCATATAAAAAAAAAGTAGCTATGGACGGAGAGATAGAAGCCAGTTTTGGAAATGATCTGTACCCTTCCAATTTTGTTTTTAATATGTAAAGTTGGAGGAACCTTTTTCGACAATGACTGACAAACGCCATTGCAGGGGTGGGGGTGCGAGGGTGAAAAGTAAAATATATAGATGTATCGATATATCATAACTGGTTCATTTAAGTCTGTTTTCCACCCCTTTGGCAAGACCTAGTTATCCGGCCACTCGGATTTTGATTTCTTAGGTGACCTAGATCACGTGCTAGAAAAGGCAGAAAGGTTACGTATCACCAGCGAGCAATAATAACAAGAGTGATTAGGCAGAGCTCAAGGACAAGTAAAAGAGTTAAAGATATGAAAGAGCAGATTAGAAATAACATTAAGTAAAAAGTCAAAAAAAATATTAACAAATGCGCGATGGGTATTATTATTAAGGAATGAGGGGGCAACCCATATGGTGAACACTGCGGCCAAGTTAGGCCTATTGTGTACGTACCCCACTAACGGAACAGACTATCAGCCTTCCGGACGAAGGCAAGAAGGTCTTTAATTGAAGAAGAGCGGACTTGAGCGGGGCTCATAAACTCTCTGATAAACGTTCTTCTTCTAAGCCAGATCAGAGCAGGACATTCGCAAAGAATATGTGTGGAAGTCTCGTCGCCTTCCAGGCAGAGTCGGCATTCTGTCTCTTGAGACAGTCCTAGGTTGTGGAGGTGGTACCGCAGTCCTACATGGCCAGTCAGATAACCCACCAACAGCCTTAGGTCCGCTATGTTTAAAGTGATAGTGCCCCTAAAGGCAAAGGGTCTTATAAGATCTTTAGCCTGTCTAAGACCTGGGATTGATTCCCAATAGGCAAGGTGAGTAGATAAGCTATGTGAGTTCTGGCTCAAAATCCCATAAGGTTTATACAGGGGGTCTAAATTCACCTTTTCCGCCATCTTGGATTTTCTTTGCTGTGCCAATTCGTTTGTGACGTCACAGACAGTAGTGCAATGATGATGATGACGTCATTACGGTTGTTATATGGCTGAATGGGTACGGGGTACGGGGTACGGGGTACGGGTACTGAGTACGGTGTGGAGTACGGGTACGGAGTACGGGTGCGGGGTACGGGGTACGGGTACGGATTACAGGTGTGGGGGGGGGGCCAGACGTCACGTGATAAGACGTCACCTGTCGCGAGAATTTGATAATGCTGCAAGTGTTGCGAATTAAATTATGATGACGTCATCGGTTGTTGTAAGGCTGAAGGGGTACGGGGTAGGGGTACGGGTACGGAGTGAATGGTTTTTGTCGGCCGATTAGCCCGACACCACGTGATAAGACGTCACCTGCCACGAGAATTTGTTAATGCTGCAAGTGTTGCGAAATTAAAAAGTCAAAGTTGTGCTGCTTGGGCTTTGCTGGGATTTGAACCTGGGGCATCGGTAGATTAAGAGACCTGTATTGCAGCCTCGAGGCTATCGAGGCTTCTGTGTGTTCTTATTCAATTTGTGTATACAAGCGCTGGGCGATCTAAAAATAGAATTTTTATTTTCCTTCGACCATGCTGCCCGTGGCTCTGATAAAAATTTTACCTAGCAGAATGTCTTAACAAAACAAACAACAACAAGAACTCGGTCCAGCCTCAACATCTGTTTTCATTCTTTACGGCAACAACAAGTCAAAACGAAAAAAATTTTACAACAAAACAACAGGCCTTCGCAAATGTTGATTCTAATTTCGGTTGAGCGCAGGTTTGAATGACTGGTGATTAATTTGAGCTGCTGATAAGAACAGCGCTTGAAAAATGATACCTTGGTGTAGCGGGTGCCTTTTGTTTTTGTTTGTATGATAAATTTATGCACAGGGTTTATGCAATTGCAGCATATGCATTATAAATATCTCGGAAGATGAAAATAATTCTGATTCGGGCCATAAAATAGATATAGAATTATTAGATCGATAAATTACACCGGTCAACACAAATTTTGAGTCTGAGTTCTGCGTATCTGATTTGTATTTCTCACACATTACTAATTAAAGAAAAAATAGCTTTACCTGAAAAAGTTTGCTTTTGTAGATGACAGAATGAAAGTCGTGATGAAAATGTTCACCTTGTTCTTGCGAACAACCACCAATGTTTTCTTTACGGGACATTCTGCAACATGTGTTTAAAGTTTTGTAATTGAAATAAGCTGTTTGTAATTGTCAGCTCTATTGTTTTCGAGAAAAACATGAACCACTGCTTGACTTTCGTGAGTGTTGAGTAGCTGCCAACATTCACTGCTGGCCTTTATTTTCTTTATTTGTGGTCCGACTAAAATACATACCAGCTTTTACTTTGGCTTCGATAAATGAGGATAGAAATTCTTTAAATAATATTGAAAAGCTACAGAATGTTGACGGAAAGCTTTAACGAATTGCTTTGAGTTGTATAGCTATGCCGGTTCTGACGCAGTGACATTATCGCTTGTAGTCCAGAATATCAAAGCTAGTGGCGATATCTCTAGAATATTAAAGCTCAACGAAAGCTTTTAAGTCCACCCAAAACTCACCACAAAGGTTGTTGTCCAAGCTTCAAGCCAAGAATAAACCAAAACCCAAGCTAAGCCCACATCCACACCCGAGACTAAAACCGATGCCTTTACTGTGCCAGAACTGACATAGCTACACTAACAGCACTTGTAGATCTCGTCGTTGTAGAGTCTCGAATCGTCCTCCCTCATATAAGGAGCTTAACAATACTTAGTTATTTGCTCTGCTCATACAAAAGCTTAAATATGTATTGATCATTGTTAACGGTACAAAAGCAAAGTTTTTCAAGAGTCAACGATGGTTTTAGTTATTTTTTGGTATAAAGACTTAGAAAATCATCATTAAAATAGAAACTCAAAAAAAAAATTTATTTTTGTTGACCTGTGTTATCAAGTTTCCAATAAATTCTTATAGCATAACATTAACAATGAGCGAATTTTAATTGTGGATTACGTTTCTAAAATAGGCAAAGATAATTTTGATCTGGTGCAACCTTCAAATGGATTCCTTATCTAATATACATTAAACATATGTATATGTAGGTGCAAAATTCCAAAGTCTTCCATGCCGCGAAAGTTTATTGTGATAAACAAAGAGAAGTTTGCTCCATATATTGAAATTCATATGCAGCGAATTTAGTGGACCAGTTTCATAAAAATAAATATAGCCAAAATTTTGATCAGGTGCAAGCCTTTGAAACCGGCAAGGTCGTTCCTTGTCTAATATATTAAACATCGTTATTTCATCATTTGCCGTTATTCTGATTTTTTGTTTAGCTAACTGATATTGCACAACAACGTACGAGGAGTATGAGTGAACTTTTATGATATTTCTATATTTGTCGGTTTTCCTTAAAATCACGTCTGTGGGCGTATGTCATTTGCAATTGTTTAATAATTGTTTAGGCCTTTAGGATGCACCTGTGTAAACACAGTGATATAAAATTGAAACATGATTGAACTTGTCAAGGGGTGCTGGGTTGGCAAAATTTTTGCTGTTACTTTTGAGCTTATTCTCAATTTTTATGTGAGGATCACAAAAACAATTGTAAAGAATACAAAGAGGGTTCAATTAGCGAGTAGGAAGAATATCATAAATAGTATTTTAAGAAAATAAAAGAATATTTGTAATGTTTTAAAAAATCTGTTTTATTTATTATAATAAATTTTTCAAAGCACATCGACTTTTTGGAGTATTATAAGCTAATCCATGTTGTTGTTGTTGTTAGATTCAGGCATCCGTCCTCTTCTAGATCTTTATTAATGCTCTTCATCAAGTATGTTCACTGAGCTGTCTGCTTTAATACTGGGCTGGTTGATTTTGTTTGTTTATTCAATAATCCCATGCTCTCGTAACTCCTCAATAATTGACACTATTTCATTAGTATGACTATCATTTCCGGCTTGTTGTGATCCTACCAATATGCGGAGCCGATCAACTAGTTCATTGGGGTCATCCCAATAGATGTAATTAATATTGTCGTTTAGAATTCGCATTATACCCTTACCGGTATGCGGAGTGCGAATCAACTTTTTTATTATCTTATTATATTTATAGCTTTTTGTTCCTTTTACTTGCTGGTTTTCCTTAAAATCACGTTTGTGGGCGCATGTGTCGTTTAGGATTGTTCGATAATTGTCCAAGTCTTGTTTTGAGTAACCCTTGGGACGTTTCATAAAAATTAATGCAGCTAAGCCTTCAGTTATCTTATATTGCTTGCCGTTTATAAGAAAGATTTCTTTATCAACTTTTAATCTCGAATTACCAATATTCCATGCATTGTTATAATAGTACACTCCATAAGTTTTATCAAGTTCTGTACTGTCATTTTCTAGTAGTTCTTTATATTTGCTTAGTATCTGGTCTGGAGACTCTAATATCGGCGAATTATGTTCTATCAATGTTGATGGATGTATAGGTGTGGCAAATTCATCATCATCAGCTTCTCCATCATCATCATCTCTCAATAGAGAATAATCCCTAAGAGGGGTGCTAGTTGGTGCTAGTTGGTACCAACACCGGTGCACCCACCGGTGCACCAAACGCCAACACCGGTGCGCCAACACTGGCGTAACACCAACACCGGTGCACCCTCCGGTGCACCAAACACCAACACCGGTGCGCCACCAGTGCACCCACCGGTGCACCAAACACCAACACCGGTGCGCCAACACTGGCGTCACACCATCACCGGTGCACCCACCGGTGCACCAAACACCAACACCGGTGCGCCAACACTGGCGTCACACCAACACCGGTGCACCCACCGGTGCACCAAACACCAACACCGGTGCGCCACCGGTGCACCCACCGGTGTACCAAACACCAACACCGGTGCGCCAACACCGGTACAGCAACACCGGTGCACCCACCGGTGCACCAAACACCAACACCGGTGCGCCAACACTGGCGTCACACCAACACCGGTGCACCCACCGGTGCACCAAACACAACACAAGGCAAGCAAGCCGTTGTAGTTTGCTGCACTTAAGGATCGCCGTAACCTGTTTAGTCTTAGGCCACCAGACTATAGCGTCATAGGTGACCACAGGTTTAACGATCGTGTTGTACATCCAGTACATCATTTGTGGTGTAAGACCCCATGTCTTACCCAAAAGCCGTTTGCAGGCCCGTATGGCCCTGGTGGCTTTACTGATGGCGTAGTCCAGTTGAGCGTTCCAGTTCAGCCTCTTGTCTAACTTTATTCCCAAATATTTGACTGAGTCTGAGTACTCAACTGTGGTACCCTGGATGCAAATAGGACCTAGGTCCACTTTGTAGCGTTTGGAGAAAGGTACCAAGACAGCCTTATTTGGGTTGATTGACAGACCCTCCGTGGTACACCATCTTTGAACTTCTCGTAGTGCTGTTCTCATGACCTCTGTAATGGTCAGGTCAAACTTCCCAGAGACGATGATGGCAAGATCATCTGCATAGCCGATGACATCGAAACCAGATCCAGATAGTTTGGTCAAAAGTTCATCCACAACTAGTGACCAGAGTAACGGGGATAGGACTCCACCTTGAGGGCAGCCCTTAATAGCTTTAACACTAATCTACAAGCATGGCATTTATCCACTCAATTGTGTGAGGATCCAGGTTTCTGAGAGCCAGTGCTCTAGAAATAGAATCATAGCCAGTGTTATCGAAAGCACCTTCGATGTCAAGGACTGCACATAAAGCAGTTTCCTTAGCAAGGAAGGCTTTCTCGATTTTGCTGACCAGGTGGTGTAAAGCAACCTCTGTTGATTTACCTTTAGAGTAAGCGAACTGGGAGCTATGTAGGGGAAGGGAGAGCTCCAGCTTGCACCTAATATGAAGGTCTAGCAGCCTTTCCATCATTTTCAAAAGAAAAGAGGTTAAGCTGATAGGTCTGTACGATTTGGGCAGCTCCAGGGGCCTATTGCCCTGTTTGGGGATAAAAACCACCACGACTTTCCTCCAGATGGTAGGGATGTATCCCCAGTTGAAGCTGGCTCTAAAGAGGCAGACCAAGTTGTCGATAATCAGATCGAGGCACTTCTGAAGGAGTGCCGGAAAAATACCATCCCCTCCCGGGGATTTATAGGGTTGAAAAGAGGCCACTGCCCATTTAACCTTGTCGCGGTCAAAGATGTTCCCAGAAATACTTCGGGAATAGCGGTCTGGGATGGTCCTATGACTACACCCAGCATCCAATGGATGAGCGGTCTGGAGGATTGACCCTGGAAAGTGCTCTCTGAGCAAGTACCTCAAAGTTTCTTCGTGGTTAGAGGTGTAGGAGCCATCCTCCCTTTTGAGAAGGCCCACTCCGTTAAAGGAGTCTTTTGCAAGTAGTTTTTGGAGTCTAATCGCCTCCGGTAGAGTCTGAAGGCTCACACAGTGCTTCCTTCAGGCAATCCTTTTGGACCGTCTTAACTCCTTGTTATAGGCTGTGAGGATGAACCTGTATTCATCCCAATGCCCGGTGTGTTTTGCTCTATTGAACAATCTCCTAACATCCCTACGCATTTCAGCTAATCTGTCGTTCCACCAGGGTACTTTACGTGACGACTGAAAGGAAGAGAAGTGTTGCTGTCATAGTAGGAGGAGATCAGCACGTCAGTAAGCTGGGTGGCCGCATTCTCCAGTTCACACACTGAGGTGATAGAAGCGGCAAGCAGGTCTGATTTCGAGGCCACAAGCCCCTGAAACTTAGACCAGTTGGTTTTCTTAGGAACCAAAGAAGAGGAGCGGAAATGTGGGAGGCCCACAATGTCGAACCTAATGTGCAAGTGATCCGACAGTGAAGCCTCGTCCAAAACACGCCAGTTTTCAATCCTGTCGGAGAGAAGCCTGCTGGTGAGGGTGAGGTCCAGCACCTCCTTTCTACTAGCAGTGACAAAAGTGGGTTTGCATCCCTTATTTGCAATGTCTATGTTGTTCATAACAAGAAATTCTAGGAGACACTCACCCCTTTCGTTTACATCGGTACTCCCCCAAATGGAGTGGTGAGCATTTGCATCACAACCGATGACGAATTGCCGGTTCGTCTTGTGACAGAACTCAATCAGTTCTTGAACCTCCTGGGGTGGCACTATTGCTACATCCCCCGGGAAGTGAGCGGACGCAAGGACAATTTCTTGGAATCCGTTGGCGGTGGGAACCGCAACCGAGATCGCCACTAGATCTCTGGAAATAAAGTTAGTAATGGAGAGATGAGTGACACGATTGTCAATTAAAAGGGCAGCACGAGGCGTCCCGCAGCTCCGATCATATACTAGTTTACTTGAGCCGGTGGAAAGTCCTCTGACTTTGCCATCGGTTACCCAAGGCTCTTGAATAAGAGCAAGGGTAATGCCAGGTTTACATTTGCAAGTACTTTCACGAAAGTCGCTTTCATGTGTCTCTACTTGCACGAAATACAAGTGTTTACATGGCGTAAGTGAAGACGAAAGTTTTACTTTCGTGTCAAAAACGCCTTACTTCCGCGAAAGTACTTGCAAATGTAAACCTGGCATAAGATGCCTCTCCGCTAAAGTCTTGCACTGGGTGGAGGAAGCCCCTTTCGCGTGGTGCAAGTTAATTTGGAGTGCCCTTATGGCGCTCATTTTTTCTCCAAGGAGCGTTTGACAAGCCCGGTTTTCTTGGCTTGTCTAGGACCCTTTGTCCTACCACCTTTGCCCTTGGGGGTGCTGATTTGCCGCGTGCTCCGACTCCAGGGTCGCCAGGAGTGTTCCTTTTCCGCCCCGCTGTTACCTCTGTCACAGGCTCCCGGCGCTTGCGGCAGATGCGGGGGCCGGATCTGGAACAACGCCAGATGGTCCCGGAGTCGGTGCGAGCGCAGCTCCGTCGCCAGTTGGCCCTACGGCCAAGGTGACGGCATTACTGCAGTCCTCGGTAACACCAGAAGCATTGGGAGGTGCCACTTCAGACCCTATGGTCTGTGTGTCACACGACGAACCCTGCCCTTGTGGCTGCTTCGGTGAAGGATCTTTGTCCTTAAGAATCAGCCTGATGTGGGAGAATCGATAGGCGATTTTCCCCTTCAGACTAATCAACTTATCCATGGAGGCGGAATCCACTACCATGACCAAGTGAAGAGTGTTTTCACTCACCCGCCTCTGGACCACTTTCCATTTGTCGGCGGAAACCGAGTTTTGTGATAGTCGCCAGCACTTTCTCATTTGTTAAGGTACCACTCTGGCGGAAGTAGCCTCGTATAACGTGAGTCTGAGGGAAGTTACCCTCTTCCACCAGAGTGATATCAAGAGCACTCTTGCTCTTAATGAAGGAGACGTTACTCTTCACCCATTCTGCTGTGTCAGGGTTTGAGCAGACTAACAGCAGCCAGCCTCTTCTTTGGAAGCTCCCTTCGAAAGACGGCTTGACTTCGCCGCCTGCTTTTTCGATAACGACGTCGATGATCTGCTGTGCCATTTGCTCAGGTGTCAGGGGGTGGTTGACCATGTCAGTCGAGATGAGGCCAAATTTAACACTGCTTACCACCTGGCTAAAGGTGGGGCGAGTGGGCCCCTTGGCCGTCTTGGTCATCTTCTGTTCCGGACGTTCCGGAGTTTCCTCCTCTGAGCGAACCCTCTTCAGCTCAGTTTTTTTGGAGGGCTTTGCTAAAGCTTTTTCCAGGGCCATATCCCTGGATAGGCCTTTTGCCAGTGCTTCTTTGAAGCATTTTTTCTGGCGGTTGGAGAGCTTAACAAACCCAGGTTTGTCAAGCTCCATCTTTTCAAAGCCTCGGGCAATGGTTGTGGAAGTAACCGAACACACACTGTCCGAGTCTGCGCTGCAGACGGATTCTGAGTCTAGAGACTCGTCTTTACCGTGTGCAGAACCAGCGTGCCCAATGGCTCCGCTGGTCGAAGCAGTTGGTGTCCAACTTACGTGCCCAGTGGCTCCGCTCGTTGAAGCAATTGGTTCACAACTTGCGTGCCCAATGGCTCCGCGCGTTGAGGCAATTGCTATCTCTTGCGTCCCTATGGACACTTGAGATGTGGCCATCGTCGCAATTGACGAGGTTGATGCTGTCAGAGCTGCATCAAGCTCATTATTTTTTTTATTAAGTTCCATGTATGGACCCACGAGTGTACGGGAAAGGTATCCAAAGTTCGGATATTAGAGACCAAGCACCCCCTTGGCCATGCGTCTCTCGGCATATCCTGTTTCAGATTAGATTGGGTGATTTTTTCAAGAGTGTTCTTCTCTCCGCCCGACTACCATCAGCCAGCACTCCTGGTAGAGACATGACCATGCCAGGAGTCTGTTTCCAGTCGCCCCACGAGGAGGGTGTAGTCGCGCTTCCAGCAGTGTAGCACAGTTACGGCACGGAGCACTGTGTACCTGTTGGCTGGCGCGATGGGTATACATTTCATGCAAAAAACACAAGAGAATGAAAGAAATAGAACATGTTCCTTGATTCCGGTATTGGAATGTTTACATTCAAATTTAAGAAACACTGGAACAGAGCACGTGCGCACTGGTCCCCGACTTTAGTATGTATGCGTGAAAATTCGTGTTGGTACACATTGTTTGCGCTATGAATTCACTTGTATTGTCCGTAAAAAAGGCGCGAATCTTGCAAGGCGACGAAGTCACTGCCCCTTCATTTTTTATCTTTCTTTCACGAACATTGCATGTAGTGTTAAAGTAATTCTGCCTCTGTTTATCATAGATACTACTTCTTTGATATCTTGACTTTTTCGCTCCCATTGAAATTGTTATCAGCTGATCTCAAGGTCCCTGAAACATTTTTAAAAATTTGTTCTAGCTCATCACTCTTATTATTATTGCTCGCTGGTATCACTAGCAGATTTTACCTTTCACCCTCGCACCCCCACCCCTGCAATAGCGTTTGTCAGTCATTGTCGAAAAAGATTCCCCCAACATCCCCTTTACATATAAAAAACAAAATTGGAAAGGAGACAGATCATTTGCAAAACTGGCCTCTATCTCTTGTAATGGTGTTTCGTCCGGAAGTTCTCTAAACCTCCTTGTTTAAGGGAGGGTTGCCGGGGGCTCTTGAGTTGTCCAAGGTCGTGTGAGAACAAACACCCTTTGTACAAAATAATATTTCTTTTATTTATTCAAAAAATCCTTATATACTAACAATTTAGGTTTCTTAAATATAAATAACTACTCACTATATCTGGATACACATATATTTACATGTTTCTTATGGGTATATCTAAGCAGCTAACTACTGGTTAACTCTGGGTGGATGCTTCTTAGGCATCGCTAAGCAGTAATCTACTAATTTCTACACTCTACATGTGCGTAAGCTGGTGTTTAGCGGTATTACGGGTGCGGTCTAAGCGGGTATGCATATAATGCGGTGTTCGGTATATTGTCGATATTGTATCTTGTCATACCTAGACTCTGGTCTAGGAAATGCTGTCGGGAACAGTGTCGGATCATACACCTCGACACTGGTCCAGGAAACATTCCTCAGGTATTCGGTGGTCGGTCGGTATGCGGTCGGTATGTGTTGTGTATGTGATAAGTATGTGGTCTGACCGTGCCGGATCATACACCTCGACACGGTATAGGAATTGCTGCTTCGGCACATTGTCGGATCATACACCTCGACAAGGCCTAGGCCGCATTCCTCAGGTATTTGTTTAATGTGTGTAATGTGTATAGTGTAACCGTGCCGGATCATACACCTCGACACGGTATAGGAATTATTGCTTCGGCACAATGTCGGATCATACACCTCGACAAGACCTAGGCCACATTCCAACGGTATGTGTTTTGACCGTGCCGGATCATACACCTCGACACGGTCTAGGATCGGAGAGGAGGACCTCTCCGGAACGAGCCTGGTTAAAGACTGAATTTGGCCTGGTGAAGCGGTTTGTTTTATAGTGAAAAAGCTCATCTGGGCAGGAAGCTCTAAAGCTTCGAAGTGAAGCTTTCAAGGATTACTAGACCTCTAGATATTTTCCTAAAGTTCTTGGAGAGGGATTCTAGTGGCGTATTTTTCTAACGTTTGTGGAGAGGGATTCTAGTAACGAAACCTGGTTCGTTACACTCTCCTTTCGTTTAACCCGTGATAATAAATTTCTAAAATTTTTAATAATATTTCATCAAAAATAAAATTGAAATACAAAAAAAATTCAGTCTTTATTCAAACTCAATTTTAATCTAGGGTTGAAAATAATTTACGCATAATACGCATTCAATAGAATTTGAAGTATCAAGTTGAAAAAACACTGTTTTACCATGCGTGGTTTTAACCCCTTAGGATTACCCCTTATCATAAAATTCGGCTTGATTTAGTATAAATCAACCACCTTCGAAATTAAATATTGAAAAAAGTGTATATCATTGGATTATTTTTGATTATTATTGAAATTATCGTGAAAAACCCTTAAGAAGTGGTGGTTTTCGCATTTTTAAAGGTGACCCCCATATTTTGGGACTGCGTGATCGTGATCGTGATTTGCGTGATCAGCCACCCAAAAAACATATTGCGAACGATTTTAATAACGGTGTTATGTTTTGACATCCCTTTTACATATTAAAACAAAATTGGAAGGGTTATAGATCGTGTGCAAGACTTGGCTCCATCTCTCGGTGAGAATGGTAAATGAGCCAGTTCACACGATGCCATAAGTGTTTAGAGTAAAACCGCTTTTATTCGTAAATTTCTTCCGTCCCCTCCCTCTCTCATTTATAAAACAGGTTTTACTTGCCATGAATATGGCACCGTGTGAGAAGCCCAATAGCCAACAACCAAGGCAGCTGGAGTCTTGGAGTCTTCCACGAATTTTTTAAGAAACTTTAGAAGATGTTAAAAAAGTTCAGAAAAAAGGATCTTAACGATCTACTTTTTGAGTTACAGTGAAATATGTGGGAAAAAATTGCTTTAATTTTTACGCCTTTCGCCTTCGACTATTAAGATATTAATATTTGGAAAATCCCATTTATCAACAGTTCTCGGAATTATCGATAAGCAACCTGAAATGCTACCTGGAGGTAAAGATAAAAAAGTTCAAAAAAAGAATTGTAAACAATGCGGCGGATATGGTAAAAAGAAAAACATCCATTTTTTTTGTCCTGCTTGTAAAAAATTAACCTGGATTTTGTTTGGGACAAAACACAATAATATTTGAAGAATTTGGCAAAAAAAAAGTTTCGAATAATTTTATTTAGGACGATTTTATTTATTCCCGAGTAAAATACTTTCAGTGTATAAAAGGAAAAATAATAATTATTGCCTTAACTTCTATGTATTAAAAAATAATTAAATATAAAATATACATACTAATTAAAAAATATTGAGAGCTACTAATTAAAAATACATACATATAGGCTATTGACTATGTAATTAAAAAAAATAGTTTAAAAAATTTAAAAAATACGCTTTTATTTTAAAATGAACTAAAAAGTAAAAAATAATTTTGAATGTAAAGTCTTTATTGCTTCAGCCAGTATATGGAAACAGCCTACCTTTAGAAATCAAGCTCAGAATAAAATTAATGAGGTTATTGGTAAAAATTATAAATATAACTTACTTAAATGTAAAAAAAGGGGGGGGGCGCTCTTTACCTATATTCTTATTTTATTAATACTGGAACTTTTAGTTAACGTCCCACGCTTTTTACATTTAAGTAAGTTATATTTAAAATTTTTACCAATAACCTCATTAATTTTATTCTGTGCTGGATTTCTAAAGGTAGGCTGTTCCCATATACTGGCTGAAGCAATAAAGACTTTACATTCAAAATTATTTTTTACTTTTTAGTTCATTTTAAAATAAAATCGTATTTTTTAGATTTTTTAAACTATTTATTTTTATTTTCTACTTTTTAGCCTATTATATGTCTATTGTGTGGCGGCCGCCCTATTAGATTTAAAATGACGTCACACAGGCTTCTGTATTCTACTCGCCATACCCATTCAGTTGATACCGATAGCGAGGGGGTTTTAAAGAAAAAGGTAATCCGCCATTTTGTGTTGGCCGCCATTATGAAAATCCAATTTCAAAAATCGGCCGCCATATTGGAACCGTCATCTTGATATTTTTTACGAAATGGTTAGATTGCATTGTCATCCAAACTAAACGTGTATGCCAAATTTCAGCCCAATCGGAAACCTGGAAATGGGTCAAATGTACCTTCCAAATTTTTTTTACAAGTAGTGAAGCTAAAAGCGTATAATAAGGAACTAATTCGTTAAAGGTATTTTATTGTTTTATATGTTTGATTGTCAGGGCCGTCCTAAGATATTCGTCGCCCATGGGCTACTAAAAATAATGCGCCCCTCTGGGTAAGAAAATACACAGGATGTCTCGGGGGAGTGGGGTGGCCGGCAAAGTTAGACAAAAGCGTCAGAGCTAGAAAAAGTCAATTTACACTCAATAAAAACAAAAAATTCATACAAAATTAAAAAAAACAACATATAGCCCGGGAAACTAGCAAAAAAACTGCACGAAAAGGGACAAAATTCCAAAATGGCTGAAAATTGGTCCACAGCTCCTTTGGAACTTTTTAAGAAAACAATTTCGGAATCACAAAAAAAACATGCCCGCCGGAGATATCGCGTTTTCCTTGTATCCCAGTTTCAATAGGTCGTACAACCCCGTGCGTGGGCCCAAAATGTTGACAATGAAATTATCTACAACTTTAGTTCTTACAAAAATGTTGACCCGATTAACCCTTTTAAAGTTATTCAAGGTCAAAGTTATCAAAAATCACTTTTTGGCCAAAAAAACGAGCAAAAATTTTTTCGAAAATTTTTTTGGTCAGTCAATACGAAACGTTATTGCCTACAAAAAAGCCCTCTTGTCATTTTTTCTAAAACTCAACCCTTTCGAAGTTATTCAAGGTCAAAGTTTCCAAAAATTACTATTCGTCCAAAAAAGCATTCAACAATTGATTTTTGAAAAATTTGTTTTTCATCTACTTATACAAAACATTATTACCTACAAAATACCCTTCTTGTCATTTTTTCGAAAAGCTTTCGAAATTTTGCAGTAAATAGTAAAAACACTAGTAAATTTTGCAGAAACTAGTAAATACATTTTAAAATAAAATAATTTCATTTGACGTTAGTTAAGCAGCACTTTGTAAGGATGTTTCCTTTACTACTTTAAAAATAATTTTTAATATAATACAAATTAAAACAAGTTAAAAATCCATAAAGCAAAAAAAACACGCAGAATATAATATCTCACTTGACATGTTATAGTACAGGATTCGTAGAACAACGACCTTCACCGATCGAGTAACCGAATGAGATTTTTTTTCATGATAGATAATATGCTAACAAAAGTAACGGTGATGGGTTGACTAACGAAATATGTTCAAGGCTATATTTAATAGGCGTTTTTTCGCCATTTTCCGCCTTTTTCTCTATTTTGAGGAGAAACTATGCATTTTGGTGAAAATATCAAAAGAGGAAAGTTGTAGAGCATAAAATTTCCTACAAATTTTGTCTTCACTGTTTTTTTCGAATTCCGCATAGTTTCGCCGCTAGCGGCCGTTTTGTGCCTTTTTTCAGACTCTGTTGATAAATCAAAGCGTCCAAAGAAAAGCCGTTGAAAGACTGCAACTACTACTTTGAGAAACAAATTAAGAAAAAGGAAGAAATTTTAGTACCTGCAGATTACTACAATATTTTTAAAGAGTTTGGAACAGTTTACAACCTAGGATCTAGGATCTGAAGTTCCTGTTTTTGATTGGAAAGCTGAGACCGTGAAGCACGTAATTCCATGTTCTAATTGGAATTGTACAATTTCCGTCTACAAAACTTTTATTTTAAAAAGACAAAAAAAATTACAAAAATGATATTGGGAAATTTGGTTCCATATTTAAAAGACGCAAAACAGCACGATTCATTACACCTTCAGTTTTATCTGCTGGAGTGGTTTTGAACACGCTAAAAGTTGAGGATGTCCGCAAATTGTTGTGTAAACATTTTGGTCATGATTGGGTTAACAATACCAATTTATATTTTTATAAAGATATTATATACCCGACTGTACCAACATGCATTTTAAAAGAGGACGAGGGAGATCTGGAATGTGAAGAACAGGAGGACTTCACGTACAACGCTATTTAAGGATTCAATTTAAATTATTTAACTAAACTTCTTCATTTCTTTGTTTTTTTTTCGTGTGATTTTATAAATTTTGTTTCGATCGACTGAATTTTAAATATTATCTGTTTTGTTTTGTCTTTATCTAAATTTATTTTGTTTTTATAAAAAAAAATTAATAAAAGGAATTTTTAATTTGTCAAATTTTATATTATGTTTTAAATGTAAATAATCTTTATTAACAGTATTTGGTAACCTAAATCTAATCTAAATTTATTTTGTTTTTATAAAAAAAAATTAATAAAAGGAATTTTTAATTTGTCAAATTTTATATTATGTTTTAAATGTAAATAATCTTTATTAACAGTATTTGGTAACCTAAATCTAATCTAAATTTATTTTGTTTTTATAAAAAAAAATTAATAAAAGGAATTTTTAATTTGTCAAATTTCATATTATGTTTTAAATGTAAATAATCTTTAGTAACCAAAAATGAAAAAAGTCTCTCACCATAATTTACAAAACCATGAAATGTCACATCTTTAAAACCAAAACTTAACAAAGTCACATTTTTTCATTTTTATTATCTTTTTTATTTAAAAAACAAAACAGTAGGCGTAAATAATGTAGTATTTAAATTTTTCGTTTTATTTTTCCGCAATTTTTAGACCATTTCTATTATTTTTATGGTGAGTATTTTAGGCACAGCAAAAAACTCGAGTTTTTGGGAAAAAAAGTTGAAAGGACTTTTTTAACTTTTGAATCTAGGCCCCGGTCAACTTTAGAACTTGGAGTTGAAGCCGTGCTTCACGCAGTCACCGCAGACCCACGGTTCGTTTTTGGGCGGAGGAGTGCTCATACCGACGCAATCAAAATGGTACCATATGAAGCAAGAATCGCACAGGACGATGCGGCCGTTCGCTTTGGACCGGCAAATCTCGCAGGTACTCAGTCGACTCAATTTCTTCGACTTCACAGCTGCAGACAAAAACTCGTATGCATCTGCGTGCATAAAATCCTTGATGATATCGATTGTGACGTTTTTATTCTTGAATGAATCTATCAGTGTGTCACGAGTCATGTGTCCAACATCTTCCATGTTGAGTTTCCATTCCTTATCCATCACGTTGATCACTGTTTCTGCTGGAAGTTTCAGCCAAGTCAAAACTCTTGTTTGTTTGTCGTATTCCTGGAATGACTGGAACGAGGCTGGTTTTTTTGGTCTTTGCAGACCCATTTGGTTTATAACGGATCCTGGAGGACGACCTGGTCCCTTGTGGGAGGGGATCACTAATTCCTTTAGATTTGGCGAAACATTCTCTTTATTTTCGTTCATGTGCAACTCTGGAGAGGTAGTTGTCGCACGAATCTCTTTTGCCTCCGAATTCGGCGAAACTGTTTCTTCAATTGGATCTTGAAATTTTTTGTCGACTTCGTCTTTACCAGCGATCGTTTGCTCTAGAAAAAATATAATTATTAAAAAAATTTTTTGGATTCACAAGTGAGCCCAACACATAAACTTCCCTGCGCCCCCTTGTCTAAAAAACCGGTTTATTGGAAATATTGGAAAGTGAGTCTGGGAAAGTGATAGGCCGTGTAATTTGGCTCATTTAGACACAGAGAGACACAGTGTGTCTAACAGGGTGTTCCATCAACGACAAAAATCTGCACCGCCGTGTGAAATATATTTAAACACGACGGTGATGGAACACGCTGTTAGACACAATTGTGTTTTCTGTGTCTAAATGTGGAGCCCGTGTTAAAGTACCCGTGCCCGTGGAGCCCGTGTTAAAGTACCCGTGCCCGTGAGCCCGTGTTAAAGTACCCGTGCCCGTGAGCCCGTGTCAAAGTACGGGACCCTGTACCCGTGCCCGTGCGGAGCAATCCAATTGGGACCCGTGCCCGTGTACCCGTGCAGGTGCGGAATAAACCAATTGGGACCCGTGCGCCTGCGGAGCATCCAATTGGGACCCGTGCCCGTGGACCGGTGGACCGGTGCACCTGCGGAGCCCGTGGAGCCGTGTATCCGTGCTCCTGCGGAGCAAGCAGGACCGGTACCCGTGTATCCGTGCACCTGCGGAGCAATCAAAATCCGTGCTCCTGCGGAGCAAACAGGACCCGTACCCGTGTACCCCTGCCCGTGGACCCGTGCCCGTGGACCCGTGCCCGTGCACCCGTGCCCGTGGACCCGTGCCCGTGCACCCGTGCCCGTGCACCCGTGCCCGTGCACCCGTGCCCGTGCATCCGTGCCCGTGCACCCGTGCCCGTGCACCCGTGCCCGTGTACCCGTGCCCGTGCACCCGTGCCCGTGCACCCGTGCCCGTGCACCCGTGTCCGTGTACCCGTGCCCGTGCACCCGTGCCCGTGCACCCGTGCCCGTGCAGCCGTGCCCGTGCACCCGTGCCCGTGTACCCGTGCCCGTGCACCCGTGCCCGTGCACCCGTGCCCGTGCACCCGTACGGGTGCGAAAAAAGCCTGCCTTTCCAAAAGTTTGCAATCCTCAGTACTCTTAATGAGACGGTACAGTTTTGATGTCATCGGCGTAAATAAGGATATTACAGTGCTTTAGTAAGGAGACAATGTCATCGATTGATAGTATAAAAAGCAGAGGGCCTAGATGACTGCCTTGCGGGACGCCAGACGCCAGAACACCTGCTTACCTTACCAAACGCGAGTTAAAAATCTCGGCGTTTATCTAAATTCTCAATTAACTTGCTGTGAACATATGGCTACTACTCTATCTAAAATCTACAGTGACTTGCGCCGCCTCTGGTTGTATGCCTCTATTCTGCCTCTAGACACACGCTCAAAGTTAATAAAAATTCTAATTTTAACGCATTTCACTTATGCCAGCTTGGTTTTTCCGTCTCTTGATACCTCTTGTCGCGATAAACTTCACGTAGCGTTCAATGACTGCACTAGGTTTGTCTATAATCTTCGTCGTTTTGATCATATCAGCCCATATCGCTCTGCCGTTTTGGGATGCACGCTGGATATATACCTATCCCTCAAAGCCATGATGTTTATATATAAACTCCTTGAATCATATCTTTACGAGTGTCTTCAATTTGGTCGTACGCCTAGAAGAACACTATTTATACTCCCTAGATTCTACCACTTGGTTGGGCAGAGATCTTTTTTTGTTCTTTCGCTGCAATTGTGGAACAGCTTACCCTCAGATATACAGAGGTCGGGGTCATTGAATGTATTCAGGAAACGTTTTCTTAACTATCTTACTAACCAATAATATTCCTTCAACATAGCTTTCTTTACTCTCTCTTTTCTTCTCTTCTCTTACATCCATCTTATTCATTTTTATAATTAATAATTAGTTAACTTTTACCAATTTATTGTATTTGCCATTGTTACTTGTAAGTGCATGCGTTTTTAATGTTATAAGATCTGTATTATCTTGATGTACTTCACTAATGATAAATAAATAAATAAAAAATAAATAAATAAACACATTTATAAATCTAATATGGCGGTCACCACAAAATGGCGGAAGACATATATGTAATAGTTTTTGGAAAAAACAATTTGGAGTTTAGGAGGGTGCCATGAGCGAAGTTCTGCACAGGGCGTCTAACCCGCCGGCATAGGAAAATCTATGCGGACGATTCTGAATATGTTTGGCTAGGTGTGTGTTGTGCACTTAGTACACAATTTCTCATCATCGAATCTTAAAAAAGTTGTAACCCACTCTAAATTTTTTTCAGTATCCAAAATCAATTTTTGCAGATTTGTTCTTTTTTTGTTTATATGTACCTTTTTTCTACCGCGGACTGTGCACACATAATCTTTTTTTAATGAAAGGCGTTGCAACGTACGCGGGTTTTTGCTAGTATAAAATATAAATAAAAAACAAATTTTTTGGAAAGCCCCTTTTGCCGCCGGGAGGCAACTCTGTTTGGTATTGTTATTGTTATCATATATCCAAAATAATTAACTTGTAGAACTTTCCCGATTATTTAACATAATCAAGTTTGATACGCTCTCCTATAATCCTAAAAGTATGCTATGGTCGTTTAATGTTGTCTCAACGACCGATCGTTATAATAAGCCTTTAATACCTTCGCCTTTCACCCACAGCGTAATCAATAAAATTTGTTTATCATAACTGTCTCCTCTGATGTCCTATCATACGGAGAAAGGTCCAACACATACAGTATGTTATGCCCTACAAAATTGTGTCACCATCGTAATTGCACGAAGAGTTAACGTTTTGTGGAAAATGTCCTTCTTTGAAAGGAAAACAAAGATTTGATTGGAAATTGGAAAATTGTTTGATAATCGTGCTTAAATTGTGGAACGATTAAATCCTTGGAGATGTGTTATATTTCTACTGTGAAAGGACCCCTGGGTACACAGAGGAAAACAAGTTAATTGAACAGATGGAAACTGTGCAACTGTTGTAAATCATATTACTGTAGTGAAGTTGCTCTTTTGTTGGTAAACACTCGGTTAAGGATAATAAAAAAATTGCCCCTTTCGCAATTATGTTCTGGACTTCCAGCTCGGCCATATTTAATTTGAAGGATTAAAAAAAGGTTTAATCGGACCTTCTAAGCGTAGCCCCTAATTTCTGCTCTTAAAATTTCCTGTAAAAACTTTATGCGATTTCATCCTTGTTTTGTTTGGTCTTTAAATATGTTTTCCCAGCAAGAGCGTAACTAAATTATCCTTAAACAACATCATTTATTAGGGTGCTGTACGCCATAACGAAAACACTGGAAACCCTCATGGAAAGATTTGGTTGTCCATCCCCGTCTCTGTCAAAAAGCCCCAGCTCACAAATTATTCAACTATTATTCGTGGCTTATAATTTTGTGTGTAGACCGTTTTTGCGTACCACAATTTTTACAAACTTTTTCCTTAAGGACGAAATATGAAATATAGAGGATTTTTTACTTAAAATTCATGAAACCAAAAAATTTATTGCGAGGATGTTTGATGAACGCTTTATGAAATTTATTTTAAAAAAATTGCATTAATTAGAAAACGGGAACTGATCCTTCTGAAAGAGTGGCGCACATATGGAGGAGAGTCCTTCGGCATATACAGAGCTGTACATTTATTTTATCGAACGGAGGAATAAGCTTTTAAATATTTTTTCGTATTGATTAATATCTGCTGGTAAAACAGAATGTGAATCCTGCAGTATAAAGATTGCCGTTTATTGATTGCTTTTGAAACAGATGTAAGGGAATGTTCAGATGCTATAGTTACATCACAAGCTCTCATATTTTAATTAGAGCTTATGGTTGAGCTGTTGTGCTCCGATTCAATTAAGGCTTTGCATGATAATCAGTTTAACAATTTTGCTCATTCTAACTAGCAGCGGACTATTTATGCGGTAACATTTTTTGAAAGTGGTACAAGTATGTATATTTAATTTATGTAGAAATATTTAAGGACTTGGATGCGTTTGTTTGAAATCATTCACTGCAAGAAAATTATGCTGTTATCACCTTAATGCAGCTAGGCTCTAAAAAGAATCCAGGTCAATTGAGACAAGGTTTATAATAAAATGTTTATGAAAAACTTACTAAGGAACCCTCTAGAACCATTATATGCCCGCTGCGCAGGCTAATGGCAAATATCACTTCTTACTGATGGTGGTTCCATAGTTCGAGTTGAATGAGAATCAAACTGAAAAATGTCTATAATACAGTCAAATTATACATGAAAGGGCGTGAACGCTGCATCAAATCAGGTATTTTTGCATTTTTTAATATGTTGTTTGTAATGGAAAGGCAATGTTAAATACAAGTTTTCGACCTCGGTAGACGATCGGGTCTAGGGATTGCAATCCGGTCCGGCAGATCCGGCAATCCGACGGATCCGGTATCGTTTGGCTACCTACCGGATCCGGCAATATCTATCGGATCCGACGAACGAATCCGATAAACCAGAAAAGGCGCGACGCGAGTAGGTGTTTCCGTGCAAAATAGCGGGAAACCCGCCCACGTTGGCTCTAGCAATTCAATGCTGCATTGAACTACCACAGTTCTAAATTTCTCTCCGTATATTCAGTCGAAAGTTGCTTTACTTTCTACTTTTTGCGCGTTGCCGCCGCGTAGTGTCAAGAGATGTTTGTGTTTTGAGTCATGTTTTGGTGGGTGGTTTTGGTGGTGGTGGGCATATGTTTGGAGTCGTGTGTTGGTGTTGGCTGTGATAGCAATTTGTTGAATTTTATATTTAATGAAAATCTTTATTTTTCCAAATTGGAGTAATTAAATTAGCACCTAAAACAAAGTCAAGTCCTGTAGGGTAGAAACATTATATGTAAATCATTCAGGTTTTTCAATTTTTTTCCTATCACGTCCACTTGTCACTTTGATTTCGTTGTTGCGTTCAAAGTCGGAGCGCGCCGCCGACATCGCAACATTATGTCAGTGAAAAGTCGTCACATACCGCGAAGCCAATGTCCACACCGCGTTTGCGCCTGTTTCTGTCAGTAGCTTTATAATCAATAGTTCAAGTAAACCATCTACATCCACATAAAAGCGACACGAGAATGATTAAGAAACAATTGAAATTATTTTCGAGGAAGAAATAACAAAAAAGAGAATATGTAGCCTATTGTGGGTATCTAAACTAGTATTCATTCAGCAGCAGCGAAACCGTTTTTGGAAATTAATCTAGTCTACACTGGAATTTTTTCATCGCGAGTAACTTTCTTGTCTTTACACGGAGATATCTGTGTGCGTGTCGATAATTATACTTGCTTCGCGATTAAGAAAAGTAGGCCAAGCCGAATTGTGTATGTGTTAAGTTTTCACGCCAAAAATTTTCCCGTGAACAGGTTACTACAGCTCCCGCTTACCCTTTCTATACCTCTCTCCTAAAAACCCGGTTCTACTGCTGCTGAAGCAATACTAGTTTAGATAGGGCCAAAAAGGAAAGGAATATGGAAACTATAGTTTACAGAATAGTTTACAAAGATAGTACACAGCACATTTCTCCTAACTTGCCTCATCCTACCAATCCTGGGACACTCTGCAGTTGAAGTTACGCCATTTACCTCACAATCAGGAATGTACTTCGAAAACCTCGGCACAACAAACTTAATCAGGAACGAGTGGTCACTCATTGTCTACTACAACATGGAAGGTTACTGGAAGGAGGGTGCTGCAATAGACGCTAGTATTGATAATCTGCGCAAGCTTTGCAATTCACGCAAAGACACAGATCACTGTTCTATCGTCATCAATCAATTTGCGCAGATATCAAAAGAACTCGCCAGCAACAACGAATTATTGAAACCTATCGCGTCCAAAAGATTGAAGCGATCCCCACTCAACATCGTTGGAAACATTGCCGGAGCACTATTTGGAGTTCTCGATTCCGAATATGCCGAAAAACTATCAGCCACAATAGACAACATACGGAGCAATGAAAACCATCTTCTAAATCTGATCAAAAATCAGGCATCTCTCATAGATTCCACCTTGAACGTATTAAAAAATGATCACAAGGCAACAGAGATGCAGCTAGAAGCCATTAATAAGCACATAAGACTTATAGACGATCAAGTCAACAAAGATTCCGACGAACTCTACCAACAAAGGGTGGCAGAAGCCTTTTCTATGCTGGCAGTGCAACTGACTTTGATGACAATGAATTATCAGCGGGCACAGACGGCAATTACAAATGTGCTAATCGACACCCATCACGGGAAGGTCAACCCTCAGCTCCTGTCTCCTAAACAAGTAAGGGAACAATTATCCACTATAAAGGATTATCTACCATCAACACTAAGACTACCTGCAAGACCAGACAACTTGCTTCAACTATATAGGCTTATGAAAATACAGGGTCGAGCTACAAGCAAATATATTATCTTTCAAATAAGACTTCCATTGTTTGCATTTGAAGAATTCGAACTGTATCATCTCATCTACACAAGGACAAATACTATCTACTCAACCAGCAGGAATTCGCGCTATGTGAGACCATCGGCGAATCAGATCATATGTGCATTCAACAACACCCAATTTATAGAAAAGGTGCAAACATCAGCTCCTGTGAACTCAATCTCATCACTTACCTCGAGCCAACCAACACTTGTGAAATAATCAACGCCGAAGAACTCCCAAAATGGATTCAGCTCTACAATCCCAACAAATGGATTTACTCTGTGCGTAAAACCACGGTTGTCACAATCATTTGCGGCGATACAACTGTTCAACAAGCGCTTCAAGGAACAGGAATCTTGAGTATGGGAATCAATTGGGAACTTAGGCAGGATCATCTAACATTGCAGTCCCACAACGTCTATCCAAAATCAATGAAGTCTTCATTCAATCCTACACAAAATCTCACAGATTTGTTGCACTTGGAAGGCCAGGAGCCTCTCCTCAAGTTCACGGCACCTATCACTCATCGTAATTTTGAGGAAATTAAGAATTTGCAGCAGCAAATCCAAGACCTCAAAAGAAATGAAGTTCTTCCCCATAGAATAGACTCAAACAACATACACCAACTTGCATTGGGATACACAGCCCTAGTAATTGCTGCATTAATAGCAGCCACCATATTGGTCATCAAGTGGTACAAAAGGAAGCAGACATCCAGAGGCAGACCAATTCCAGCCCCAAGATCTTCACTTGGCAGTCGGTTTGATCATCAATTGCCCAGAAGCTGGTCAAGGCGGGGGAAGATGTTAAGAATTGCTAAAATCATCATTTCCATACACAACCATCAATGCCAAAAAATATTCAAAATAATCCAGACGTAATTTGACGCCTTTTTCGTTCGATGGATCGAACACGTTGAAATTTGTGAAACCATTTTGCCCAGATAGCAATTTTGAAGGAAACATTTGTACTTATTGATTACGCAGCAATTTAAGTTTAAACCTTTGGATTTCGTTTTTATTTCATGTATGTAGTTGTTTGTTATTTAATTTAATTTGTTATTTTTATGTTTGTATTTATAAGTATAAATACCTGTAGAATTGAAAAATAAATTCATTCATTATTTGAAGCTTGAGAATTGATTTTTATCATTAACATTCATTGCGCTAAGTGTTGCACTTATAGCGCAGCTCAACAAAGATCTAGGTGTTACACCTAAATCTAAATCAAAAAACAAAGCGAAGAAGCAAAAGAGTTTCTTCGCTTAACAAAAAACAACCGACATAACACATTTCAATAGATTTCAGCGTTAAACGTTAGAAATAAATTTTTTAATATCGCGCATAAACTCGCATATGTTATCGGATAATTTTTATTTTGCCTAAACCGTAAACTTTAAGCTGATGCGCTCGATGACTTATAACCGTCAGCAACTCAATATTTGTACACATGATCTGATACTTTATTATAACGATGCTGATACAAATTTTTTTTTACAAAAATCCACATTTTGAAAATTGAGTTTTGAGCAGAACCTTCTATGGACGAGCCCCACTGTGCGATTGTTCTTCTTCCTTCTCTTGGTTTCACTTTTGTATCCAGGCTTCATACTCTTTTTTTCATTTTAAAGGATTCAGCTCCATTTGCATCTGTCACTGGAGGAAATCCTGACCGCCAATGATAATGCTTTGTTTACATCCAGACCAGACTAAATGAATTTAACGTTTCTTTAGGAAAGCGTTCTTTAAAATCTGCAATAACGTAGTTTAAGATCGGGATATAAGTTGATCTCAAGTTTTACTCTTCCACAGTTTCTGCGGGTGAATCATATCGATGTTCGATGTCGAGCTTTTGAAGAATTGCGGTGAGTGGTAATTTGAATCTCTCTCTTCTGCAATAATTTTCGTTTCCACGAAAAGAATTTCAAAGCAATCAGATGCCTTTTCTCGATGTGATTGTAGGATAGCCAGCACGTCTTGAAGAGCATCATTTGAACAAACCACTAACGATTCAGACGTTGTGAAGTTCCCAGAACATCGTAAAAACAATATTACTGATACTGAGAAGTCGCTGTTCGCAAGGACACTCCGAAGACGAAAAGCTTCTGATGATGTTGACTTCTGCTGCCAATTCGCGCTTTTATCAAGTGCGTTCATGATTTTTGGCAACTGCGTACGAAATTGCAAAACGTCATCGTGGCTTTCCACGCATCTAGTTTCGCGAAGACCTCTGAAAGCTTTATCGAAAAAATTAAGTCCGTTTGGCTAAAGCATTATGAATGAATCACATTTTTCATAGCAGCATTTCTGCAGAAAACCACACTGCAAGTTTTTGCAAGAGAATTGTTCAAAGAATTATTGTAGCATGAAAATCTTTTGGGCTTCGTTGCTTCAAGCTAGATCGTTGCAGCAGCTCCAAGATTCTTTTGGTTTGTAGAAATCATTACACCGCAGTTGCCCGTTCCGATCCGACACATTTCGAGGTAGCCAGCAAAAGACTTGACAATATCCAGCACTATGTGACCTAGAGCCTCGCCAGAAAGTCGTCTCTCTCGACAAAAGATAAGAAAACTTCTCTGATTTGGCCATCGTACTCCAACAGTCGTTCGAGCTGATCCACATTGGTTTTGGGGCCCCCATGGCCCCGCCTGGATCCGCCACTAATACGATGCTTAAAATATGAAGAAAAGGATTAAATCAATGAAATTATAGCCAAATTGTTTTCAAGTCGCTTGAAATAGTTACAATAAATAGTTTACAGATTATATTATTTAAAAATAGCCGTCAATTGCCGACATAACGGGGTAAAGAGCGTCAGTTACTTCATTGATTACATTATAAAATGCTTAAGCTAAATACCCACTCAGCACTTATAATCCGCCAGCTGATGGTCTTACCCCATTGTGCAAACGGCTGATTGTGGTTTTTATTCTTCTAATTTTAGATATAACAAATTCGATGTATATATAAGTTTCTTTGAATTTGAAATTAATTTAAATAATTTTTTTTTGAAAGGTATATACAAGCGATTGACGTGTAATACCCCACTACGTACGCAGATGACTTATTTTATTATTATTATTATCACTTAAACAATAACTGTGCAAATTTTCAAGCGGCCTGAAATGGACGGATATTGTTTTTTGGCAAATTGCTTCTAGTCTTTCACATAAAAAAAATTGTAATGACTATGTCTCCTGCCCCGCGGAAACTTTTTTTGTGAAAGATTATTATGTACATATTTTGCGATTCTCTACACAGCAGTTGCAAAACCATGAAAGAAAAAGTCACAACGGTCCTAAATAACGATAAGTACTGCAATAAAAAGCAGTTTTTTGCTTCTCTAAAAAAATTTGGGGTTTTTTTCGTACGTGGTATTAGAATGAGGGTTTTGATATGCTATTTTAAAGTCTACGAAAAAAAGGCGGGTCTGTATGTTGAATTCTTTTGTCTTCTCAATTGCCTGTCGTAATGCGAATATATGGTATATTGTCTACACCTGGGGACTTGTTATTTTTAAGCTTACTTATAGCTTCTTATACTTCCTGTACGGTAGGATCTGGTATTGTTTCAGCATTCCTGGTTCTTTCGTTATCATCAAATGTGTGTCCACTATGTCCTTCTTTATGTCGATCCAAGAGTTCACTGAAATGTTCCACCCATCGATTTAGAACTGGTCCTGTCTCGCTTAGAATATTTCCCTGCATGTCTCTGCCTGCAGGCTGATGTCTTAGGTTTAAATTCTTTTCTAGATACCTCTCTTATTTTCTTTTAGAGCTGTCTTATTTCTCCCTCACTATGAAGGGTTTCTAGTTCCTCCATGTTGCGCTTTTCGTATTCTCTTTTTACCTCCCTTCGTCTAACTCTGATCTTCTTCTGCGTTTCGAGTGTTATGTCATTTTAGTTTTCTTTTAAATGCCTTGTTTTTCTGTTCTGTACTTTTCCTGCATACATCGTCGAACCACCCACTACGGGCAGGTCTGCGTGCTTCACCTAGCTTCCTTACACCTGGACCACGTCTCATTGATGTTTACGATATTGTGCGGATCATGGTTGTTAATGGCATTAAATGCTTCGTTTAATTTGGTTTCAAGGTCGCTTACTTTTACCTCATCTGTTAAGTTTTGGTGTGCGTGTTAGTCTTTCTTTTTTAACATTGGAAAGTCTTGCTCTGATCCTGCATTTGACCATGAAGTGGTCTGAGTCAACATTGGCCCCTCTATGTGTTCTGACATCTAATATGCTCCAACTATGCCTACCGTCAATGAGGACATGATCGATCTGGTTACTATTTCGATTATCTGGTGCGAGCCATGTCATCCTATGTATTCTGTTATGCTGGAAGTAGGTGCTTTTTACGATCATGTTTACGGATGCTGCGAAGTTTATAGGTCTTACCCCAATGTCGTTGCTTTCATCGTGTAAACTGTATGGACCTATTGTGGGGCGGAATATTCGTTCTTCTCCAATCTTGGCATTTAAGTCATCTAAGATTATCTTAATGTCATGACGTGGGCAGCTAAGATAAGCTGATTCTACGTTATCGTAAAATTCGCCTTTCTCTGCCTCTGATTTATCTTCAGTAGGTGAGTGTACATTGATAATGCTGTAGTTGAACAGGTTTTCTTTTATTCGTAGATAGCTGCTCCTTGGATTAATAGCTTTAAAATGTATTGCCAGATGCTTGCACTTATTTCCAAATATGAATCCTGTTCCCATTATATGTTCTCTAGGGTGGCAACTATAGTATACAGTGTGTTTTCTTTTCTCCATTCTTCCTTGCCCGGTCCAGCGCATCTCCTGTATAGCCAAAATGCAGTGGCGGCTCCTGCCTCTAAAATTTGGTGGGGCTTGAAAAAAATATTAATTATTATCAATTCAAAACAATGAATGAGAATTTCTCTATTTTCGAGTATATATCGCAGTGCTCGGAATTTGAAGTTCCACCGAATTTCAACAGTTCGCGGGAGACCACGTTTGCTGCAAACTTCCATTAATAAATCTTTTCTTTTGGAAGAGCATGAAAAGAATGACGTGGTGAAAGCAGATATATTGACGAAAAATATTGTTGTTTCTTTAATAACTGAGCATGCCTGCTTTAAGACTAAATTTAGTTGATGGGCATAACAATGCACAAAGTATGCAAATGGATAACATTTTTTTACTAAAGTTTGAACCCCGGCTGTACTCCCACTCATTACAGCGCCACCATCATATATTTGAGCAATCAGTTTTTTTTCTAAGCATTTCAGAGCATTCTAAATCACATCAACTATACCTTTTTACCTATCATTAAGGTCAAAATGTGATAAAAAACGTTCAACAGGCTTATTATTTTTAACGAAACGTAACACGAAATATCCGTAGTTTCATCAGCTTGAACAGATACAAAATTTGTTGCTTGAAGTTCAGATTTCACTTCATGTAGATAAACCTGTAAACAGCAGCATTCAAGTAACTCATTTTGTACTGTTTTCGAAGTTTTTTGCGATTTGATTATTTTTCAAGTAGTAGTCGAATGCAATATCTATTTATCTGGTATATAGTATGTAACAATATCAAGAAATATTCCTCGATTATTGCTTGATTCACGTTCGTCGTGTCCACGAAGAGCTAAATTGTGACCACCGCAAAACTTTAAGATTTCTAAAATTCGACTTAATACTTCACGATTCTTTTTCACATTTTTATTATATTTTTCTATGGAACTCGCGTATCCTGAATCAATCTGTGGGAGAATATTAACCGTACCGAAGGTTTGGTAATTTCAAATAATTTTTTAAATGCGTAGCGCTCGTTTCATGTTTCTTAATTCTTTCCGATAAATGTTTTAAATCCCGGATACCGATTTCTGTCCAAGCCGGTTTTCCTCTAAACAAAACGCAATAAAAGCAAAGCAATGCATTTTTTCCTATACTAACCGTAAGCCATTTCTTTTTAGAAACCAATCCAATGAAAATTTTCTACTTTGAGATTTTTCAGTACAAATTAATTTAAAATCAAATGATTGATGTGGCCCTAAAAGTTTAATTTCGAATTCAACAAAGAAAAATTTTTCTTCAATAAATTATCTACGTGATTCATTTTAACCAAAAACAAGAATTAAATAAATATAATTTAAGAAAATTATATATTAAAAAACCGAATATTAATATTTATTGCAAATAATTTAATAAATAATAATTTAATAATATTTATTGGCGAATAATTCAATATATATCTACCGCAATTCTGCAAGCACACACTTTTCATTTAAAAATCAACTTGCAACTGTCAGTTAAAATTCAATCTCCAATTTGCTCTTTTTCCAATAAAAATTCCTGTTTTTACTACTTTTTACGTTATTTCTGTCCAAATACTTGCTACGGGCACAGATAAGTAATATCTTATCTGTGCTACGGGCTAAATAAAATCAGCCCCTCAGGTATATAAAATCCATAAGTGTAAGAAAAGTATCAAAATGTTCGGCCAATTAGTAGCAAATACAGGCAAAATTACTTGAGAAATATAATAAACAGAACTAAAAGAACGAATCGACAACACTGGCATTGTATGTGCGTGAGTAAACCCAAGAGAGCAAGAGAATCCACTGACATGTGCCTTACTGCTGGGGCAAGGCCCTCGTAAGTACAGGCCTGGAAGCAGACTTTTTGGTTGTGTCTGTGCGGGGCCAAAATCGTCTGACAGTTGTGGAATTAACATGGCCGAAGCCGTACGAAGCAATTTTTTAACTTTGCTTTTGGAATAAAAAGTGGTAAAATAATGTATTTTATCACTTTTTAGTGCACACGGATTATCAGTGATAAGTTATTTAGTGATCTGAGTCCATAAATTAAAAAAAAATTAGTGGTTAAGTGTATTTTAAGAGTGTTAATTGATTAGGTGACCATTTTTGTTTACAATCGCGGTGGTTTTTTCGTGTTAATTTAGGGAAAAGGTGTTGAATTTGTGTAGTAATGGAATTAAAAGTGAATTTAAAGTAGTTAAAAATTATTATAGAAGAGTTATTAAAAACATAAGTGCAAGTACTACCACACAACATGAATAACAATAACTTTTTCACTTTTCCTTCACATTTTTCTGCACTTATGTTTTTAATAACTATCCTATAATAATCTTTAATCACTTAAAAAGCACTTTTTATTATGTTACTACACAAATTCAACATTTTTTCCCTAAATTAACACGAAAAAACCACCGCGAATGTAAACAAAAATGGTCACCTAATCAATTAACACTCTTAAAATACACTTAACCACTCACTTCATTTTAATTTTTTTTATTAAATCACTAAAGCACTAATCACTGATAATCCATGTGCACCAAAAAGTGAAAATATACAATATTTTACCACTTTTTAGTGCAAAAGCAAACTTAAAAAATTGCTTTTTATGGCTTCGGCCATGTTAATTCCACAACTGTCAGAAATTTTTGGCCACTTTTCAGCTATGTTAGTATTAGTTGGCCTGTCTGCTTCCAGGCCTGTACTTACGAGGGTCTTGGCTGGGGCCAAAGCCTTCTACATTTACAAGCCATGCCACAACCTTCTATATTACAAGCCATGAACAAGGAAAATATTGAGAGCGAATTTCCGCTCAATCGGACCACAACTCGGTGAAATCACGTTATGTTGTTAGTGTAATTTGGAGAATTTGGGAGAATTTGGTGGTCCGATTCTCTCAATTGAGATTCTTGTTCATGGCTTGTAAATATAGAAGGTTATGGCCATGCCCTACGAAATCTCACACTTACATTCAAAGAAAATGGCTCATCAATTTATCTGTCAGAATGGACTTCAGTCAGAATGGACTTCAATTTAGCTGTGAGAAAAGCAATTTTTTAACTTAGTTTTTGGAATAAAAAGTGGTAAAATATTGTATTTTATCACTTTTTAGTGCACACGGATTATCAGTGATAAGTTATTTAGTGATCTGACTCCATAAATTAAAAAAAAATTAGTGGTTAAGTGTATTTTAAGAGTGTTAATTGATTAGGTGACGTTTTTGTTTACATTCGCGGTGGTTTTTTCGTGTTAATTTAGGGAACAAATGTTGAATTTGTGTAGTAATGGAATTAAAAGTGAATTTAAAGTAGTTAAAAATTATTATAGAAGAGTTATTAAAAACATTAGTGCAAGTACTACAACACAACATGAATAACAATAGCTTTTTCATTTTTCCTTCACATTTTTCTGCACTTATGTTTTTAAAAACTATTCTATAACAGTCTTTAATCACTTTCAAAGCACTTTTTATTATATTACTACACAAATTCAACATTTTTTCCCTAAATTAACACGAAAAAACCACCGCGAATGTAAACAAAAATGGTCACCTAATCAATTAACACTCTTAAAATACACTTAATCACTCACTTCTTTTTAATTTTTTTTATTAAATCACTAAAGCACTAATCACTGATAATCCATGTGCACCAAAAAGTGATAATATACATTATTTTACCACTTTTAAGTGCAAAAACAAAGTTAAAAAATTGTTTCGTACGGCTTCGGCAATGTTAATTCAAAAAATTTTGGCTCTTCATACACATACATGCACATACCTGGGGCATGGCTTGTAAATGTAGAAGGCTTTGACTGGGGCCAAGACCTTCTCAAGTACAGGCCTGGAAGTTGCCTATCTCACTAACCCTAACGCAGCTGCTCGTAGTCCCAGAATCTGTCACTTTTGTTGGATTTATACGCCGTGATGTAAAGTTCGGAATATTTTTGCATTAGTTTGCCGTAAAAAGTCATAAAATAATATATTTAACCAGTTTTTGTTGCAATAGGATTACCAGTGAATAGTGCTTTAGTGATTTAATTAAGAAAATTTAAAAAAATTGAGAGTTTAAGTGTGTTTTAAGTGTGTTAAATGTGAAGGTGGCCAATTTTGTTTACATCCGCGGTGGTTTTTTCTTGTTTATTTAGCGGAAAAATGTTGAATTTGTGTAGTAATATAATAAAAAGTGCTTTTTGAGTGATTAAAGATTATTATAGAATACTTATTAAAAACATAAGTGCAGAAAAATATGAAGGAAAAGTGAAAAAGTTATTGTTATGCATGTTGTATGGTGGTACTTGCACTTAATGTGTTTAATAACTATTCTATAATAATCTTTAATCATTCAAAAAGCACTTTTTATTATATTACTACACAAATTCAACATTTTTCCGCTAAATAAACAAGAAAAAACCACCGCGAATGTAAACAAAATTGGCCACCTTTACAATTAACACACTTAAAACACACTTAACCACTCGATTTTTTTAACTTTTCTTAAATAAATCACTAAAGCACTATTAACTGGTAATCCTATTGCAACAAAAACTGGTTAAATATATTATTTTATGACTTTTTACGGCAAAATATCCCGAACTTTTACCTCCTCCATATAATTTCTTCCTATTTGACAGATAATGGGTCTATTACCAACACAAACACAAACGCTGCTTCCAGGCCTGTACTTACGAGGGGCTTGCTGGGGCCCAATGATTCCGTCAATGTAACTTTCCCCTACCACTGCCGGTGAGAGCTCGCCCAATAAAACCGGCACCGTCAGCGTCGCTTTTCGTTGATAAATGTCATTGTTTGCTTATTTTGTGTTTGGTTTGATTTTAATGAAAAAAAAGTACTTATTTAAAATTTCTGTTCAAGAAAATTGTGGACGGGTTGCTAGTAGCAACATAAATCTAAAAGCTTTCTTGTTTAATTCATCAAAAAATGAACGAAAAAATGAGAGAGCTTTTATTCGTGGAGGGGTAGACCGGCAAAATTAAAATTAAATCCAAGTCTCCGGCACCAGCAAAAGCAACAACAATTTATATGGAAAATCACGTTGACGGATTCATTGGGCCCCGGCAGTTACATGCGAGTGACGGGATTCCCAAAGAATCCTAGGGCTAATAAATTTTTGCCCCGCTTGGTAGAACAAAAGTGCATGAATCAATCGCCTCAGTCAAAAAATTTTGCATACAAAATGGTTCATTTTCGGGGCTGACTTAATGATAGCCCCTGAGCATAGAGAATTTCATATAAATGGGTAGAGAATTATGATTCGGCCAGATTATTTTGATCAAGAGAGTTTTTGTTATTTTTGATGTGAAACATCTTTGCGCGCGTTGAGAGTATTTTTTCAAGGTTGCAACGCTTGGCCTAATGCAATTTTTGTTGTGATTTGCAACGATTCTAAAACAATAACAACAAAGCAAGAATCCTAGAATGGACGAGTTGGTTGAGTGTATGATATTCGACGTTGATTCCGAAAAAGTCGCAGGTTCAATTCTCGATCTCGGCATTCGAATTTTTATTTAATTTATATTTCAAAGTTTTTATTTAAAATTATTTCCAAAAAGGTATAATAAAGCAAGGAGTGCATACGAGTTTAAAAGTACGTAAAAGACTCTTACTATTAAATGTAAATTGCACAACTACAGTAAATTTCTTAACTACAATATCTTAGATGGAGCATTCGAATTTCTTAGAATTCTGTCTGTAGAAGGACAGAATACCAGGAAGTTATAACCGATTAATGAAAATGATTATTTAGCTTAATTTACTTGATCTTTCATCTAAACTTTTCATCTAAAAATTTGAGTTATGGAATTATCCACTCATATATCGCGATTTCGTAGCACAATAATGCACAAACGTCAATCTATTGTTTTGGTTGTAAGCATATAGCGGCAGCTTCAAATTAAAACATTTTAGTTATCACAACTAATTTTCATTCGTTGCTATAAAAATGGTGCTGTTGGTGCTATAAAAATATTTTATATGAAATTGTTATTTCAAATATTTCAAACAAATTCGATGCTATTTAAATTGTAAGCCATAATAATTTCTTGAAATTCCCTGCAAATATTGTAATTTCAACACAAATATTCCCTTTCCCTACACAGAAAAAAATTGAAAAATTACTAAATTTTTTAGGAAAATACGGCATATTAACTAAATGGATGGATGGTGTTTTCTTAAATAATTGAAAATATGTTCTTAAATCCTTTGAAATTTGTATGCAATGTATTCGTCTTTGTTAAATTAAAAATTTTGAAATAATTACGAATTTTTGACTTTTGGACAAAGGTAATATAATGTCGAAGGCGATTCCAATGATACCAAACAAGCGTCCCCCAAAATTAAAATATATAGGAATATTAATATCAACAACTGCATATTGCGGTCATTGGGCATTTTGCTGCCGACGGGGGTTTTTTTTGCTTTCCATGTAATGAAATCGGTATCTACTCCCTAAAAGTTAAATATACTCCCCTTTTTCTGTCAAAATACTCCACAGTTAACGCTGAAAAGTGACAACGCTGATCGTGAATAATAAAAAGTCATTAGAGCAATTATTTCAAATATGTATCTACAATAAAATTTCTTCAATAAGATGTCGCGAATTTTATGGTAAAATAGGGAAAAATCTGTAGGTCCGGCAGCAATGGATGTCAACAGTAAACATTCGTTACCAGTGACTGCTAACTTTGTTGTGTGTTGTGCAGTGAAATATTTTTCAATTTTGTAAACTCAAAATGTCTGTCCAGAGCTGCTTTTCCACTTTGCGTTTGGGATGTAAAATGGCCTTTATCTTACTAATTATTCAATTTAAAGAAAAATAAAGATCGCCAAAGATGTTTCACATATTTCACGTGCACTGGGTACACGCGCTGGTTTTTTTTATTTGCTCTTTTTTTAATACTGTTCCTATGAAGTTCTACTTGGAATTTTTTTGCGGGGTATTATTTTGAATTTTTCTTTAGAAATTGTAAAAATGAATTAAAAAATGTATGAATATGATTTTCTCGATAATTTCTGGTGGGACTAAGCCCCACTAGCCCCTAAAGACGAGCCGCCACTGCCAAAATGTATTTATCAATTATTTCCAGGAGCGTCCTAAGTGCTCCTGCCTAATACAATGATCTTACGTTCCAAGTACATAACATGAAATCGTTAACCTTTGTTCGCTTAAAAAAGTATTTTAGTACAAATCTCGAACTTCGCTTTGTTTTCGAGTTATTTTGAAAAACCTGAAAAAGGGGTTCTTAGAGTCGGCTCTCAAAAACGCACCCCTCAAAAAGGGGGCACTTTGTGATTTTATCATATTTAGGTGCTTGTTAGAAATTTAGTAACTTGAGTAACTACGCGACTTTTAAGTAGGCACAATGATCTTTTATTGTAATAAGATTACACTTATTATAATACACTTTTAGAAAAAATAGATTTTATAACTCTTTAACATTGAATTAAGTTAAACTTTTAGATCACTAGAGTTTAGTAGAGTTTTAGAAACTTGTCGTAGCCGGACTTGTAGATATCTCCTAGTCGGAGGTTAACAGTAGAGAGAGAATAATCCAGAGGCAGCATCGCTTAGCCAGCGATAATCCAAAATCCAACGGTAATTAGGAAGATTAAGTGAAGAGTGCGTTCGAAGCGTTGGAGGAAACGATGTCCTGGATGTAAGGTTTTAGTGGAACATTTAACATTCCGCCCGCCTCGTGCGATGTTACGACTCAGTAGATGACGGCTCTAGTAGAATTGAGCACGATCCGCCCGCCATGCGATATCAAGCGCTGCAACTAGCGTAGCGTGGTAGCGTAATCCTATTATTCGTTTCTGATATTCGGGGGCGTAGTAGAATGAGTTAGCATTAGGCATGACGGACAGGGAGGACACAGATTTTGGTGATGGCACGTTTAGCGTAGCCATTTTTGTGACGGACCGTCACCACACGTGTATGACCATCGGGACCTGGATGGAGTTGTACGATGCGCGCAAGAAGCCACTTAGACGGTGGCATATTGTCCTCCTTTATAACAACAAGGTCATGAAGATTGATTGGAGCTTGTTGCGCTGCCACTTGTAACGCAATTGCAAATTGTGCATATATTCCTTACTCCAACGACGCCACAATTGCTCTTGCATGTGTTGGACCAGTTGCCAACGGTTCAGCCTGTTTAAGGAAGTGTCTAAAGTGCTCGGAGTAGGCACACATAAGAGAGGTTCGCCCACCAGGAAGTGACCTGGAGTGAGCGCCGTTAAATCATCAGGATCATCTGTAAAGGCATTCAAGGGCCTTGAATTCAGGCACGCTTCTATCTGCGCTAGCAAGGTAAGCATTTCTTCCAACGCGAGTGTGTGCGCTCCAACGATGCGCTTGAAGTGGTCCTTAAAGTCTTTGACGCCTGCCTCCCATAATCCTCCGAAATGTGGCGAGGCGGTAGGAATGAAATGCCACTCTGTTCCCTCATTAATGAAGATCTCGCGCACTTGGGATGAGGCAGAGGTTAGCTGTCGTAGATGGCGTGACAGTTCCTTGTCGGCAGCAACAAAGTTTCGCGCGTTATCGCTGTATAATTTTGCGCAGCGTCCACGGCGACTTACAAAACGTCGAAATGCTGCAACAAATGCAGCTGAGCTCAGGTCCATCACTAGTTCAAGGTGTATGGCTCGAGTAGTGAAGCAAATAAAGGTAGCTACGTAGGTTTTTGTCAGTTTATGGCCTCGCCCTTTCACCAGCCTGACGACGAACGGTCCTGCATAGTCAATCCCGCTGTGTAAAAATGGTTTGGTTAGACATAAACGATCAGCTGGTAGATCTCCCATCAATTGATTGCTTGTGGTGGCTCTGTAGCGACAGCACACTACACAAGATCGTACAAATTGCCGAATTACACTCCGACCGTTCAAGATCCAATATTTGTTCCGTATATGTTGTAAAGTAGCTTGTACCCCACCATGCAAGGTGTTTGTGTGAGCCTGATGGATAATTAGTCTTGTCAGATGATGTTGTTTTGGCAGGATGATGGGAAACTTCTCATTATAAGGTATAGGAGCGTGCTTAAGGCGGCCACCAACTCGTAGTATTTCACTGCCATCAAGAAATGGATTCATGCTTCGGAGCTTGCTATTTGGTGGTAAGATCCTTTTGCCCTTAAGGCATGCAATGTCTTTGGAGAAGGCGTCTGTCTGGGATAGTTTAATCCAGAGGGTGAGGGCAAGGTCAATTCCATTAAGGCTGAGAGTGCCTGTATCTCTAGAATGCTTTGACCTGCAGTTGTGCATGAAGCGTAGACAAAGTGCTGTCACTCTGATAAGTTTCATCAGGTTTGAAAATCTCTGTAGTAACTAATGTGTGAGCTGGTTGACCTGAATGGAGAAGGTGTGTGTCTCGTTCTGGTTGTCGTCTTCCTCTTTGAGACGGTCGTCGTTGTTGGGACATGCTGGAGTTTGCGGCCATGATTTAGAATCTTGTCTTAACCACTGGGGTCCCGACCACCACAAGGTATGGGGTTCCAATTCTGTAGCTGGTATTCCTCTTGAGGCGCAGTCAGCTGGATTGTCGGCAGATTGAACGTGATGCCATGTGGCCTCGGGTACCTTTTCGTGGATGAGGGACACACGATTGGCAACAAACACCTTCCACTTGGACGGATGATCTCGCAGCCACGCAAGTCGAGTCTGACCACAAGTGTACAGGAACGGTGCTGAGGTTTAATGTAGCTTTAGTATATGATACTAATTCGGCAAGCAGGGCAGCTCCACATAGTTCTAGCCTTGGTAGCGATACTGTTTTGAGCGGGCTTACGCGAGTTTTGGCGGCAAGTAATGAGACTTGACATGTATCATGGTCGTGAACTACACGCAAGTAGACTGCAGCTCCATATGCGGATAGTGAGGCGTCGCTGAATCCATGCAGTTCAAGGCCCAGCGGTCTGAGAGTCACACAAATCTATCTACTTATGTGAAGTTGATTTATGTACCTTAGATCTCGTTTATATTTTATCCAGGTTTCATGAAGATTATGAGGCAGCTGATCGTCCCAATCGAGTTTGGCCAACCACAATTGTTGAAGGAAGATTTTCGCGGTGATGGTAACTGGAGATAACCATCCTAAAGGGTCGTAAAGACGGCTGATGTCTGCTAAAACAGAGCGTTTAGTGGATGAGGACGAATCCGAAACGTTGATGCTGAAGGTGAACGCATCCAACGATGGGTTCCAGCCAATACCAAGTGTTTTGATTAAGGAGTCAGTCACGAGTTTGAGTGACGTGGGCTGCGCTAGATCTTCTTGTGCTAATCCTTGTAGAAGCAAGTTGGAATTTGATAGCCACTTTCGAAACTTGAGGCAGCCTTTCTTGAGTAGTGTTTAGAGTTCTTCACGAAGTGCCAGTGCCGTGGTCTCATCATAGGCTCCAAAGAGAGCATCATCTACGTAGAAATTGTCTTTGATTATCCTGGAAGCTGCAGGGTGCTCCTTAGAGTAATCATTTGCCAGCTGCTGAAGAGTCTTGCATGCAAGCTAGGGGGTACAGGAGGTACCATAAGTTACCGTCAGCAAACGATAACATTTAATAGGAAGTGATGCTGAGGGGCGCCAGAGGATTCGCTGCAAGTTGGTATCGGCTTTGTCGACAGATATTTGTCGATACATTTTCTCAATGTCCCCTGTAAGAACATGAGGGTACATTCGCCATTTCAGGATAACAGCAGCAACATCATTTTGAAGCTTGGGACCTACGTGAAGCACATCATTTAAGGATAAGCGAGACGACGTTTTTGCGACGCGTTGAACACCACGCGCAGTTTTGTGGTGGTGCTGCTGGGCTTCAGTACAGCATGGTGTGGGAGATAATATGTAGCCTCTTGAGTGGTTTCGTCTGCAACTTCTTCCATGTGGCCTAAGTCTTGGTACTCCTCCATAAATTTCGAATACAATTCCTGAACCTCGGCATTGTGTGCAAACTTACGTTCCATTCGGAGTAATGAGGACACGGCAGCCTCTCTTGAAGATCCCAAGGAACTAGCAGGCAATTTCATGGGGAGACGAACAACATACCGACCCCGTATGTCCCTATAGTGGCTTTTAGCGAAGTGATTCTCACAATGACCTTCATCAGGAGTAAGGCGTGTAGCTTTGGGTGGTTCCTCAGTTTCCCAGAAACGTCTGAGAAGTGTGCTTATTTCGGTTGTGGATACATGGAAGCTTAATGTGGGTTGCGCTGTCGGCTTGGTTTGGGCTGCCCGTCCTGACAGAATCCATCCTAAGGTTGTAAGTTGCGCTGTGGGTGACCCAGGTGGGCCTCGGCGTAGTCCCTCCAGTAGGTTGTCGTTGTAGACCTCAACTCCTAAGATAAGGTCGATTGTTGAGGGCTTAGCAAAGTCAGGATCAGCTAAAGGTAGGCCGCGTAGGTGTGGCCAATCCTGGCAGGAGATTGGATGAGATGGCATCAGATTGGTCAAAGTAGGAAGTACTAAAGACTGGACAGAATATCGATGAGCAGGATTTTGTAACGATATCACTTCATGTTCGACAAATGAATGGGCGACGCCTGTTTCGGTTTGCCCAACGCCGAAAACTGAAACGGGGGCCCTTTGTTGTTTCAGATTTAATAAGCTTGCTAAAGCTGACGTGATGAAGCTCGACTCCGAACATTGGTCTAGCAGAGCACGCACTCTCAATTGTCGACCATTTCCAGATTGAATTAAAACAATTGCTGTTGCCAATAAATTCGATGAGGGACCTCGACTATAGTTTGATAAGTGTGCGAGAGTTGCGTGATGCTGAGCTTCAGGTGATGCACTGACAGGAGTGGTTTCTGGTACTTGAGACGGCTGGTGAATTCTCGTATGATGCTTTTGATGACAAAGTTTGCACCTATTTGTTGACGGGCATTGGCTCAAACGATGATTCGGGCTCAGACAATTGCTACAGGCTGACTTCCTTTGTAAGAGGGCAATTCTTTGTTCCACAGACATCGCTCTGAATTAACGGCAAAACAGAAGGATATGTTTCCCGTGGCAATTGACACAAGTCCGTTGGGCAGCAGCGGTGGAGTGATGTGACTGCACAGCTGTTCTCACAAATCTCTGTTTACTTTGATAGTTGTATGGACTGGCGTTAGGATTAGTTCGCGAAGTTGCCAGTGTTGGAATGTCCTTGATGGCACTCAGTGCTTGTAGACGTCTCTCTAAGAACGTTGAAAGAAAGGTATATGTAGGCACATCATTTGAAGAGCTGAGGGAGGTCTCCCAATCCTTCCGAGTAGTCACGTCAAGCTTGCTGGCGAGGAAGTAAGTTAGCCAATCATCCCATTGGTCCACAGGACGCGATAAATTTTCCAAGGCTCGTACTACTTGTTTGAAATTATCGACAACTCGTTGGAGTTCAGCCGGAGATTCAGCTACCATAGGCCGCAGACTGATGAGGGTGTGTAGGTTGGCCGTGACAAGCACTCGCGTATTATCATATCGATCCTTTATAATACTCCAGGCCGCACGGTAGTTGGAGCTAGTTGACGAAAATTGTTGAATAAGTTTAGCTGCATCACCACTGATAGCAGATTTTAAATAATGTATTTTCTGCACGTCTCCTAGTGATTCATTGTTGTGAATAAGCGATACATAGGTATCGTGGAACGACGGCCAATCCAAATAAGCACCGCTAAACGAAGGTAAGTTTATCTTTGGTAGCCTTATCGATAGGCTCGTTGACGGTGTGTAGGCTGTGGAATTAGGGACCAAATTGTTTGGGGTATGGCAGGATTGAGCTCGGTTAATCGTTCTTGTAACCATTGCGCCGCGTCTATGTAGTCACATTCAATTTTAGAGAAAATGTCATCTGAGAAGTATTCGTCGTGGCTCAGGGTTTCCGCTGTAGAGTTTTCGTAGAGTTCTTCGTAAGCTGTCTGGAATTGAATCCAATATTTTTCGAGTAGTTGTACCCGTATAGAAAGAAACTCCCGAGTACGCCTGGTCTTACCAGTTTTGGCAGAGTTTACTATAAATCTTTCAATTCTTTCCTTCGCGAGAGTAAGCTTTTCTCGTAATTTGTCCATCATATCCGTTGCTAATGGCTCTTCTGGGATGGTTTCCAAGGGGTTCATGGGACACTGCTGCTTCTGGTAAGTATTTGATACTGATTTTCAAATTATTTTGACAGCAGAGAATGCTCGATGCACCAAAACGACCGGCCGATGCACCAAAAGATATTTAAAAGTCAGAAAAGTATACCAAAATTCAAAGTATTTTGCGAAACAACTGTCCGAAGTTCAAAAAATCAAATAACCATTCCACAATTCAAAGATTTGTTTCCCAAAAAAAATAGTCGAGGAGATTCAAAAATTAGTATTCAACATAAATACTTCAAGAAATTCACATATATTCAAAAAAATAGTCCAAAAATACGCGATATATTTCCGAAAAAAAAGGGTATACGAAAAAATATAATGTCCAACAAAATTATTGAGAAAAAAATTAAAAAATATGTTCACACAAATATATTGAAAATAGTCTATTAAACTTAAAAATATTTCCGAAAAAAATTGTCCAAAAAAGTCAAAAAAATATAATTTCAATAAAATAGTCCAGAAAAATATTCAAAAGATTTCCGAAAAAATAGTCCGAAAGAGTCACAAAATATAATCAACCGAGTTTGCTTTTTTTTACGTCGCGCACTGTAGCTCAAAAGTTCTAAAGCTCTAAAGTCCTACCGATGTGAGCATGAATTCTTGAAAGCTCTCGAGCCTTTTAATGCTTAAGCGCATAAGAGTGCAATTTTTTCATTGCCCATTGTGACTTAAAAGCTTCGATGAGATTGCAATTTCGTCAATGATGCACGGAGAGCTAAATATTTGCACATATTACATTTATATTTCACTGGCATGCGAAATTATTAAATTAATTGTTTTAAATAAAATGCAAGTTTTTGTTTCACAAGGGTTAGTTGATATACTGGAACGAACTCACCAGATTTCCAATTGGTTTTTTTTCTCAAAAAATCAGATGCCAGATGGGAAATGAAAGCTCTTGTCTCCTTGCGCGATGAACTTGTTGGCTGATTATCCCCGTGTTTTTTTAATGAACTGGGTTTTGAGAGCTTTTGAGGAGCTTTTGAGTTCCCATACAAAATTGAAGAACCAGAAGACCCAGATAAAACCTGGGTTTTCGATTTTGTATGGGAACTCAAAAGCTCTCAAAAGCCAGTTCATTAAAAGAACACGGGGTATGTTGAAGCATAACCGCATGGTTCCTTTGCACATGGAATTCACTATTTTTCACTTATGCACTCATTGCTTACGGCACTTATTTTTCTTTGTGATGAACATTTTGAAATTGCAACACGCACTAAAGGGTTAGGGAAAGGTTTCGGGTTTCGGCACCAAAAAATGATAGAAATTTAGTAACTTGAGTAACTACGCGACTTTTAAGTAGGCACAATGATCTTTTATTGTAACAAGATTACACTTATTATAATACACTTTTAGAAAAAATAGATTTTATAACTCTTTAACATTGAATTAAGTTAAACTTTTAGATCACTAGAGTTTAGTAGAGTTTTAGAAACTTGTCGTAGCCGGACTTGTAGATATCTCCTAGTCGGAGGTTAACAGTAGAGAGAGAATAATCCAGAGGCAGCATCGCTTAGCCAGCGATAATCCAAAATCCAACGGTAATTAGGAAGATTAAGTGAAGAGTGCGTTCGAAGCGTTGGAGGAAACGATGTCCTGGATGTAAGGTTTTAGTGGAACATTTAACAGTGCTCAACTAACATATTAAACAATCAACACTCTTTAATGCATTTTGTTCCTTACTAAATATTAATTTTATCAGCCTACTAAACAAACTCCTGAAAGTGTATGCAGAGCTAAAGGTGAAGCAAATCGGAAATTTGACACACACATGCATATATACTTCGCTACCCAGTAGGACCTGTAATGTATACGGAATTAGAGAAGTAAGGGCTTCTTAGGAAGTGGATGCCATTACGATCTCCATTACAGAACTGATGAATTTAACATAGGGATGTCCTACGATGGCAAGTGCTGACTTAGAAGGTCTTACGTATGCCATGAAGAGTAATCTTCAAAGAAAGTAGTTACTGGTGACATTACATATAAGGTCTTACTGTAGCAATGAAGAGTAATCTTCAAAGAAAGCAGTTAGTGGTGATTAGGTCAGACTTCACTTTACTTAAGACTTCATTTTACTAGTAAAGATTTTCTCCTCGAGTGAAAACTACATAAAAGAATTAGGGTTTATGTATATTTCTGAGCTGAGGTGAAACTGAATTTTTAATCATTAATTTTCAATGGCCAGCAGCATACAAAACGAAAAGCTAAATGATAACATCTTCCTCGCAATCTGGAATAAACTGATGAAGAAATGACAATCTGTTCTGAAATTCTATCGCTTGTTTCTGGAAGCAACAATAAAGAGAAACTAAACAGGCTTAAAAAGTAAAGCAAGGGCATTTCCAAAGAAAAGTATTTCATAAGTTATTACTTACTCGCTTACTAGACATTACAAAATAATGTAGTGATTCACATTTTCTTAAATTCACTGTAGAATTCTTCGATTACCATGTAAACAATTGCTCTATTCCTTAAAGAATTCTTCGATTACCAAAGAAGAGATTGCCAGATTTCCCACTGGGTAGTGCTGAAAAAACTCTGTCCATTATATGAGTGGTACATTGGCTGAAGGGGTATAGAGAAGCGAACAGAGATGCACCTAAATCGCCCTTGGATTTGCTTTTTGTTATCACCTCCCCTTGTAAATGAAAGAAGGATTTCTGGAAGAAGTCAAATTCCTAATGGAGATTACCAAGGACCAGAATCTTTTACTGCCAGCAGTGAAATTGATGATTGTAAACTGTTTTCGAATGGCTTTTTGACTTGTCTGAAATGATGGAATTATTATAAATTCTCAAATTACAACTTGAATTAGTCTCTCACATCAAATAAGTAACGAAAGTAAGTAACGAAAAATTTAATAAAACCCTTCAATCCCAAGAAAGCCGTTGGTTAACCAGTTTCCAGAAAATATCCCTGCTAAATCGATAGATAACATATAACATAAATAATACAAAGAAATACAAAATATATGTACATGCGTAGAGAATCCCCTTAGAGGTATTCAAAAAAGGCCCCTTTTTCTTTACAATAGGCAAAGTAAAATATTAGACAGTGATAAATCTTGACATCGTCAATTTAACCATTGTGAGGAATTGTTTCCAAATCACCCCTATTAGACATGAATAGATGAAAAAACCTAAAGAATAATCCTTCCGACCTTCGACTGTACATCTATACAGAGGGATATTTGCGTTTCAGTAAATTACGTTCACAACTACAAGTCTTATTAAATCTGAGAAGAAATATTTACTGCCTGAAGGTGAACAGACCGCCGTTCAATGAAAATATTTCTATAGGTCCAATAAATTTCTTATCTCAATTTTCGGCTACCTCAACCCTTAAATTCATAACCCAAAAAATATTTGTTTTGTCTAAGGAGACCCTTGTTTCCTTAAAGCCTTAACTGTACATAAGGGGGCCACTCGAACACAATCAATATTCGACTTCCAAGCAAAGGGATCCAGTTGGAACTATCCAGCCCCACTTGGGCTCTGATGGAATGTTCCTATCTTCAGGGAGCTGATTTAGGTTTATTACATAACAAACGGAAACTACAGCTGATGAACAGCGAGGCCCCATTGATTCCATACAGCACATCGGAGAAGAATACATGGCGCTGAAAAGGTCCTGCTTTTGATAAAAGATGGAAAAATGAATTCCTGATATGGATAAGTATCTACAGAAGGCTCCAGCATCAACACAACGGTGGAAGACAACACAAAGAAGTCTAATCATTTCAAAAGATATTGACTTATTACGTCCGTTGATTAGGTTATGCATTGATTGCTATCGCAGGCCTGGGGCGAATAAAGGCCGGAATATGGCTAATAGGATTTTCGTCGGTGACATATGATGATTAGATATTCTCCCCGTTTCCAATCACGACGCCCCAAATTTCGGTTTCGTGTTTTCTAAAAGTAATAGTTTTAATCAGGAACGTAATAAATAAATCGTATCCAGACTTTTGTTCAGTATGTAGCAATTAATGTGACACCGGCGATAACATCCCCGAAGTCATCAACGCGGTCAACAACAAATGGAGGGTTTATTAGTTTATGCCTTCTGTTGTCACACTCGTCATTGAGTAAGCATTGTTCATGTTGAGTTGAGCATGGAAATCCGATTAGAATTAATATTGCAGTGCGAACAGTGTTTGATAAGTCAATGAGTATGGAATGAAAAAGAAACTATTTTCACCAGAAACCGGAGTTTTCACTGTTTATTGCGTCGTTCCATGTCTTTTACTTTGCGTTTTAAACATTATCACTTTTAGTATACTGCTAAAAACTTATTTATTTCCCATCTCCATTTCGTCCACAGCCCATCTTGTCTTTGAGATAAGCATTTCTCCAAGTTAACCCTTTGTCGGCGGTAAGTATGTTCAGTAGCTCCAACAAGTATTCGCTCACTACCGAAGGTAGGTAGTTAGAAAAGGGCGGCAGGACCGATGATCGGGACAAATTCGGCGGGTGCAATATGTCATCCTCATACAAAAGATTTCATAGGTTCCTACTATTGGTACCGTTTACTTAGTACCAGTAACGTTTACTTTGTCTTTTGAAATGTGGTGGTATGCGTAACGTGATGGCTTATCGATACGATGCCTTTCACCTGTCATACCCAGTACAGACAGCGCTCTTAATGGGCATTACTCGTTCTCGTTCGCTCCCAGTTGGGAGCAGAATGCATTCAGAATGGATTCAGAATTGATTCCAATACATTTGAAATGGTTCCACTTCAAATTCAAAGGCATAAAGAGAACCGATTCTTTTTTGCATTGGGATGTCATAGGACGGAACCGATTTTTATGGAATGAGTTCCTCTTTTCCCAACTGGGTTGTGACAGCCAATCGTCACATAAGTATGTATACATATGTGACAGACTTTTTGACTAATTTATGAAGATGCGTTGAAACGCGTTGTTTTTTTATTAGAATTTTTAAGTTCTAAAACGGTAAAATATATGAAGAATGTGCTTGGTCTGATAGTCCGGGGAAATTAGCATTTAAAGGAGACAAAATTCGGAAATGGCTGAGAATTGGTCCACAGCTTCCTTGTGACTTTTTAAGAAAACAATTTCGGAATCACAAAAAAGAACAAAGTCAAGGTCAAAGTTTCAAAAATCACTTTTCGGCCAAAAAATCACTAACTATTGATTTTTGCTAAATTTTTCAAAAAGTTTTCGAAAAAATGGCAAGGGTGTCATTAGGGTAGGCAATAATCTTTTGTATAAATAGAAGGAAAAAATTTCTCAATAATAAGTTTCTGAGTCATTTTTTGACCAAAAACTGATTTTTTGAAACTTTGACTTTGAATAACTTCGAAAGCGTCGTTTTCGAAAAAATGACAAAAAACATTTTTGTAAGCAATAACGTTTCGTATTGACTGAACAAAAAAATTTTTCGAAAAAACCATTTTCTGGGTGATGTTTTGGACAAAAAGTGATTTTTGGAAACTTTGACCTTGAATAACTTTGAAAGGTTTAATCGGGTCAACATCTTTGTAAGAACTAAAGTTGTAGAGAATTTCATTGTCAACATTTAGGGCTTTTGTACGGGGTTGTACGACCTATAGAAACCGAGATACAAGGAAAACACCAAATGCGAGCAGTTTCTAGCAACATTCGCAATCCTTGTGCACGGCGTCAATGACAGGTGCTCGGACGTTCATATACAGTCTGCCTGACTGCATCAATATTTATATATATAGATTTTCGAGGGATATCGAATCAGACCACTGTTTGCTGTTTCCCTTTTCGTCCCTCTACCTAGAGTCATCTTATCGGGGTTGCAGTGGGTTGTCCCATTGCTCCCTTGCTTCGACTCCCCTAGTTATCGCGAGCAGCTGATTGAAGGGAATCTGCCTCATGTCCTCCATCCAATGGAGTCCAGTTATGGCAGCCCTTTTTCTTGCCAGCGCCGGACAGTGACACACTATGTGTGTGGCCGTCTCGGGTTCCTCTAGGCACATCCGACAGGTGTCGTCCTCCAGAATTCCCATTCTTTTTAGGTGATACCTGAAACATCCGTGTCCTGTAATCAGTGCCACCAACCATCTGAGGGTTCTCCTTTGCATATGCAAGATCCTTCTTCTGGCTGCGGCAATCGGCAACGTAAGCACCATCTTAGCCTGCCTGCACGTGGTCATAGCGTCCCACCGTCTCCGGTGTTCTTCAGCGAGCCATTTCTCGATGCGGTTCCTTACCATCCCTCTGCCAATGGCAGAGTATGGCTCCGGTCCCCAGAATTCCGAGGTTGACCCCTGTTTTGCCAGGTTGTCAGCCTTTTCGTTCCCATCGATGCCTGAATGTCTGAATGCATCAATATTTAGTGGGGCTTGCGTTGTTGCGCAGACTTTGTGAAAGCAAATTTTCAAAATTATTTTATACACGCTGAATGGTTACACTTGGAATATGATTAACAACACCCCAACCTGGAGCAGAAAAAACAGTCATTTGCGTCTTTGAGGCTTTATAACTGTTCTTTTCTGCTCTAAACTGCCTCCTTGACAGTCAAGTATCTAATCTCTAATGCCGGGTTTTCACTAATAGAATTAGTGGTAGAGTATACTGGTCGAGTACTAACTATCCTGTGAACTCACCTAATGAAAACTCGGTTATAGTAGAGTAGAGTGGGATAGCACCGTGGTAAAGTTACTCTACCGCTTAAAAGTAGGCCAGTTACTCTACCGCTAATTCTACTAGTGAAAACCCGGCATAACAGTGCAATTTAGAGAAAGTTGAGCAAGTTCTTTGAGATTGCTGCTATGTTTTGCCTTTTTCTGCTATGACATCAATTTGACAGCTGCTCCCAACTGATCTGCTCCGAACTTTTGGAGCAGTCAAAATCAAAGCTATTGTTATCGACTACTATCTACAGCACTATCATATATGAACAATTAACAAATGACAGCCAAACCAAAATAGCAAACAAAAGCGGCCTGAAACATAAAACGCGCCTGTATAAATATGAATAAGAATACTAGCTGACCCGACAGACAGTTGTTCTGCCCAAATTTCAATAAATTTGCTTGTGATCGTTTTGGGAATTTATGACAAGCTATTGAAAATGTGTAAGCAAACAAAAAACGTATTTCTGAGTGATCAATGTATCTGTTAACGATTGTGGCTATTCAATTTTATGGGGAGTACATTCAGAAGTACGCCAATGAAAAATTGTACATCTACAAAATTGATCAACTTGTAGTCACGCGCTTTTGTTCTAAAATTTAAGTCACAATTGAAGTCAGCATGTTCATATTTAATTTGAGTGTCTGGACGTGTTTCCACAAAACGGAAGACTTGAAAGATGCATTAAGTTCATCGGCTGACGTTGACCGTGGAATCACTGGCAATGTCTGGGGAATATCACCTGCCAACAGAATCATCGCATCGCCAAACCGGTTTTGATTGTTTCGGAGATCTTTCATCTTTCTTTCTAATGCCTCCAAAGACACAATTTACGATGCGAGAATCACAATTCAACTGTTTCTCACTTCAGAACTCACCCTATTTCGTAGATAAATTCGTTTGAGATAGAATGACGAAACTTACGTCATTTTATAAAACGATTGAGATGAACTTACAACACAACCACAATTCAACTGAGAATAAACAACTGAATCAATTTTGCGTCACTGCGATTGGCTTGATTCATGATTTGGCAATCAGCTGTCAGCTGTCAAACGATATTTGCGCATCTAACGAAATAAATCAAAATAGAAGTAAAATAACTAGGTACATTTGTTGGACAGATCGAAAAAAAATTTGAAGTGAAAACTTGGACACTTTGTGGATAGGTAAAATCTTATGAGTTCGCATCACCAACATGCTGTGATAGCCGTATATTTGTAGCTATAACTATGACGTGTTGCACGTCAGGCGCGGATCTAGAATTTTGTTTTGGGGGGGGTCACGGAATTAAAAGTGGCGAAAAAAAATTTTTACTCCTAAAAAAACAAAAACAAAATTAACAAAACGAACAAAACTAACCGAATTTTCTGGTGGATTAAAAACAAACGTGCCCTAATGTGTTTTTGAGGAAGACGCGCCCTTTCTTGTGAGTGCAGCTAACTTCAGAGTTTGCAAATCAAAACATATAGAAAGAGTATAGATCAATTAGACCAGGAGAGATAGCGGAAAAGTATTCAAAAGTTGAAATAAATCTACCCTGAGATTTTTCGACTCTATAATTAAGAGAAAAATCGTAGGAATTCAATGAATGTGTTTTGGAAAAAATCGGTCCAGGAGAACAGGGGGAAAAAAGCTAATAATGGTAGCGAAAACACGTTTTTCAATGTTAGGTGCGAAAATTTTTTTTTTGGAAAACAAAAAATAGTACGTAATAGCGCTTAAAAAGACGAAAATTATGAGTTTTGGAGAATTGAAACCACGAAATATGGCCATTTTTTGACATTTAATTACAGGGACTATTATTATCGCCTTGTTTCAGGGCTGAAATTTTGGCTTCTGTTAGTGCCTACATACAATAAAAATTTCATGCAAAAATAATTATAACTTTTCGCGTAAATCTCAAAAATGTAAAAACAGCCGTTTCAGAAAAAAGTTTGAACAAGGCCCACGGTGGTGCTAGAGTTATTTTGAAAAGCCCTATTTATTCTCGAAGAGTTACTCTACGAACCCATTTTCATGAAAAGTTGGTGAGGCTCGAATTAATACCTCATAAACACGTTTGAAAACAGGCACTTTTCTTGATTTTCAGAAAAAGCGCCTTTTGGGCGAAGGGAAAGTGAATTATGGTGTGGATTTCTATTCAGTAGATTTCGAGAAATCAAAATTTTTTCCAGTCAGGCATATATGGAAACGCTCGAAATGCCTACGATTTTTCTCTTAATTATAGCGTCCAAAATTCGCAGGGTAAATTTATTTCAACTTTTTTTCTATCCCTCCTGGACTAAATCTGCTGTTGACCTTGAATGTCATTTTTTAAGGTTGTTTTTTTTAATTTGCAAAAAAGTTGGGTCGGTTTTGTGCGTTTGGTTATTTTTTGTTTTTGTTTTTTGAGTTGGGTCAATTTTGTTTTTTAAACAGCGAGCGCTTTTGAGCAGTGCCGCTGCTGGCATATGTGCAACTGCACGGGGCCCCGTGTGTTGGGGCCTCGCGTGCGAAAAATTGTTTTGGCAATAAAAATCATTTGAATTCATTATTTGCATATTTACTTCATCGAATGGACCACACAAATGAGTACGAGCCACAGAAATCAGCATATGGGCCATAGTTCTGTCACGGATACGGGCAATCTGCGAGCGAAAAATTTTTTTGGACTCTCTGGGACTCTCAATTGTCTAGCCGCGGCACTGCTTTTGAGGGGGGGGGTCATGACCCCCGTGACCCCCCCTTGAATCCGCGCCTGTTGCACGTGAACGCACAGATGCATAGTTCTTTGAAATTCATAGAAATACAAATACTATGTATATACACCATATAAAAATGTATACAATTGGTGCTCGGTGTGCCCATAGATGTGAAAACCACACTAATGTTAATGATTTTAATTTCCCCAATGACTGCCTGTATTTTTTTAGTTCTCTACAATAGCGCTACTTATCGGGTCCAAAACTATCCTATCTTTCAAGCTGGAACCAACCATACACAATAACATGGTTGAAATCGCTTGGGTGGTTTCGGAGATTAGCGTGAACGAACATCGTTTACTTCACTTAGGGCCGTTTTGTTCACTCGTAGATAAATTTATCTCTGGGTTAATTAGAGGGTTAAGTGGGAACTACAATGTGGCGCTGCCGCGTGGTGCTGCTGCTCTTCTTGGTGCTGGCGCGTCCTCTGGTGCGCACCATGTAGCTGAGTGTAAATACAATGCGTGGCGCTAAGTCATGTCAAAACTTTAAAAACGGATGGAGCGGATTGGTTCTGTTTGAGGCTTAAGTTAGTGGAAATGGGGCAATGCAAAAAAAATTCATTGGAAATTATTTTTTTACAGGAAAATCCAAAAATTGATTAAATACGAAAGTTTTTTGGGGTACTTTTTACTTCAGCACCCTCATTTATCAAAATTCCCAACTGGCTGGTGTACTGGCGCGCACCAAAACTAGAAAGTTGGCAAAAGTGAACTACCACACGCCAGCGCCAGCTGCACATTGTAGTTTCACTTCGGGTGGGCTACGTTTTTTACTTTTGACAGTTTGCGCTGCAGCGCCAGCATCACGCGCCAGCGCCACATTGTAGTTCAGCCTTTATTCCAAAATGGCATTTGTTCACTGCGAGTTAAGAAATTTACTCGTTTCTGCGCATGTCGGAAATAACTCTGAGTTAGCTTAACCCCGGGAATAGCTAACTCATGGAAATCGGCTGGATAAGCCTCTTAACTCACACTTATCTCTCACTTATTCTCATTTTTTATTTTTTCACGAGTTTACTTTTCGTTATTGTAATTGTCAATGTAACGCAGTGTGCACAGGAAAACAAATTAATGAAAATGAATCGTTTCGAGAGATTTTGGGAACTTTAAGGCCCGGTGCACACGTTACGATAAACCTGTCAGGTGAACCTGCACAGGCAAACCGTAAAGTTATACCTGTGCAGGCTATAGCATACACATGCTATGGTAAACCGGAAGATTTTAGCTCAGTCGGGAGATGGCGAGCAAGCAACTAATTTACAACTACTAGTACAGGATCCGTAGAAGAGCGACCTTCACCGATCGAGTAACCGAATGAAATTTTTTTTCATGATAGATAATATGCTAACAAAGGTAACGGTGATGGGTTGCCTAACGAAATATGTTCAAGGCTATATTTAATAGGCGTTTTTTCGCCATTTTCCGCCTTTTTCTCTATTTTGAGGAGAAAGTATGCATTTTGGTGAAAATATCAAAAGAGCAAAGTTGTAGAGCATAAAATTTCCTACAAATTTTGTCTTCACTGTTTTTTCGAATTCCGCATAGTTTCGGCGCTAGCGGCCGTTTTTCGCCTTTTTCAGATTCTGTTGATAAATCGAAGCGTCCAAAGAAAAGCCATTGAAAAACTGCAACTACTACTTTGATCTCATTTAATTTTTCATACAAATGCATAATTTTAGCTCAAAATCTAAAAAAGGTGTAAAACGGCCGCTAGCGGCGAAACTATGCGGAATTCGAAAAAACAGTGACCTCAATATTTGTAGGAAATTTTATGCTCTACAAATTTTCACCAAAATGCATAGTTTCTCCTCAAAATAGAGAAAAAGTCGGAAAATGGCGAAAAAACCCCTATTAAATATAGCCTTGAACTTATTTCGTTAGGCAACCCATCACCGTTACCTTTGTTAGCATATTATCTATCATGAAAAAAAAATTCATTCGGTTACTCGATCGGTGAAGGTCGCTCTTCTACGTATCTTAAACTATACCGCATTTCTAGAGCAAGACACTTTGCCGAAAATAGTTTTGGAATTCTGGCATCCAGATTTCGTATATTTCCATACTCAAATCAGTATTTACTTACTTCATCGATCTCATTTCAATCCTCGTCATCCAAGTTCGACACAGACGAACCAGGAGTATCTTGATCGCCAAGATAATCGAATAATCTAAGTACCTACCAAAATTTTGATGTGTAAGTAGACTTCAACAGACCTCTGGATTTCATTGACAAGTCACATTTCTTCTTCTCTTTACGTACATTACTTCTTAAATTATTTTTTTACTCTTTATATTAGCTTCACCTGTATGTAAATATGTATGTTTTATATGTAAACAAATCTTGCAACTTGATTTTGACCCACTTCCATATAATCGATTAACTTCAAATTGTGCAAATATGCAAAGTTCGCGTGACAATGCCATCCGACCATTTTGTCAGAAAATCAAGATGGCGGTTCCAAGATGGCGGCCGCTTTTTGCAATTGTGTTCCCCGACCAGCTAACAAAAAGTTCCAGTGTTAATAAAATAAGAATACAATATAGGTAAAGAGTCCCACGCTTTTTACATTTCGAAAGGTAGGTTGTCTCCATATTCTGTCTGGAGTAATAAAAACTTTACATTCAAAATTATTTTTTACTTTTTAGTTCCTTTTATTTTTTTTAGTTTTTTTAAACTAAATATTTTTAAATACAGATTTCTTTGTAGCATAGGGTTCTAACTTCTTTAATTTAATCATAAGTCTTTCATAGCCTGCACTTCTCTTTTTACGGTCGTGGTGCTTTTTACTTGTTACCCGCCACAGACAAGGTTCCAATCTATATATATTTCGATGAACTCTTCTATCACTTGGTTCCGTTTTCGGCTTGACATGATGATCACAAAAGTCACTAAAAAAAGTCACTAGTCCTATCGTACGGGTAGTCACTAGTTAACACTATTGTACACATAAATACAAAAGCGACCGACGCTCTCTACTCAAGGAATTAGCCACAACTAACCTAAAAACTGTACAGGCGTGCCGGAATGACTCATACACACGCTCAGGCCTACACGCCTGCGCAGGTAGAAAGAATTGAATTTCGATTCTTCTCCGGTCACCTGTGCAGGTCGCTATGCCTGTGCAGTTTGGCCTGCAGCGGCTGGCACACACGCTCCGGTTTACATGTACAGGTGACCTGTACCGGTAAACCTCACGGGTATACCGGAACGTGTGTACCGGGCCTAAGACGACGACGACGAAATGAAGTTGGTGGCGGAACGTCAGCAGTATACAATGCAGAAACGCATTGGATTAGAAAAATGGGACGACGTAGATTTTTTAGATCGTTTTCATTTGACAAAACACACGGTTGCCCGGGTGCTTCAGCTTATTGAACCATCTCCAGGGTATTCGCACGAAAGATGACATGCAAGAAAAAAATTTAAATGGAGTTTATTAATGCTTGTTTTTACATAGTTGGGCCCCAAAGAATTAAATTCTTTTATAACTTCGAGCCACGCTTTCTGCGCTGCGTTATTGGATACCGAGTCTGCCTTTCAGCACTCTGAAATATGCAACTACGCAATACACATTGCAGGAGCAATCTCTCGTCTTCTACTGAATAATTTGCGCATCGGCCACGCTTATTATTTTCGCAATTACCCTTTTTCGACATTTTATCGAATGAGATAAAAAAGCAAAAACTGTCAAACAAGTCAAAAATAGTACCTAATCGTAAACCTAATATTTCGCAAAATAAAGTCATTTGTGTAAATTATAGCCAACTATGAGATAACTTTGAGTTAAAACTGGAAAGTACTGGAATTTATTTCCCAAGTTATACTCTGAGTATAAAGCCGAGATAAAATGTGAACAAATCGAAATTTTTATTTTTTATGCCATAGTTTATGCCAGGGGTGCACAACTCAAACTGAGACGAGGGCCATAATACTTTACGGAAAGAAGCCGCGGGCCGTAAAAAAATAGGATAGGTTGAACAACGCTTTTAGGAAAACCAAAAAATATACAGTAATTTAATGAGAAACATTACATCATTTTTCGGCAATAAGTTTGCCGTATTCAGAAGACATATTCGAAGTAGCTGTTTTTAAGATATCTTCCAAATGATCGTCACTCAAACACGAGCGTTGCTTGTTTTTATTAATGTTCATAATTGAGAATGTCTGTTCGCATATATAGGTTTTTAAGTTTAAATTCGATTTTTTAAACACCAAATTAATTTTTTTTCAAACCAAATTCAATTTTATCGAGTTCGATTTAAAGTTTTTAAAATGAAATTCAATTTTTTAGAAGTCAAATTAAATTTTTTAAAGTTCAAACTCAATTTATTAAAGTACAAATTCAATTTTTTGAGCCCAAAATCAATTTTTTGAAGTTCAAATTCAATTTTTTCAAACTCAAATTCAATTTTTTAAAGTTTGATTTGCAAATTTTTCCCTAACATAACGTGCTTGTTATGAGGAATATATTGTGCACATGTAGAGAAGTGATTCATTTCACCTTTCATCAACTGAGTTTTGAAAAGTTTAATTTTTATTTGAAAAGCTTTCACTGCAGCAAACATTTCAAACACAAGCTGATTTGTTCCCTGAAGTTAAACGTTAAGGCCATTTAAATGCGTTGCTATATCACAAAAGAATAAGAGGTCATAATTCCAAGACTCATTTTTAAGATCAGGGAACTCGTTTGCTTCGTTTTAAAGGAATTTTGATATTTCCTGCTTCAGGGCAATTAAACGCTGAAGCACAAGCACAACCATCTTACTTCTTCATGGTGTAATAAGTCTCAGTAGTCGGCATCAACCTCTTCAAGACAAGCTCGGAATGTCCTATGTTTGAGTGCTCTGGATCGGATATAATTCACTATTTCAACCACAACCAACACCGAGTTTGCACTAAGCTCACAAACGGCTTCGCGGGCCGCCGACTGAGTGCTGGGGGGCCGCAACCGGCCCGCGGGCCGTATGTTGTGCAGGCCTGGTTTATGCCTTTGGGATAAATTTATCCCGGAGTTAGCTATCTCCGAGTTAGCTCAGGTTTTTCCCCTAGTGAACAAAATGGCACTTAGAATAATTGTATTTATTTAGATTTTGTATTCCTATCCTATTCAGTTCCTTCTTATTTGATGTGTCACATATACATATGTCACGCATGGGCTGCAACGTTTAGATTTTATCTATAGCCCAGTGACACATATGTGTGACAGTTTAAAAGAAGGTTTATTTTACTTTTTTATAATGTTCTAAATATTACTTAAAGTCTGTTGCAACTGGGGTCTTAATATCCCGACCAAAATCATGGGCTGTGGTGGACGTTTTTCCCGGTGCAAAATAAAATGCAAAAGTTCTTCATATAAGTTTCAAGAATACAAAACTAATAGAATTTTGATTGGAGGATATATTTTAGCTACATCTGTGCTCCTATGCCCATTAAGAGCACTGAACGTCTTGGGCATCACTCTAACTTCTCTTTTACCACATTCACCCAGTGATGTTGTTAACTCGAACTGGATGCTGAGTAATGAAGTTCAACGGAAAGGAGGAGGACGGATATTTCACTAACATACAGCAAGATTATGATTTTATCCTGTTTGGGGTATCACCAGGAGTATATTCCTAAGTTTTTAACATCGTGAAGCCTGTGCTACTTTTGTTATAAACAATGAAAGTTTTTTTTACCGCGTTTTTCGAGCTTAAAATGTGAATTGGTTCTATAAGTCGGATCGGACAAACTGAATACCAGTCTCTTCGTAATAAAATTTCCAATAAATCTATGTTGGTTTCAAGTCTCTGATGTACATACATAACCTACAGAAATGAAAAAATTTTAGTTTTAGTGCCCAAGACAAGGCAACAAATGTGGATCGGGACAATTTCATGTCCACTTCCAAGGTAATTGCAAGATAGCTTGGAAGGTTAATGGGCAGGATTTTGAAGTTGACAATCGTTGAGTCGTACCCTATTCGCCATTATTGCCCAAGATGTTCAATGCTCACATAAATATTGAATTTTGCGTCAAATCAATGAAATACATATGCAAATATGTCACGAAAGGGAGTGACTTTGATGTTGTTAATGCAAATACGATCGACGAAATAACACAATATCAATGGGACGTCCTGTTAGCAGTAATGGAGCGAATGGCGAATTTGTGCATTTCCCATTCATAAAAGATATCCAACTGTGTTTTATTTGGTAGCTCACCTCCGAAATGGCCAAAGCCAGTGTCGGTTTAGCCACTAGGTAGTATGGTGGGTGCATAGGGCCGCAAGCCGGGGTCCTACAGCAATATTCGGGGACGATTTTTCCTGAAAAATACATAATATTTTAGCAATCTCATGAAATTCCACGGGGTCACCGACTCTCTACAAATAAGAGTTAGGAGATGGAGTTTCTCGACGGGCGAGAGGAGCGTTGCATATATTTAGTTATTCCATTTCTCGCACCTACAGGCATGATTTTGGCCGTAAAGCCAGTATCGTGACTGCGTTCGTTCGATCCGGATAACTGAAAACTCTCTTCCTTTCTTGATCGTAGAAAGTTTTATAAGTTCAGTTTAGGTACGTGAACCTATACCAAACAAGTGTACCCAGGTACTGGAACCAGTGTACTGTGTAAGTGGTGTTAAAAATTTTAGCCCAAGTGCTAAAACTTGTGCCAACTGAATTTATGGATGTGGAATAAAAATATAAGAAAACTGGAGAGTGATAATTAAAATGCACTAGTTACTTCTTGTCAAAAAAAACTCACCAATTTATTTCTTGGTTCCTCTTTATATATGTACAAAGTTGTTACAATGGTGGGGTTAGGTTAGGTTAGGTTGAAATGGCTGCTCTCCCACTAGGGAGCCCACTTAGGCACACCATTGGGCACATTGTGATGCCATTCACATTGTGATGCCATTTCAACCCATTTGGAACTTTTAATAAAGCGACAGAGGTCAAAAACACCAGTGTTTTGCAGCTCACTCAATCCATCAAGGAAAGGTGAGCCAAGGAAGGTCCCTCTTTTCCTCGCGAGGGCCGGGCATGTACAGAGAAGATGGGAGACAGTTTCTTCCTCATCCTCATTGCCACAACTTCTGCATAAGTCGTTGTGGGGAAGTCCCAATCTTTCGGCGTGCGGTCCAAAGGGACAGTGACCTGTCAGCACCTTCACTACATGGCTTATCTCTTTTTTGTTCAACTGAACTAGAGATTTTGAACGCTTTGCGTCCAAGGTCGGCCATATTGTGTGGAGAGTGCGGCACACTGTTGCTGTGGTCCATCTCAGCCCGGCTCGAGCTAAGCTGATTTTTCCCACAGCCAGTTTATAGGTGGCTAAGGGCATTCCCATCTGGGTTAAGTGGGGTGTCCTTTCCACTTCGGTTTCCTGTCTAGGAAGCTCATCTGCCCCATCAGGAACCCAACACAGAGTTATATAAAACTGAGTGGCAGTTTCACACAGAGACCTGCGGCAGTTCAGAACAGTCGTGGATGTTGTGTCGACAGAATTAAGAGCCTTGAGGGCCGCCTGGCTATACGATAGAATACATATATTCTTATGAGATATATTATTTATCTTCAGCCATTCGAGAGCTTCCCAGATAGCCGTGACTTCCGCCTGGAAGACACTGCAATGGTCGGGTAAGCGAAGAGAGGTATCTATATTTAATGCCTCGGAAAAGATACCACAACCTACGCTGTTCCCAATTTTTGAGCTATCTGTATAAATACATAATGACCCAGTCGGGATAACACCATCTGTCCAGTCATCTCTGGCCGGAATGATGGTATTGAAACCTTTCTCCAAGGTCCACGTAGGTGTAGTGTAATCTAGGTTGTCCGCAGCTGTAGCGAACTTCCTAAGGATGGATGAGTGACCATATAAGTATGGAGCCCATCCAAGAGAAGCCTTTGTCCTGGCAGCCGTCCAGGCTGCCATTTGCTCGGCATATATGTCCAAGGGGATAAGATGCAATAAGACATCCAGCGCAGCTGTTGGGGTGCTTCTCATTGCACCACTAATACACAGCTCAGCTGTTCTTTGGACTCTTTCCAGTATCTTCCGATACGTAATTTTCTGTAATGCAGTCCACCATACCGATGGTGGGGTTAAAATCAATATAAAAATTGATTTTTATAAGTGCCTATTTTGCAATATCAGCGTTATTAGTCGTACTTCAATTGATTTAAACTTTACTTGTGAAAATCGCTGATTTTGCAAAATAGGCAATACATGAATTTATTGGCCTAAAATTGGTTCATGAAAGTTCAAAACAAAAATGTGATTATTGTGCGTGATTATTTTTTCTTGTGCATATTTATATTTTTTTGTTTTTTTTTTGTTTTGTTGTTTATAAATTTTAAAGGTAATGACCTTTTTTAAATGGTACATTCTGCCCCCGTTGATCTATGATCAAATATCGAATCATTATCATCAATGTCGAAGGTAAATGCTGGATTACGGTGGTCATGCTGGTTCTTCGTGGACGCCTTAGTTTTTACCTTTGATGTGGCTGTTGATGGTTTGGACTGTTGAGAAGTTGCACTGCTAGTTGTAACTACAGCCGGAGGTATTGGTTTTTTAAGTTTGTAGCACAGAAAGGCTATTACTGCAATGCCAAGACCAAGGCTGATATACCCTATGGTATACTGATGAATATCATGATGCTGGACACGTGAAACACCCCGTTCAGCTTCTTTAAGTTCATTTACACCTTTATGTAGTCTTGCATATTCATCTGATAAGTTGTTGATTGCGGTTACATCATGTTTTATATCTGCAATTTGTTGCAATTTGCTGATGTTGAAATTATCTGTTGACGCAACAAACGACGTTTTAAATGAAGACGCATCCAGTGTTGCGCCTTTTACTACAATAGTAGCAGATCTACTACATTTCGCGTTTTCAAAATTTTACTACATTTGGCTTCTTATTTGCTACATATTTCGCGTCATTAGGGCTAGCTGTCAAACTGTAGATAAATTTCGACTCAAGAAGTTTCAGTCCAGTTCAACTGTAGATTATTTCTTGAATTTCCTCATAGAGAAGTAAAATTAGAAATTCTAAATAATCAATGGAGAGGTTTGATAGGAGAAACAGATATTATTGTAAAATGCCAGGACAATGACGTTGTTAAGTTTTGGATTAATTTAAAGAAAATTAAAAATGGACTGAATGAAGAAATTTATGCTGATTTGGCTGATTATATGTTAAACCTTTGTACATTACAGCAAAGCAGTGCATCTGCTGAATGGAAATTTTCAACTTTAAAATTAATAAAGGAACCGAAAGGAAACTTGTTACAAACTGAAACAATAAATAACACCGGTCAACACAAATTTTGAGTCTGAGTTCTGCGTATCTGATTTGTATTTCTCTCACATTACTAATTTAAGAAAAAATAGCTTTACCTGAAAAAGTTTGCTTTTGTAGATGACAGAATGAAAGTCTTGATGAAAACGTTCACCTTGTTCTTGTGAACAAAAACCAATGTTTTCTTTAAGAACTTTCTGCAACACATGTTATTAAAGTTAACAAACGTAATTGAAATAAGCTGTTTGTAATTCCAATCGACAGCTCTATTGTTTTCGAGAAAAACATGAACCAATGCTTTGAATTTCGTTAGTGTTGAGTAGCTGTCAACATTCATTGCTGGCCTTTATTTTCTTTATTTGTGGTCCGACTAAAATTCATACCAGCTTTTACTTTGGCTTCCGATAAACTAGGATAGAAATTCTTTAAATTTTGAAAAGCATCAGAATCTTGACGGAAAGCTTTAACAAATTGCTTCCAGTTGTATAGATATGTCGGTTCTGACGCAGTGAAATTATCGGTTGTAGTCCAGAATATCAAAGCTAGTGCCGATATCTCTAGAGTATTAAAGCTCATCGAAAGCTTTTAAGTCCACCCAAAACTCACCACAAAGGTTGTTGTCCAAGCTTCAAGCCAAGAACAAACCAAAACCCAAGCTTCAAGCTAAGCCCACATTCACACCCGAGGCTAAAACCGATGGCTTTACTGTGCCAGAAACGACATAGCCATACTAACAGCACTCGTAGTTGTCGAGTCTTAAATCGTCTTTAGTTATTTGCTCATTTCAACAATACATTTAAAGATACTTAGTTATTTGCTCATACAAAAGCTTAAATAATGTATTCATCATTGTAAACGGTACAAAAGCAAAGTTTTTCAAGAGTCAACGATGGTTTTAGTTATTTTTTGGTACAAAGGCTTAGAAAATCATCATTAAAATATAGACTCAAAAAAAAAATTTGTTTTTGTTGACCTGTGTAATATATTGCTTTATAGAGAATTAGTTGAAGAAGAAAATGATATTTTCGAACCTCATTGGACTTACTTAATTACTCTACTAAATTTGTATACAAATTGAGTATAAATATGTGATCTATATTTGCCAAAATAAAAATAATATTTTTAATTATTAAAAGTACAAATTTATATGAAGTTATTTATGTTGAAATAAAAGTTGTTTTGTTGCTACTACATTTTTTTGAATTCTGCTACCATTTTTTTTACATATTTACTACATCTTTAAAATCACCAAGGCCCAACACTGCGTATAACTTATGTGGCTGAATCGTTGTGAATTCGTCTTTTATGATACAGTCATCGTCGGTTTCAATAATGCCTGTGCCATACAATGTTTTTTGGTAAGTGTCTTCGTTACAAATGACGTTGATGAAGGTCTGTTTAAAAGTTACGTATAACCAATGATTTCTTTGGAAAAGTTGAGTCCATCTAGGTCCGTTATTGACTTCTATAACTTGACAGTTATTCAATGAAGATCCATGAATGAGTATATATAATTCACAAATGGTAGATTTTGGACTAGCGCGGAACATAAGATGGTGTTGCTTACACATATATTGGAGAGTAGTGCTGACGGTGCATAATGCTAGTTCTTAGTCTTTCAATGCATAGTACTGATCTCTATGCATATCCACGATGAGTTAATTATTCTCAATGAAAATCATTTTCTGTTTTCCATCCTGTAGCCATGGTACTGGAACAATGTGTTAGAGTTCGAAACGTTCGTACGTTACAAGTGGAATCTTTAATTTGAAGATAATACATGTAGGCGTGATTCCTGTTTCAATCGTTATAAGACTATATAACTCTAAAATGCTTGATACTGGAGGTAATCGTAGCGAGGATGGTAAATTATCTTTGATTTTTCGCATTTTAATAGTCATTTGGTCTGGTGTTACAATGCTTGGATTTATTTTCCCATGATGACTGTCTATGACCATTTGTAAAATAGTATCTTGAGTGTCTTCTGTAATTTTCCATCATTATCAGTAGTCTGGTTGCTGCTTGGTTGTATAATTTATCTAACTTCTGTTGATGTAGCTCATTGCCTACCATTGTAGTCAATTGATTAGTATCTTTAATGAATTTGTTAATCTCTTCGAAGTGCTTTTGGTTCTCTAATTGAGTATGTTCCATAAGTTGAATGGTGTTGTCTATAACTGACGTCTGGTTCTTAATTAATATAAGAATTTGCTCGTCATTTTCTCGTAAGTTGTTAATAGTAGTTTCCATCCGTTGAGCATAATCGGAGTCGAGTACACCAATAATGAGTTGGCTAAGTTTCCCACAATATTTAAAGCTCCTCTTTTTCTTCTGATGGTAGTGTTATTTCGCCTTAGATAATGACCTTGCTCTCTCAAATATTCCAGCTGTCGAACGAAATGATCGGTTGTTGTACTGCAATACTTATCTGTTCCTCGAGTACATATATCTCTGAGTTGGTTGACTCCTGCAGAGATTGTGTTGAGCTCCCCCCAAAATGTTGACATGTTGTAATATATGATCAATGTCCATTCATTATTAATCAAGTTAACCATTCCCATTCTTTCAAATATTGCTTCTGGTGACTTCGTATGTGGTGTTATTTTGATTGCCTGTGTTCCCATAGTTGTTGCTAACATTGTGGTTAGCAATAAAGTTGTTGCAACGGAGACTTTAGAATTACTCTTTTTACGTTTTGAAGGTGGTTCACAGTCTTGTGATTTATATTCATTTGATGAGTTTGTCGCCTCGTTTGATGGTTGTTCATGAGTTGTATTATCTGCTTCCATAGGTAAGAGTGCTAATTTGTGTATTGGCCGTCTCAAACCCCCACTTGATGTTTTAATGTCTGCTACTCGAACAAATCCATCTTCTCCTTCTATGACTTTAGTAACTCTACCCAACACCCATTTTAGTACTGGCAAATTGTCTTCCTTTATCAGGACTAAGGCTCCTGTTTTTAAGTTTTCTCTGGGTGTTTTCCACTTATGCCGCTGTTGAAGACTGCTAAGATATTCTGCAGACCACCTCCTCCAAAAATCGTGTTTTATCTTATATAATGTTTCATAACGATGTCCTAAGGTTTTGTTAGCTTCTCCAATCAAGAAATGCCCTGGCGTGAGTGCTGATAAATCATTTGGATCGTCTGACATGGGTGTAAGTGGTCGTGAATTAAGAACTGCTTCGATTTCCACTATTACTGTTTCTAACTCTTCATAAGTTAAAGATGCTTCTCCAATGTGTTTTCTGAGAAGTCCTTTCGCTGACTTCACGGCTGCTTCCCACAGTCCTCCAAAATGTGGTGATCGAGGTGGAATAAAGCTGAACGTAATACCTTTATTGTGACAAAAAAATTTAATGTCCTTTTCTGCCGTAGACGAATATATTGTTTCATACAATTCTCCGAGTTGATTTTTAGCACCGACAAAATTAGTTGCATTGTCACAGTAGATCTTTTTGCAATTTCCTCTTCTAGATGTGAATCGCTTTAGTGCTGCTATGAAAGCACTCGTGCTTAAATCGGTGACAAGTTCCAGATGCACTGCTTTAGTGGCAAAACAGCAAAACACTGCTATATATGATTTTTGAGGCTTCTTACCTCTCACCTTGTAGTGTGTGTATATAGGTCTGCGAAATCAACTCCAGTATTAACGAATGGTCTAGCTGGTTGAACTCTTGCTTCTGGTAAATTTCCCATTATTTGAGCTAGTGTTGTTAGCTTCCTCTTTGCACAAATAATACATTTATTTGTAATATTTCGTGCCATAGTTTTACCCTTTATCGGCCAATATTTTTGTCTGGTGATGTGTAGGAGTGCTTTGCTTTTGCACCGACGTGTTTGTTGGTCTTGTGAATATGATCTACACTGTAAAAAAAATATGTAAATTCACAGTGAAAATGTACAGTAAAATTACAAATCGCGATATGAAATACTAATTTACTACACAATAATTGTAATTTTACTATAAATTTTGTAATTTCACATAAAGAAATTGAGAATCTCCAATACTGCATGACGTAATTGTTGATTACATGAATGTGACCTATATTTTACACAATGTTGTGTATTTTTCTAAATCGTGTTTATGTAGGAAAATTACAATATTTCTTAGTATTATTTGTCAATGTTATGTACTGAACTTTGTACTGTAATTTTACAGTAATAGGCGTAATTTTAGAACTTATATTTTCAGTAAAATTACAAATTGTTCATTGGAATGATAGGTTTAAATTTTCCCTCTCATAGATATAATTCACAGGTAACAATGGAATACTAAGCATATATACCCGATTGTTCTTAAGTTAAGGTCAGACCATTGACTTTGGTCAGGGTCTGGGCAGTTCTTGTAACAGCCAAGATATTTTCGATAATTTTTGATGCTTACTGCCGATGCACAATTAAAGCTTCAAGCTGCAAGCTTCTAGCTTCAAGCTTTAAAAATTAGCATAAAAGCGTTTGTACAATGATTCACATTCACAGCTTCAAGCTGCAGTGCTCAAATAAAGCAAAACTCAAATGAAGCTTGTAGTTTGAAGCTTGCAGCTTGACGCTTGCAGCTTGAAGCTTTCATTGCGAATCGGTCCTTGCATGGTGAACAAAAGTTTTGGAAATTTACAAAACTATGAGGTGAAAGCTCCAATACTGGTTGTATTTTTACATCCCACAAATAATGTATATTTACTACACAGTTGGTAAAAATACGTAAAGTAGAATTGGAGTATTCCTAATAATATATACTGAAAATTTACAAAACTGCTTGTGAATAAAACTTCTAGTGTTTTTTTTGTAAAATTACCACAGACATTTTTTACGGTGTAGTACAAGCCTCGTAAACCAATGATTGTACGGTAAAAATGCCGGATGTTTAGCTTCATACGTTAAGGTTGATGGTTGTATTCTGCCACCTACTCTCAAAACGCCATTTTTATCGATAAAGGGTGACAAACTACTAATATAGGCTGTATCAGATTCAAAGCAGCGCAACAAAAATATCAGCAGCACACAGTTCCTATTGGTTAATGGTGGTCATATGACAACAAAAGCAGCACCGATTGCTAGTAAAATAAACTTGCTGCCGCTGCTGCTGCTGGATCTGAATGGGCCTTATGGCTTGAAGAAGATAAATTCGAATGTCTCTTAAGTTGTTTCAATTCGTCACCGAACGTATCTGCTTGGATTGCCACAATAATTTTCGTTAGAGCAAACGCTAATTCCTCTGTCGTAAGTAGGTTATTTTTGGGCTCCGTTTTCGTTTCTTTGAAAAATGTTCGTGACAGTCGTAAACAATATGCGACGATTCTGTTCAGCTTCATCAAAGAGTTCCCATGATTGATCTGTTCTAATAACGTGTGCGAATCCACAGACATTATCAGAACCTTCTTTGCTTGCTTCCTTTCATATTGTGACGCTTCTCGGTTATACAAGTTGGGCCATTTTGTTTCTGGACCGTACAAGAATAGTGGACCATAAGCCCATAAATGACAATCTTTGAATTTTGCAGCTGTGGCTCCTCGTGAAAGTATATCTGCTGGATTTTGTTCTGATGGCACGTGTTTCCACTGCTTTGCACTTGATAATTGTTGAATAGATGCTACTCTGTTTGCAACAAAGGTTTGATGTAGAGCTGGTTGAGAGTTGATCCAGTCTAATGTTATAGTTGAATCAGACCATAGAAAGTTTTCATATTTTGTTAAATCTAAGTCTTGCTTTATTCTATCATTTAATTCTGCAGCTAGAAGGGCAGCACATAATTATTCCAAACGAGGAAGAGTTGTACCTGAAGCCGGCGCTACCTTTGATTTGGCACATAAAAGCTGAGTTGATATAGTATCATCTTTGTATATTGGTCTGATATAGACTGCTGCTCCATATGCTTTCATGCTGGCATCTGCAAACGACATCATTTAAATTTTCTAAATCTTCTCTAAATTTTATCCATGCTTCATGATGTTCTGTTGGAAGTGCTTCGTCCCAACCAAGTTTTGATTTCCACAGTTCTTGCATGAATAATTTAGCTCGGAGTATTACCGGTGACACTAACCCTAATGGGTCAAACAAGCTGGAGATATCAGATAACACTGTTCGTTTTGTAACTCGTTTGTATTTTGGTTTGCTGACTTTAACCTTTAATTCATCTGCATACGGAATCCAAATAAGTCCTAAGGCTTTCAATTGATTTTCTTCACCAAGTTCGTTGAATTCCAGTTGAAGTGCCCTGTGTTCCACTGGTATGTTTTCTAGAAGCTTTGCACTATTAGCGCACCATGTTCTTAACTGGAAACCTGCTGACTGCAAAATTTGTTGAATCTGTTGTTGCATTTCCAAGGCGTCTGACAAAGAATCTGCTCCGGCCATTCCATCGTCCACATAAAAATTATTGTCAATCATTTTACAGCCCAAAGAGTATTTATGTTTATTTTCTATTGATAATTGTTTCAGACATCTCGAAGCTTGGTATGGTGCTGGTTTAGTCCCAAAGGCAACACTTCGTATTTCATAGCATTGAAGTGGATCTTCTGGACTTTTTCGATACACAATAAGCTGGAAACACCTGTCACTCTCATCTAGATGAATTCGCAAATACATTTGCTTTATGTCAGCTGAAAATACGTATCTCGGCAATCTGAACCTCAACAATACAGTGAATAACTCTGAATGTTGAGTTGCTCCATTCATTAATATGCTGTTTAGGCTGACGGTGTTTCTGTTGTGGCTGAAAAATCGATTACTGGACGAATGCTTGTTGATATACTGTCTGGTTTCTCAACATAAAAATGTGGCACAAAATGGTGATTTGTGGAAGGATCCGGAAATGGAACTCTTGCTATATATCCCAGATCCTCGTACTCGTGCAAAATTTTACGATATTTAATGTTTATTTCTGAGTTTGCCAGTAGTTTCCTTTCCAGTTGAAGAAAGCGTCGTATAGCACCTCTGCGTGAATCTCCTAAGCAGCTAGGATCTTTTGACAATGGAAGTTTAACTATGAGCCTGCCATTGCTGTCTTTCTTGAAGGTTCTTTGAAAATGTTCTTCACATTGTTCTTCCTCTTGAGTTAACCTTTTTGTAGCTGGTTTTGTGTCTTCAATTTTCCAGAATCGTTCAATTGATTCTTGTAAAATACTATCTTCAATTGTGTTGACTGCACATGTGCGAGCGGTTTCATCGAATGACTTTGAAGGACTTTTTCCCGCGACAACCCATCCAAATACTGTGTTCTGTAGTATTGGCTTGTTTTTTCCAAGCTTGATTTGTTTCATTATAAGAACCTCATAAAAGAATTCGGCTCCAATAAGTAGGTCTATTGTATCCAATTAACAAAACTGTATCCAATTAATAAACACTTTATTTTTTATAGTTCTTTCTACTATATTTTTAACAATGTTTTTTACACTTTATTTTATTTGGTTTTTTTGATTCCTTTTACACGATTTTATAATACAGGATTTTTTAGTAAAACTTTTATTATTCTTTTTATCTTTTTCAATCGTAGTTGAGATGACAACTAATTAATTAATTAATTTCCATTACTTGATGCAAGTCGGCTATGCTTTTTTTGTAGAGTCTTTTGCAGTCAAATAATAGGTAAGTAGTGGGACGATGTCCCTACAGGTCTATACTCTTGAAGGCCTGTCAAAGTTTGGATCGGCTAAAATAATGTTGGTTGGTATCTTCAAAACCTTTTTGTCTATTTGGTGGGCTGGCTGGTCTGATACTACTTCAGGGAGCACAAATGCATCTAGATGGGTTGTATAACTTGATGTTCTTGATGAAATTTTGACATTCATCCGCTATTTCCAACACCATTAATATGCATCTGTGTTGAATTCTTTGGTAGACGTAAACGCTGAGCTGCTTCCGTTGAAATAATATTGATTTGAGAGGCTGCATCTAATACTGCTCTTAATGTAACAACATTTCCATCTATGTCACTAGCATTCACTATAATGGTGCTTAAAAATATTTGGCTGTTAGTTGTTAGCGTGCTACCTGCTGCGACTGTAGACGCGGCACCTTCAATTGCAGTACTCTGTGGGCTGGCTGGTATGTTATTGCTGGTCCCTTGGTTTGATTTTGCGGTTTGACTTTGATGGTCTGTAGAATGCAACAAGGTATTATGACGCTTGTGGCACTTAGTGCAGTTGCGAGAAGGACATGTCTGAACTGAGTGACCTTTCTTTAAGGAGTTGTAACATAATTTCAACCTTTTTACTGTTTCCAATTTTGCTGGCAGACTCTGTTTCAAAAATGCTTTACAATTGAAGATTTGATGTTTTTCCGGGCAAAGTAAACAGTGAACATCGTTGGTGATTGATAATGCTGTACGAAGGCGTGGTGATACCTTGATCATACTATCTGCATTTGACACACGTCTTTCCTTTCCTAACGCTTCTAGAGCTTGGAATCTTGATTTTATAAACTTCAGTAGCGTGTCAAGTGACGGTAAGTCCCTTGGATTCTCCAATCGTTGCTCGAACAGTTGATGTGTTGATCGATCCAAGTTTTTGATTAAAATGTGGACTAATAATGGATCCCAATCTCGCGTTGATATATCGAGATTTACAATACCGGAAAAGCATTCTTTGGTTGTGTCATGTAGCATTCTAAGCGATTGAGGACCTTCACTGGAGATTGGCGGTTTAGCCAATAATCTATTTAACCAAGCATTCACTAGTAGTCTGCTGTTATCATACCTGGTTTTCAAAATTGTCCATGCATCATCATAATTGTCCTCTGGTTATGGTTAGATGTTGTACTAATGTCTTCGCTTCTCCAGAAAGATTTGAGATCAAATAGTACATTTTTGTGCCTTTGACATCTCTGTTTCATGAATCAATGTAGAAAAAAGATCTTTGAATGACGTCCATTTCAAGTAGTCTCTATATTTGGAGTGGAGGCACTGTTAGTTGAACTATGTTGCCGTTTGTTGATTTGGTCTTCCAACGTGATAAGTGTGTTTTGCACATAACTTTCACACTCCAAATATTGTAGCATGGTGTACCCTTCTGGTTCTGCGTCAGTGGCTACTGACCATATGACGTCATTTATTTGATCTATTTCCTCCCATTTTCGGCGTATGAATTCTTTTTTGACTGTGTAGTAGGCCTTCTGGTTTGTGTGGCTACATTGCTCATTGATGTCATTAATGTAGTGTTTGTTGCTTGATGGCAATGGTCAAGGTAGATGATGCTACTTCTGTTGTTCTGGGTTCACCAATCTGCTTACTTGATGTGTCTGAAGTTCCTGCGATGTTTATATCCTTTGGTTGGGTTGAGCGCCATTCTTCAAACCCTGTTTGGAGTACCTTTGAACAAACTTCATAGTTGGTCCTGGTTAGTTCTTGCTGCTTCTGCTTGAAGTATTCAGTGTTTCTTAATGCTTCAGAGTGAATGCTGAGTAGTGGTTTATGTTGCAGCGCAAATTGCTCATACAACGCTTGGAGTGTCGTAGTCTTCCTGTCTTCTGAGTCTTTGTTATAGTTGATCAAGATTCTCTGGATTTTGTCATCAAGCTCTACTTGACTAGCGATGATACCTCCAACATCAATGTTACTAGGGGTCCTGTCACGGTCGCCAGCGAATTTTGTATAGCGGTATAGCTACCGCTGTATAAGTTGTTTAATGTGGACAACTAGTTTTAATGGTTTAGGTACGTGAACCTATACCAAACAAATGTACCCAGGTACTTGAACCAGTGTACTGTGTAAGTGGTGTTAAAAGTTTTAGCCCAAGTGCTTAAACTGGTGCCAACTGAATTTATGGATGTGGAATAAAAATATAAGAAAACTGGAGAGTGATAATTAAAATGCACTAGTTACTTCTTGTCAAAAAATAACTCACCAATTTATTTCATGGTTCCTCTTTATATATGTACAAAGTTGTTACAATGGTGGGGTTAAAATCAATATAAAAATTGATTTTTATAAATGCCTATTTTGCAATATCAGCGTTATTAGTCGTACTTCAATTGATTTAAATTTTACTTGTGAAAATCGCTGATTTTGCAAAACAGGCAATACATGAATTTATTGACCTAAAATTGGTTCATGAAAGTTCAAAACAAAAATGTGATTATTGTGCGTGATTATTTTTTCTTGTGCAAATTTATATTTTGTTTTGTTTTTTTTTTGTTGTTTATAAATTTTAAAGGTAATGACCTTTTTTTAAATTGTACATTCATATAAAAATGTATTGCAAGGTGCTGAAATCATATTTCGATCTCTGCTAAAAGTGAAGTCGGCTCTTACAAGAGAAAGTTGAAAGAAAAGAGGGATCATGCTCTGGCTGAGGAGTTGAAGATTTGGAACCGCCATCTTGATTTTTTTTTACAAAATTGTCAGATTGTATTGTCACGCAAATTATACATATGTGCAAAATTTGAAGTTGATCGGTGAAGTGGAAGTGGGTCAAAATCAAGTTGCAAGATTTGTTTACATACTACATACAACATACAACATACAAGATACAGGTGAAGCTAATATAAAGCGTATAAAAAGGAATTTGTTTCCCGCATATTTAACTGTAACTCAAAAAGTAGATCGTTAAGGTTCTTCTTTCTGATCTTTTTTAACATCCTCAAAAGTTACCTGAAAATTTCTTGGACTCCAGTTACCTTCCTTTTTTGCGATTTACCATTCAAAAATAAGTGTAACTAACTGACTTGTATTTACTATTTTTAGTGTTTCAAAATACTAAAAACAGATAAGAGAGTGGGCCTCCCACATATACGCGCCTCTTCTCTGTTTCCTAAGAAAACCAACTAGTCTAAGTTTCTATCAGCTCAGTGCGTTACTAACTCTCTCTCCTCCCACCATGACAGCAACACTGTTTCTTCGTCTCAGTCGTCGCGTAAATTGTCCTGGTGAAACGACAGATTAGCTGCAATGCGTAAAGGTGTTAGGAGATTGTTCAATAGGGCAAAACATGATGGACATTGGGATGAATATAGGTTTAACCTCCCGAGTAAAAATAACTATATAGAAATATATATAATTGGATATATTTATATATAAATGAATTATATATAATTATATATGAAATTTGGCCCGATATAATTATATAGAAATGCATATTTTTATATATAATAAGGAAAATCATATACAATTGTATAGAATTGTATATATGCAGTTATATCTTATATCTCGCCGATTTTCTCAGACATAGAATGTTCTATATACTTTTCATCGTGGTAGGGCTAGTTATTTTTAAGATCGTGATCCTGGCTAAACTCTAAGGCCGGGCGCCCACTAAAGCGGTGTGGCAGTGACGTGTCAGTGGCGTGGCGGTCTAATGGCAAGTGGAAAAATGTATTCCCGTAAAATCAAATGAAGTAGCGCACATTGAAGTGGAGTGGCGATGGTGTGGCATCTGGCAAGTGGCGTGGCACCACTTGATTGCCACTAGTCTCCGACAAGTTTAATTTTTGAGTGCTAAATGGCAGGTTGCCATTTCGATGCGCGCTTAATAATTCTAATACCACTCCGCCACCATTCAACTGCCGCACCACTTTGTTTCCACATGACAGACCAAACCCACGCCACTGCAACACTACTTTAGTGGGCGCCCGGCCTAAAACAGATATTAGCTTTTTTCCCATCATTTTTCAGCCACACACCTTTTTGTTGAGGTCTCTCTCCACCCTTGAGCTTTGGGAGTGCGACTGGAGAATGTGCATTTTAGTATGTGATTTTCCCGAAAAACTCCATCTACCAATTGATAATATTTATTTCATCAAAATTATTGTAAGGCATTATATATTATTTTATATCGCTATATATGATCAGATATAATTGCACAAAATCATTTGTAGACTTTATATACAGTTTTATATAAAGATATATAGTTATATAGAATCCCATGTTGAATTGTAAATGACACAATATATAATTCTATATTATTGTATATTATTATATACGATTATATAAAATCGTCTAAAACATTTTAAATATTTTATATATAATTTTATATAATTTGATATAAATATATATGATTATATATTTTTCTATATAATTATTTTAACATCTAACATCCTACAACAAGGAGTTGAGACGTTCCAAAAGGATTGCCTGGAGGAAACATTGTGAGAGCCTGCAGATTCTACCAGAGGCGACCAAACTTCGAAAGACTCCTTCAATGTAGTGGGCCTTCTCAAAAAGAGGTTGGCTCCTACACATCTAATCGTGAAGAAACTTTGAGGTACCTGCCCACCGAGAACTTTCCAGGGTCAATCTTCCAGGTCGCTTATCCTTTGGATGCTGGGTGTAGTCATAGGACCATCCCAGGAACAATGATGTAAATCAACAGAGGTTGCTTTACACCACCTGGTCAAAATCGGAAAAGCGCTGCTTGTAGGTCGTGACATTTCTTCTAACCCAGGTGTCTCCACCATTAGTGTAAAGGTTATTAAGGGCTGCCTTCAAGGTGGAGTCTTATCCCCGTTACTCTGGTCACTAGTTGCGGATGAACTTTTGACCAAATTATCCGAATCTGGTTTCGATGTTATTGGCTATGCAGATGATCTTGCCATCATTGTCTCTGGGCAGTTTGACTTGACTATTACAGAGATCATGAGAACAGCACTCCGAGAAGTTCAAAGATGGTCTACCACGTCTGTCGTCTGTTGACGTCTGTCAATCAACCCAAATAAGCCAAATGGTGGCTGATACCTTTCTCCAAAAGCTACAAAGTGGATCTAGGTCCTATTTGCATTCAAGGTACCAAAGTTGAGTACTCAGGCTCAGTCAAATATCTGGGAGTAAAGCTAGACAAGAGACTGAAATGGAACGATCAACTAGACTACGCCATCAGTAAAGGCACTAGGGCCATATGGGCCTGCAAAAGGCTTTTGGGTAAGACTTGAGGTCTTACACCACAAATGATGTACTGGATATACAATACGATCGTTAAATGCGTGGACAAATATGCCGCTATAGGTTTGTTACCCAAGCCTAAACAGGTTACCTTGTCTTGTCTCTCCATTACTGGAGCTATGCGGACTTGTCCCAGAGCTGCGATGCAGGCAATCATTAGATTGACCCCATTGCATATCTTCATATGGAAATCCGCCGGCCGCCACAAGTGCATTGAGACTTCAGATCTCATCCAACTGGCCCTATACAGTCAAAGGACACAAGGATATCCTTAACAATATCCCAAATATTTCCATTTGCTGCGTATCCGACCATGTGGTTGGTGAACTGCGACTCCAAAGCAAATTCAGGGCGATTATGCCGGATCGTTCTGACTGGGTGGAGCTTATCCTTCCTGGAGATCCAACAAAAAATCCAGAGGTTTACCGACGGGTCAAAGATGGAACATAGTACAGGGGCTGGTGTCGCAGGACTCAACTCCAAGGCCTCTATTGCAATGGGTAAGTGGCCCGCTATTTTCCAGAAATTCATGCTGTTGAGACCTGCGCTAGGCTCAACCTTGCGAAATTTGAAAGGCGCCAACATTAAAATCTATTCTGACAGCCAAGCAGCCATCAAGGCGCTCTCAACGTGGAAATTTTCCTCCAAAATAGTTGCAGGGTGTTTTGACGTACTCCAGAGTATGACCAGAACAAATAGGGGGTATCGAGGAGTAACCTTCTGTGGCATCTCATGGTCCACCTCAAAGTCTCCGATAGACGAATGGATTAAGGGACTAAACCTAGCCTATTGAGAGTCAGTCCCAGGTCTTAGACAGGCTAAAGATCTTATAAGACCCTTTGCCTTAAGGGGCATGATCACTTTAAACAGAACGGACCTAAGGCTGCTGGTGGGTTATCTGACTGGCCATGTAGGGCTGCGGTATCACCTCCACAACCTGAAACTGTCTCAAGAGACAGAATGCCGACTCTGCATGGAGGGAGTCGGGACTTCCACACATATTCTCTGTGAATGTCCTGCTCTGATCTGGTTTAGAATACGGCCCTTTATCAGAGGGCTTATGAGACCCGCTCAAGTGCGATATTCTTCAACTAAAGACCTTCTTGCCTTCGTCCGTAAGAGTGATGGTCTGTTCCGTTAGTGAGGTACGCACACAATAGGCCTAACTTGGCCGCAGTGTTCACCTTATGGGTTGCCCCTCAGTCTTTAAAAAAATGTACATGGCTGCTGACATCACCTAACTTTATCACAAAATGTGCGATGATATCAGCAGAACGATATACGGCCTGGTGTGTTTTCTCGTTAACACCTTTTAGTTGACTTTCAGTTCCTCAACTTCCTTCCGCAAACCCGCTATTTCCTCACGAATGATTTATCGCACTTCTGTGAGGATGTCGGCGTCTAAATTACCCACCAGGGTGTTATCATGAGTTATATGCCACTTGTGTGAAACTGCACTTCCAACTGGGCGAACCGCAAATCCGGAGTTCTCTTCCAGAAATGTTTTACCCTATTTTAGCAACAACGTTCGTTGGAGCTTCAGCTAGCGAATCACCTTATGCGGTCCATAATGGTACTCCTTTCGAATAACGCATTTACTTTTATTGGGACTTGGGTTAGTGTTTATGGGAATGATTTAAAAAACTCAATATGAACTCAAGAAAAAGAGAGATATATTTAAATAAATCCCATAACCCTGGGAATCTTCTTCTCCTTTACTACGCCCCAGAGATCACGCCGGGTTCAGCACTTTGGAGGTTCTTCCTATTGAAAAGTTAGGATCTAAAAAAGCGGTTGGTTACGTGCCGGTTAGCAAACACTAAAATACACAAAGTCTTATGAGACGCTCTTGCTATCGTTTATTTAAAACTAGCTGGGACCCGGTGCGCCTATGCTGCACCCATAAGCCAATGGTAGTAATCAGGTGATATGAATTTTAATATACAGTAGGAGAGTTTGAAAAAGGCAATTTTTTGGTATTTTTGATTCCAAATAACAAAATGTGAAACTATTAGCGATCTGATATTTTGATCGAGCCAATAAAAACCATCCCCTGACTTGGCATTTATCGATCGGATTTGATTTTGCTATGCCGGGGGATTAGACGCCCTGTGCAGAACTTCGCTCTTCTGCACAGGGCGTTTAATCCCCGGCATAGCAAAATTATTCCCAAAAAAAATAATCAATTTTGCAAATTTGGCTCAAAAATGCACAATTTGGTGTCCTAAAAAAATACATTACACACACATTTTCTCTCTGTTTTTGTCATTTCGGCTTGAGACGAACAGAAGGAGCAAAAAAATATCCAGCATTTAATCAGACAAGCAACAGATGTTACGGTGTTTTTTTTAAAGAGCTTCAGGACAAACTATATTTAATGTTCTGCCGCTTTTTTACATTTCGAAAAATAAGTTCCCATATACTGGCTGGAGCAATAAAAACTTTATATTCAAATTTTTTTTTATTTTTTAGTTCATTTTAATTTAAAAGTGTATATTTTCGTTTTTTAAACTATATTTTATTTTCTACACTTTAGACACTTAATATGTCTTCTGCCATTTTGTGGTGACCGCCAAATTAGATTTAAAATTACGTCACACAGCTTACTGTACTATACTCGTCATACCCTTTCATTTGATACCCATACCGAGGGCGCGCGCCGGGCGTTGTAAAGAAAAATGTAAACTGTAATTGTGTTGGCCGCCATTTTGCATTTGGAATGACGCCGCACAGCTAATAGTATTCTACTTGTCATACCTTTTCATTTGTTACCCATACTGGATGGCTTGCAAAGAAAAAGGTAATCCGCCATTTTGTGTAAGCGGCCATTTTGAATTTGGAATGACGCCACACAGCTAATAGTATTCTATTTGTCATACCCTTTCATTTGATACCCATGCCGGAGGTCGGGGAATACAATTGCAAAATTCGGCCGCCATATTGGAACCGCCATCTTTGCGAAAGTAATGGACATCACCAATCGCTTTCTCGTACCCAGAAACCTCTATGTATACATTTTCACCCTCGTAAAATGTACATATATTTTTATGCTTTTTATCGAATTTTTAACAAAGCTCTCTAAGACAGCGCCCCCTAGGAGTGATTTTTGAAAGTAGGCACCGATGCCAAAACCACCCCCTTGATGTAAGTAATATGTGGTTAAATTTTTGTGGCGATCGGTTGAATGGTTTAGGAGTTATTAGGGAACATACATACATACACACAAACATCGAATTTTATATATATAGATTACAGGCATCTTAATCAATTAATTACGAGGTAACATTGTCTAAATAGTAGGGGGCGAACGGCTAACAAAGACCTCGGGAGGTGGTGGCACCCGATTTGTCACTTCTGCCAAAACCCGAGAAGAGTCACTGCAGACGAACACCTAGCAGCTCTGTTAGCAAGTCCTAATCCCACCTCCCCGCGGTGCCCCCTGGGGTACTTCTTCGGAAGGAGCTAACGGGAGACGGTCGAATGGCGAGTTCTCTGCGTCACAAAACAGAGTTCTAAGTCGGCTGGGCTGAGGGTTAGCAACCCGCTCCTATAAAACACATAATTGCTACGAATCGGCAAACAATGCCTCGGAACCGGTTGAACAACACGACGACGACCTTTGATTTTCGAACCAGGACACGAATCGGATCATGGAATGTGAGAACGCTGCTTGATGATGGACGGCTGGATGAAGTCCTCAACGAGATGAACCGCTATAAAATCAAGGTCATGGGACTCAGCGAGACCAGATGGACCGATGCGGGGGAACATATCTGCCCAAACGGTGAGTCCTTCTTATATTCTGGGAGAAACGAAACTGAAAATCGTAGGAATGGCGTTGGCGTAATACTCACCAAGGAAGCCAGGTCCAGCCTCATTAGCTGGTCACCAGTTTCTGAGAGGATTATTACCGTGCGCCTACGTACCAGGCTAAGAAGTACTACGATAGTCCAATGCTACGCTCCGACTGAAGACGCAGAAGATGACTTCAAAGACGAGTTCTACATGCGACTGAATGAGGTTTTTCGCTCTATTCCAAGGGGAGACATCATTGTTTTCATGGGTGATTTAAACGCACAGATCGGCCCCAACAACACCGACCTTGAGCACACTATTGGAAATCAAGGCCTAAGCCAAGTTACCAATAACAATGGTGAGCTTTTCGTTGACTTCTGTAGTTCCCATCAACTCATGGTAGGTGGAACCTACTTTTGTCACAAGAAGATACACAAGGAGACCTGGGTATCGCCCGATGGTAGAACGAAAAATCAGATAGATCACGTGGCCGTCAGCCGCAGATGGAGAACTATTCTGGAGGATGTCAGGAGCTTTAGGGGAGCAGACACTGGAAGTGACCACCATTTGGTAGTAGCAACTATCCGCCTAAAAATCGCCGCAATCAGAAACGTTCAACGCGATGCCATAATCCGTAGACGGTTTAACGTAGACCTTCTGCGGGAGAGCACTAAAAGGAGAGAATTTGCTGGAAATCTGCAACAAATTTTAAACCAGGAAACCGTTTCTGACGACACGAATATTGAAGAGCTGTGGAGCACAACAAAGGGCGCTATAATAACAGCAGCGGAAACAAGCATCGGTTATGTCCAAAGAAACCAGCAACACTGGATCTCGGACACAACCTGGCAAAAAATAGAACGCAGAAGGGCCCTCAAAAATAACGTGAACTCTACAAGCGACCCGGAAAACGACAACAACTTGAACGGGAATACTCCCAATTGCACCGGGAGGTAAAGAGAAGTGTCCGGCGTGATAAAAGGCGGCAGATAAATGAGCTCGCAGAGAAAGCGGAAAACGCGGCAAACACAGGCAACAGTAAGGTGCTGTACCAAATTACTAAACATTTCTCGGAAAGCACTCTACTAAAAAGCATGCCGTAAAGAGTGCGGATGGAAGGCTGCTGTGCAGCGACGAGGAGCAACTCCAAAGATGGAGAGACTACTTCTTCGCCGCCCTGAATGGTTCCTTTTCGCAGGAACCTGAAGAAAATAACAACAATGCACAGCCAATAAGAATCGCCACTCGTGCACCATCCAAGACAGAAATAGTAACCGCAATTCATGCAATGGCCAATGGTAAAGCAGCTGGAAAAGATGGCATCCCGCCAGAATTGTTGAATGCCGACTCAAGCCTCATAGCAGATGCGCTACAGCCAATCCTGGAAATAGCATGGAACACCTGTACCTTTCCGGAGGATTGGACGGAAGGTATCATAGTCAAAATACCAAAAAAGGGGGACCTAACAATATGTGACAACTGGAGAGGCATCTGTTTATTATCTACGGTGGGAAAAATCTTGTCCCATATATTACTATCTAGGATAAGAGAGGCAGTAGATCGAACGCTTAGAAGACAGCAGGCTGGATTCAGAAAGGGCCGCTCCTGCATAGACCATATTAACACCTTGAGAATCATAGTGGAGCAGTCTACTGAATTCCGATCCCCCTTTACCTTGCTTTCGTAGACTATGAGAAAGCGTTCGACTCGGTCAATAGGAGCTTTATATGGCGAGCTCTACGGAAACGTGGACTGCCGGACAAAATAATAGAATTGATAAAAGCTCTATACCACAATTCCAAATGCAGAGTTCTCCATAATGGAAAATTATCCGACAGCTTTGAGGTGAGCTCAGGAGTACTACAAGGATGTCTACTTTCACCATTACTATTTCTTATAGTAATAAACGACATTCTTGTCAGCGCTCTAGATAGAAGAACAGGTGGCATACAATGGGGATTGCTAGACCGCCTTAAGGATCTCGACTACGCGGATGATATCTGTTTGCTGGCCCACAGGCACCAGGACCTCAAAAACATGTTAAACAAATTGGCAACAGAAAGTACCTCGGCGGGCTTAAGGTTAAATCCGACTAAAACAAAAGAAATGCGGATAAATGCAAACACCCTTGAACGGACAGCGCTAAATAACCGTGACGTGGAACTGGTAGACAAATTCTGTTACCTCGGTAGTATTATTACCGAAAACGGCGGTACAGAAGAAGATGTCAGTTCCAGAATAAATAAAGCAAGAAGCGCATATGCATGCCTGTTTCTCATATGGAGATCAACAGAGATCTCAATTAACACCAAATTGCGACTGTTCAACTCCAACGTTAAGGCAGTTCTTTTGTACGGTTGCGAAACATGGAAAGTCATCCAATTCATCACAGGGCGCCTACAAGTTTTCATCAACAGATGCCTACGTCGTATCCTAAAAATCCGCTGGCAAGATAGAATTTCAAATGAAGAACTATGGCGCCGTGCCGGCCAAGAAAGGATAGACGACCAAATCAGGCGAAGGAAATGGAATTGGATTGGCCACACCTTGCGACGCGAAGACGATAATCTAGCCAAACAGGCCCTTGACTGGAATCCGCAAGGATCCCGTCGAGTCGGAAGACCTAGAACAACGTGGAAGAGAACCCTATTATCAGAGGCCGCAACAACCGGGAGATCCTGGTCAGAGCTGAGAGCTGTCGCGCAAAACAGAGTCCGCTGGAGGGCAACTGTTTCCGCCCTATTTCCCATGAGGGATTAAAGGAGCAATTAGTATTGTCTAAATACAATAAAAACTATTCTACCTGTGAATGATTTTCTTTACACATAAATTCTTAATTTATTAAAGTGTTTTGTGTAGTGTTTTATGTTATTCCAAACGGTACTCCGCTACAAGTTCGTCGTGAAATTTACAGAGAGACGTAGGCCCTTATCATGGTTGTCACTTCACCATAGTGAGAAATGTCATCTTTAAAATCAAATGAGAAAAATCTCACTTACAAACATCAAGTGAGAACAATTGTCACTGAATTTGCCGTTTCTCGATATCAGTGAGAAATGTAATTCGCCTTATCTCACTGAAATGTTGCTTTTTTAGAGAACTATAATACCATTTTTGACTCAGTTCGCCATTTGTCACCATAAGTGAGGCATAAGGCTGATAAAATGCTTGCCATTGTTGTCAGCAGAAACGTAAGGAATTTTTGGAATCATGCTAATAAATCCTATGGAAGGTAATTTATTGTGCTGATGTTAATATAAAGAGTATTAGTGGTCAGAAAGATGAGCCAATTTAGCGGAAATATCGTGAAGTTTTTGAAAGTGCCAGATTGTTGCAAGGAGCAGTTCGATTAGAAAGAGACAAAAATGTGATACCTTCCCAGTAGCAAAGTCTAGATATAACAAATCTTTCATCTTCATACAAAATTTTCCCCCGTTAGTTGTGTGCGTGCATATATGAACATCATTGCTGAGCACAACTCAACGCATATATCGTAAACTCGGCGAGACAAAGCCAGATTCTCTCTCTTGGATAAAGTATGCAGAACAAAAAAGGAAGGAAAATTTAATCAGCTGTTTTTTTTCATAAATAGTAAATATGCACCAATACATCAAGTATATCCCCATATAAAATCATAAAGTCTTCCGCTGGCTAGTTGTGTGCGAGCGTGTATAAAAATATTGCATTCTCTCTCTGGTACCCTGACATCGTCATTTGAGGAATGTGTGCATATAGCTGTTCGCCTTTCACTCACTAATCATATGAAGATGAAAGACTTGTTAATAGCTAGACTTTGCCCAGCAGTCGCCACGACGTAGACCCGTTGCGCTAAGGAAAAACCTGAAAATGAACTTGGAGGAGTTGGAAAGAAAAACATAATTCGGAAAGTCAATCACCTCACACTTGACAAAATGTTAAGAGACATGGTTTAGAGAGAGATCTTAACACCTCGGTAGACAAGGGATTTCATCCCGGGGGTCTCGATCTTGAAAATTTCGAGAATCTCGGCGATTTTTCGTATTTTCGAGACTCGAGACTGCTACCTCCAGTCTCGGATATAACGAGACTTTCGAGACTTAAGTGGGAACTACAATGTGGCGCTGGCGCTTTTCTTGGCGCTGCAGCCAAGCACCTACAGAAAAGGTCAAAACATAATAAATCGATTTTTTAAGTTAAACATGTTTTTATTCCCACATTCGCCATTACAAGTTGGGAATTACATATATAAACTCGCAGCAGGATGGCGGGCGGGGGAGGGGGTTGTTGAAAAATGATTCAAGTTTCGTAACAGTTTTTATTAATTTGGATAATTTTTTGACCAATTTTCAAGAAATCGTCGATTAAAAATTGAGCTAATTATTGTAATTTTCAACATTAAGAAACTATGAGGAATACTACTACTACTACATACTAAAATTTCGAAGTCATCGGAAGGGTGGGCGTTAAACTGAACTGAACAATTACCGTATTTTCCAATAACAAATATTTCAGCAAATCAAAAATAGTCATTAAAAACCATTTTGTCATTCTCGGTTTGGAAATTTTTTCAGTTCAATTATTCAATAATATTTTATGATAAACCTCGTTTTATCGAAGCAATGAAATTAATAACGCAAGTTTAAACAGCGCCCTTTACAAATAATACAAATGTTTCTTTCTCTAAATTATAAATGTAAATTTTTAGAGAATGAAAAAATTAATATGTGAAATTTTCTATTACATGAATATTTTATCACACTTATAGTCAAAATGCCGCCCCCAAATTTTGGCGCCCCGGGCAAATGTCCGGGTTGCCCCCCAATAGTGCGGGCCCTGGCAGCACCATTCGACTGTGGGTGATACACTGGACTTTTCGTGCATTTTATACCATTTTTATTGCAAAACTGAGAAAAATAAAACGCGTTAAATGGAGGCCATTGTCTGCTACAATTTCTTTCGGGAACCCAAATATAAGAAAGGTAACTCTTCGACTAGTTTTTGTGCATTCCAGGATGGAAGTACTCGAAGATCGCAATATTTGGAATAGGTATCGACTAGTACAAGCATACGGTCGAAGGGATACGAAGTTGCAGGCCGTTTCTTTTGGTATATTGGCATTTTTTGGCAAATCTCACAATCCTGTACCCAGCTTTTGAAATCAGCGTCCAGTTGAGGCCACCAAACATAAGACCTTGCTATCATTTTCATTTTCATTATACCCCAATGATTTTAATGCTGCATGTGGAGGATGCTAGTTCGAAGATTCTTTGGACCACCAATCTATAGTATACCACTCCATTATCAGTGGTTGAACGAGATTCTAATTTTCGATAGCAAGACAATTCTCTATCTTCTTTAATCTTCCAAGTACTTAACCCAACCAGATTTTTATATATACTTTAGATAACACTTTACATAGTTGAGTTTCTGCTCTGACCTGGTCTAAGTCGATTACTTTACTTTCTCTGACTCAAAGTGAAATACGCCTATTTGTTTTATCTCCGTGGCTGATTCTAAAAGTAACCTAGATAAGAAGTCTGATTCCACATTTTCTTTACCACGGCGATAACAATCTTCGTAGTCACACATTGATAATTGTACCGACCCCTTTGTAACCTAGCGGCTGCTACTGACGGGGTTCCTTTTTTTGGGTTAAATATCTCTTTCAAGGCTTGGTGATCTGTGATAATTTTTAACCTATGGCCGTATACATAATTATGGAATTTCTTTAGGGCGAAAATAATCGCCAAGGCTTCACGATGCAATTGGGAATAGTTTCTCTCGGCATTAGAGAGAGAGAGGAGGACACATAGAACACTGGTTTCAGTGTATCGTTGACTACATGGGACAAAACGGCTCCTACTCCATACGGGCTAGTGTCTGTGAAAATAACTATCGGTTTGTTAGGATCATACAATGTTAAGACTTGGTTACTGAGTATAAGTTATTTGCTTTTTTCCAAAAATTTTAACACTGGTAGGACCATTCAAACTTTGAATTATGTTGCAACAATCGATAGAGGATATGTAATTCTGACGACAACTGAGGCACAACTTTTCTATAATAATTTATAAGTCCTAGATAGGACTGAAGCTGCTGTACATTCTTAGGGGCAGGAGCATCCAATATAGCCTTAATTTTTTCCGGATTAGGTTTAATTCGATTGTAGGACAAAAGGTGTCCCAAATACGTTACTTCGGTTTGGAAAAACTTGCACTTTTCGAAATTTATACACACATTATATTTTTGTAACCTTTCAAGAACCTGGAATAAGCTGTCTTTCACTCGGTTTGAGTCGCCGCACCTATCAGAATATCATCTAAATAGCAGAAAACCTTTGGTAGGTTACATAATATTTGGTCCATAATGGACTGAAAAATAGACGGAGCACTGAATAGCCCAAAGGGCAATCGTGTAAACCCGAATAAACCTTTATGCGTGTTAATAGTTAAATACTCTCGTGACTCCTCACTTACACGTAGTTGTTGGTATGCCCCCGTTAGATCTAACACACAAAAGACAGAACAATTTGCCATACTCGCGAAAATATCATCTATTTTCGGCAGAGGATAATGCTCTGCTTCTATGACTTTATTTAAAGTAACCTTAAAATCGACACAAATACGTATTTTATTATTGGGCTTAGGTACTACCACAATCGGACTAGCTCATCTACTATTCTTCACTGGAACCAGAATATTTTCATTACATAATCTAACAATTTCCGAATCGACTTTATCTCTTAATTTAAATTGTTCACGAGACTGTCCCTCCAATGCGGAAAAAGGAGTCCAGCCATGTCCTTCCTATCAATACTTTCTTATTAGATGATAAGTGCCATAGTGTTCATCAGTAAAAGAGGTCTAGCATTTAGAGGAGAATTTGGTCACCGAATAACGGTAATTATCTGGGAATTCTAGAGCTCATAGCAGAGTACGATAACTTTTTGAGAGACCATATAAAAACTCACGGAAATCGTGGAAGGGGCCATACAAACTATCTGTCGTCAACGATTTGTGAAGAGTGTGTGCAAATAATGCCAAACGTGTGTAATGAAATTATCTCTCGTATCAAGGAGTCAAAGTACTACTCTATATTTATAGACTCAACTCCCGATGAAGGTCACATTGATCAACTCAGCTTGAGTTTTAGATATTTAGAAAGGCACACCCCTGTTGAAAGTTTTGTAACATTTGTGCCCTACCAGGGTCACAAAGCGAAGGATATGTTTCAAGGGTTGATTAATTTTCTGAAAGAGAATGACTTGGACTTGGCCGTGGCCAGTCTTAAGATAACACTTCATCAATGAGCGGAAAGAACAATGGTCTCCAAGCGTTAGTACTGAGAGAAAATGATTTAGCTATTTGGTCGCCTTGCGCTACACACTCACTGAAGCTTGTTGTGCAAGCTGCAGCTGGCTGCTGCCTGAGTGCTGTATGCTTTTTCGATTTTTTGGAAGAACCCTTCGTATATTTTACCTCCTCACCAAACAAGTGTAAGATCCTAACCGATTGTTTGAAAAAAAGCAGAAACTGATAAACGAACAACTACGTCCCGTTGGTCAAGCTGGGCAGATGCTACAAGAGCCCTCCGGCGAGGATATCACGAAATAAAAAAAGCATTGCTCGAAATTTCAGAGGACAAAGAAGATTCTGGTTAATCTCGAGTTACTGCTCTACGTTTGTACAAAAAAAAGATCAAGATGGAAGCAGGCTTGTACACAGTATTTTGGGATGACATCTTGGGTGAAGCGAACAAAACTAGCCAAACACTACAAAATCCGAGAATGGATGCTGCCTCAGTACTGACCTCGCTGAAAAGCTTTATAGAAAGTAAACGGGACAGCTTTAAAGAATACCCGAGTAAAAATAAAAAACGGCCTTATAAAGGGCGAACACCGGCCACTTGGCTTTTTAAGGGGCATATGATGGCCGTAGAGTTTTTAACCATTTTTAATGGGAGCACATACGGCCTTACGACGGCCAAATTTGACCAAAAGATTTAAAAGGCCAAGTACTGAGCTGTAGAAACGGGCATTCGACGGGAAATTTGAGCCAAAAAAAGAATCTACACCAAATGTATTGTTGTATGTGTTTTATGGGAACTTCATCATTTTCGTTATGTACAAATGGTTCTTTCGATTTATCCTACTTAAATATATCGATGCACAAGAAAAACGAGCTCGCCAGTCGTCGGTTTGTTGTACGTGAAGTGTGTGGTGCGTGTTGATTTATATTTTAGTGGGAAATTTTGTTATTTAACGGCTTGAAAAAAACACAGCCGAAAAAAAATCAAACATTCAGTTGCAGTGAAATATATTTTCTTATAGGAGGGCGAATATCCACGTTGCTGCCACTGTACCACCGTCGTATACCCGTAATAGCAACCATACGGCCGCCGTACCACCGTCGTATGGCCGTTATTGGAACTGTAAGGCCGTTGTTTCACCGTCAATCGCCCCCTGTACGGCCGTACTGTCCTGCAACGAGCCTTCTGTTAACCGCCAGATGGCCGAGGACTATGTTTCAATCACAGTCGGCATTTGCCCGTTCTAAGGCCATCATTTATTTTTACTCGGGTATGAGGAGAAAGCTACTGAATTAACGGTATATGAGTATGAAGGTGAAACAACGCGTAAACGCAGAATAAATGTACGTTTAACAAATCCCGGAAGTTAATTTGACACCGTCGGATAAATTTCGAACCCAGAGTTTCATTCCAATTATGAACTTGGAAGTGCATTGCGGATGAGACGAGGCGTACCCAGCGGGAAAAGTTTGAAGGCCTTCCTCAAGAAGCTTTTAGGAAGGAGTTCGTATTCGTAGTTCCGCAAAAGTAGAATGGAAGGTCGAATTATGGAGGTATGTTTTTGCATTTTAATAAAATTTTCACACTAATAGGGCAGTGTTTCTTCCGTATGTGCTTCCGCAATTAAAGCAATATCTTCCAAGGATCTCACCGGAAATATATTTAGAAGGTGTAAGAAATTGTACTTCTTTGGTAGAAATAAAATAAGACTTATCACAAACACCTTACCGGGGGAAGTGGGGAAGGTGAATGAGCTTTTAGAGCTTTTCGACTCATTCCTTCTAATGACATGGCTGCACAAAAAAACATATGGAGCGGAATGCGAAAAGGAAGAAACTTTCGCCTTCCAAAAAAGGCTACCGTCATGCTTCTTGGTATGATTTCATTTCCCGCTGGGTACCAACTGGTACATACACGTTTTGGGCTTCTTCGTAAAATGGATACACTTTCTAATGAAGAAATGCCAGCAGTGAGTCAAATGCTGGCAGATACGTATGAAAATGACCTTGATGGCCGATTGGGAAACGAATTTGTATAGTACAATTGAAACTGAATCAAAAAAGACTTGATTTTATTCAGTTTTAATTAGACAATGAAAAAGTAAAAGATATTACCAGCAAATAGAGGTGGATGTACCAACTGATATTAGACAATAATATCAAAGATTACTTTCCTAATGTAGAGATTGCCCTAAGAATGTACATTTGGTTACTAATTGCTCTGCAGAAAGGTCATTCTCAAAACTGAAACTCATCAAAAGCAGACTTCGAACCTCTATATCAGAAGACAGACTCAACGGTTTGACATTGCTCAGCATTGAAAGTGACATTTTGAGACAAATAGAGCATGAAGGTTAGGCGGAAACCAACCAGTAGTAGTTGAGTACTAATACATGTAGGATCTTGCAGTGGCAGCAGTGCACGATTATTTCTATAAAATTTGTTTACTACACAATCAATACGCAATCCTTCAGTATTGGCCTAATATACACCCCATTATGGCTAGTCCGTGTCTGTCAATAAAACAAGTTTTTGAGAAAAGGCCGAGAGAAAATACTGCCCGTCAAAATCCTATCAAAACCGGATTAGCCGGTTGAGAGATTAGTCCCTACAAAATGACAGAAAGGCATCGTATCTATTACAATCAATAAAAATCCTTCATAGCAGGAGCGGCTGCCGTATATTCCTGATAGAGTGAAAACTACTGCTGAATCCCTAAGTTAATACTGATTGCATTACAGGTAACGCTATCCACGAAAATCTGACCAAAAAGAACAGGGCTGCCTATAGTACGATCACGATTCACTTAGGCAAACTTAGATATGCAGATAGAGCGCTTTTAGACCTACAATTAGAATGATAAAAAAAGTTTTCACTCTATTAGGCTCTCCTTCGATTATCGGTTCAAGTTTTCGGTCTAACCCACTAGTCCGACCAGAGAGAAAAAGTAGCCTGAGAATCCGATTAGAACTTTGAGATCTATAATTGGAATGATAAAAAAAGTTTCCACTCGCTCTCCTACCACAATCGGGTCAAGTTTTCGGTCTGAGCCGATAGTCGAATACGATAGCCGGATCAGAGCGAAAAAGTAGCCTAAAACGTACGCAATACTACTGATTCTTCCCGTGAAAGTCTCGTCGCATTGGGATGATCCGTTTCCGAGATTAGCCCGGACAAACAGACAGACAAAAATTTAAAAATACTTGAATTTGTTTTAATAACATGTACATAACGTCGAAGTCGAGTTCTAGCATGATTACCGTGTAGACGTGTGCGCTGTTGCTCCAAATATTTAACATTTTTCCCGTGTTTTTCCATCCGTAATCCTAACTTTCAATATATATACATATAAGTATTGCGGCGTCCCGTCAGAAATTCTGGAGTGCTTTGTGTTTTTCGAAGTAAAACATCCTTTTTCTTAATAAATTAATACGCCTAGATCGCAAACACGAACAGCTGTCAGAAAAGTCGGTGTTCCCGCCAAAATTAATACTCCTGATCATGCACCCAGCAATTGTGTCTACAGCAGTAGCGGAACACCACGATCGACGTCCATAGCAGCCCCTGATGACACCATTGAACTCTTAGAAAAAAGGCTGCTGGTGCACATCAATCGCATACTGCATGAACAATTTGCTGCCTTTGAGGATCGACTGAAGCAGCTTGAGACTCGCTTGTCTTCTCAATTTGATGAAGTACGCAACTCTCTCAACAGCCAAGCTTGCAAACTATCGGAGGATTTAGTGACTGTGCAGCACGACCTTGCCGCTGTGTCTAATGATCTGGAGGATTTTCGGCGACAGTCTAGACTCCATGATGTGGTTATCCGAGGGATTCCTGCGAGCGAAACTGATAATTCGAGGCAAATTTTGAACTCCATTGCATCTACCATTGGACATGAATTAACACCGTATGTGAATGTGTTCCGTCCACTGCAGCGGCGAATCCTGAATCTGGGCTTTGCTGCAGACAGCCCAGTTTATATTAATGAGAGCTTAACATCGACAAACAACGATATCTTTCAAACAGCTCGTAAACTGCTGAGAAGGAATCTAGTTACTTCAGTCTTCACGCGCCGGGGTTTTGTCTTTGTACAACTGGAAAGGAATAAACAGCCAGCAAAATTCACTTCAGCACTTGACCTGGAAGAGGCCATTAACTCCTCTCCAACTGTTTTATAGCTGGTTGAGAGCAGCCCGTTTTTATTGTGGAGCACACTACTATGGATTAAAGTATGTTTATATGCTTACTTAATCTTATTGTTATGATTTTGGTTCTAATTTCAATTTTAACTTTATTTTTAATTTTACTCATAGTTTTGATTTTAATTTTAATTTTAAGTTTTTATAGAATTTGTTTGTACTATATTGCCTCTCTTCTTGGCTATTCTTCTTCTTCTTTATCAGTTCCTTTTTATCCTCTCTTTTATTTCTTCTTCTACTTAACATATCTAGCTTGTTTCGTACTGGTTTTTGAAGACGTGACTGTGCTCTTTTCTTTCATTTATGTATCACTTTCCTGATAGAATGCACAAACAGGGAAGACTACTAAACATCCTTTGCTCCGCCTCCTCAGGACTTAACATGTGTTCTAAATGCGAGAAAACAAAATGGATGAATTGAGATGGATGTTTGACCGAACGAAGATACAAGTTATGCTTGTGAGTGAGACTTGGTTAAAGCCGGAAATCCCCTCCTCTTTTGTTTCCCTGCATAATTTTCTGTTACATCGTGGTGACCGTATTGGCCGCACTGGTGGTGGTGTTGCTATATATGTGGCCTCTTCGCTCTTCTCAAGAGTGGTCGGCAAGTCTAGTGGCTCACAATTCGAATTTATTGCCGTTGAAGTAAAATCTGCATGTGACAAATGTGTTGTTATCAGTGTATATTGTCCTCCTAATGCTTTCAATTCCGATATCGCTGCTGAGTTTTCCAATCTTGTATCTACTCTTTCTCACCACTATGAGAACATAATTGTTGCGGGTGACTTTAATGCTGATCTGCTCAAAATCAATACTCGTGCGAATGCCCTTAGATATTTATTTGAGTCATTGGACTTGCATATTCTAAATCATCTACCAACATTTCTAAATTGTCAAAACCCATCCTTGCTTGATGTCCTAGCTGCTACTTGCACTGATGCAGTGTTAAAGCATCATCAAATTTCCCCCCCCCCCCTAGCTCTCTGGATCAAGACCTATTATTCCTTTCCGTTCGGTTCTCTCTTCTCGGGCCCTCCGCGTCTAGTTCGTATACTTTTCGTGACTTTAGTAACATCAATCTTGATCAACTATCCGAAGCTGCCTCCGCCATGCCTTGGGAGGCTATCTACCATACTACTTGTGTTTACGCTAAAGTAAGTTTGCTGACTCTATTTACTCAATCCCTCTTTGGTCAATGTGTGCCGCTGGTCACAAGAAGCGGCAGGACATCTTCGCTCTGTCCTTGGTTTTCTTGCGAAATCCGTGACCTGATAAGTCAGCGAGAGTGCATTTACAGGCGTTATCGCCAGACTAGGAACCTTAGATATCTTAATGCCTATAAACTGCTTCGCAACCTCGTCACTAGTAAGGTCAAATCACGAAAACGTAGATTTTATGCACGTAAGCTTGATCCCTCTTTAAACTCCAAGCAACTCTGGCGCAATTTTCGCTCGCTGGGTATACACGCTACTGCACCTTCCCCTTTTGATATCGATGTAGACCTTCTAAATGCCTCATTCATTCAATCCCCTCCTGCTTCCTCTGTCTCCCGATCTTCCTCAGTTATTCCGCATATTACTGATGGCTTTAACCTCCGTTGCGTGGACTCCTCGGAAGTTATTGAAATACTCCTCTCCATTTCCTCTAAGTGCATCGGTTACGATGAAATTTCTCCACGCTTTCTTAAGCTCCTCGCCCCCTTAATTTTGGATATCGTCACGCATGTTTTTAATTACTGCCTGACTACTTCCCAAGTTCCCTTGTTGTGGAAAAAAGCCATAGTGATTCCTTTACCGAAAAAGCTGCTACACGGCTTTTCTCCTCTCTGCTATCTGACCGTTTTCAATGTGTTCGTCATAACAATGTTATGTCCTCTCTCCTATTAACATTCCTCTTCCTATTGTTGATCGGGTCCATAATCTTGGTATTGCTATTAATGCCAAACTCACCTGCTGTGATCAAGTCTCACTAATGCTCTCCAAGATTTATGGGACATTACGTAAGCTCTGGCTTTATGGTAGTCTCCTATCGCCCACTATTCGTTCAAAGCTTGTAAAAGCTCTCATTCTCCCGCATTTCCTCTATGGCTCACTTGTTTACATTGTGTATGATTCATCCTGTCGTCAACGACTTAATGTTGCATTCAATGATTGCTTACGCTTTATCTTCCACTTGAGAAGATCAGATCATGTATCATCTGTTCGGAAATCACTAATAGGCTGTGACCTCTTTTGTTTTTTCGATGTAATGGCACTAGCTCTTCTCCATAAAGTTTTCTACGCTAAAAGTCCTTCTTACCTTTACGACTTCCTTACCCCTTTGCAAACCTTGAGATCACTCAAATTCCTTATTCCAGCTCATCTGTCCCGAATTGGTAGTCGTTCCTTTTTTGTGCATGCGATTAGACTCTGGAATGATCTTCCCTCTTCTCTACAAAGAATTAGCACAGTCACTATTTTCAGGAAACAAGCTTCTCTTCTTCTATCCACCTCTTCTCTTTAGCTTTCTCTTCCCTCTTAACTCTAGTACCTTCACTCGCTCAATCTGTTTTCAATTCTTTTAGATATTAAGCTTAGGTTAGATATTATTCTTTTTGTTTAAATTCAAATTATAATTGTACTCTAAAAGATGTAATTCCTGTGTACTTCCGTTTGTTTATGCATAAATAAAAATAATAATAATAATAATAATAATAACCATATGGCACTAGAAAATGACAATTTTTTCGAAATCACAGATTTCTTATTCTATTAATGCAGAAGATAAACGGATAAGAGAAATGACCAAAGGGCAAGACAATCTCGCTCTACCTTGGTCATGGGCTAGGGCCCGCGCTGGTGCTACATATTAGGGATGTTATGGAGCTCCGTAACCGTAACCGAAACTATCGGATATCCGAAATAAAAATTTATCCGAAACCGTAACCGAATCTTATATAAAGGTTTCGAATAATTTCGGATAGAGGCGGGGTCTAAATGAGACCAGTTATTAAGGGGTTTTCGCCTGACCGAGCCGACACAGACCTATAATAATAACTTATAAGGCTAATTGTTTTTTTCTGTGATTGTAGTACCAAATGATAACCTAGAAATAAAGTCGAATCATTACCTATTTGTATTTTCTTTTTACAATTCCTTAAAAATGTAATATCCGTAACTGAAACTATCCGAAACTATCGGATAATCCGAAATTATTTCATATCCGTAACCGTATCTGAAACCGGTATAATGTTATTCATATATCCGTATCCATATCCAGATCCGAAATTTCATATCCATTACATCCATGCTACATATATGTACATGGGTTTACAAATACTACCGAACACGACGAAGAATTATAACTTTTAAATCGCGTGCATAAGTACACACACCCACTTTTTTATAAATGGATCGGGTTTTTCCGTAATAACTAAATATTAATATATTATTTAACATATACTGTTCACTAGACTTTTCCCAACGAAAGTATCCGCATGAAATTTCCAAAACACGAGAATTCATTTTTGCAATGAACCCAGCAATATCAATATTTTCTCATACAGAAAAGACTCTAAGTGACCGGAGCCTGGACAAATTTTTTGACGTCACCGTAAAAGTTGAGATGAGAATTAAAAATAGACCAAAAACTTTTGCAGCGGCAACCCTTTTCATAATTCAATAAATTGAATGGAATTCGGGACATGCGTCCTGGCGGTATAAAGTTTATCAATGTAGATTGAATTCAGCACTAGATACGCCACTGCTGTCTCCTTGAAAAGGAGTTAGCTGAAAACATTTCAGCATACCTACAGGCGCAAGTATTGCGCGTGTTTTATTAACAGGTTGGCATACAGCCGTGAGCTCTCGGGGTATACGCGCGTATATCGTGACGGTAGCGTTATAATTCTTGCAGTGAATTTTCTTTTTATAAACCGTTAAAAGCCAGCCCTGCCTAAAAAGGCTGAACGCATAGGATCCCGAATCGATTCTCCCCGGTTCGACACATTCGTTTTTTCAATGTGGATATAATTTCGCCCACAGTTGAGCCCGAGAAGGAGCAAGGTCGCGGTTTCATTTCGCTCTATTTGGGGGTGGTTTTCCCGTGGCTTTTTTTAAGGGAAAGTCACCACCTGAGTGCTATCGTGAATTGAGTGCGTTTAAAGATTCCTGTGTGTATCCAGGGAAATTGTAATTCTCTTTGATTCGTGCAGGGAAAAAATATATAAGCTTTTGTGTTTCGTATTAGTGCGTATGTAAGTTTCGAAATTACTGCCAGTGGCAGAGTGTATATTCTGTGCCTATCATCGTAATGTCCTACCCTTACAGAGGGCAAAAGTGTGGTGGTGCGCGCCCATTTACAATTCTCGAGTGTGTTATCATTGCTGCGCCCAGCATTCACCTGTACTGAAAAGGATACCAGGGCACATGGTATGGGGCTTACACCCTCGCAACTTGCGACACAGACCAAACAGGGAATAAAATCAAGGTACCTACATAATTATTTCCCCTTATCCCTCCTACCACCCCTGCCCTCTCCTTTGTGCTAACTTTTATCTGGTTGTTGCGTTTAAATCTGGGTAGTCCCAGAGTTAAATATGAGGCAAACTTTAAGCTCCTCGTTTATTTTTCCTTCTTTTCTCATGTGTGCGATAATCCAGGTTATTTTTGATTGGCAATGCTCAGAGGTCCTTGTCCATAAATGTTTCAGATCATTATTTTGTAACATTCTGAGTTTAATTACAATGGCTTTGATGATGCTGAGATTTGTTCCTCAACAAAACGCCCGAAAACAGCGCCCATATCAAGTTTCTCTTCCTGTTTTTTTTTGTTTTAGGATATCTTATACATCTGAAGATAAACTTTTACGGAACATTTTTGCCCAGCAATCAAGTAAATTACATTCCTCCTCTTACGCCTAAGTTCATTTCAGGGATAAATATTAATTTGTCATAGAAAAAGTATTTTTATTAAAGCACGGAAAAATATGATGAAAATTCTACTAATCTGTAACTGTCACATTAATAATTTAAAACAACGCCGGAGAAAGTAATAATGGTTTAATTTTTGAGATCTAATGAAAGAAGCAAACTCACGTATATTTTTTTGTTGTTCTTGTTTTAAGGTAAATGGAATATGTATGAGTTATTATGGGTGTTGCAGATCACGAACGATGAAAAAAACGGTCTTAATGTGACAGCTATAAGCTACCAATCACATACTAAATCATTGCCACACACATTCTTTTACAAAGTTAGTATACCCATCCGATATTTTAACTACCAACTCACAACGAAAAAGTTCTGTAGGTAATTATACGGTGGCAGCGCTAAGGAGGATTAAAATAGAACCTCTAAGTCGCGTGTTACCCACCGAACTACCGAGGGTGCTGATATTGATAATCAACGTATACACAAAACATCACTAGGCAACAAAAATAAAAAAAATATTAAGAAGTGAGACTACTGGATGGTGTGGATAATAATTTAAAGAGCACGATTTAAAATTTTCAAAATTACAAGAAAGTACAAGCCTAGTTGGATTAGAATTATCCGCCGTCTTATTCCTGAATTTTTAACGCTTCAATCTCAGCGTATGAGATGAATTGAATATCTATGAATTTAAGCGGATTCGATTGGATATACTTTCTATTTATATTTTTTAAAAAAAACCCTTCCACAAATGTTCGTTTCAGTAAATTAGTCACAGAGTAGGTAATAGTTGCAGAACACGTGGGACGTGATATGTGAACTTCTCATGCAATCAGCTTTATTTCTTCATGTGAAAATTTCGCTCTTATTTTGTTATGTTAAAAAAAACGCAAAAGGTCGACCCCCTTTGAAAAAAAAAACAAAAATTAAGAAAAAACAAAATGCTTCATGTGATCATTGCTCTAGTTGCCCTGCTGCACTACAAGGTTCTCACATCTTTAATCAAGCTCACAATAAATCACTCCATGATAAAATTTACCCAACATCTCCACACAACACACAGTATTTCTGGTACTAGTATTGGTTGTTATCATGAAGAAAATCACTGTTTTGTGTGCTTAAAATTTGAATAAAGGATTCACTTATTTTCCCTTGTTACAATTCTGCTAGGATATGAGTCGCCACCATTAGTCTAGTCAGGAATGAATTGCAAATTGTAAAACTGGTGTTTCTTATTCAAATCAGATAAAAGCTTGTCTACAAACACTGCCAAGTTGGTACGGTTGGATGGCTCCTATGGATCATGTAGATTCAATTATTAGATAATTTCGGTATGACTTATCTCTTAAATTAGATTCTGTGATATTAAGGTGTTAACTTTGATATTTAGTATAAAGAATTTCTCATGTGGGTTGAAGTTTTTATTTTTTAAATTGACCATTCCGGTATGGGAATGAAAATTTCCAAATATAAATAAGTAATATGAGAGACTAGTTATATTTGAAACTTGTACATTTTAAATCAATTTGAATACTTTCTAAAATTTCCCATTTTATAAAATAAATTCACATTATCAAATTTATTTTCTGGTTCATAACAATTCACATTAATTTAAAGGTAGAAAAATCCCAAAACAAAACCATCTCCTAACGTTCTCAATTCTGTTGTTTAATGTGATTAAACATAAATATCAGTGTGCGTAGGACCACACGGTAGAAGTGAAAACTTCTATGCCCGCCCAGTCTATATTTGCAAATCAATCTTAATATTGCCAGAGGATAAGGATCAATAAATTTTGTTTATGAATATTCCATTTAAGTTTATGTTATTGTTGTGATACTACAATAAAATATGAAATTGTTCTAATATATATATATATACATACATACATACATATATATATATATACGGGTGCGCCAGAGAAACTTACTTATTGGAAAGGTCAATAAAAACACAAGTACTTCAGTTATTGTTTTAAATTTTTTTTATTTTAGAATACAATATCCCAATTTTTTTTTCATGCAGTCTTGAAAATGACATCGGATAAATGGCGACCCCCATAGCGCATACACTGATGAAGTCGATTTTTGAAATTCCTATCCATTCTTTGCAGCATATCAATCGGTATGTTGGCAATGGCGTCGCGAATGTTGTTCTTGAGGTGTGCTGTGGTCCGTGGTCGATCGACATAAACCAGGCAGGTTGTCAATCAGCATTTCACATGCATTTTTACGGGCAGCAAAATCGCGTTCAGTTAATTCTTGCACAACAACCAATTTATAGGGATGAAATTGAAGGTCTTCATGGAGAATTCGTCGGACAGTGGTGTCAGAAATTCCCAAAGCAGCTTCGTGTTTGCGAGCCGAACGCCGGGGAGAACGGACAACTGACTGCCTCACTCTTTCGATATTTTCCGGATTTCTGATGGTCCGTTGAAGTCCATTTCTGGGTTTAGCGACACTTCCACACTCCCGAAATGAGTTAACCCACGACAGAATCGAATTACGGCCAGGAACGAGTCTGTGAGGAGGAATTTCAAAGCGAGCGCGGAAGGCGCGTTGTGTAGCAACAACTGAGCGACCGTTAGAAAAGAAGCTCTCGACTGCGAAGGCCCGCTGCTCTCTAGACCAGAGCATGATGGCAACTGACTGGAGGGAAAAACAAACTTGGGAACTTCCCCCTCCAGATGCGCCCCCTCTCGCCCCTCTACCCGCCTAACTCACCGCACGGGGATTTTTTCAAATAAGTAAGTTTCTCTGGCGCACCCTGTATATATATATATATATATATATATATATATATATATATATATATATATATATATATATATATATATATATATATATATATATATATATATATATATATATATATATATATATGTAGGTATATCTATATCTATGTATATGTATATCTATATATATAGTATATAGTACATAATACATAGTACAAAGTGCACAGTACATGATATGTACATAATATCCCAGTAGGGAAAGCAAGTAATTACCCATCGATTCCGAAAGTACTTCTAAGGAGTAGCAACTAGCTCTCGTTCAGATTAAAGCAAGTGGAGATAAGGCATTACATTTGCGCGGGCGATGTCATACGCGGTAACCAATCGCCTCCATTCTGCATTACATTGAACTCTCAAACTGCATTACATAGAACGCTCAAATCATTACTCCTTGCATTACTTTTATGTGGAAGTAATGCAGCAAGGAAGCACTTTTCAAGAATAAAACCCTCTTATTTTCTGTAATGAGACCTAAAGAAATATGAAGCAGTTCTAAAATAAATCTGCATGTAATTTATTGCCACCCAGTCGGGAATATTGGAAGCCCTTACTTATGTATTTAATTACTTCAGTCCTGATTTTACTGCAAAAAGGTAATCGGTTGAAATGTAATTAATACAGAATCCAGAACATCAATAAGCCATAAGAACTATTTACTTTTTGCATTACCTGGTAATGCAGAGGGTAATGCCTTTATTGTAGTAATCTTACCTGGTAATGAAAAAATTAATAGCTCTATTAGATTTCTTTTGATCCTTTCTCCCTTTTACCAGTAATGACCTATGAAAGGCCTTCCATGGCTATGACATTTCTATGTTAATTGTAAGTAACAAAATAAACCTTCTGGTAATGTATACCTAGTATTTACAAAATCAGGCATTCAGCTTTAATGAAGAAGCTCTTCCTTTCCCGCCTGGGCAGTTTGCCATTTCCCTACTGATAAACTTACTACCGCAGATAAGTAAAACACAGATCTGCCGTGCAAAGGGCCAAAGACCTATCTGCAAAAAGCTCATTTCGAGAAAAACGCAATCAAAGTTTTCGAAATACATGAAACCGAAGCAAATAAAGTAACTGTTTACGGTGATAACTTTTTATTAAAAAGTACAATAAGTCTGAAATTTTTTTAAGGATAAATATGAATATTTTATATCAGAAAATGCAAACAAAGCCATTTTGACCTATAATGCATATAGGTCATTTGTCCTTTGCACGGCAGAGATGCCCAGTCGTGAAACACGTGGTTCTGGTTCCATGTTGCCGAAAGCGATAAATCCAAGCAAAATGTTTAAATTTGTATCCATGTAGCTGGATGGCAACTTTTCGTTGAGCTCAAGACACAGCGAGAAGCGTGACCTTCGAAGCAAAATGAAATGAATGTTGACGCTGCATTGCAACATTGAAACGCATACTCTCACACTCCTCGTAGCTATTGCTTCCCACACCGTAGCCTCTTACGCTGCTGGCTGTTGTTGGTGCTCTACCAAAAGTTGCCACGCTCTAGCCAGCTACATTTAAGACACATGGGTACATTTCTTTGCTACACAAAATTTTGCTGGTTATAGGAGGGATGGCAAGGAAGCAAATTTTTCCCACAAATGTTGCTCAAAGTGAGTGCGCAACAAAGATGCGCAGAAATGGTACGGTAGCATGATGGTAATTCGATAAAAAGCATAATAATATACGTTCTACGATGGTGAAAATTTATACCTAGAGGTTTCTCGGTACGAGAAAGCGATTGGTGATGTCCATTACTTACGAAAAGATAGCGGTCTCAAGATGGCGGCCGAATTTCGCAATTGTATTCCGCGACCCCCGCATGGGTATCAAATGAAAGGTTGTGACAAGTAGAATACTATTAGCTGTGTGGCGTCATTCCAAATTCAAAATGGCGGCCAACACAAAATGGCGGATTACCTTTTTCTTTACAACGCGCTCGGTATGGGTATCAAATGAAAGGGTGTGACAAGTAGACTACTATTATCTGTGTGGCGGAATTTCAAATTCAAAATGGCGGCCAACACAAAATGGCAGTTTACATTTTTCTTTACAACCCGCTCGGTATGGGTATTAAATGAAAGTGTATGTCCGTGTATAGTACAGTAAGCTGTGTTACGTCATTGTAAATCTAATATGGCGGTCACCACAAAATGTCATATAATATAATATAATAATATAATAGACTAAAAGTAGAAAATAAAATATATAGTTTAAAAAAACTAAAATATACACTTTTATTTTAAAATGAACTAAAAAGTAAAAAAAATGTTTGAATGTAAAGTTTTTATTGCCCCAGCCAGTATATGGGAACAACCTACCTTTCGAAATGTAAAAAAGCGCCAGAACATTAAATATAGTTTATCCTGAAGCTCTTTGAAAAAAATACCGTAACATCTGTTGCATGTCTGATTATATGCTGGACATTTTTTTGCCCCTTCTGTTCGTCTCAAGCCGAAATGAAAAAAGCAGAGAAGAAATGTGTGTAATGTATTTACTAGGTTTTTTTGAGCACCAAATTGTGCATTTTTGGGTCAAATTTGCAAAATTGAGGCGTCGTCGGTGCTTACTTTCAAAATTCACTCCTAGGGGGCCCTGTTATAGAGAGCTTTGTTTCGATAGTAATATACACTAGCAGGACCCAGCACTCGAAATTCGTGTGCCATTTTCTATACCTTTTTTGAATTTAAGCGTGTCCAGTTTCCTGTTCTTCAACCACAAAGCCAATTTTTGGAAGTGTGTGGAATAAACCTTGAATTGCCATGTTTTTCACATGGGCAGTTATACGTGGTGGAGAGAACAGTTGCGAGAGGCCAGGACCGGATCCCGGTTGTAGAGTCGTTAAAGAAGTTATACGTGGTGTACTCGAGAGTAGGTAAACCATCGGCGCTATTCGTTTTCTCTCCTAACGGAAAGACAAAAAATATCGTTCATCACCAAGCGTTGCGATGAACGCATTACCAAATTTTTGTAAATGTTTGTAATATTCCAATATGGGTGCCCTGCAACCTGGTCTCAACATTAAATCCCAATTAAAATAATCTGTCTATCTATCTTCTCTCTGCATCTCGGCCGATTTGGATGATTTTTTTTTGTGAAGGTTAGCATGAAAGAAGTTGGTTTTTCGTTGATGGTTAAGAAGAGTTGAAATTTAAAGGTTTGGATTGATTTTAAATGTTTAAACGCACCGGGTCCCAGCTATCCAAAATACAGAAAATAAGCGGTCATTGAGACACTTCATCTGTGCATGAAAATTCATATCTCGAAAAATGCCATGTCAATGGATGGTTTTTATTGTCTCGATCAAAATTTTGTTATTTGGATTCAAAAATACCAAAACATTGCCTTTTTCAAACTCTCCTACTGTATATTAAAATTCATATCACCAAATAGTCTAGTATTTTCTTGAACGTTAGCAAACGAGCATTTCCGTCATGGAGACTATACAAGGAGGTAAAACTCTTATGGGGAAAATGACAGGAAATGGATGGGTAGAAGAAACTAAACTTCTAGTTCATTTTTGGCCACAGATGTCACCTTTGTCCGATGTACCCCACATGAAATTAATAAAAATTCGTTGGAAACATCAAACATTGATTAATTACAAATAATTGCATTGATATAAATTGAATTTAGGAGGTGGTAAACTGCTGTAACCTGGTAAACATAAAATATATTAGTAATAAACGAACTTACCCGTGACTCCTTGTATAGTCTCCATGATTTCCTTCGTACTTCGTTCCTTAGATTAGAGAAGAGAAGGAAGCGCAATTAATTGAAATCATGGAAGCATTTCGGCAACGCATATGCACAGCACTCCATAGAATTTGTGCAGCTCCCGGACAATGACGATATCATATTTAGTCAAAAACCGGGAAGGGATTGCGTTTCTCAGCAACCATCCAAATGAGAACACATCACTTGTCTTAAAATGTTTGGAGCAAACGCGAACGAATTTCGGTACGCCTCTGTTCGCGATATGCTTGACACCTATGAACCTATGGTTGTTTCTTTTCTTTTAGAGTGAGAGATTCTTGAATTCAAATGCTTCTCTCGAATCCAAATGCATGTACGCTTTGTTCTGTTCCTTATCTTCTCTATTCTAAGCTTCGTTCGCTACACTACGCGCGTGCTCGAATATCGCAGTGTTTCCCAAACTTTCGATATCTGTGTTGTGTACCCCTATTATAATTTTCATAACGCTGAGTTGAGTATCCCTCGTCAAAAAAAGATGCATATACTTTAATAACAAGCAAAATACAGTGTGTCCCGTTCCCGTCACAACTTGTACAACGGTAAGATTAGTAGGCAAAAATGATCGTCTTATTTTAAAATCGGTTTAGAATTTTTCCTCGAGATAGCCAACGAATATGGGTATGAAAAAGAAGCTGAGTATGACTACGCATTCACAGGACGGCCTTTACTGTAGCTAATGAATTTCACGCCCTAATCCAGAACTTTCTGTAGATCAGTGAGTATCTTACGTGTTGCGAAAGCCTCTCTGTCGATGCAACAATACATTTCGAATTTTTGCAGCCAGTCCTTTATTAATTCCGACATTTTTGCTCCATCTGGGTTTATTCCAATATCTATTCCAATCAATTTTCTTCTCTTGCATACATTTATTTATAACGTTAAAGATATCTTCTACTGTTGTGTGACCTGATAGAAGCTGGCAAAATAAAAAGTCGTCATGAATTTCTTGATGCTTGTCATATCTAACAAACACCATAAGATTAGCAATGCGGGTTTGATTATAGTTTCGCCAATCGTCCGTTGTACTTCATTTTGCAATTAAAAGCGGCACGCGATACGAAGCTTCTAGGAATTTTTGATTGTCACCTCCTGTAAAACCGCGCATTAGTTTTCGAGACTGATTTAAATCCTTAAAGGAGAATGCAAATTTTGGTACCCACCTCCAATAGCTATGTGTGTTACATCGTTGGGTAGGTCTTTTTGAGCTGAATATAAGTTACTTTGGCGCGTAGTTCGAAATCTTTGTCAGTTCTGAGTAATACGGTCAGAACTGTACAAAGATAGAGTTTTACATATCACCCTGAATAAGGTACCAATGAACGCAGAATTCCTCCACCTATCTATGGCTGGGTTTATGCCGCGGACACTTTGGTGTTGCCTGACATCTTGGAAGCGGCATATACGACAAGAATTTTCGGCGCAACCTGCCAAAGTGGATCTGCTTTTTGGCGTAACCAAACATGTGGTACTGCCGGGAAGTTACGGTATAAACACTTTAGACTTTCTGAAAATCTCAAACGACGTAAACAACGTGAAAAAGTGTAACATATACATGATTATTACGTTTATTTGTAACTGTTTCCAATATAAAAAACTTTTTGCGCGCCTCAATTATTGATAATTTATTAATATTTTCTCCATTATTTCACAATGATTTATTACTAATGAGAAATGTCAAACGTGTGATAATAATTGTCAAACGTTTCGGTTAAAACGATAACCAAGTTGGAAACTCCGTTTCATACATTCCAAAGTGTCCTCGGCATAAACCCGGCCTATGATGGTAAAAGCGATGGTTCTATCTTACTAGCTTTTGGAGTTATGAGTCACTCATAAGTATTTGGCTTGATGTGAAAAGCTTATAGTTCTGCCTGCGCGAATAGGTTCTGCAAGTACCGGCAATGTTCGTCTTCTGGTAAACGGAACCAGAGTCGTTTTATCGGGATTAACATTTAGTCCTTCGCTGGCGCACCAGCTAGAAACCAAAACAAGTGCCGGAGATAAGAATCTTCCCTTCCCTTTTGCTATCAAGAAGTGAGACTATAAGTTTGCGAGTTCTCAGCGTAGAGTTGATCAAGCCGCAGGGAGTGCTACTTAGACTACGTCCCTAGCTGAGCTTAGTGGTTGGCGCTGAAGATAAGTTTCTCTTATCAGTCTGCCTACAATTTTCTCAATTGTCTTCAAGGCAAAAGACGAGACACTTATCGGCCTGAAAGATTTAGGCAAGGTGTGGAGTCCGTGAATCCCTGCGTGACAGTATACTCGTGACACGGTCCCCGATAATTTTTGCATGAAAAACTTTTTGTTTTCGACCTTCTTCTTGAAAGCGGGGTTTTGGCACTTTTATTAATTTTTTTTCACTTCATAAAATTCCTACTAATTTTCTCTTAAAATCACGCGTTGAAAATTCCCAGATTTTTTGTACATTATCGGGGCAGCATAGATACCATCTTTACTTAATTTGAAAACTTTGGAAGCTATTTTTAACCGACTTCAAAAAAGGAGGAGGTTATCAATTCGACGCGTAGGTATTTTTTGGTCCTGTTCACGCATAACTTTGTAACGCAATGACTTTTTTGCTTTTTTTCTTTTTTGTTTGAAAGGGTAGTTTCCCACGGTGGTCCCGTACAATTTTTTTCAAATTCTGATAAAGGAGTTCGAAGGTAGGCGTAAAAAACTGGTAAAATTAGTACACCTTGAACGGATAGAAGTATTTTCAAAGGCAGCGAACAAATTACTTTATTGTCACGTGCTCGAGAAGAGGCCGGTGGATGAATCGGCAAAAGCGTCGACCTGCAAATAAAAATTGCGGGTTCAAACCCCGGAGGGTAGTTCGACTTTTTTTCTTTTTTTCTCTTTCTAAAATCCATTCTGATTGGATTAATGTTGTAAAGAATTGCAAACTCTTCGGTGAGAAATTTCATGCATACTCTACTCATGCAGACTGTAAGAGAGTATTCCTTTGGAATGAAATTCTATTTAAAGCAGTTTCTGAAAAGCTTTATTTACGTATTTAGCCATCTTGTTGTAACAATCTCCCGTAGCACAACGACTGAGAGGCTTGCCTCTCGTCCTGGAGGTTGCGAGTTCGATTCTTTGACCTGGAGCAATTTTTTTTTCAATCGACACAATAAATATTTCTTTTTAATTTCCTTTGGGGAATTTTGTTTCATATTAAATAAGTTTTTTTTAAATTGCTCCGAAAATACGCAAATTCATTACTGCAAAAACTATTTAGCTACTGCCTCAATTCTTTTCGACGGCGCGCGGCTGAGTGTCATACTTCTCGTAATAAATAATTTTTTTTGTATTACCCCCGAAAAAAAATTAACGGACTAAAAAGTACGAAATAAAATAAATTTTTAAAAACCGACTTCAGCAAAACCAAAAATAATGCACAAAAAACCAAAAATAATGCACAAAAAAGGATAAAATAATTGTTTGAAATTCTTTTCAACATTAATCCAATCAGAATGGATTTAATAAGAAGAATCACCTTTGAAGACGGTGCCAACACCTGTTTTCGGGGTGATGTATTAAGGGCATAAGGCTAACAAAGAAATGAATACAATTTTCGCAGCAATAGTTAATGCAATGAAAGTCAACTACTACCTGGCACCGTCTTCAAAAGTGATTCTTCTTATTAAATCCATTCTGATTGGATTAATGTTGAAAAGAATTTCAAACAATTATTTTATCCTTTTTTGTGCATTATTTTTGGTTTTTTGTGCATTATTTTTGGTTTTGCTGAAGTCGGTTTTTAAAAATTTATTTTTTAAGTTCACAGTTCAGTGCTATCAGTGCTCATTTTTAAGAGAATTTCATAACGAAGAATGCATATGTTATGCTTATGACACACATGGGGTATCGATACCACGGTATTGCGTATACACAACTTATACCACATGTCTGTCACCTTATACCCAAGAAAACAAATGGTTATGAAGTGGGAATTGATGCCACGAAAATTTTGTGGGTATAGAGTAGGTATATAAGATCTTTTCACTGCGAACAGGCCTGTGTGCGAAAATCGAGCAAAAACGTGTAAATATAAATTTTTATAACAAGATATCTCAACTTTTTTTCTTTTTCGTTCCAAATTTTGAATTTGCCTCAGACCCAGATTTATTTCCTCTTATTTGGCAAGGAATAAAGCAATTAAATGTTCCATTGCCATATCAAATTCAATATGCCACTTAACACTTAAAACTTTAAATTTAGCAAAACTCGCTTACTAGATTTGAAAAATTTACCAGCTGTCGACAAGCTTCAAACTATACCGGTTCATGTGTGGCAGGGGTTCGTCAATACCGCGGCATTCGCCATACCTCATGTGTGTCATAAGCATTATACTAAAAGTTAACAGAAACGGATATATAGAAAAAGTGCCTATTTTATTCACAATAAGTTTTATTTATTTTTATTTATTTATTGATTAAAGATCACAAAATGAATTTACATGGACAATGCAGAATTAATGTATGCAAAACAAATTTAAATAAAAGAAATAAACATAAGAATAGCAATACAACACAGACAGCTTTCGCTGGTATAAGCATCGTTTGCTTAACGAATAATAGTTGCAATTAATTAATTAACAATGAAAAAAGTTCAAAAGTAAGTTTAAATCATTATTACATTAATTTAGAGAATACAAGTTCATTACTCGAAAGATAATTAAAGGTAAAGCATTGATTAAAATTAGTTAAAATTAGCTATTGTGAGTTAAGAATTTTTTAAATGCTGTTATAAATGAAGGAAGCGTTCGCTGGTTCTTTATGTCCTCAGCGATAGAGTTGAAGGTTCTAACAGCTTTGACTATAGTATCATTGTAGAGTCTGTTGGTTCTGGCTGCTTCCTGTAATATTCTATGCCTGTTTCTGGTTTGGTAATTGTGATTATCACCATTGCTCCTGAATTGGACCTTTGTTTTTATGAGTTTATTCCTGATTTTGTAAATAAGTTTAACTTTCTCAAGAGCTATTAGCTTTTCCAGGGTCAATTTATTTGCGAGATTATATACCTCTATTGTTGGAGTGAGTGCAGGAAACTTCCAGATGGCTTTGATGGCTGTAGACATAAGTGTTTTAATTTTGGCTTGGGATGTCGTACCACATTGGGACCATATATTGATGCCGTATCTTATATTTGATAATATGTGTGTGTTATATAAAGTGTTCCTAATGCTGGCAGGCAAGTTCGGGGCACGTCTAAGAACTCCTATTAGTGGTGAAAGTTTCTGCACCAACTGACTTAAATGAAACGAGAAGTTCCGATTTTCGTCAAGTCCAAGGTATTTGACTTCTTTTACAGGTGTTATTAGTTCATTTTCTATTTCCACGGAGATATTAATGGGGGGAACATTTTTTTGCTTAAAGACTATATAACTAGTCTTGCTTTTGTTAACTTTAAATTTATTTGCTATAGCCCACCGAGAGAGGATAGCTAGATCATAATTAATTAGACTCTGTAACTGATTTGGGTCTTGCCAGCCTGAATCAGGACTATATCATCAGCATAAATACAGTAGTTTCCATTTAAATTTAGTCTGTTGATGTCGGTAACATATAATAAAAATAAGGTTGGGCCAAGAATAGATCCCTGTGGAACACCTGACTTGATTAACATTTTATTGCTTAATGTCGAATTGACCTTAGTTGAAGTTTCTCTATTTTTAATAAAAGATTTGATAAGAGTGTATGCCTTGCCTCTTATACCTAGCTGATCAATTTTATTAATTAGTATCTCGTGATTCACTGTGTCAAAAGCTTTGCTAATATCAATAAAGGTAGCAGCTGTGTGTAACTTCTTATCAAGATTTTGGTTGATAATACCAATGGCCTCGATCGCAGCAGTCTCAGTAGACGAAGAATTTTGAAATCCGTATTGGTTTACATCAAATTTACACGTTGTGGAGATGAAGTAGCGTATTTGATTATCAATCACTTTTTTACATATCTTAGCGATGGTATTCGTGAGCGTGATTGGCCTATAGTTATTAATATTACTCTTTTCTCCGTTCTTATGAATTGGTATTATAAAGGATTCCTTAAGAAAATCAGGGAAAATTCCTCTTCATTAATTTATACAATACCGTTTTCTCTTTAAGTTGCATAATAATTTCATCATTTATCCAGCCATTATTTTCCCTTGTTCTATATTTTTTATATTTTGTGGCGTAGGATTTGGCAGATTTAATTATTTGGCAAAGAGAGTAGAGATTAACAGACGACTGGGAATCTAACATTTGGATAAGTTTGGATCGAAACAAGTTGATGTTTACGAAACCCTTGCGTTTATTTATCATCCTTTTCATCTGTGTACCAGTTCCCTCTACAAACAACACCATCTCACGATGATCGGATATATCATTGTCATAGAGCGAGATGTTGTAGAATTCAGTCCCGTTATTATACAGCCATGTCTCGTTCAGTATAATAATATCAAGATTGGCAAATCTTTTTAGGGAAATTAGAAGGCCATCGAACTTATTGCGAATACTTCGGATATTTAAAAAGAACATTTTTAGTTGCATTGTGAGTGATAGCTTAGTGTATATGAAGCAAAGATAAGTCTAGATGTGCTTAATGTTGTAATCGGTGCGATTAACAGTAATATTAACTCTATTTTTATATTGTGGACACTCCGCCGAAATTGTGCTGTGTGTGAGTGATAAAGCGGAATTTTTCCCCTTGTGACACCAAAAACATTTCATTATATTGCTATTGCAATCATATGTTTTATGTGAATCACCGCATTTGCCGCATATGTCATGTGCAGATGGACAGTCTTTTATTAAGTGAGAGAAGTCATGGCATTTCAAACATCTCCTAATTCCGTAGTATTCCTTTATGTAATGTGTACCCCAATCAATGTTGATATATCGGTTGCATAATTTGTTGTAGGCGGATGCATTTACTTCGAAATATACACTGAACAGTTTAGATTTTTGGTTAATCTTACTGTACGTTACTTTGACTTGGTCATCGTCAGTAATATAATAGTTGAGGGCTGTCAACTCTTCTTTTAGCTCTTCAGTGGTGAAATTTCTATTCAAATTATTGACAACCAAGACTGGAGTTCTTTTTTTTGTAAAAGTGATCTTGTAATTGTCACCTATATTTTTTTCGAGTAGGACTTTTAATTTGTTGTTATTGTCGTCACTATCAGCCTTTACTAGAATTTTCCCATTTTTAAGAGTTTTTATTACTTTAACTGGTGCTCTCACTTTAGATGGTTGAATTTGTATAATATCGCTCCTTGTTTTGTCAACCGTTTGACTTTTATTTGGTTGAATCAGAATTCCTTGAGCAGCTGATTTTTTCATGTATGTGGGGTCATTGCCCGTGTTCTTAACAGTTTCGGCATATGTTGCAGTTGGCACAATAAGGTTTTTATTTTGAATTTATTTTACGGTATTATTAATATCCTCTATTGCCTTGCTGTTATCTTGTATGTTTAGCATTTTGGTGTTTATTATATCAATTAACTCACCTAATTTAGATGTTCTAATCAGTTCGAAGAATTTTCGACACTCACTGCACATCCATAAAAAATTGTTTGCCATGGAGCAGATTATAATCAGCTTCCGTAATACCTTGGCATTTAATATGATACCAGATATTGCATACTCCATCGCACTGGATCGCTTTATCTTTAGCACTAACAACTTTATTACACTTTCTACAATTATTGTCTTCCTTAGAATTTCTGCCTTTATTAGACATTTTAATCAAGGAAAGGAGTTCAAAATAAAACACGTCTGTACTCTCCAACGGTCAACGGTTATCCAAATAATAAAATCCAGAGGTCCATCAATTTGTAGGCAAACGTGGGGTATTCAACTGCACCCTTAAACGAAGCGATTCCAAAAATAGTTTCGCCTGTGGGCCAATCCAATCAAAATACCTCACCGACTAGCCTAATAGCGAGCTATCCGACATTGAACTCAATGATAAAGCCGTCGACAGTACACAGGGGCTTAACCTCTGAGCACTTTGTCTTTCACATAAAGAAATCTCGAATATTCTGTGGAAGGACAGTAGGATTTGTAACATTATATACTTTAGATTTAAGAAGGGCCATTAATTTTCTATATGGTTTATAGGCCAGGCCACTTAACTGAATCATGGAAGAGACAAACAATTTGCAACTTACCTTTATTTACCTAATTTCCTCCATTCAAATTTACTGTTGGGTTTCCTATTGATTACAGCTTCTAAGAAGTAATCCGGTGACGATCTACTTGACATTGTTTCTGCCTGGCTTACTTATATTGTTTGGGCCTAGGTGGTCACTGTAGAACGTATCCGACCTTGGATTGGAGAAAATCTTTTCCCGTGCAATCTGTGCTCTATCCGCGGTCTGCGCTGAATATGTGATTGAATATAAATTAATTTTGAATTACATACTAAGTTGGTGGAAAAAAATGTTTGTTGTTAGTTTTAGTTCAGTACTCAAACAATTATGACATCATTATAAAGGTTTTTTGGGAAAAATATTAATTAAAATCATTATAAACACAAATTCATTATAGTAAAATACTATTTTATATTTTGAAAAATATTGACACACTATAAAAAATCTCCCTATATTATATGGGGTTCACACTGGCCCCCAAAACATGTTTTAGAAAGCTATTAAAAGTTCGATGCAAAACAGGGTAAAACATGTGTTTTACCCATATATTTTATAAGGAGCGAGCTTTTTTAAACAAGTAGGTTTTGACGTGTTTTAAAATAAAACACGTATAAAACACTTGCTGACAATGCTGAATACTCGCTCAGCTGTAGTCAGCCCGTCATTTTTGAATTTTTGATAGTTGAAGTTTTAATATTTGAAGTGATTATATTGTTTACAAGTTTTTCATCGAAAACTAGATGGAAATAAAATTTTTAATATAAATTCGATTTCTATTTCACGGTAAAAATTACTTCCGAATATTTGAAGCTATCAAAACTGACACTTGAAAACATTTTAAAACATGTCGAGTCAGTGTGAACACTGAGCTGAGCTTTTCAAAACGACTGGTTCATAAAACATGTTTTAGGCGTCAGTGTGAACCCCCTATTACAAGCTTTATATTATCTTCGTTCTCTGCCTGTGGCGGACAAATCTTGCGATCGATTTTTCGACCAGTTCCTGATATCCGATGATGCTAAAATTTGGCACACACCTTTGGTTCTGAAGACAATATAATACATAGTATTCAATTTTATGGTGCATCCAATATGGCGGTCACCATAAATTGGCGGATTACTTTTTTCTTTAACACCCCCCGACATGGGTATCAATTGAAAGAGTATGACGAGTAGAATACAGTAAGCCATGTGACGTCATTTTAAATCCAATATGATGGTCACCACAAAATGGCGCTACCTTTTTCTTTACAACCTCCTCGATATGGGTATCAACTGAAGGAGTATGATGAGTAGAAGAAAATTAACTGTGCGGCATCATTTCAAATTCAAAATAGCGGATTACGATTTTCTTTACAACCCAATTCAATCCATAATTAATCAAGTAATTATGATATAAATATATGTGTGTATTGTATATTTACTTTTTAGTATGATAATTGTAAAAGCAGTTATTCACATTTGTACATAAGTACATAATGATTAATGACTTTGCATGCATTGGGCGTCAACGAGATTCACAATTAATATTTCTGCATTCCGAAGTAAAATTTGCAGAAATTATTTAGCTAGATACATATTTCACCCTGTCCAGTCTTTTGGGTGCTCTGTTACTTTCCTTCAATTACTGGTGTCTAGGAAATGAGTTCTTCTTCTGTTAAATCTTTCAGGATTTAAAAAGAAAACCATACAAAAATGAAGATACCTACGTTTCTGTTTTTAATAACCAATTTATAAAAATACGTACAATACATACTTGATGAGCGAAAATAGCCTTGGTCTTGCAGTTTTGTCTTGTCTTGGTCTTGCACATTTAGCAAGACCAAGGCCAATACCAAGACTTAGCTATGTTTGCAAGAACAAAAACAAGACCAAGACTTAGCTATGTTTGCAAGAACAAGACCAAGAACAAGACTTAACTATGCTTGCAAGAACAAGAACAAGACTGACTGAGCAAGAGCAAGGCAAGACCAAAACTATATTAGTCTTGTCTTGTTCTTGCTTTTGCTCATCACTAATGGCGGCCACCACAAAATGGCGGAAGACACATAATAGACTAAAGAGTAGAAAATAAAATGTGTGTGATATATTTTATCCAATCAATGTAAATGGCTTCATTTACTACCTTTGCCTATTGTATAGATATATTTTAAGACAATCGTTTTCCAGGAGTAAACTCCAGTCACGCGTCGGAGTTGACACGCACTTTGTTTTTTTATAAGCAACTCTAAATTTTTTCAGTATCCAAAATCAATTTTTGCAGATTTGTTCTTTTTTTCATTATACCATTTTCCTACCGCGGACTGTGCACACGTAATCTTTTGTTATTTAAAGGCGTTGCAACACACGTGGGTTTTTGCTAGTATTAAAGATAAAAACTAGTTGGGCTGTCGGTTTGACCCTTCCCAGATGAATGTAGAATATTATGAACTTGGAAGTAAATGACTTCATTTGGAATTTCAGGAGATATGTATCTATTAGCAAAACTATTCAATGTAAAGGAGTTGTCAGACTTGACCGAAAAGGCCAAATGTTTCGTAACTACTGGAAATTCCGGGATGAACTTCAATTTCCAGAAACTGTAGGACGTGAAAAACAATTCTCCGTCAAAAAGTGCTGATTTTAGTTTGAAAAATTCGATATGTTTGTAAAGGCTTACGTAATTTTTGCACGGGTTTGAAAGAGTACTCGGATTTTGACGAGTGATGTCTTGTTGGGAGGCTATCACTCTGCTGAACCCAGTTTGCATTTCAACGAGTTTATTGGATATTAGAAAAAGTAATCAATTTAAAGTCCTTCTGACCCTTAGCCGAAGTTTTTTTATTTAAACAAAAAAAAACGGCTTGACGGAATGTTATTAAATTTTTTACAGAATGTGCCTCGATCGGCACCTCAACGAAGTCTATATCATTTTTCGCTCGCGCGGTATCGTGCAGGAACAAAAATCACATACGTCGTTTAAACAAAAAAACGACCGACCAAATTTTATGAAAATCTTTTCAGGTTATACATTAATACACGTCGTTCGGCACCTCATCGAAGTCGGTATTATATTTGGTTCGCGTGATATCGTGCATGTGCAAAAATCACGCTCGTCGTTTAAGCGAAAAACGGCAAGGCCAAATTTTATGAAAATCTTTTCAGATCAGCACCTCAACGAAGACGATATCTTTTTTGGTTCGCGCGAAATCGTACAGGAAAAAATGACCGCATGCGTTCGCACACACACACATACTTCCTTTCAAATTTTTGCTTAAAATGCTATTGGGACCTTGAAACATGAAAATACGTTGAAAATTACGATTAGATTTTCGGACCGATTACAACAACTTCCCCATAGACTGGGAAGCTAATAATCGTGAGCTGCACTGAAGAGGGGGTTCATACGTCAGCTACCCCTATAATCCGGAAATAAACAACGGAGTGCAAAGTAATTTCACCCCTTAGATAAAAACAATAATCAGCTGCGCTTCCAATGTCGGAAAGACCGTCAGCCTACAATTTTAGCGTCAAATAATTTAAATAATCGCCTGAATGACGGTCTTACCCCCGTTATACCATCCGCTGACTTTCATTCTGGGTAAATCCCCATCTTTGCCGGTGTCGCCCAGGAAACGATTTCATCACCCGCTCTTTTTCCAATTTTAATAAACGATATGCTCTCGGTCCAGTGTTGCCAGATTGCGGGGTTTTTTCCCCAAAATGGGGAAAATATTATACCCGTGCGAGAAATTGGGGAAACAAATTTAGTGGGGAAAATATTCGGGAAAAATTGATTCAGAGATTTTAAATCCATTTTTGCTTATTATGCTCTGCACTGATACAATTCGAACCAAGAAACATGAAATTCTCAAATTTAATACATTTTTAATACCACGACAGATAGATAAAAATGAAGGTATAAAATATCCTAACAATTTTTTGTGAGGGAGTAGTACTGCCACAGACCTAAAGGGAGCCACCTTTTATATAACCTAATTTCGCCCGCGTCATGGAATTTTGACGTCACTTCCGGTTACGATTTTTGGTGTTGGTGACGTCATAAAATATCCTAATAAAATTTACATCAAATGAAGGTTGGAATGTGTACATTAAGATTACACTAGGGTGCCAGGCTTAAACCACCCGCAACCCCGTGGCACCCTCGATTAAAGTTTTTTTACAAGCTTTTTTCTTTGTTTGGGACAAATCTTCCGATCCGTTTTTCAAGTACTTCCCGATGTCCGGTGATGCTCAAATTTGGCACACACCTTTTGTTCTGGAGGCAATACAATATATATTCAATTTTATGGTACATCCAATATGGCGTCCACCATTAAATGGCGGATATTTCTGGGGGTGGAATCTTGCTATTGATTTTTCGGCCACTTCCCGTAATCCAGTGATGCTCAAATTTGGCACACACCTTTGGTTCTGAAGACAATGCAATATAGTATATTCAATTATATGATACATCCAATGTGGCGGCCACAAATGGCGGATTACCTTTTTCTTTACAACCCTCCCCCCAACATGGGTATCAAATGAAAGAGTATTACGAGTAGAACACAGCAAGCTATGTGACGTCATTTTAAATCCAATATGTCGGCCACCACGAACAACCCTCGATATTGGTATCAAATGAAGGGTTATGATAAGTTGAATACAATTAGCTGTGTTAGTCTGATATGTGACGGCATTTTTAATATAAGAGTTTTGTTATTACATTATAATAAAATCATATTTTTGTAACTCTATGTGAATTCCAAAATATTTTCTTTTCTTTTTGTTGTTTATGATGTAAACTTAATAAGGCAAACATGAAAAAAATCATAATAAGTTAATAAATTATGTTATAATCTGATTAAAATCTTGGAGCTTAACAAATTTTTGAGCCATGAGTAATAATGGATAACGGTTTATTGATAAAGAGATGATAAATTACGTAGATATAGAAAAAAACATTTATAAATAAATTATCGAATTCATAGATTTAGCCCTATGGGCGTAGGCTTTATAGTTATTAAAACCGAAGCAGCCAGTAGGATGCGGGCAACTAACAAGAGGCTTATACGTTAATTTAAAAAAAAGTCACTGATGTATTCGATGAGTTAAGAAAATCAAAAAAAACAAAAAAACATTTTTTTTAAAAAGCAAAGCTTTTATTAGAAAAACTAAAAAATATTAAATAATAAAAAAAGTTTTTAAACATGCGTTAAAAAGATGAACTAATTGTAAGAAGTATCAAATAATTGGGCGCGTTTTATCAAATTGTATCCTAATTAATTTTCGTATTTAATAGTTAAATCATAATATTTTTTGCATTTTTGTTATAATATGTGAAACATTTGTTAACTGAACGTCCCAAGCTTTTACTTGTAGTTACATACAGGTGGATTAAACAAATTATTTGTATTTTATAATTTTTCGCTCATCTTATTAACGCATATTTAAAATTTTTTTATTATTTAATATTTTTTAGTATATCTAATAAAAGCTTGTTTTTAAAATTTTTTTTATTGGTTTTTATTTTAATTTTTAGTCTCATGCTCCATTTTATAGTGGCGACCTTATTGGCTTTAAAATGCCGTCACATATCTGACTAACACAGCTAATTGTATTCAACTTATGATTTGATACCAATATCGAGGGGTTGTTCGTGGTGGCCGCCATATTGGATTTAAAATGACGTGTTTGTAAAGAAAAAGGTAATCCGCCAGTTTATCTTAGCCGCCATATTCGATTTAAAATGACGTCACATAGCTTGCTGTGTTCTACTCGTAATACTCTTTCATTTGATACCCATGTTGGGGGGGGGGGGGGGTTGTAAAGAAAAAGGTAATCCGCCATTTGTGGCCGCCATATTAGATGTACCATATAATTGAATATACTATATTGCATTGTCTTGAGAACCAAAGGTTTGTGCCAAATTTGAGCATCACTGAATTACGGGAAGTGGCCGAAAAATCAATCGCAAGATTCAGCCCCCAGAAATATCCGCCATTTAATGGTGGACGCCATATTGGATGTACCATAAAATTGAATATACTATATTGTATTGCCTCCAGAACCAAAGGTGTGTGCCAAATTTGAGCATCACCGGACATCGGGAAGTGCTTGAAAAACGAATCGGAAGATTTGTCCCAAACAAAGAAAAAAGCTTGTAAAAAAACTTTAATCGAGGGTGCCACAGGGTTGCGGGTGGTTTAAGCCTGGCACCCTAGTGTAATCTTAATGTACACATTCCAATCTTCATTTGATGTAAATTTTATTAGGATATTTTATGACGTCACCAACACCAAAAATCGTAACCGGAAGTGACGTCAAAATTCCATGACGCGGGCGAAATTAGGTTATATAAAAGGTGGCTCCCTTTAGGTCTGTGGCAGTACTACTCACTCACAAAAAATTGTTAGGATATTTTATACCTTCATTTTTATACTGCCGGCTCTTGGACTAAGATCAGAACTGATATTGTTACCGACCGAACTTGTGTTTTTCGATTTCATAGAACTGGATTCGTTAGTTTTTTCGCAGAAACACTTTTTAATTCAGTGTGAGCCAGTCCAGCCAGTAATTCAGAGTGGTGTGAGCCAGAAAAGATTTTTAACTAATAAAAAAATACGTCGACGAATGGAAAAAATGTCAACTAGGAAATATAGAAAAGCTTGGGAGTCCGAAACAGAATTTTCAGGTAAAATTTTGTATTCAAATCATCCAAAATTGAAGCGAGGGGCACCGGGTCCCAGCTAGTTTCTAAAAGTATTCATTGTAATTTATAATTGCAGTCAGGGAAAATTTGTTGGAAAGTTATAATTTTGGGGAATTTTTACACAAAGTTTGGAGAAATCACTTTCAGTGGGTCTGGCAACACTGTCTCGGTCCCATCCAACCCATTTTATAGCTTCGCGTTACTCTTAAGCTACTGACAGAAACAGGCGCAAAAGCGGTGCGGACATTGGCTTCGCGGTATGTGGCGACTTTTCACTGACATGATGTTGCGGTGTCGGCGGCGCGCTCCGACTTTGAACACAACAACGAAATCAAAGTGACAAGTGGACGTGATAGGAAAAAAATTGAAAAACCTGAGTGATTTACATAAAATTTTTCTATCCTACAGGACTTGCCTTTGTTTTAGGTGCTAATTTAATTACTTCAATTTGGAAAAATAAAGATTTTCATTAAATATAAAATGCAACAAATTTGCTATCCCACCCAACACCAACACACGACTCCAAACATATGCCCACCACTACCAAAATACGACACAAAACACAAACATCTCTTGACACTACGCGGCGGCAACGCGCAAAAAGTAGAAAGTAAAGGCCCGGTCACACTGAACGCGACGCGGCGCGACGCGAATGCCGTTAAGCGATTTCTACACGAAAAATGAATCTGTGATTCACACCAGAAGCGGCGCGGGACGGCGAGGGTAAAATCCGTCGCGCGGCAAAATTCGTGATTACTCAAAACCAAATTTTGCCGTCGCCGCCAGCGGTGAATATCACATTTCATTATTATTTCTTGAATGAAAACAAGGTCTGTAATGGAGAATATATCGCACCGCGCCGCGTCCAATGTGAATCAGACGCCTTACCGCGCCTTTTTGCGCTCCACCGTGTCGCACCGCCCCGCGCCGCGCCGCGTTCGGTGTGACCCGGGCTTAAAGCAACTTGCGCGGTGTCTGCGTAGCGTAAAACAGCATTTCGTTAGTGCGCATTTGAATACACTACTTCTATTCTGTCTGTTATTGCCCGCACGGCGTTTGCGCCTGTTTCTGTCAGCAGCTTTACGCCTTCGATAATGCAAGACATGCGCGTGCCTGACCATGTCTCTATGATCGTAGACTTATGTATGTCCAACTTAAGGCCCGTCCTCACTACGCGGACTTAGATCCCACGCGCTTTTGGCCGTACGGCCAGACAAAAGCGCGCGTGATCTTTTAATTTTCTGAATCATGAGTGAGAAAAAATCAATTCTCATTTGAAACGGCGTACGCGCTTTTGAAAAGCTCATAGTGTGTGGACGCACAATGTGCCTTTTTAGGCACAGCCTTTTGTCCGCGTTGTTTTGCCGCACCATGGACAAAGTCGTAAAAAAGTCGTAAAAAAGTCATAAAACTCTATATGAAAAAAAGGCAGAAGCGCGTACGACCCAAGTCCGCGTAGTGTGGTCCCACCATTAATCAACAGATATCTTGAAATCAATCTCGATTGGTGCTATAAGAATCGAGTCGAATTCAGTACTGTCGTATTTCCAATAATACCACTAAGAATGACCACATATTCTAAATCGCCAAACAACCACCCCAATGCTTAGGATATCAGGTTCCTCACCCTGCATCGGCTCGTATACGCGACATTCGTCAATTCTCGCATAGATTTTGGTTTTTGTGTTCTTGAATTGCGTATGCGACAAATCTCGCTCAAAAACCATGCGAGTTCATGCCGGGCGCATTTACCCGGCGAAATTATGCCAGTTTGTATAGTATTACTGACAATTGCAAAATAATAAACAACGAACAGAACAGAACAGACTTTGCGCTATATGTTTCGTCCTTTGTTGGGCGAGCATGAATCTTAAAATTTTAATTTGTTCTACTGCCGATAGTAGAATCGAACCATGGACACCAGCAATAGAAGTCGGGCACCCTAATATTCCCCCATTTTGTAGTGAGGTATCGGGTCCAAAAGAACCACGCCTCCTCGCTTGCCCTATTGTATACCTCATATTTGTAAAGAATGTAAAGAATGATTCTTTTGTAAATAATAAAGATTATCCGATAAAATTGAATTTTTTTATTTTTGAAAAAAGTACCTCCAAATGGATCATCCAATATATATTCTTTAGGGGCGGCGTAGCCGCTAGAGCGGGCGCTGCTCCATTCAAGTAATACTTCATCATCAGCGAATGTCTCTATTAAAGCGGATTAAAAGCTATTCGTAAAAAGTAGGTCTAGTATTTGGCAACACTCCGTGCGGTACTCCAAGAAAGTATATTTGTAAGAGATATTACAAAACGGTTTTGGCTTATTTACCAATGCCTTGTTAAACGCTTGAGCAATGCCGAAAAATACACCTGAGCATACCATTTTATCTTCCACAGGTTTGTTAACGGAGATTAAATCATTTCAAATATGGTGGTGAATTTTTCAGTGGGACTCTTTGGCATGGTTGAATCTTTGATATACATATGAGTTTATAAGAGGGCCCTTCGGGACTCTTCCTTAGGTTTGCAATCGTGATTATTTCAGCGAATTTGCTGATAATTATTTAAATAAGAATTTGTAAATGAGATAATCTGGTTTGAGGACGACCATATGTTTAAATAAGAGAACAGCCCTTAATGCTATATTTTTGTATATCTTATGACTAAGTATAGTTTCATATGCACTGCAGTCGCAAAATGGTTTCTAAAGCTTTTTGTTACATTTATAGTATTTTTAGAAAATAGTAAAATTTGCAAAGCACCATTAAAGCAACAAAAGCCATGCACCATGATGTATTATGATGAATATATGTTCGTATACATATTTTGCATGGCTGTTATGGCATTAAATTGCTGTAATTACTGCTAAGAGTACCATGAAATGTTACTGAATAAATCATTAGTATATTTACCATTCCTAAGGGGCGTTTAGGAAAACGAAAGGATCTTTTGATGTGAATTCTACTTACGAAAAAAATGTAATGTAAAAGGGGATAATGCGAGAAATAATGTTTTCATTTTGCTAGGACTTCAGCTGAAAACGAAAGGAGAACTGTTTACTTTGTAAATAAAACTTTTCCTCATAAGACCCTTGTCTTCCATTGAAATCATCAGATGAAAATTATGTGTGTATATAACCTCAATTTAATAAATAATAAATCTTTTTAAGTTTAGGTTTAAGTTTTAAATTGTTAAGTAATTTAAGTATCTTAAGTTGATTATTTGTTAGCATTGCGCAAAGTAAATAGTGAAGACATTACAGAAAGACTTGTAATTAGTTGAGGTAGAGAAAGATTGGTATTTAAACAAATGAAGAAATATTTCATTTGCTTCAAATAGATTTCAAATGCTCATTTTGGTCGAGAACAAACTTTTTGTATCGGAAGGTTAACCTCAGCAATCGTCCATTATACGACCAGTCCACAAGGTCTAAATGCCATGGTGAAATGTCTAGAAAAGTAAGCTTATCTTGGAGGATAAGCAATATAGGATAGATTATGCCGGACAGTGCGTGAACAAGAGGCGTTCGAGCTCTTGGATGTTGTATTGATTCATGTATACTGACTGAAAAATGTTTCCACAGACGAGTCGTTCTGGTTATAAACGAAGTTCTAGAAGGTGGTCTGTAAACTCAGGTCATCGCCTTGAAGAACGAAATTACCATCAACCAGCCGTGATGACGAAACTTGTGTTGATTGAACAACCGCCAGTCATCAATATGTTGCCCTAAATTAAGTTCAACTGGAACCAGCTGGAGCTGCGAAAGATCTTCAATTTAAAAACCTCATGAGGCCAGCAATAACATCAGCATTTTTACCACCGCATGAAGAACCAACAAGGGACATCGAGGAATAAAGGTTAATTAGTCAAAGAAGTGACTCAAAAAGGTGACGACTGACGACAGACTATCAACCACGACACGGGACGCGGTATTGCGATTGATAATAAAATAAAAGCTAATTATTATTAGTAAATTAATTCATTGTGTTTTTCTTAACTTATATCCCCCAACCACATAACCTATAACTAAACAGGTGGTCTAGGCAAAAAGAAGAGCCAGAATATAAGCTACGCAAATCAGCATATGGGCCATAATTCTGTTACGGGGACGGGCCTTTGCGCAGGACAACCCGCGAGCGAAGCGAGCGAAAAAATAGTTTCGACTCTCAATTGCACAGGGCCTCTCAATTGTCTGGCCGCGGCACTGCTTTGGGGGGGGTCATGACCCCGTGACCCCCTTGAATCCGCGCCTGCAACTAGCCCTATAAGTGTGGGTTTGAAGGGGATTGAGAGCAGGTCATTGCCCAGAATTCAATGATATCACTTACTCTGTTCCTAATTTTTATAAGGAGCAGAGCTAGTGAAAGTATTGAGTCCTGGGGAATTCCTAGGTATGTATATTTTGGGATTTAGATTCGACGCCATCCAAAACTAGGTCGATTGAACGCCCGAAAGGAAACTCTCAATCAAAAGCGGCATGCTATACTCTATCAAAAACCTTGGATATATGTGGGAATTGCGTTAAGTTGTTAATTACCCTTTCGTTTTACTCTCGTTGTTTTTTTATTGAAGTTATTAGTTATTGGTGCAATTGAATTTAATTTGGATTTTCATTGGATTACATTTTTTAGTTTTGAATAAAGTTTTCAATTTCAGAATCATTACAGCTTTTTTAATTATAAAACCCACATATATGTAGAGCGGCTTGGTTGATTCACCAAAGCGACGCATACTTTGGTTGAGATGCTCACAGTTAGGCATACAAGAAATCCGAACAACTTGGCGTCGAGTATTTGGTTGGATTCAAAAAGCAGCGGAAAAGGCTGCTCAAACTCATCGATGTTGACACCATTTGTTCCACCATCGACCTCTTGAGCCACTCTAGGAATGCAGCGTCCCTAAGTAAATTTTATCGCTACTACCAAAGCGTCTGCCCTTCGAAAAAAACGCTCTCTTGCCTCAACGGCGACGTTATTCCCGCAGCACCAGATTATACCATCGGGCTCCCGTTCGTTGCCTACATCCGCCCTTTTCATGCACTCTACAAAGTAGGAATTCCTTTGTAAATATAGCAACCCGACCTTGGAATAATCTGTCACAGTTAGTATTTCCGAACTTCCACAACATATAAGACTTCAAACGCAAGGTTCAGCGCCACCTTCTTCAACACCTTCTGACCCAAACCTACTCTATCCGCCGTAGTACTCACTAGTAGACATTGCACCATGACGTGATCAATGACATGACCGACTAGAGTAGTAAAATAAGCGCGGATGTGGGAACATGACAATTGCAAACACATTAGGATTGCGTCAATGGATAAAACACAAGCGCACGTGCATTGTCGAATTAGGTTTACGGGCAACTACACTCCGCCATCATAGCCGTCCCAAATAAAAAATATAATTGTGTATTAAAGAACACAACACAGAAGTGAAACTTCGCGTACAAAAATAAAGGGTATATAGACATATGAAAACTTGATGTCAATATAATATTAACGAAATAATAATCTTTTTCTACGCCTCTGTTAGAATACAGGCATTCTGATATTACTTTTAGTTACGGAATTAGCAGCATTCCACACCCTTGTGGAATATTCATTCCATCACTTGTTATGGAATGACTACTATTGGCGACATCTGTTCGTCGTAATTCAAGAATATGATTTATTAATTAAAGAAATAAAAAAGATTTATTAATTAAAGAAAGAAAAGGATTGTTTCAATAATAAACAATCATTGATGTTCCGCTAGAAAATTTTTGCTTTAAATAAACTCTTCAATGATTAAATAATACCATTTTTTTAATAAATTTTGCGGCGGCCATCTATTAACAAATTATTAAATTACAAAATTGTTATGAATGAAAACTCCCTACTAATATGTTATTCAGCGTTAAAATATCTTGCTGTGCCTTATACATTATATTTTTGACATTAGCTTTACATAAGGTACGTTTTTCTTTACAAAATATTAATAAAAACTAGTTAGAGGCGTAGAAAAAGTATAGTCTGCAACAAGTTTGGAATGATGCATATTCCGCACAAGTGGAAGTTTGGCGGTCCACGAGTGCGGAATATGCCATTCAAAACGTATACGAATATACTATTAATACACAATCTTAACTTTTTAAATAACCGACTCCTCATTTTTACTTTGCCATCTATGAACAAATTTAAATAAATTGCAAATATTTTCCTGCTAGTTTGGTAGAATTTATTTATATGGCACACTTAATTGCTATCATGGCTGTCGTAGTCAGCTACTTTGTTGACACTGCTCTGTTGCTCTTTTGGTGGTGATCTTCGTGAAATTCATCAGCTTAAGTTGTTAAAATTCAAAATGTTATACGAAAAAAAGTGGAAACTAAATTGTTAGTATACTTCTGCATTCATTCAATTATGAAATTAGTGTTACAAAACTTGCACATTAAAGTGACAGCTGTAAATGAGTGAGAAGGCAACTTCCGTATCATACAACTGTCCTTGTTTTTATGGCCAATTCTTAATTCACTCGTACCTGCTCGGATCCCCAGAACAGGAGAAATCCTCGGAACGAGGGCAAGGAAGTTTCACTTCAAAAATTGCATTCGAGGAGAGGCCGACTATATTATTTGAAAATTGTAGCCGGGGTGACTGGCTGAAAGAGGAATTTGGATCTCTTAAGAAATCTCAGACACTGATATGTTTATTTTAATAATAAAAGCTCTTTACAACAATTCCAAATGCAGAGTTCTTCACAATGGAAAATTACCCGACAGCTCTGAAGTGAGCTTAGGAGTACGACAAGGGTACCTACTTTCACCATTACTATTTCTTTTAGTAATAAACGACATCCTTGTCAGTCCTCTAGATACTAGAACAGGTGGCATACAATGGGGATTGTTCGACCGCCTTAAGGATCTCGACTACGCGGATGGTATATGTTTGCTGGCCCACAGACACCAGGACCTTAAAAACATGTTAAACAATTTGGCAACAGAAAGTAGTTCAGCAGGCTTAAGGCTAAATCCGACTAAAACCAAAGAAATGCGGATAAATGCAAACACCATTGAACGCACAGCGCTGAATAACCGTGACGTGTAACTGGTAGATAAATTTTGCTACCTAGGTAGTATCATTACCGAAAATGGCGGTGCAGAAGAAGACGTCAGTTCCAGAATAAATAAAGCAAGAAGCCTCACATATGGAGATCAACGGAGATCTCAATTAACACCAAATTGCGGCTGTTCAACTCCAACGTTGGGGCAGTTCTTTTGTATGGTTGCGAAACATGGAAAGTCATCCAATTCGTCACAGGGGAATTGAAGTTTTTATCAACAGATGCCTACGTCATATACTAAAAATCCGCTGGCAAGATAGAGTTTCAAATGAAGAACTATGGCATCGTGCCGGCCAAGAAAGGATAGGCAACCAGATCAGGCGAAGGAAATTGGATTGGCCACACATTGTGACGCGGAAACGAGAATCTAGTCAAACAGGCCCTTGACTGGAATCCGCAAAGAACCCGTCGATCCGGAAGACCTAGAACAACTTGGAGGAGAACCCTATTGGCAGGGGCCGCAACAACCGGGAGATCCTGGTCAAAGCTGAGAGCTGTCGCGCAAAACAGAGTCCGCTGGAGGGCAACAGTTTCCGCTCTATGTCCCATGAAGGATTAAATAAGCGTTATGTATGATATTTTTTTTGGTGATTTGAAATAGTGTTCATCCATTAATCAAATCCTTGCTTAATGTCAAGCCGAGGATGTTAAGGGATGGGTCAGCCATAAGTTTTAACGGCCCAGGAAGACGGATGGAAATTGTTGCTGGTTTTGTTGGAAATAAAACAGTATGTATAGCATTAAATTCGAAAAGATTCATGCAGCCCCAATCAAGAATGAGTTCAGTGCAGACACACAAGAAGGTCGCCAATTCGGCTGAAGCTGTTTCCATGGGTTTGGAGAGAATTGAGGTAATTTATATTAGGTTTTGTTTGGAGGCATTGTGGAGTCACTTTTTTTCAGTATGGGCTGTACGTACATGTGCAGGTTTCGAAAAGTTTGGCTAAACTCTGAAAAATATGATAAGGTAAAAAGTTTTCCCATAGGTGTAGCTAAAGGTAAGGCGCACTTTTTAGGGCTATATTGACGGATTCAGTAGAATTTTTAACGTCTAGATCAGTTATCCATATACCTCGTGAGTCTTGTAGAACACCTGGGTACAGAGGTTGATACAGAAATGACGGGCAAAGAAGGATTCGAGGCGAACAGAGATGGTAGTAACTAAGTTTGCCTAAGATTTTCTGCCTGTAATTACCTCCCCTTCTGGAAAATTTAGTTCTTCGCCCATGGATCTTAATCCTAGCGGGCTTTACCAGGCGCGGATCGAAGGGGCGCGGTCACGGGGGTCATGACTCCCCCCAAAAGCGCTCGCTGTTCAAAAAACAAATTGACCCAACAAAAAAACAAAAAATGACCAAACGACCAAAACCGAGCCAACTTTTTTGCAAATTAAAAAAACGACCTTAAAAAATGACCTTCAATTTCAACAATAGATTGATCTATACTCTTTCTTTATGTTTTGATTTGCAAACTCTGAGGTTAGCTGCACTCACAAGAAAGGGCGCGTCTTCATTAAAAACACATAAGGGCCGTCATCCATCCATCTATTTCTTGGTCCACCTACTCTTCTCCTTCCTGATGGTCTACCATTAAAAATCCTGGCTAGCATTCTATCTTCTGGAGGTCGTACAACGTGTCCGAGTCATCGCAGTATATTCAGTCTTATGTACGTAGCTATATTTATTTCGTCATACATTTCTTGAAGTTCTTCGTTTATTCTAATCCTCCATTCGTTTTGGTTAACCCTTATAGGAACAAATATTCTTCTTAAGATCTTCCTTTCGGAAATTTTGAGCTGATTTTCTGTTTGCTGGGTCAATGTCCAAGCCTCAGACCCGTGGCATAGTACTGGGCGGATTAATGTTTTATATAGCCTGACTTTGCATTGTCTTGAAACTTCTTTGTTTTTTAGGACCGGGACTAGTTCAAAATATGATTTACGATTCGTCTATGGATGTGTCTTTATCTTATTTTCTGTAGTAAGCATTGTCCCTAAATAGATAAAATTTTCTACAATTTCCACACTATGATCGTCAAGGCTGATACTTCGCCCAAATCGTTGTCCTCGTTTTGATACGATCATATACTTTGTTTTTCTGTCATTTATACTCGTAGATTGAACTTTGCTGAACTTTCTATAATTTTGGAAAAGGTTTCCTTTACATCTTGCGCTTTGCGTCTAATTATGACTATGTCATCTGCGAAGCCTAGTATCTGAATGCTCCTTGTGAAGATGCTATTTGCTCTATTAAGCTGTGTTTCCCTCATTATTGCTTCCAGAGCAATGTTAAAAAGTATTGGTGAGATTGCATCTCCTTGTCGCAGGCCTGATTCTTGAGGGGAGTTGATCGAGTTACCCCTTCGTATTCTTACTTGTGTTTTACCATCTGTGGTCGTCAGGGGCGGCGCGTGTTTTTTTTGGGCCCGGTGCATGCGCCCCATCAGCTGATCATATGAAAAAAGCTTTTTTTGTCTGGATCGAAAGGACGAAGAAGCGGAAAATACACAAGGGACTTTCAACTTGGTAGGTGGGCAAAATGCTGAAAAACAAGAATATTGGGATTTTGCTCACACTTTAAACCTACATATCTTCTAAACGGAGTCACTCAACTTTTTGATCTTTATATCAAATTAAAGAATACAGATTTACCTGAGAGGTGAGCCTAATTTTGTTGCTTTACGATAATTAGTCTAGCAGTAATTAAGGTTTAAGTAAATTTTAAAAACATTAAATTTTTTTTCGTAAACACCCTGTATTTTAGTGGATAGTGGGGATAGACCGCCTCTCTAGAACAATTTTTTTCTCCAAATACATCCAGGAATCACCCCTGAAAATATTAGCCACGTAGTCCAACAAAAGATTTATTGAGCGTCTGATGACCTTATACTCGTCGCGAATGAGTATTTTAAATCTTTAAAACGGCGATATCTCATGAATGGCAAATCGTACGGGAAAATGTGTAATATCTTTTTTTGTAGATAATCGCATAATCTACAAACTTTGTAAATACTATTTTATGATAACACTTACTCTTTAAGAGGTATTAGTCAAAAACGGAATTTTTTTTAGGGGGTGTTTTTTTGGGGGGCCAAAAATCGAAAAGGGGCGCTTACATGATTTTAGTTTTGACTCAAAATGTCTTCTTTTAGGTCAAAGAACATAGTCAAACAGAAAAACCCGGGTTACCTTTCGAGCTCATAAAAATTTACTTCAAGCTCACCGTGTGTTGTATGCTGTATGTTGTATGTTGTATGTTTCATGTAAACAAATCTTGCAACCTGATTTTGACCCACTTTCATGTAACGGATCAACTTGAAATTTTGCGCATATGTATAGTTCACGTGACAATACATTCTGACCATTTTGTAAAAAAATCAAGATGGCGGTTCCAAGATGGCGGCCGAATTTTGAAATTGTGCTCCCTGACCCCCGACATGGGTATCAAATGAAAGGGTATGACAAGTAGAATACAATTAGCTATGTGGCGTCATTCAAAATTCAAAATGGCGGCCAACACAAAATGGCCGACTACCTTTTCTTTACTTACAACCCACTCGATATGGGTATGAAATGAAAGAAAATGACAAGTAGAATACTTTTAGCTCTGTGGCGTCATTCGAAATTCAAAATGGCGGCCAACACAATATGGCGGACCACCTTTTTATACGCTTTATATTAGCTTCACCTGTATGTTGTATCTAGTATGTAAACAATTCTTGCAACTTGATTTTGATCCACTTCCATATAACCGACCAACTTCAAATTTTGCACATACAGTGGGTCAAAAAAGTTTACGTACTCCTATGAAAATTTTATAAAATTAGCTTAAAGGGCATCTCGTTTAAATTAAATGGGTTTTTTGCTTACTATATTTTTAAGATCTAGGTCATAAGAGTATATTACCAAAAAATAAAAAGCGTTTTTCCAAAGTAACAGTAAAAAAATTAACAAATATTCAAAGAAAGTCCAAAAACTACATTAAAAAAGTTTACGTACACCATTCAATATTGCACTTAGAATACCGTTAACTTCCAGTAAATTGTTTCGTAGAATTTCTAACAATGTGTTATCATTACAAACTGCTAATGTTGCGCAAGTGAAGTAGTTCCGAGTTCGATCGGGACTTAAATAATCGTGTATTTATTAGATTTTGTGAGTTTTCATTTGAAATGGGTAAAGGAAAACAAATACCGTTAGAAGTCCGTGAAATAATTTTGAAATTGTTATAAAGTTGTTATAAGTATTGTTATAATTATAAAGAAGTACGGAGCCACGGGAACATTGAGGCCTGGTGATCGTAGAGGAAGGCCAGAGATATTATCGTAACGTGAGGAGCGTGTTATCGCCAACAAACGCTGGTCCTAAAACCTCTGCTCCAAAGCTAGCTGCGTGCATGGACAATTCATACAAACAGACCACAAACGATAAGACATATTCTTTACAGGGCTGGCTACCATGGTCACATTGCAAGGCGTAAACTTTTGATTTAAAAAACTAATAGGATAAAAAGGTTGCAGTTTGCTAAAGAACGTTTGGGAAAGTCGTAGGAGTTTTGGAATAATGTTGTTTTCAGCGACGAAGGCAAATTTAACATTGACGAAAGCAACTTTAACATTTTCGGTTCAGATGGACGGGATAAAGTGTGGAAAAAACGAACGCAGAATTTCATCCCAAGAATAGTACACTTTCATGGAGGAGGTAAGTATGATGGTTTGGGCGTGTATGAGGGCCTTTGTAATAGGAAACTTAGTCATCATTGATGGTATAATGGATAAATTTGCATACCTTAACATCCTTAAAGACAATGTTCATGTAGGCGCAGTGAAATTAGGACTACCCGAGTAAAAATAAAAAACGGCCTTATAAAGGGCGAACACCGGCCGCTTGGCTTTTTAAGGGGCATATGATGGCCGTAGAGTTTTTAACCATTTTTAATGAGAGCACATACGAGCTTACGACGGCCAAAGTTGACCAAAAGATTTAAAAGGCCAAGTACTGAGCAGTAAAACAGGCATTCGACGGGAAATTTGAGCCAAAAAAAGAATCTGCACCAAATGTATCGTTGAATGTGTTTTATGGGAACTTCATCATTTTCGTTATGTACAACGGTTCTTTCGATTTATCCTACTTAAATATATCGATGAACAAGAGAAACGAGCTCGCCAGTCGTCGGTTTGTTGTACGTGAAGTGTGTGGTGCATGTTGATTTATATTTTAGTGGGAAATTTTGTTATTTAACGGCTTGAAAACGGTTTAGCCGCTAGGGCTTTTTTAAATTTTTTTGGTAGAGTTTTGCATATCACCCTGAATTTTTGTAGCCCTAAAACCTGTTTGCATATGCAGATAATTGTAAATTTATAGATTTGTCCGTCTTTACTTTTTTGTTATGCGAAAGTCCAAGCTTCGGACTACCAGTCTATCATGTCGTACTCGTCATTATGCAATGTCTAGTAAAAAGCTTGGTTAGAAAGAAGCAATACAGAAGAGGATATGTAACCGTCTGGAGGGTACTGAAGGAGGAGGCGATGGGCCTTGCGTTTGAACTCGAGGATGTTTATAGAAGTTCACACGGATGTAAAAAATATCAAAACAAAAAAATTTTGCAACGGGGATCCGATTACGAAAAGTTGATATCCTCAATATCAACAGGCTGAACCAGAGAAGCAACCATCGAGGTTAGCAGGAGACACCCTCGTTATGGCACGTGAATCTCGCTAACCAGATCCTTTTGTGATTTCCCCGGAAGAGGGCCCCAAAATCCCCACTATTTCGAGAAATACAAGAAAACGATATTAAAATAGTGCTTGCGGATGTGAACGCAAAAATAAGAAAATAAGAGGAGTTCCTACGAGTCACAAGAGCTAGGATGGAAGTCTTCATGCTAAAAAGAAGAACCACAGACAAGCTGTTACAGAAAGTAAAGAGAGAATATCTAAACAAAGGATCTTACAGATGCAGAAAGACTTCAATGAACGGAGAATCATATATCAGCAATAAATTTCAACCAATAGCGGACATCTGCAGAGACATAAATGCTAACCTATGGGTAAATTCAAAAACTCTGCAACTCTGCATCACTGCAAAATTCAGTAATTAGAAGTTTGTACCTGAATCTTGCAGTGATGTGGCAATGATGAGTTTTTGAATTTTCCCTATTAGTAGACCCTTATAGGATAAAAGAGAGGTGGAGAGAATATTTTCAAAGGTTATTGAATCCAATCGCCATAATAAAAGAGCATACACAGGCGGAGGTGTTTGTACCTCAAGATAATATTTCAATAGAGCCACCGACACTGACTTCGTGAAGTTGTAAAAAGGCAAAAATGCAACAAATCGCCAGGCGTCGATGGAGTGGCAGCTGAGTTGATAAACGAAGGAGAACCACATTTCTTAAGAATCTTACACGAACTCATATGCAACATTTGGGAGGCTCCTAGCCTGCAACAAGAACACCCGCAAAGCGTCAAATCGCCTACGTGGCACCCAAACGGTCACACTTATTCTAGACCAACGAAATACGAAGAAAACGGGTTACTTGGTTACCATAAAGGCTGCCATGAGCATGCTCAGTACATGGATTCTCGTTCGATTGCGAAGGTCAAGCGGCGTTGGACGTGGTAGTACTTAGTTGGGGACTGCTTGGTAAAAAGACACTTGCGTTTGGAATGGTCTATGCCGATGCGGTTGCATTTATAGATGTTCATGCCTGTAGCAGGACCATGCATACCTTTAGCGCCGTGCATATTTTTAGATTGTCAAGCCTTTAGCGGGAGCGTGCATACCCGCTCCCTAAAACGTGCTTAAAAAATATGGGTTAAAAAAAATTCAAGCCAAAAAAGTATCTTTTTATATAAAGGGTGTATACACTAAGTTTACAAAGCGGCCGGCTGTTTATAGGTTTTGGTTAGACGAACAACAAATCGTAACGGGGGGTGGGGGGAACGTAAAGGTTTAGCCGCTAGAGCATTTTTAAATATTTTTGGTAGAGTTTTACATAGCACCCTGTATTTTTTTAACCCTATAACCTATATCCATGCATAAATTAGCAGTGTACACAGAATACTCCTACCTATCCAAAATTGTAAAAGAGACATTTCCACCGTACCTACTCGCAGAATTATGAGTTGTCAACTTTTAGTATTTTTCACCAAAGCTTATGTCGAAAAGTACCAAATAAAGCCAATTTTACTATCAAAATTGCTTATAACCTCAAAAGTAAAAATTATAGGGATATTATTCATAGGAAATTTTCGAAGCTATCTAATTTTGGAAAAAAAATTATAAGTTAACTACGTATGGTGAAAAGGTTGTTGAAGGAGAAATTTTAGCTTAAAAAAAACAAAATTTTGATTTTCACTGCTCATAACTCTGTAAATTGGTGGAACCATCCCTTTTACAATTGTAAATAGGTGGGAGTATTCTGCGTACACTGCTACCTTATTCATGTAAATAAGTTATACGGTTTCAAAACTGCGATATGATATGTAAAACTCGAACAAAAAAAAATTGAAAACGCCCTAGCGGCTAAATAGTTGTGACTCCGCCCACCCACCCATACGATTTTTTGTTCGTCTAATCCATAGGTTCTCAACGTTGGCGATAACGCCCCCTTGTGGGCGTTTGCGACTTTCAGGGGGGCACTTAGAAGACCCAGAGAAAATTAGGGGGCGCTGAGATGGCGCAGTGAGGGCGTAGGCAGGTTAAAAAAATATTTTCTAAAGCCCCCCATACACGGTCAAATTGGATGTGCAGCATTGCTGTACAACCAAAAATGTGATATCCCACAACTGTGTTTTTTGGTTGTACAGCCGCATTTTCTGTTCGGTCGGGCTAACACTTACTCTTATGGAAAATGACGCTCGTAAAAATGATGCTAAATTATGTTTCCGCCGAAAGATAAACCTCAAATGCCATTTTTCAAGCATCACTGTACTTATTGATACTACCAAAACGAGGGAATAGTTCTACTCTTAGAAATGTCACAATATTGTTCCCTCAGGTTACTTCTATTTTTATCATAAGCCTAATTACCCTGTCATAAACTAAGTAATAAGATTTTATGAAGGATTTTTGTTGTTTATTTCCCTCAGAGCTGGGCAACACCGAACAGCGCCCCTTCTCCTAAACGCTCTTGCAGCAGTGAGTTGCGATCATCATACACGCTTTTTGGGCTCCCAAGAGCCGACCTTGCCAAGCCCTGCTTTACCTAAAAAAGGAATATTTTCCCTACATTAAGGTTATGTGAGTGCAGGTTTTTACTCATGAAACAATGCAAATGATGCATGTTTCGAGTGTAAATTTAGCTATTTTTCCTAGAAAAGGAAATATTAGTTCGTAAATTTAACAACATATTAAAAATTTCCAATTTGCCAAGTTTAAAGATGTTTCTGTTATCAGAGATGTAGAAATGGGATTCACAAAATTAATTTACTACTTGCCGCTCAAGAATAATCCAAATCCACCAAAATTTATCAAAGTAATAAGTATAATAGAAATTAAAAAATACGAGAGGATCTCATTTAAAGTAAACTTCTAAAGGACGTATTTCCCTGTAAAGGATGAATTACAATAAAAGATATATTGTTTGAAAACATTTCTTTATAATGCAATTATATGTATATTTTTTATTTAATTTAACGGCATTTCATATTTTCCAAAGACTTCATTTTTTTTTAATCCAAAAATTCATTAATAATTAAAATGCCTTAAATCCAGTTAATTAATTATTTTAATGTAATGTTTTTTATTTTTATTTCAATTTATTTTGTTTTTCAAATTATGTTTGGTTGGAGCACTACGCCACTACTTTCATGCATGTTGGAGCACGGGTGGCCACGCCTTCAAAAAACAAACCACGCCTGCGAAAAATCAAACCCAGTTTGATTTTCATCAATCAATAGTTTTAGTTGTACATCCGCCCTTCGATGTACATCCAATTTGACCGTGTAGGGGGGCTTAAAAAAGACAAAAAAACACAGTAATCACGTACTAATAAAGTAAAGGGCCCTTTTACATGAACAGACAAAACGAACGAACTGGGTTTATTGGGAAGAGGGTGCGAGACGACGGACTTTTCAACGCACATTTTGACAGTTCCTGCGTTGTTGTTGTTGCTAAGACAAGAATGCAAAAGAGAATTTCAAAAAGCTAATAAGCTTTGAATATTTCGTTCGTTCGTTGGTGGGGCCATGCGACATCCCATCGGACTTTGAAAGAGAATTAACGATTGGCCGGTTTTACACGACCGGACACCGAACAAACAAAAAATTATCGACAAAAAGCACAAAAAGCTATTTCTGCGCGTTTTCGAGAGAGGGCGTTTTCAATTTTGGTTTTGGGAAAAAATGGAGTTTAATTTTATTATTATTATTATTTATTGAGCAATATTTGTACAAAAGAATAATTCTTAAATTAGTACAATAAAAAGTGGTAAGAAAATACTTAAAATATGGAATTAAAATTTGAGCTAAAACTAAGATATAAATGTAAATCGTAAAATTCATAAAAAACAAAACATAAGAAAGAAAAGAAAAGTAAAATAAAAAAAAAGAGAAAAGAAAATAAAGCAAAATTATTATTGAAAGAGAGGAGGAAAAAAAAGAAAAGAAAAAGTGAGATTTGAGAGGAGAATGACAAGAGTGCAAGCAAATTGAGATGGTATTCGCATTCTAAGACGGTCTGCCCGTGAGGTATTCAAAAAGACGCCTTTTGAAAACACAGCTTGATTCAATTAATTGTAGATTATATGGGAGAGAATTCCAAAGCAGAGCTGCATAAACAAAGTATGAACGTTGGCCTAACAAAGAACGAAACTGAGGAATAATTACATTGTTATTTCTACGCGATCGCGAGAGCTGGAGGAATTCGGAAAGGTAGAATGGTTTTCGCCGTCTAAGTATATCGTGAAAGAATCTCAGCAACCTCAAGTCTTTATAGGTCTTTAAGGAACATCCCAAGACATTGTTCACAAAAGGCGTAGTGTGGTCATACCGACGTAGATTATAAATAAATTGTATGCAATCATTGTATGCCACTTCAATTTTCCGAGCACAAGAAGCGTCCAATGAGGGAAAGACTAAGTAGCCATGCATGAGATGGGGCAGGAGTAGCGCTTTTGCTAAGCGCAAACGAAGGGCACAAGTCAAGAAGCTTCCATACAGACGGAGTTTCCTGAGAAGACAATAAGTTTTACGCACTATATAACGTATGTGGTCACAACAGGTCATATCGTGGCTTAGAATTACTCCGAGATTTTTAGCACGATCGGCACGCTGAATAGGATTGCCATTTAATATGACTTTGGGAAAAACAAGACTAGGGTTTACAGAGTGAGCGAAAACCAGATATTGTGACTTGTCCGGATTGAGTGATAGGCGATTGGCCGAAGCCCATTGAAGAATATTTTGTAAGTCCTCGGTAAGTTCCCGCACTCCTGACACCATTTGATCTTTAGGCATAGAGAGGTACAGCTGAACATCATCGGCGTACATGTGGATTTTGGAATTGTATACTACTGCGGGAAGGTCATTAATGAATATACTGAATAAAAGAGGACCAAGAATTGAACCTTGCGGAACACCACAGCAGAGGATGGTTGAGGTTGAAGCACGATTATGCAGCATTACCTGTTGCGAACGGTTACTTAAGAAACTATGCATAAGCTTGAGAGCAGACGAAGAGAAACTAAACTGTGTGTGGAGTTTTTCGAGAAGTAGGGAGGAGGAATGTTTTAGAATAAAAAGGTAATGACACAACGGTCGATTTCCACAAATAGGGTATCTTTGTAATCGTAAGGAATGCGACTTTTATTTCATTAATAAAACAATAGTGTACGATGTAAAAAACAGAAATAAGGGGGTTTATTTATAAAAAAAATATGAAAAAAAAATTTCGCACATATTTCTCTGTAACTCTAAAAGGAGATCGTTAAGGTCCTTTTTTCTGAATATTTTTAACATCTTCAAAAGTTTCTTAAAAAATTCGTGGAACAGTCCAAGACCCCAGCTACCTTGATTTTTTTGCTATTTACCATTCAAAAATAAGTATAACTCACTGACCTGTTTTTACTGTTTTTAATGTTTCGTTGGACGCTTGACATTGGACACTCGTAGTTCGAGCATCTGCCACACGATGCGCCCTACCATCAAGCGCCCAACGTTGGAGGGTGTTCATAGCATCGTGTATAGCCGGCTTTACAGTAAGTAATACAGGCAATAGGTGTTGCAGATTCGCGACAGATCGAAAGTAAAAAAAGGGGGGCTCTAGAAAAAAAATATTCTCAAAGTGGGCGGGGGCAAAATAAGGTTGAGAACCTATGGTCTAATCAAAGCCTATCAGCAGCCGTCCACTTTGACTTTTACATTAAAAAAACCCCCCCGGTATTTTTCGCTTATGAATGGAAACAATCTCCGGTACTCAAAGGGTTAAGGAATAGATTTGACCAATGGAAACAATTTCAAAATTATTTTACGGACTTCTAACGGTATTTCTTTTCCTTTACCCATTTCAAATGAAAGCTCACAAAATCTAAGAACTTGGAACTACTTCATTTGCGCAACATTAGTAGTTTGTAATGATATCACATTGTTAGAAATTCTGCGAAACAATTTTCTGGAAGTTAACGGTATTCTAAATGAAATATTGAATGGTGTTCGTAAACTTTTTTAATGTAGTTTTTAGACTTTCTTTGAATATTTGTTAATTTTTTTACTGTTACTTTGGAAAAACGGTTTTTGTTTTTTGGAAATATACTTTTAAGCCCTAGATCTTAAACATATAGTAGGCAAAATACACATTTAATTTAAACGAGATGCCCTTTAAACTAATTTTATAAAATTTTCATAGGTGTACGTAAACTTTTTTGATCCACTGTATGTATAGTTTGCGTGACAATGCAATCTGACCATTTTGTAAGAAAATCAAGATGGCGGGGCCAAGATGGCGTGTTAATTTTGCCATTGGGTTCTCCAACATGGGTACCAAATTAAAGGGTATGACGAGTAAAATACTATTAGCTATGTGGTGTCATTGTAAATTCAAAATGGCGGCCAACACAAAATGGCGGATTACCTTTTTCTGTACAACCCACTCGCTATGGGTATCCAATGAAAGGGTTAGACAATTAGAATACTATGAATTTCGGTCAATACAAAATGGCGGTTTATCTTTTTCTTTACAACGCCCTCGGTATGAGTATTAACAGAAAGTGTATGACGAGTATAGTACAGTAAGCCGTGTGACTTCATTTTAAATCTAATATGGCTGTCATTACAAAATGGCGAAAGACATATAATAGACTAAAAAGTAGAAAATAAGAAATATAGTTTAAAAAAACTAAAAAATACGCTTTTATTTTAAAATGAATTAAAAAGTAAAAAATAATTTTGAATATAAAGTTTTTATTGCTCTAGCCAGTATATGGAAACTACCTACCTTTCGAAATGTAAAAAAGCGTGGGACTCTTTACCTATATTCTTAGCGCCCACGCCTTTTTACATTTCGAAAGGTAGGTAGTTTCCATATGCTGGCTAGAGCAATAAAAACTTTACATTCAAAATTATTTTTTACTTTTTAGTTCATTTTAAAATAAAAGCGTATTTTTTAGTTTTTTTAAACTATATTTTTCATCTCAAATCCTAATCCTGCTGCTTTGCAAAACAGAATTGTTTGGAATTTCAAACATCTTACACTTGACAAGTTGTTTTTAAATGACTAATGGAGGCGGAAAATTGAGAATGTATTGTCGTGTGATATTTTGCAAAGAATTTATTATTTACAAAGAATTTACTGTGAAATAAAAATTCTGCCGCTGCTGCTGCTTTATTGGATCTGATTCGGCAGGCAGAATTCTGCTTCTGCCGCTGCTCAAAAAGTTGGATCTGATAGCGCCTTTAGTCTCGTAAGCAGCAACCCTAATACCCTGGGGCAATCATGTCCCCGGAAGGTTGTGATCTCTTTTCAGTGTGCTGCTTGTGTAGTTTAGTTTGGCCCTTAATTTGTCGCACTTTTTTCCGTACTGATGTAAAGTCCGATGGTCGTATTTCTGTTAGTGGACGTCTATGTGCTTCCTTTGCTTCCTTGCTGCGCATTCATTTCCATCTATGGCGACTTGTCAGTAATTAGTTGTCTTATGTGTTTTAGGGTTGGATGTCCGTTTTTTTGGTTTCTTATTCAGTTGACTGCGGATTATTAGTCTGTTATAATCAGTGTAGATTCTGATACTTGTGCATGCAAGTAGGTTTTGTATATTGCCGTTGTCTCTGCTGTATATATAGAGGTCCATCCTGGCATTTTCCCTAGACTCACTGTATTTCTTTGTCCACCAGAGCATAGGAGACGATTGTCACTCTGTCTGATCTGTTATTTTTGATGCGTCTGTTTATTATTGTAGTTGAACTCTTTGGTTTTGTATAATATTTTGAAAGTGTCGCCTTATAATTTTGTTGTAGTAATTGTAGTTTGTCATTTCAGTATTTATTTGGCTATGTTTGAATAACCAAGGTGGTGTTGGGTTTGTTGGATTATTTAGAACATTAGCGATGTAAAGTAGTTCAGCTGTTGTTTCTTTTAATGCCTTTAATCCAAGAATTAGAGCCGACTCAGACTCTCAGACTCGATCAAGAGAGTTTCGATTAGTGTTATACTTAAGCTGCTGACAGAAACAGGCGCAAACACCGTGCGGGCAATGACAGAGAGAATAGAAGTTGTGTATTCAAATGCGCACTAACGAAATGCTGTTTTACGCTACGCACACATCGCGCAAGTTGCTTTACTTTCTACTTTTTGCGCGTTGCCGCCGCGTAGTGTCAAGAGATGTTTGTGTTTTGAGTCGTATTTTGGTGGTGGTGGGCATATGTTTGGAGTCGTGTGTTGGTGTTGGGTGGGATAGCAAATTTGTTGAATTTTATATTTAATGAAAATCTTTATTTTTCCAAATTGGAGTAATTAAATTAGCACCTAAAACAAAGACAAATCCTGTAGGATAGAAAAATTATATGTAAATCATTCAGGTTTTTCAATTTTTTTCCTATCACGTCCACTTGTCACTTTGATTTCGTTGTTGTGTTCAAAGTCGGAGCGCGCCGCCGACACCGCAACATCATGTCAGTGAAAAGTCGCCACATACAACGAAGCCAATGTCCGTACCGCGTATGCGCCTGTTTCTCCAGTTTGGATCTTATCTTATCGTCAGTCCATAGTCCACTTTTCCCATTAAAACTTGGTTTGCTATTTCTATTGCTAGATTGACAGGAGGGCCATGGTTTTTTTGGCAAATGACTTTTAGCATGTTGTTGCGCATGTCTTCTATAATGTAATTAGCATGTCTATTCCAACGTAGAGTTTTGGTAAGCTGTAAGCCCAACACCTTTAGCTCTTTTTGTAAGGGTATTGTTTGGTTGGCCCTGTTTAAAGTTGTACTGGTACAGCTAGTCTTCCTGCAGACATGTACAGCTTCCAGCTTCTCGTCGGATATGATTGCCGCCGTAGTCGGACACCATGTTTTTAAGGCATTGAAGGCTGTTCGTAGGGTTCTGGTATATGTAGGTGTTGAACAAGGTGACTGTTAAGAATTGTACAGAATTAGCACAGTGGGAGTATTACACTACTAAATAAAAGAGGACTTTCAATTAATGAATTATTTTAATTATAATTAGAGTTTTAATATGCACAATATACACTTGTTGGATAGAAGTATAAAATTTAAGTTTATGACCGATCGCGCCGAGAACTGATAAGAGAGAGAGCTACGTTACTAGTTCTTAGTTTTATCATTCAAAAAAACGGTAATTAAAGCTTAGAAATTAGGGAGACTGAATGTTAGCTTTAGCGATGTTTAGCCAGCGGCACCATGTTGGGTGCGTTCAGTAGGATGACGAAATGTTGTTTTAATTCAGGATTGAACATTCCGCCCGCCTCGTGTGATAGCACGATAAGTTGTTGTACGTTAGGATGCTTTGCCCGCCATAAGTGGTCGGATGCGAGCTGTAGTGTAGAAGTGGTAGTTGATCCGCCCGCCATGACTGATGAAGATTTGAGTAGAAGTGTAGAAGTAGTAGATAATCCGCCCGCCATGACTGATGAAGATTTGAGTAGAAGTGTAGAAGTAGTAGATAATCCGCCCGCCATGACTGATGAAGATTTGAGTAGAAGTGTAGAAGTAGTAAATAATCCGCCAGCCATGACTGATGAAGATTTGAGTAGAAGTGTAGAAGTAGTAGATAATCCGCCCGCCATGACTGATGAAGATTTGAGTAGAAGTGTAGAAGTAGTAGATAATCCGCCAGCCATGACTGATGAAGATTTGAGTAGAAGTGTAGAAGTAGTAGATAATCCGCCAGCCATGACTGATGAAGATTTGAGTAAAAGTGTCGAATGCGTACACGTATTTGGAATATAGATTAGCTTGATAACAGGTGGCTAGTTGTGATCCTTAGTAGTTGGAAGCACGCATAGTTTTGTGATAGGTCGTTTAGAGAGTCCTGTTCGGTGACGACCTTGAGTGAATTAGGTAATGTCGATCTTCCTCGGGGATGCCTTCGAGTAGTGGGAGTGCGTTAGCTTGCCATTTGCGCAACTTGAAACCACCGCTTTCCAGTAGTGCGCAGAGCTCTTGTCGCAGGTGTCGAGCTTCTGTCTCATCGTGAGCTCCAAATAGAGCATCGTCGACGTACAAGTGTTCATTAATGGTTTTAGCCGCTAACGGGTGAGTGGTTGAGTTTTCTTCTGCTAGCTGTCGCAGTGTTTTGCAGGCAAGATAAGGGGCGCACGCCGTGCCGTATGTTACCGTGAGCAATCGATAACACTTCATAGGTTGCGAAGTCGATGATCGCCAAAGAATTCTTTGTAGATCTGTGTCGTCCTTGTTGACACGAATTTGGCGGTACATTTTCTCGATGTCGCCTGCAAGCGCGTAGGGATACAAGCGCCATTTCAATAACACCGCGATTAAATCATTCTGCAACTTGGGTCCTATATGAAGTATATCGTTCAGCGATAACTGTGAGCTGGTTTTGTGCGACGCATTGAAGACTACGCGCAATTTAGTCGTGCTGCTACTGGGTTTGAGTACGCCGTGATGAGGGAGATAGTAACTTGGAGTATCGGTGTATTCATCCGCGACCTCTTCCATGTGTCCTAATTGTACGTATTCGTTCATAAAAGATGAGTAAAGTTCATGGAGCTCCGGATCGCGTGCAAGTTTATTTTCCAGTCTTAATAAACACGACATGGCGGCTCCTCTAGACGATCCTAATGATATGGCTGGAGATTTCAGTGGTAAGCGAACGACGTATCGTCCTGTAGATTCTCTTGTGTGAGTTTGTTTGAAGAACTCCTCGCAATATGTTTCATCTGGAGTAAGAATGGTTTTAGTGGGTGGCTCTTCTGATTCCCAAAATCGTTTGAGTAGTGTGTAGATTTCGGATGTTGTTGCATGAAGAGTTAGCGTGGAGCGTGCAATAGAGATGGAGCTAGACACTGGGCCAGCGATAATCCATCCGAGGGTAGTCAACTGTCCGGTAGGCGTTCCCGGTGGACCTTTGCGTACTCCATCCAATAGTACTTCTGAATAAGCCTCTACGCCTAGGATTAAATCTATCGGTGCAGGTAGCTCGTAATCTGGGTCAGCTAGTGGTAACCCTAGGAGATGTGGCCAATCGTGTGGTGTTACCTGTTGTGATGGGAGGAGGTTTGATAACGTTGGTAGTATCAGAGATTGAATCGTATATCGATCTTCACTGTGAAGCGAGATGACATCATGAGACGCGAAGGCATTTGCGACGGCTGTTTCATATGGACCTACTCCGAAGACAGAAATTTGTGTGTGTTTCTTGGGTAAGTTCAATAGGTTCGCCAACGATGTTGTGATGAAATTGGATTCAGATGCTTGATCCAAAAGAGCGCGCACCTTCAGCTTTCGGCCATCCTGGGACTCAACCAACACCATTGCGGTTGCTAGTAGTACTGGTTTGGTACTCCGAGAATAATTTGAGAAATGTGCTCGGGTTGACGAGGTTTGAATGCCGGCAGGGGTAGTTGGTGTAGAGGTATTGACGGATGTAGTGTCCACTGCTTGAGCTGGCCTGTGTATCATGGTGTGATGCTTCTGGTGGCAGAGTTTACATCTGTTTGTTGAAGGGCATGACGACACAATATGATTAGGGTTCAGACAATTGCTGCAGCACCGCTTCCGCTGTAGTAAATCGATGCGGCTATCAATGGTCATTGATCTGAATTGTGGACAAAATAACAAAAGGTGCTTCCCGTGGCAATGTGTACACTTGGAATCTGGAGTTGTTGAATGGTGGACTCTGGAGATGGGTTTTGAGTAAGTTTGTCCAGAGATGGCAAGACTCCTTCGCTCAGGTGTGTGCGTGTTCTTGATGGCACTGAGGGCTTGCAATCTCTTCTCCAAGAAATCCGTTAGGCAATTGAAAGGGGGCATCTCATTTGAAGAGTTGAGTGACGTTTCCCAATCCTTACGAGTGATAGGTTCTAGTTTGTTGGCCAAAAAATATATAAGCCAATCATTCCATTGGTCCACCGGACGAGATAAGTTTTCGAGGGCTCTTACAGCTTGGTTGAAAGTATCCATAACACGTCGAAGTTCCAATGGAGACTCAGAAGTCATGGGTTGAAGAGTGACAAGCGACTGTAGATTGACATGCACAAGAACTCGTGTGTTGGCGTACCTGTCCACAAGAGTCTTCCATGCTGAGGCGTAATTGTTGCTAGTGATGGAGAAATGCCTTAGAAGTTTAGCAGCATCACCTGTTATAGCAGACTTTAAGTAGTGGAGCTTCTGCACATCAGCCAATGTTTCATTGTTATGAATCAAGGTTACGTAAGTGTCGTGGAAGGAGGGCCAGTCTAAATAGGACCCACCGAATGACGGTAAGCTTATTTTTGGTAGCTTCAGTGATGTTCCTTGATAGCGTGGCTGAAGGGTTGAGTGGAGAAGCTCATTTTCAGGATTCTCTATGATAGGATTCTCTATGATAGGGTTGAAAGCGTTAAGTTCCTCCTTTAACCATTGCGCGACGTCTACGTAAGCGCATTCTACGTCAGAAAATATATCGACGCCATCCGTACCCGATTCAGCGCCTTGGGCTAGCAGGTCAGAAGCAGTTAATCCATAGGATTCTTCATATGCGAGTTGAAATTGAGACCAGTACTTTTCTAGCAATTGCAGGCGCGTGGACAAGAACTCCTTGGTTCGCTTCTCCTTACCCGTCTTGCTGGAATTCAGCTTGAACTTCTCAATTCTATCCTTTGCAAGGCTAAGTTTGGCCTGTGCTTTCTCCATTTTCATAGACAACTGTTTTTTGTACGATGCCCGATTACGTAATTACCGACAAATGCACAGAAATGTTTGGGTACACCAGAATAAGATTATGTAATAATTTAATAAAATTAATGAGTTAAGTTTCAAAAGATATTAGTTTTTTTTTTTTTACACGAATTAAGCAATATTTTATTAAGAACGGTTCAAAGGGATGTTGCTTGTTTTGTTTAGTAAATACCTAACGTCACTAATGGTAATGGAAACTTCAAGCGTATGAGCTTATTGTATGCAAAACGTCACCAAAATGTTCCGAAGAAATTCAAAAGGTTAGTTTTATCTTATTATGATTAAAATTAAAATTTATAAAAAATTCAAAAAAGTTAATTATATTAATATTAGAAAAACACTATGCCGAGTTCCACTAGTTATGGTAGCTCCTTGTTGTCTATCACTGTACTAAAATGTACTGGACTTATTGGTTTTAATAATTTTGGTTAAGTTCACTTATGCATAGATTTAAAATGTTAATAAATGTCAAATATATATATAAATGTCAATTCATCATAATCCACATATAATTACGTATGATGTGCAAAGTTATGCGCATTTGTGTTAATTGTACTAAAAAATCTATATATCCTTCGTTTGTTGATGTACTTCAATTAAACTTGCAATGTACCGGGATTTGATGTTGAAAAGTTACATAAGCGTAAACCTGATTTCCAGAAAGCTGTATATGCGCAAACACCTAACTTAGTTAACTTCACTCACGATCTATGAAAGCTGTCTAGTAAAGCTTCCAAGTTGATTGCTTCAATGCTGATTTACAGAAAGCTTCATATGTCAAAAAAAACACAATTTCACTCAAGATCGGCTAAAAGATTGATGTGCTTAAATATTACCTAAAACATGTTAATTAGAATTTGTTATGTTCATGTCTCAATTATCACATCGAAAGCCTTTTGGGCGTAATTGTCTTAGTTCACCTCGGATCGGCAGAAAGCTTGATTCGCATTCACATATAATATGGTACAGCTGCTTGTGTAATTTATCGAATGGTTTAAACAATAGGGCTTGTTGCATTGTGATCAAGCTCGCCACATTTAAATGTATCACGTCTTGATATAGATTTTAGAGTGCGTACTTGAATTATTATCTAATGAATATGAAAAATCGGAACGAACTCACCGGATTCCACCTTTAAACTTTTAATAACTGATCCTTCTCATTGTACTGTGATGTTGATTCCAAAACGAGTTGAGTCAGCATGGCCACATGGTGAAGGCTTTGTGTTCTTCTATTGGGTGTACCGTTAGCTCGCTGCACTCACTTAAAGGTGATAAGCTCACGTTTTTTATTTAAATATTCCATATGATTTCAGGACGGCACGACACTGTAAACCATTTGATGGTTTTGCGATGGAGTTTCCGACACGCGATGATCGCTTTTATTGAAAAGAATTCCGTATGATATATTGTGCACGTAAGAATTGATAAGCACGAGGGAAGCAGGTTCCCGGGTTTCGGCACCAAAATGTTAAGAATTGTACAGAATTAGCACAGTGGGAGTATTACACTACTAAATAAAAGAGGACTTTCAATTAATGAATTATTTTAATTATAATTAGAGTTTTAATATGCACAATATACACTTGTTGGATAGAAGTATAAAATTTAAGTTTATGACCGATCGCGCCGAGAACTGATAAGAGAGAGAGCTACGTTACTAGTTCTTAGTTTTATCATTCAAAAAAACGGTAATTAAAGCTTAGAAATTAGGGAGACTGAATGTTAGCTTTAGCGATGTTTAGCCAGCGGCACCATGTTGGGTGCGTTCAGTAGGATGACGAAATGTTGTTTTAATTCAGGATTGAACAGTGACTGATAAAGGTGAGCCTTGTGGAGTTCCACTTGCCCGTGGTAGGACCTCGGAAGAAAAGCCTTTGTTCTTGGGCACGATTTTACGCCTTGTAATGATTTAATTGTTCTTGCAAAGTTGTATCCTTCGTTGCATTTCGCGAGTTGGTGGACAACGACTTTTCTTTGAAGCCTGTCGTACGCTTTGTCCAGATTGCCGAGAGTAGTACACAATGCTCTCCTCGCCCGATGGCGCAAGCCAGGTTGTGTTCGGTTTCTTGCAGGAGTCATTGTGTGCCTCGCCCAGGTTTGTGGTGGGAGGGATGATTTTATTGCGTATTTTGTGAATGGGACGGATCTCTGCTAATTTCCAGGCATGTAGAAATGAGCCCGAGCTTAGTACCATATTATATAGCCTAGTTAGCCTAAGTAGGTAGTGTGATGGGGCTTTTTTCATCACACATTAGCTTACTTTATCTGTGCCCGGTGTTGAACCTTTGTAAGAGTTCAATATATTTCTCACTTCTCTTAAGGTTTTATGATCATCAAACGGCGAAGGAGCAAGATTTAGGTGATTGGATTAGTGCTAGTATAGCTTGATAATTGTTTGGCTATGATGTTTGCAATTTCTTAGGTGTTTACAATTGTCTTACCTTTATGCTCAGGTGCAGAGATCATGATTCTTTTTCTGTTACCGAATATCGCCAGGCCCGGATTTACCATACAGGCAGAGTAGGCGCGTGCCTAGGGCGGCAAGAATTGGGCGGCGGCAAATTTTGGCGGAAACTTTGAAAACTTGTTTTATTCGTGGGAATTGAATTTCCCGCCTATTTCGTTGGCACGCGTACCAACATTATAACTGGAAAATGCCTAAATCGAGCAGACTCCATATTGACCTGATATCGAATATTCGATAAGTCTTGTTGTTGGGAAAAAAACACAAAGAATTTCAAAAAAACAAAAACATCAAGCCAGTAAATTTTGACAAAAGGGAATTGACGATTACAGCGCACAGTTGTTCGTCCGCTGTACGCCCGTGTGAAACTGGTTGATTATAAGGCTACTGACTATAATAAAATAAAATATTTGCCCTCATAAAGGTGCATTTTATTGATTGAATAACTTTTCGTACTAAACTTATTCCACCAATGAAGAAGTTTTGAGGGGGGCAATTTTTGCAACTGCCTAAGGGCGGCAAATTAATAAATCCGGGCCTGAATATCGCTCTAATGTTGCGCCAGTTTTCTTGGACAGAATTGTTGGGGTTGATGGAATCGAGGTAGTTTACCCAAGCCTAGCGCTTTTCTTCCGTAATTGTTCTGCGCATTTCCCCATTATTTCTACGATAAAGTATTGCATTTCTGCTGAAGGTGATTTTTAAACCAGATAGGGGTGTTTTTGTTGGCAATTTGTGTTGTGGGCACGCTGGAGTTTGCGGCGTATCGAATGGCTTTCGTTAAAATTGCTGCACTTTTGATAGAAGATATTCCTCTACTTTTTCCTTGAATTAATTCCAGTCAGCACAACGCTCGACGAATTGGGGGAATGTTTGAGCTGATCAGGCTTTGTTTGACGTATAAGATAATGGAAAAGTGATCAGTTAGGCTTGGATGTTCGGTAGTGGTCCAGTCAAGTTTCGGAGCTATACACTGCGCGACAAGTGATTAGCCCCCTCGCTTTTTAGGTCTTTACCGTTAAAAGATGGAACGGGTTTTTCTTAATTGTTTGTGCAGGTACGCTATCCTCCTTCTGCTTTGACCTCATTACAGGTGGGGCACCTAGGCGTTTCATTACACCTTGATTCGTGATGTCTAAGCTGGAAACATCGACGACATCAAAGCGGTGCGATATGCCATATTTGTGTGGTGACTTTTTCATAAAGAATATAAATGAACTTTGGTGCTTGGTAGATAGAAAAACTTAAAAGAAGTGTCCCAGTGTTGATTTTATCGTTGTTTATGATTCTTGTGAAATGTTTAACAGCTTTGACGTTTGGGTTATCGCATTTTATTCCTTCCAGAATCTCTTCTTCGCTAACTTTCTTGAAGTTCGGCATTCTGATGGTTATAGTAATGTCAATCTGTAGGTCTACTGCTGAAAAAACTGCCCCAAGGGTGAAAGTTGTTTTGTTCGTTGAAAAATGATGTGACTAAGCTACCTTTGCGATGGGCATGTGCAACTGTTAGCAGTTTTTTGGAAAACTCAAAAAAATTGAAAAAAAAATTTTGAAATGCGTTTTCCTCGAGGAAAAGTTATTGAACAAAAAACGTAGAGGACGTTGCGGTCTACAATTTATGTCATTGGCGCGATGCTGTACGACAATGCACACAGTAGGTGGCGCTAAAGTCTCAAAAAAGTGTTTTTCCCTTTTTTGTCCTGAAAATATTATTTTAACGCAAAACTGTAAATGGAAAAGTTGTTCCTTAGATTATTATCAACAACTTTTATTTAAACATCTTTTCCATAACTCGATATGAAAAAAAGGGAAAAGCGCGTATGAGATAAGTCCGCGTAGTGTGGATCCACAATGATGAGCACGCACTCCGTCAGCTCAATGTTGTTTTTGTAACCGCGCGCGCCAAAGAAGTGGCAGTTGGCGGCCTACAATCGGTGGAGCCAAAGCGTGGTGAGTAAATACACAGCTATTGTCTCTGGAGAATCAACAATTTAAAGGCATTCCTTGGAGCGTTAACATTTACTCTAGTTTATAATTATCACGTTGTTTTGTTTATTATCTCGGAATGAAGAGATTTTTAGTGCCAGTAAAACCATTCGGCAAGCCTTTAGACAGTGAAAACCAAAGAAATGCAGAATCATCTGCAGAAACAATCGCGAAAAGGCCCCGTTCTGAAAATAATAGTGAAAATCCGTGCAATCAAAGCTAATCTGGTGAAAGTAACAAGGAAGTTAAACAACTTAGTTCTCTAGAAGGCATAAAAAAAATGACGTAGCAAATTTTATTTACATTCGACTAAGTGAATCGCAGAGGCTGGATTTATTGACAAATGCCTCGGTCCCGCCGAAGAATTACGCGTTTCCGTTGCTGCAAAAGAGTTTGAAGCTCAAAAATTGAGGTTTTGCCATAAATGGCTGGATGAATTTCCGTGGATTGCTTACTCAGAATTACACCCTGGTGCAATTTGTGTCCCATGTGTATCATTTGCTGAAAGCGGTGGCAGATGATCGCAACCTTTGGGTCATTTAGTGAAAACGAAATTTAGCAATTGGAAGAAAGCAAAAGAAGTGAGTATATAACTATGAAAATTTTTGAAGTTATACTTCTTTAGGCGCGTTTGGAAAATATTATGAGAGTGAATTTTTATGGAGACGCGAGACGGTGACGGAGAATAGGCGAAGGGGTATGGAGGGCAAGCATTTCAACACATATTGAGCTCAAGTGTCAGTGCAATCTGACAATTTTATGAAAAAATCAAGATGGCGGTTCCAATATGGCGGACGAATTTTTCAATTGTGTTCCAATTCCATTGAAACTGGGTATCGGGGGGTTTTAGGGCCACAAATGGTCAATGGTCTATGGTCAAAATTTGAAAATTAAAAATGGCGGCGCCAATATGGCGGATGAATTTTGGAAATGTGTTCTGAATCCATTGAAAATCGCTATCGGTAGGTTTTTATGGCCACAAATGACGATTCTGTGGTCCAAATTTGAAAATTCAAAATGAAGGATGAATTTTGGAAATGTTTTCTGAATCCTTTTAAAATCGGTACCGGGGGGTTATTAGGGCCACAAATGACGATTCTGTGATCAAAATTTGAAAATTCAAAATGGCGGATGAATTTTGCAAATGTGTTCCGAATTTATTGAAAATCGGTATCGGGGAGTTTTTAAGGTCACAAATGACGAATCTGTGGGCAAAATTTAAAAAAAAATCAATATGGCGGTACGGTTTTGGCAATTACGATTCGATTTCACTGAAAATAGCTATTTATGGGTGTTTAAGGTCGGAAATAATAAATTTGTGCTCAAAATTAGAAAATTCAAAATGGCGCTTCAAATATGGTATGCATAACAAATCACTTCACCAGAATTTTGTTAAAAGTAAAATCCAAAAATGACTGAATTAAGACTAAAAAGAATATAATAAAAATTGGTAAAAAAAACTTTTAAGTTAAATCGTTTTATTTTAAATCTGCTGTACCAAAAACTAGAAAATTAGAAAACAAACATGGACCTTCTGGAATAGTAGGAGTGCTGTCTTCTAATGTCGTTTGCCAAGGGGAACTTTGTGTCGCTGTGTCAGCGAATTAAGTAATATTCTGGGACTTTTAACAGACTAAAATAAAAACATGGGGCGCATAAAAACCTGTATAACCTGTATAAATAAGAACAACTTGTCTATAAAAATGTGTTTCCTCTCTGCCGGAGAATGGGTTGACTAGTAGGTGATTATAGTTAGGATTAGAATCCGGTATAACCGACAGGCTGGAACGTGTCGGTATCATGCTGCTTCCACGCACGCAAATAATAATAAATAAAATATAAATAATAAATAATAAAATAAAAAAAATCCAATAAATTATTTGCATACAAATTAAACATTAGTCTTAAATCACGCCAAAGAAATATAACTTCTAATGCGCTTACACACACACTTTTTTTTATGTGGAAGACTAGAGCTCAGGGAAAGTAGGAAAGGCGAAGGACCGTTGTGCTGCCGGGATTCGAACCCAGGACCTCTGCGATGGTAGCCAGGCGCCTTACTCCCTAGAAAACCGAGGCCCCCAGGCTCCAATACATGGATGTTATTTAAATTTTTTATTATTAATTGGTTATTAATACGGTTGGATATGCTGCTGGACTGTAGATCTTTTTTAGATTTCCTTATTGGGAATTGGATCACAAGAATTTTTAGAAAACAAAACAAAACCATTTGACTTAGAAAACGTTATAAAAAAGTATTTAATTAAGTTCAAATAATTGAGTTCAATTAACACTTCATTTTTTCACAAACTTTTAAAACAATTCAACTTTATAATATTTCACTAAAAGGTTGGATCATTTTTGGTTGACTGCCAAAATGAGAGTGGTCGAAGATGAATTCATTTGGTCCATTGAAGCTGTTATCGCTGCCATGATAACGGTTGATGCAGTTGGTGTTAGGATGATTGCAGCCTCTGTCGTTGTTATTCCGGTGTAGCCAGCTCGAGTGCAAACATTGGTTATCTATAATTTTTTAATGTTTATCGAAGTCGTCGCCCTCGCGATAGGATAAACCGGTACAGACTAGGCCAAACTGATCCGTTCTATGGCCGATAGGAGAAATTTTCTTAACCTACGCTGAACTGGTTGAGCCTAATATGTACCGGTTTATGCTATCGCATACAGGATGAACGGGTTTGGCCTAGGAAGAACAAGTTTATCTTAAAATCGGGTTTGGCCGGTAGCATATACATCATTGAAAATATTCTTAGGAAAATTAGAGCAGAAAATCCAATTTGATTACTTAAATGTTTTACTAATATTTAATAAATGTTTTCTAATCAAATTTTTTTGAATTTTTTACAATTTAATTTATTTTTTTTCTTATTTTGTACTACTTGAAAGATTATTTTTTCATCAAAAATAGAGCTTTAGAAGAAAAACTTATGGTATATTATACTAAGTCATATCCCCCCATCTCAAAAAGCTACCTACGCCACTGCTTCGACTTACTTTGTTGTTTGGATTTGCACTTTGTTTTTATATAAAAACTCTATTGGTTATTAAATTCCGCCTGTTTGATTTTTTCGTTTGTACTTACTACGCGTTTGATCGAGACTGGTATAGAAATTATTCTCGATGGGAAATTATTCTCGATGGGAATTTGTTTCCAAGATTTTAGTTCATGTACAATTAAAGATGTGCACGAAACGATACAATAGAGGAGCAGTGATTATTCGCTCTGAAAGTAGCTTTTTTAGTCATTATTCGATCATTAAACCATATCTTCAACCTAGGTTTTCTAGATTTGTTAGAATAGGAAATGAACAATCGAATTCTTGTCTGTATCATCCACCCCGTACGTCGGGAATTTGATATATGGGATGTTAGCGCTGCAGTGATCTGATTGCAAACAGCAGGGACTCTTGTGGCGTGCTTTATAATTAAAGTATGTAGATTTTCGGTGTCCACAAAGAGCTCGGTGTTTTTCCAAAAAATACTGGTGCCATGTGAAAAACTCAGCCAGTTTACATTTTAAATGTTAAAATCACCCAGAACAAAGATTTCACACTCCGGATTAGAGGGAAAAATCCCGATATCTGTTTGGAAATAACATGAAAGGCTGACGTAGAGCTGTGCTGTTGAGAGTTCTGTAGAGGAAACAGAAGAATATAACGTAAGTTAAATGGTGGTTCAACTTAGAAAACGTTAGGTCCTGCCTCCAGTGCGCTGTGGGCCTGCCTCCAGTGCGCTCTGCAAGCGCATACGATCTGACCTCGGCTGTCATGGATTCAGTTTGCTCGGCCGATTAGAAACAGGTGTACTATGACTTGGACTCATCGAATTGGTGGTCGTCTCAATTACCGTCTCCTGGCTGGAGGCGAGTAACTCTTCCTCTGACGAGATAGAACGTAGTGTTTGTGCAGGTGCACTACTGGTCGATCACTAGTTAACCAGCTAACCACCGCCGACGTAGCCCAATGCTACCCTAAGGTACGATAGCACCCATCACCACGACAAGGTGTAGGTACCTGGTGAGAGGCTTAGAAAACGTATAGTAAGGGAGCTGACTCTTGAAAAAACCATGTCGTACCCCGAGTAAAAATAAATGATGGCCTTAGAACGGGCAAATGCCGACTGTGATTGACACATAGTCCTCGGCCATCTGGCGGTTAACAGACGGCTCGTTGCAGGACAGTACGGCCGTACAGGGGGCGATTGACGGTGAAACAACGGCCTTACAGTTCCAATAACGGCCATACGAGGGTGGTACGGCGGCCGTATGGTTGCTATTACGGGTATACGACGGTGGTACAGTGGCAGCAACGTGGATATTCGCCCTCCTATAAGAAAATATATTTCACTGCAATTAAATGTTTTATTTTTTTTCGGTTGTGTTTTTTTTTTCAAGCCGTTAAATAACAAAATTTCCCACTAAAATATAAATCAACACGCACCACACTTCACGTACAACAAACCGACGCGACGACTGGCGAGCTCGTTTCTCTTGTGCATCGATATCTTTAAGTAGGATAAATCGAAAGAACCATTGTACATAACGAAAATGATGAAGTTCCCATAAAACACATTCAACAATACATTTGGTGCAGATTCTTTTTTTTTGGCTCAAATTTCCCGTCGAATGCCCGTTTCTACAGCCCAGTACTTGGCCTTTTAAATCTTTTGGTCAAATTTGGCCGTCGTAAGGCCGTATGTGCTCCCATTAAAAATTGTTAAAAACTCTACGGCCATCATATGCCCCTTAAAAAGCCAAGCGGCCGGTGTTCGCCCTTTATAAGGCCGTTTTTTATTTTTACTCGGGGTCCCAACTTTCTGCCGCTTGGTATATGAGCTTTTCAACTAATTTCGAGCATTTTTTATAATATGACTTTTTTTCGGGAAGTGGACCCATTTCGAGATAGGGGGTTGAGGGGCAAAAAGGGGGTTAAATTTTCTGCCGCTGCGTATGTAGGTTCTGTTAGGGCTGCATAGTCTTGGACAACACTCTTGTTTCCTCAGACCTGCTCAATTGTGTAGAAAACTGGAGAATATCCAGTGAACACTCCTTTTCTGACCACAGGGTCATTCTTTTTAATGTCAATACGTGCTCAACCCTGGAGAAGCCCCCTGGTTACAGGAATGTCCGAAGCACAGATTGGGCCGTGGTGGAAAGATCACTTCCCGAGGATGTTCCCACCCATTTTTGGAACGCTGAAAATCTCGAAGATCAGGTGAAGAATCTGCGAACTGCGTAAGTCAAGGAGGGAATCCTGGAGGACCTTTTGTGAGATAATAGAAGGTTTTTCGGACACCGCAAGACTTAAGGCTATAGCCCAATCACGACTTTATTCTCGTTTACGCGCGTCAAAGCGTTGACGCACTTTGACGTCGATATTTGATTGTGTGTAATTCAAACCGAGCGGTCCCATTCATGACTTTGCGGCGTCAACGGCGTCAAGCGACGCCAAAAGTAGATCAACTTTCAACTTTTCGCGCGTTGGCAGGCGTTGAAAATTGCACAAATGTCAAACTGTCGAAATTAAAACTTTATAAAGACAAAAATCCATACCTGAAGTTAAATCAAAGCAACCTTTTTGACGTCCTGACGATATGAATGAACCTTCAACGGACGTCAACGCGCATGAAGCACCTGGCGCGTATAACGCGGCGTCGGCATTGGGTCATCGCCTTTAGAAAGGTTCTCCCCAAAAGCCCGATGTGCCAAGAACTGCTGCAACAAGCAGATGGTACATGGACTACAAGCAGTCAAGAGTCATTGAAACCCACTCGATACCCACTTTCTCGCGGCATCCGCAGAAACAGGTTTTGGGAGCCCAATTAGTGAATTAGGTGAGTTGTTAGGGGTTTTGACCTCTAACAAAATGTTAACTCACTAATTTTTTTTTAAAAATTAGTTTTTAGTGAATAGAATATTTTACAAAAAAGTTTCGGAGAATTGGTTGTACGCTACCCCCAAAAACCACCCCCTAAAAACAAAAAATTCCGTTTTTGGCTAATATCTCTTAAACGGCAAGTCTTATCATAAAATAGTGTTCACAAAGTTTGTAGATTATGCGATTATCTACAAAAAAGGATATTATATATTTTCCCGTACGAATTGCCATTCATGAGATATCGTCTTTTTTAAGATTTAAAATAATCATATCCCCTCATTCGCAACTTGTATAGGTCATCAGACGTTCAATAAATCCCTGTTGGACTACGTGGCTAATATTTTCAGGGGTGATTCCTGGATATATTTGGAGAAAAAAATTATGGGGTTCTATCCCCACAATCCACTAAGTTACAGGGTGTTTATGAAAAAACAAATTTTTTTTCTTTAAATTTACTTAAAATTTAATTACTTTTAGACTAATTATCGTAGAGCAACGTAATTAGGTTCATCTTTTAGGTAAATGTGTATTCTTTAATTTGAAATAAATAACAGAAACTTGAGTGACTCGGTTTAGAACAAATGTTGGTTCAAATTATGAAAAAAATTACAGGTTTAGATAAGTATTCTGCGTACACTGATACTTTATTCATGAAAATAGGTCATAGGGGCGCTGATATTACCAAAAAAACTGCACCCCTTTTTGGGGAGAGTATTGGCCGGAGGAGTTGGTGAGGTTCGAAAACGGAGTGAAAGTGTTTTTTTACAGGGAAACTGTGTAAAGCGCGTTTAACCCCTCTTGGGGGTGGTTTTTGGCCGTTTTGGGGGGTTGCGCAACCCCAAAGAGAAATTCTAACAACGCCATCGTGTTCAGCATCCTCGAAAACGGGTGGGGTTGGTGCTCTTGTTCCGGCTCAAAATATTTACCTGTTCGCCCGACTCACACACGCAACTACGTTTGACAGGGTATGCTTTAAAAAATTCCCCAGCTCAAGCGGTCTTCGGTCCCAGCATAAGACTCAGGCAACTGATCTTTAGTATCACCAGTCAAAACATATAAAAATTTGGAGAAAATCCCAGAAGGGGTTTTTGAGATACCCAAGGATAAAGGACACTTAAGATGTCCTTTGAATCATTTTCAGTCGAATGTCCTTTTTGGCATTTTTATTTAATAGCTTGAAGGTTTTTTTTTCAAATTGATGTATATACCATAGCGCTACGATAACATTTGCACTTTGTACGATTTTTTAAAAGGACTGGTATTATGCAAATTTCAAAATATTTAAGTACCGTTATATATGAAACTACCGAACATTTTGGCAAAATATTGCACCTACGTAATACTAGTCACTAGTTCTCCAAATGTACAAAATATGAAAGAAATTGGAGAAGGTCGGGTTCTAAATTTCCTTTTTTTTGGTCGAATTTTCATGGAATGGCCCCATAATGAAAAAATTTAAAATGGAACATTTCTTCTTAATATAAAGTTACACGCTTTCTTAATATAAAGTTGTAATTAATATAATATAAATGGCATTACCTGAAGAAATATTGGAATAAAACCTTTTTACTTTGTATTTTAACATATTTAATAAAAATTTCATAAGAAAAATAAATAGTTTAAAAAATCTAAAAAATACGCTTTTATTTTAAAATGAACTAAAAAGTAAAAAATAATGCTTGCTTCAACAAGTGTATGGGAACAGTCTACCTTTAGAAATCAACCTTAGAATAAAATTAATGAGGTTATTGGTAAAAATTATAAATATAACTTACTTAAATGTAAAAAAGCGTGGGGCGCTCTTTACCTATATTCTTATTTTATTAATACAGGAACTTTTAGTTAACGCCCCACGCTTTTTTACCAATAACCTCATTAATTTTATTCTAAGCTTGATTTCTAAAGGTAGACTGTTCCCATACACTTGTTGAAGCAATAAAAACTTTACATTCAAAATTATTTTTTACTTTTTAGTTCATTTTAAAATAAAAGCGTATTTTTTAGATTTTTTAAACTATTTATTTTTATTTTCTACTTTTTAGTCTATTATATGTCTATTGTGTGGCGGCCGCCCTATTAGATTTAAAATGACGTCACACAGGCTACCCTTTCATTTGATACCCATTGCGAGGGGGTTGTAAAGAAAAAGGTAATCCGCCATTTTGTGTTGTCCGTAATTTTGAATTTGGAATGGAGCCACATAGCTAATTGTATTCTACTTGCCATACCCTTTCAGTTGATGCCCATGTCGCGGCGTCGGGGAAGAGAATTGCAAAATTCTCCCGCCATCTTGATTTTTTTATAAAAAAGTCAGGTTGGATTGCGAACTATGAATATGTGCAAAATTTGAAGTTGATAAGTATATTTTCTATTTTTTAGTCTATTTTATGTCTTCCGCCATTTTACGTAGCCGCCATTTTGAATTTGGAATGACGCCACACAGCTATTTGTATTTTACCCATCTGGGGGGGGGGGGGGTCGTAAAACCCAATTGCAAAAATTGGCCGCCATCTTGGAACCGTCATTTTGATTTTTTTTACGAGATGGTTAGATTGCATTGTCATCCAAACTAAACGTGTATGCAAAATTTCAGCCCAATCGGAAAACGGGAAGTGGGTCAAAGTTAACTTCCAAGATTTTTTTACATAGTTACAAGTGAAGCTAATAAAAAGCGTATAAAGTTTGCTTTGATTCAATTGAAATCACATATTTAATATTTCATCAATGTAAATATGATTTTCATATTTTGTTTACTTTGAAAGTGGTGTAAGTCCATTTGAGATCATCAAAAGTATATATTTCTTTTAACTAATACTTTAAAAACGATCACATTATAAAATTATATAAATTTAATATTTAAAAAACATAAAATGAGCGTATTAACATATACTAATATAATATTTTTCAATCCATTCAAACGCAAACCCTTAAATATCTCCATAGTGCACTTGCTTTCAAAGAAAACGGTTCATATATCTCATAAGAATATATGTATTCTATCGGATGGCCAGGCGGACCTCAAGGCTCTTAATTCTGTCGTTACAAAGTCCACCACTGTTCTGAAGTGCCGCAGGTCTCTGTGTGAGACTGCCACTCAGTTTTATATAACTCTGTGTTGGGTTCCTGGACACAGAGGGATTAGGGGAAACTGCAGGGCAGATGAGCTCGCTAGACAGGGAACCGAAGTGGAAAGGACACACCACTTAACCCAGATGGGAATGCCCTTAGCCATCTATAAACTGGCTGTGAGAAAAATCAGCTTAGTTCGAGCCGGGCTGAGATGGACCACAGCAACAGTGTGCCGCACTCTTCACACAATATGACCGACCTTGGACGCAAAGCGTTCAAAATCTCTAGTTCAGTTGAACAAAAAAGAGATAAGTTATGTAGTGAAAGTGCTGAGCGGTCACTTGAAGAAACTGTCTCCCATCTTCTCTGTAGATGCCCGGCGCTCGCGAGGAAAAGAGGGACCTTCCTTGGCTCACCTTTCCTTGATGGATTGAGTGAGTTGCAAAACACTGGTGTTTTTTTAGCTCTGTCGCTTTATTAAAAGCTTCAAATGGCCTAAATTTTGTCCCAACACTAGGATGACATCACAATGGGCCCAATAGTGCGCCTAAGTGGGCTCCCTAGTGGGGGAGCAGCCATTTCAACCTAACCTAACCTAACCTAGGGCTGAATAACCGTTAAATGCTAGTGGCAGAAATTTTGGATCATTTGCTGGGGAAGGGGCTGAAATGGCTACTTCAGCTAAGGGTGGCTTGGGACGGTGCAAATGGTCAACAATTTCTGCCACTAGTATTTAACGGTTATTTACTCCTAACAGAACCAACATACGCCGGTGCAGAAATTTTTTTAAATTTTAACCCCTTTTTTATTCCCCAAACGCCTATCTCGAGATGTTTCGAATTCCCGAAAAAAAGTCATATTATAAAAAATACTCGAAATTACTTGAAAAGCTTATATATACCAAGCGGCAGAAAGTTGGGACGACATGGCAACCGTCAGCTCCCCTACTAGTACTATTATATATTTTTGGTGTCACGTCATTTGTAGCATAGGTTGAAATAGGTTGTGGACTAAGGTTCACCCTGACACCTGATAGTGATCTAAGTCAGCATCAGATGATTTTTGGGCGTCTCTAGCTCGAAAAGGGCAATTAAAATTGTACTAAGTGGCACTTCGCAAAACTTTGAAGCCCACGAATGTTACAAATATGAAAACCAAAATTTTTATAACGGGGGCTTGGGTTAATGGTTGGAAAAAGGGTTACTTATGTGAGGCGTTCGTCGGTCTCATTTGCTTGTATTGCCTTAAGTTCACACCAGGTATGTGAAGCACGTTTTTATATTTTTTATTTTTTTTTTATTGCTTTGAAGGTATTTATTTTACGTACTGAAACACCAGACATCCGTACTCTTTGCTACATCAGGCCAACCGTTTGCAGGGATCATTCTTCAAATACCTTTAATTTATGAGAATTTGCTGAATACATTAAATTTGGTACGAACTATAAATGCAGGTCGTATGTTCACAATTCAGTTGCCTGTAAGATTGCTTTACACCTGCTTTCGGTGGTGATATAAATTACTATTTATCAAAAATAGTGCCATGAATTTGTCTCAGATTTTAGTGAAAGGACACAATTTTATCTGTCATAATTTCTTTTTTTACGAGTTTCATTCGAATTAGCGGTTAAGCTTAAGGGTCGTCACCTTATCATGATAGGAACCGCCTAACAAGAAGTAAATCTTTCTTATCACCAAAAATACTTCATGTGAAGAACCTACCAATATACGCCAGCAAATTTTTATACGAGTATGAAAATGGAATAACGTTTGTCTCATAAAAACTCAATAAAAAAAATAAATTGGCGCTTTTATTGAGTAGCTTACACAATGATAGCTCCGTTCCCAGCAATGAACAACAACAAACTTGAGATCATAATGGACCATAATAAATATTAAGCTGCTGTTGATACTTCGGACCGAATAGTGGAATATCGTATATGTGAAAGGCACATAAATCGTTGTCCAATGGTGGCCAGTTGAAATATCATTGACATGTCCACAAAAAAATGCATTTGTTGTTTTATATAGAAAGCAGTTTAGAATGAGTTTATTCTTGTTTTAATCAGGTCCTGTTGTTATTCGCCAGGACCAACCCACAAAAAGCTCTCTAGATTTCGACAGAAAAATTGGAAATTGATCCGAATTGAAAATTTGAAATATTTTGTCATTGGCTTTCATCGAGATTTGGTTAACAAATACTTGGAATTTATAAGATTTATTTTATCTTGAAATTCTGTTCAATATTAGTAAGTGCAGAATACTAAGTAAGAGAATCTCATCTGGTTAGGGATGGTCGAAAACAGATTTTGCACTTTAAGAAGAGTTTGAATAATGCAGAGAAAGAATAATGGAAATAAACATCGGGGGTCGGCGGGTACATGAAGACTTTTGGATGCTGTATAAGCTGGGAAATGTGGGTTATTTTTAGTCACAGCTTGTTGGCCTACTTATAAACGAAATCCTAGAACGTAGTGTACGCAAAAATGAGGGCTACCTACGACGGACTCTGCGAGTGAGCCGAGCGGGGGAATAAGGCAATATTCGAGATCAGCTGAATTCAAGACGGCGATTGTAGAGTATGCGCCGACAATTCTAGGAGAAATTTGCATCTTAAAAGAAATCAAGAAGCAAGAAAGATAATTTTCAATCTGCTTCCTTAAAATAGAGTCTATACAAATAGCTTGGACGAGTGCCATAAACTGTAGAAAACCCTGAAGATATCTAGAGCAATCAAAGCGTTTGTTCTAAGCTCAAAGCTCATCAAATCAAATCTCATCAAATCTCAGATCAAATCGAAAAAAGGTCAATCAAATCAATGCTCGATCAAATGAAAGCTCATCAAAGCTTAATCAAAATCTCAATATCAAAATATTAATCTAAAAATTTCAATCTGAATCAATCTCAATCTCAAGAAAAATCTCAGTCTCAATATTAAAATCTCAATTTCAATCTCAAAATCTCAATCTGAATCAATCTCAATCTCAAGAATCATACTCAATCTCAATCTTAAAATCTCAATTTCAATCTCAAAATCTCAGAATCTGAAAGCTCATCAAAACATTTGTTTTGAAAGCATTCAATTCAACACAATTTTTGTGAGCGTAATCAAGAATTAGTCTGAAAATGGAAACTGATCGAAACCGATATGGAATTCGATAAAAGTAAATATTACAGAAGCAAACAACAATGTATTAGGCACACAAAACAACAAAAGAAAGAGGAACTGGTTTGATGATCAATGTAGGAAAAAAAATCAAAATGCGGTTCCAACATGGCGGCCGATTTTTGCAATTGTGTTCTCCGACCGCCCGACATGGGTTTCAAATGAAAGGGTATAACAGAACAACGGTAGAGAGAGTTAACACAAACGAGAATGCTCTCTTAAAGAATGTCCAACGATATTGATGGCATGTGGACATCTACTAAGCGTGTTTTGAAAGTGGCTGCTGAACAGACAGTAGGAGTAGAAGCAAGAAGAGTGAGAAATGATTGGTTTGTTGTAGATTGCAGGGCAGCTATAGCAGAGAGAAATTCAAGCCTTCGCGAATACTTATCGAGCGAAAATAGAAGATACAGAATAAAAAGAAATTCATAACAACTTCGATAGCAATAACATCAGGCCGGCTGCGCGAAGTCAAAACAATCAGTAGTGACTTCACACCCCGGACAACTCTATGCAAAGATAATAATAGCGGCATTATAGCAGACCCCGCTGTAATTCAAGCAAGATGGAAAGAATATTTTGAACGGCTCCTCAATGATAATACCGACCCCACGTATACCAACATATACCAGATGATGGTATTATCATGGAATCCCCGACGCTTGAAGAAATAAAAGACATAATAAAAAGCTTGAAAAATAACAAAGCCCCGAAGATGGCATAGCCGCTGAACTCGTTAAAAAGGGAAGCATAGTGGTAGTAGAAAAATTACATGAACTGATCAAATATGGATGGAGGAATTCTTACCGAACGACTGGAAGGAAGCAATCAGTTGCCCATCCATAAAAGAGGGGATAAACTACGCTTTGAGAACTATAAAATGATTTTATTACTTTCTATAGGATATAAAATATTCACAACCTCTATAAAAAGTAAGCTGGAACCTATCTCAGTAAGTTTACTAGGCGAATACCAATCCGGCTTCCGGAGAAGAAGGTCAATCACCGTCCAACTCTTCACACAAAAACAACTCCTAGAAAACTGCTGGGAGAGGAATGTTAACGTATGCCAGATCTTTGTTAACTTCAAGCAGGCATATGACTCCATCCAGAGAAACAAGGTACTTCAGATCCTACTCGAATTAGGTGTTTCCAGCTAAACTAGTAGGTACGTCTGATACAATTAACTCACCTCGACACAAATGCCCGAGTAAGAGTTCAGAACATTATTACAGATGCCTTCCAAGTTAATCAACGGCTCAAACAAGGGGATGGAGCAGGGCCGGCCCGAGTCATTTATTCGACCGAAGCGGAACGTGGTGCTGGCGCCCCCCTCCCCCAATAAAATTATCGAGCTGAAAAATATAAAAATCCTGGGACTGTAGATTCGAATTTGGAAAAATAAGGTATCAATAGAAAAACTATAGAACCATCCGTCACATTATTACATTTATTACTAGATATATGTATATGAAAGATTACTGTAAAATTGAGTTAACACTCATTTACATTGTTCTCTATGTTGGAAAAAACTAAAGCAACTCGCTTCACAAAATTGCTTTATTTGTCGAAAAGTTTCAATAAAAAGTCCACTTTTTGGCGGAATGGTTATAAAAATACGTTTTTGAAAACTTTATAACATTCTTCAGTAATGTCCATTCAAAGATTTCGCAACTTTTTATAAAATTCTTAGATTGTAATTCTAATATTTAAAAATTTATAAGTTTAATAATCGATGGCATATCCTCAACTCTTCATAACGTCCCCGCATCTTTTTGACATTTATCTGACTAGGTTAGTTATGATATTTGGCGGGACTTTAGCCCATTATGTACCTAGTAATGGCTTCAAACAGTTGGGTTTTGGTTGAAAACCGCCTTACACGCACTTGTCTTTTTAAAATTTCACTGAAGAATGTTATAAGGTTTCAAAAATATATTTTTATAACCATTCCGCCAAAAAATGGACTTTTTATTGACATTTTTCGACAAATAAAGCAATTTTGCGAAGCGAGTTGCTTTAGTTTTATCCAACACTATATATATTTTTTAATTTGACTTTTATTAACTTTCAGAAATGTACTTTTCTTTCTTTCAATTTAGCAAAATACCTTAAAATTGAGTCAGTATAGGGTTTTTCAAAACTGTTTAACAGTAACAGTAAAACAGCTGTTTTTTGGCTAAAATGCCTGGTACGCGGCTCAAACGAAAAGAAATTTTCCATATAAAATGTATGTAAAAAAACGTAAACGAAATCATTAGCGAAAAATTTATTTTGTAATTTCGTTTTGTGGTACGCAGCTCCGTAGAAATTTTGCTAGTATGCCTACTGAATTGTAGATGGTAGGTATTGATTGTTAGTCTCCACCTGTTTCGTTATAATTTATGTGCTCGGACATATAAATGTGTATTCTCTTATTCTGTCACTTAATGTGGATAAATTAGAGGAACCGGTTGCAGAATGCAGGATGGAGATGAAAAAATCAAAAAACACTTTTACCAAATTGCTTACGAGTTTTTTCAACCCACTTGCACGCCAAAATGACACATAACCCCGCCAACTGTTCCATTTTTCTCAGCTGTTTACTATTTCTCCACACTAATCTACACGGAATTTTTGCCTGTAGAAATAAATTATTAATCTCCAGCGAAAAATTCCGTTTGAGCTGCGTACCGGGCATTAAAATCGAAAAACAGCAAACAGCTGATTTTCTCTTAACTGTTTTTACTGTGTTTGAAATTTGGTTAAAAAATTTGGCGCAAAATAAAATATAAGAAATTGTAACCAACACTAATATAAATTGTTTTGGTTTTTAAAAAGTGTCCTTTTACATGGCCGGACAAAGAACACACAAAACGAACGAAGAGGGTGAGAGAGATCGTTGGGGAGGGCGGACAATTTTAATGGACACTCTCAGCGAACTTTTGAGCAAACCTTTTGACAATTCCTGCGTTATAGTTTGTAACGGTCGGTTGTTTAGCAATCATTTCTCCTTATTAATTATTCCCCCCTCTCGCGGAAATTTCCGAAATTATGAATCAAGACACTTCCAGAAAATTTTAATGAAAAACATTTTGAAATGAAGTAGGCGAGAAGAAAAACAAAAAAATTTCGTGGAATGGAAAAAACTAGAAACTTTTGAGAGTCGAGAATCATTCGTGACCAGAAAAGGTCTGGATTTTTGTTGCATGAGAGTTTTTTCAGTTTTGGTAATTGAGACGACGGTTTTGTTGTAAAAAAAAAAACCGGATAAAAAATCAATTCGAGTTCTACGATTAATAAAAGTTAAATATTACCAATAAAAATATCGTTGAGGTAAATTGTGCGAACAAGAATATCGGAGTTTCTCTGATAATCTACGGATAAAAGAAGACATCAAAATCTTCGACATTAGATTCACCAAGAAAAACTTTTTGCACTCGCTGTTCTCGGAAGTGAACAATTTTGACGTGGATGAAGATCCTAAACTTAACAGGAACAGGACGATTTAACCAGTGGATCTAATTCAGAATATTCTGATAATACAGAAAATAATCCAGGATAAGTATAAGCCGTATTTACAATATTTAGCTCGTGCGATAAGGGAGTTTCTTTGGGAAACTGGCCCGAATAAAAGGAAAATTAATAATTTGGCACCTGTGGAAATAAAAAGTTGGCTGGAAGATTCCTTTGTTGGGGCTGAAACCGCTTATGTGTATGTTGGTTCCCGAGGGCATCCTAAGAAGTCAGTGGTGTGGGTTGATAGTTGATTTGGAGGTGTCGCTTTCGAACTTCCTCTGTTTTGGCAGTGCGTCATCCATTTCGCTCCGTGGTTTTTTTGTTGGAACAAAGCTTTTGTAGGTTAAGATGCCTACAAGATAGGAACGAAAAATACTTTTGTTAAGTCATATTCATGTATCCACCTTACTAATAATGAGGTCATTCCGAAGGACGTATCATCAATTGACAATCGGTTTCTAAATAACCTCGTTGACGTTCGAACCATTAAACCAATGAGAAGGTTATTTACCAATATATATACTATGACTATTATAGTGCATAGCAATTAAATATTTTCTTTAATTATATTGATTAACATTTATTATATATTGACACTTTTGCGTAATTTAAATAATTTTATCAGATTACGTTATTGACTATATTTACAATATTTTGTTGATTACATAATTTAATCACACCTTCGGTTTATATAATATATATTACATATTTTTAATTGACATATATAGAATACTTTTTAAATATATTCCACTGTCCATTCTGCGGGGTGGGAACACCCATTTGACGTTTCCTCTTGGACGACATACGTTTGTGATTCTATAGATTCTAACAATAGGCGTATTTGCCTGTTGAGCGTTTGGCCGGGTTATAACTCGTTAAAGGTTTGTGGTTTTACAGCTTCGATTTGGCCAAAGCGACGTTGTTCCTTCCCTTCTGCTTATTATGTAAACCCCCCCTACACCCAACATACACTGTCTCACCTGTTACAGGTTTTTGTTAATTCGTTGTTGTTGCTACGGCTTATAATATTTGTGTATCGTTTAGAGTTTTTTTGATACTAATATATGTATTTCGAACTATACTTACATTGTTTACGTCTTTATTAAACATGCAGTGCTAGGTTCTCTTTTCGAGTTTCCAGGATGGTTGTGAAGGGAGATTTTTCTCTAGGCTTCTCACGTAGTTGAGTTAACTTTATTACAGGTCCCACGATGTCTTAGGGGTGGTACAGGACCCTCCGTGAAGAGGATCGAAAACCGGGAACGATATGAAGTCTTTTTCACACAGACAACTAGGTAAGTGGTGAACCATGAACCATATAGGTATCGGTCCGGTCACACACCCCACGACCCCTTCCGGCGAGCTAGCGTATACCGTGTGACCGGCATAACACCCCCTATAGATATTTCGGAAGACTAGGGAGGATGGTTCGTTTTCAAAATTTGTTATGTATGACCGAGTATGATGGCAGTAACCTTGCTGTCAACAGAAAAGGGCTCCATTGTGCCGGTACAAGTTGTTGCTGGGACAAGAAGGCAAAAGTCCTTCCATTGGACTTCAAAAGAAAATTAACGATTACAGTTAAGTTTGGTCTGCTCGGTGTCCGCTCATGTACAAGCAGCCAAAGAAATATGAGGACAACAACGCCTTATGAAAACTATGACCAAATCAAACGATCCAGAGATCGAAAGATTGAAAGTGAGAATCTGTGTATTTGACATCGTCGGATCAAGTAATTGAAATTTAAATGAATTCAAAGGTAATCGAAAAGCAATGAGCATAACCTACGATTTGTAGTTTTCGTATCGTTTTACTGTTGTTTGGCTTTTCCATCCAATTCCGCTCGATCCTATTTGAATTTGATCTGCGTATACATGGATTTTTCTAAGATCCAAGCTGGCTTGAATACGGCTTCAATTTCGCATGTATATGTACTAAATATAAAATTTTATATTAGTAACCAACACTAATGCAGCGTTTTTTAAATAAAGAATGATCTTTTAATATAACATATTGATGTACATAAAGTATTTGAGTTTTTTCTGCCCGGAGTAGCTCTTATACAAGGTGAGGCAAAAGTAATGTCATAATGTGAATGTACCATAATTTTTTACAAATGGATTTAAATTCCATTGTGCTCCATTCCGTCAATGATTGAGCCACTGGTCAAGCCAAAAACAGCAATTTGCGAAATATTAAAAGAATTTAAGTTGTTGAATATGACATTGGACTTTTCTGCTCTTAAAACACGGTATACAGAAATAAGTTAATGTAAAAGAAACTGACAGCTCAAATATCGTAGAAAAATGTGACGTCACCCGTTGACCAAATGCAGAAAAACAACAACAAGAATTTCGATTTTATATGGGAAGAGGTCAACGAGTGACGTCGCACTAATACGATATTTAGTCTTTTACATTACCTTGTTTCTGTATACCGTGCTCTTAACATACTTGTAAAGACAATAGAGCCCGTAAAATTAGCTGTCGCGCATCTTAGTCATGAGGACGCAAAGTTGGTGAGCACTGAAAAAATTTTACTATTCATGTTCAAGAAGTTTTCTGACATTAACAGCGACATTAGTAATAACCTCTTGCAAAATTTAAAAATTCGTGTAGATGGCCGAATGTACGAGGATGCCATGAAATTATTGTGAAGCCTCAAGGATTTCAAGTGGTTCAAATCGGGATTTGCGAATTTCAAAAATACTGGTCAACAGAAAATTTGCAAAAATTATGTAGTGCAATTCTTTGTATCAAACCAACATCGACCGATGTTGAAGGTGTATTTTCGGTATGAACTAGTTTTAGCATCAAAATAGGATGACGTCTCTGAGACAAATTACATCAAGCACTGGTGTTTTTGTAATACTATTACATGAAGTAAAAATGTATAGTAAAATGATATTATATAAAAAAAAATACGCTTTTATTTTAAAATGAACTAAAAAGTAAAAAATAATTTTGAATGTAAAGTTTTTATTGCTCCAGCCAGTATAAGAAAACAACCTACCTTTCGAAATGTAAAAAACAAAATAATTAAAAAATAAAAAAACACGACGCCGAATTAAAAAATGAACTAAAAAGTCAAAAACAAGTTTTAAGTACTAATGTAAGACAGAAACAAGGTAGAAGATATTTTATTTATTTTGTTAAGTATCACACAACTATCGTATATGTATAATCTGTATTTTTTCAGTCGGGTACAGTTTTAATTGTACTTATTCTCGTAACATTTTGTACCCCGGCTGCAAAAATACAGATTATACATATACGATAGTTGTGTGATACTTAACAAAATAAATAAAATATCTTCTACCTTGTTTCTGTCTTACATTAGTACTTAAAACTTGTTTTTGACTTTTTAGTTCATTTTTTAATTCGGCGTCGTGTTTTTTTATTTTTTAATTATTTTGTTTTTTATTTTATGATATTTTAGTGATTATAATTCGTAAACCAATGTAGTTTTTATTAAGTGATTTTATTTTACTTCTTATTATTATAGCACTTACAACTATTGAGATACAGTTTTAATGCAAAAGTAAAGTTATCGAAGTTTGATTTATTCTATCTAAATTTAGACACGCTGATAGATTAGGCAGAAATCGTCTCAATGAGACCTTTCATTTGATACCCATGTTGACCCGATCAGAAGAAGAAAAAAATAAATCGGGTGTGACGTAAATTGGGTCTGACGGCCGCCATACTGTTTTTTTTAAAAATTAAAGCTTATGTTAATCGGGCTTACTAAATGATTCTAACGGTACTCCAGCGATCTAAATCCGTTCAGGCGTTTAGAAGTTATGGTGGAAAAAAAAACATACAAACATACATACATGAATCCTGAAAACATTACACTCCTTTTTGGGGCAGTCGTGTTACATAGCGTTTGTTTAGGGAATTTTAATTTCGCCTCAACAGCATACTAGGCTTAACTATTAAGTGTTCATTCATGGTGATGGGTTAATAAAAGACGTTTTGAGTAATTTAATTTTATTTCAGCTTAAAATTCGCGATCATTTAACACATATCTATTAAGTGTTATATATATTTGAAATCGTCTCAATTTTACCTTTCGTTTGATACCCATATTGACCCAATCAGAAAAAAAAAAATTAAATTGGGCGTTATGTAAATTGCGTCTGACGGCCGCCATATTGTTTTTTTAAAAATTAACCTAGCCTATGTTACTCAGACTCATTAAACGATTCTAACGGTACCCCAGTCATCTAAATCCGTTCAGGGGTTTAGAAGTTATGGTGGTAGAAAACAACGTACATACACACAACAAACCTAAACACATTACACTCCTTTTTTTGGGGCAGTCGTGTAAAAAGCGTGGGGCTCTCTATATTCTTATTTTATTAACACCGGAACTTTTAGCTAGCACCCCACGCTTTTTTAGATTTCGAAAGGTAGGTTGTTTTCTTATACTGGCTGGAGCAATAAAAACTTTACATTCAAAATTATTTTTTACTTTTTAGTTCATTTTAAAATAAAAGCGTATTTTTTAGTTTTTTTAAACTATATTTTTTATTTTCTATTTTTTAGTCTATTATATGTATGTGTTCGGCCATTTTGTAGTGACCGCCATATTAGATTTAAAACGACATCACAAAGCTTACTATACTATACTCGTCATACACTTTCATTTGATACCCATACCGAGTGGGTTGTAAAGAAAAAGGTAAACCCCCATTTTTTGGTGGCCGCCATTTTGAATTTGGAAAGACGCCCCACAGCGAAAAGTATTCTATTATCACATCCTTTTATTTGATACTCATACCGAGTGGGTTGTAAAGAAAAATATAATCCGCCATTTTGTGTTGGCCGCCATTTTGAATTTGGAATGACGCCACACAGATAATAGTATTCTAATTGTTACACCCTTTCATTTGATACGCATATCGAGTGGGTTGTAAAGAAAAAGGTAGTCCGCCATTTTGTTTGCCGCCATTTTGAATTTGGAATGACGCCATACAGCTAATTGTATTCTACCTGTCATGCCGATTCATTTGATACCCATGTCGGGGGTCGGGGAACACAATAGCAAAAAACGACCGCCATCTTGGAACCGCCATCTTGATTTTCTTACAAAATGGTCAGATTGCATTGTCACGCGAACTATGCATATGTGCAAAATTTGAAGTTGATCGGTTATATAGAAGTGGGTCAAAATCAAGTTGCAAGATTTGTTTACATAGAACATACATACATACATACATACATACATCTGGTAAAGCTAATATAAAGCTAAAACATACATACCTACAAACATACAAACAGACATACATGCATACTTACAGAGACACATACATACAGGTGAAGCTAATATAAAGCGTATAAAAACTATTTATTACTTGTAAAATTGTAGAAAACGCGAAAACAGGAAAAACAGCTGTTATCAGCTATTTTTTTTGAAAATTAAAAACAGTAACAGCTGTTTTTTGAAAACCGCTGTTTTTGAAAAACCCTAGTATAGAGTATCTAATACTATACTTTTCTATAGCTAGTGTTGCCAACCCAACAAGCCGACGATCTTAAATAATTTTTGACTATTTTTAGTTTTGACAAACTTATCTCTCCACTAGCTACTGTCACTGGCAGCGTTAGTAATATCCTTAAAGCCACGAAGATATTTGGGAAAATATCAATGAAGCGATTTCGAGTTATAAAATCAAGACTTAATTCAGAACAGGTACTCTTAGGTAACATCGGTGCCAAAATAATAATTTCCTGCAGGAGTTCATCTCCATTGATGTCGCATTGGTCCTCATCAGTCAGAACGAACGTTTTTTTCCAATTTTTCGAGCTGTTTGAGGTCGTACAAAAAATTGAATTATTTACTATGACCTTCCATCAACTGAAACCTCTCTTGTATGAAATTAATTGCTGTGTCTAGGACTGCATGCGTTGAGGTGTATAAACAGCCATAGCAGTATATACACCTATATTACTATTTTAAGAGACTGCGATATATTTTAAAAGAAAGTCTAGCCGTCGGAGTTTTTAGACTTTGCGTTCCCGCTAACGGAATCATTATTGGTTCAACACAAGAAAAAAGTCCTTCAACCTCATCCTGGCGCCCCTTTGCCGATGGCGCCCCAAGTGGCAGCATGGTTTGCTTGTGCCCAGGGCCGGCCCTGGGATGGAGTGGCACCTATGCTATTCAACCTAGCCTAGGAAGTAGTCATCAGAAAGACGACAATTTAACGAAACTACAAGCTGGTAAACAAATCCGCTCAGGTGATCGGGTAAGTCGATGATATGAATATAGTAGGCAGATCAGTCAGAGCAGTTAAGGAATGCTACTCAGGAAGCAGCCAAAGAAGTAGGCTTGAGAATAAACGAGGATAAAACCAAGGTAATGTTGCAAAGCAGCGATAGGTAGCAACCTAACGATAGATGAACATAAGTTAGAAGTAGTTGACCATTTCGCATATTTAAGGGGGTTCTACACGATACAACGGTTGGTGCGATATCGGCCTAATATAATGGTCGCATACTATGATCGTCTCGTCTCTTTGCACTGAAACAACGGTTGTGCCGATATCGCTCGGTTGTTAGTTGGTAACTAAAAACCGGCGTAGTATGTACAACCGGTGCATCGTGTGGGTAAAATTTCACAACAGTTGCATCAATTTCATGTTAGTACTGATCTGCAAATTATTAGAAGTTGTAATGTCTAAGTACAAAATACGACTAAAAAAATTTCAGTCGCAGACGAAATTGGTACGTGTGTACAGTTCTATAGCTGATGGGACCGATAAAGTAACAACGCATGTTGGCCCAAATGTTGTATCGTGTAAAAGCCCCTTTTTAGGGTTAGGCTCAACCGCGATGAATAAAAACGAAGAGCTAGAAGAAATCAGTACGAGAATTCTACTCCGAAACAAAACATTTTTCGCACACCGTAAATTGCTGAAATCTCGAGCAATACATCGAAAGACGAAGTTTACACTATCTATAACACTTATTCGCCCTGTTATATACTACGGGAGTAAAACATGTATGCTCACACAAAGGATGGAGGACATGCTAAATTCCTTTGAAAGGGAGATTTTGAGAAACATAATAGGCCCAATTTGTGAGTAAGGGGCATGGAGAATCACATATAACAGCGAGTTATATCAAGTCTATCACAGCATAGAACGTTCATAAAACTCAATAGACTTCGCTGGGCTGGACACGTCGAGCGCATGCCGGAATACAGATCAGCAAAGAAGGTCTTCACGGACATCATCGTAGGAGAAAGACCCGTGGGCAGGCCGAGGAAAAGGTGGAAGGATGCGGTTGTTGCAGATGCGGAGACATCGAACAACAGAACTTCGGCCAGAAATCGAGAAGACCGGAGGAAAAGACTAGAGGATGCCAAGGCTCGAGTTGGGCTGTAGCGCCATCGGAAGAAGAAGAGGAAGGGTATGACAGGTAGAATACATATAGTTGTGTGGTGTCATTTCAAATTCAAAATGGCGGAAGACATATAATAGACTAAAAACTAGAAAATAAAAATATATACAATAGTTTAAGAAAACTAAAAAGTACACTTTTATTTTAAGAAAAACCACTGTTATTTCACAGTTTTAAGTTTTCACTTCTGTCAGCAGTCCCCATTACTGCCGATGTTTGTTTTTATTTTCTGTGACTCTTAAACGATATTATTCGGGAAATATAATCATCATCATCAATAGCTCCACAGCCTGTTTTTGGTCTTGGCTTTCTGCAACATCCTCCTCCAGAACTGTCGGTCCCTGGCTTGAAGTTTCTAATTTCTAATATCCAGGGTTCGTAGATCTTCTTCTACATCTACACTATCTATATATCTTTTTTTGGGGCGTCCGGTATCTCTGGTCTGGTCTTTTGTTCATTATAATTTTTGCTATGCTGTCATCACTGCTATGTTCAACATGTCCGGCTTATCAGATTCTGTTAATTTTTATAGTTTTTTTGATGTTTTTATCTTTATACAACTGATACAGTTTATTATTGTATTTTCTCCTCCAAATACCATTTTCGTTCACTCCTCACTGTAAAAAAATATGTAAATTCACAGTGCAAATGTACAGTAAAATTACAAATCGCAATATGAAATACTAATTTACTACACAATTATTGCAATTTAACTATTTAGCGTTAGTATTTTTTGGAAACGATTAACGCTGTACAATAGAATGTTTTTAAAAATACCTAAAACTTCAAGTATCGATTTCTCAAAAACGAAGCGAGATATCGAAAAAAATTATTTTACATTTTCGTCTTAATGGGGGGTGTTTTATCGAAATTCATAATTTAAATATCGGTGTCACGGAAATCCTAGCTGTGATATAACTATAAACGTTTGGGAAATACCTCAAAAAGTAAACTTCAAGTGTCAATCTCTCGGAAACTAAGCGTGATATCGAAAAATTTTAATATATATTTTCGTTTTATTTTGTGGTTCTCATCAAAATCCATCATAAAATATCGGGCCACGGAAGCTGTACAGGTCCTAATAAAAAAGAGGGGGTAAAAAAATTGGACCCAAAAATGGACCGGCAACATCCGAATTATTCATCTTTGAGCCATTCTCAACTGAAATCTGCTGACGGAATACGGTCCTCACATTTTGCACACTCAATTCCGCCCAGCGCCTGCAATATTCGGCATTTTGACTCCTGTCAGCCATCCATTTTGCACCAACCAGCTGGAGACTTGGAATTTATATTAAGTAGCTTATAATCTTCAATCCTACGAATTTTCATGCGCAACATCGATGAAATTTTTTTAATAAAAAAATGGCTACTTTTACCATTCTTCCCTCCATCCTGCACGACTAAAAGTGTCGGAGAGCTCGGACATGTAATCCCGTTTAGTAATAGAATGAGTTTCAATCGAGTTTGCCCATATCAAAGATGAAAGCACTTTTTCGTCTCCAGATCTTAGACTATAAGAGGTGTTTACGTAGCCCAAAGTAGCTTCTATTTCTCAGCGCCAATCTGCTTTTGACATCTGCTTTCGTGTCGTTATTTTTTGAAACTAGCGTCCCTAAGTATATAAATTCTTTTACTTCTTCGATATTGTATGTGTTAATTGTCATATTCTGGCGGTCATTCCGTCTTTTAGAGATGCACATATAGTTCGTTTTTCTACATGAATTGCTAGTCCAAATTTCTCTGCAGCTCTTTCTAGCGATGTGAAGGCTTTTTTCATTGCTATGGTGGATCTGGCTAGTATTACGATGTCGTCAGCGTATGCTAATACTTGCACCAACTTGTTGAAAATACTGCCGCGGTGTTAATAGCCTTATGACACTGGCTTTTTCGTAGGCTGAAAATGCTGCCTTGGCTAGGCTGAAAATGACGAAATCTGTTATATTGTGTGACAGAGATAGCATGTGAGAGTAAGAACAATTGATTGATTATTATAATAGATAGTTGGGAGTGAGGAATCCCCCAATTCGCAACCCCCTCACGTTGTAATAAGAAAAATATGTCTTCCCCGCCTTGAAATTACTATTGGGACATACAAAAATCACCGTAAACACCTCAAAATTTTTTTGGAGCGATTTTACTCCGGAGCCCCAATTCTAAACATTTACCCCTTCACTTCAAATATATCTATTGTCACTTCAATTATATATATTGTCACTTCAATTATATTTATTGCCACTTCTTATATATTTATAATTACTTAAATTATATTTATAATCACGTCAATTTATTGTTATTCCCTCGCTGTTATAAAAAGTCGAGAAATGCAGCAAACTGTTATAAAAAGCATTGAGAAAAGAACATTAATTTCATTCTTTTCTTATGCTTTTTATAACAGTTTTCTAGACTTTTTATAGCACTTAAAATCAAGCCAAGAGAAGTTTGAGTTTACTCCTCTCACTCTTATAGCCTTATGACACTGGCTTTATCGTAGGCTGAAAATGCTGCCTTGGCTAGGCTGAAAATGACGAAATCTGTTATACTGTGTGACAGAGATAGCATGTGAGAGTAAGAACGATTGTCTGATTATTATAACAGATAATTGTGAGTGAATACAGAAGGAATCCCCCAATTCGCAACCCCCTCACGTTTTAATAAGAAAAATATGTCTTCTCCGCCTTGAAATTACTATTGCGACATTCAAAAATTACCGTAAACACCTCAAAATTTTTTTTGGAGCGATTTTACTCCGGAGCCCCAAATCTAAACATTTACCACTTCACTTCAAATATATCTATTGTCACTTCAATTATATATATTGTCACTTCAATTATATTTATTTCCACTTCTTATATATTTATAATCACTTCAATTTATTGTTATTCACTCACTGTTATAAAAAGTCGAGAGATGCAGCAAACTTTTATAAAAAGCATAGAAAAAAGAACATGAATCTCATTCTTTTCCTATGCTTTTTATAACAGTTTTCTAGACTTTTTATAACACTTAAAATCCAGCCAAGAAAAGTTTGAGTATACTCCTCTCACTCTTACACATGGGAAAATCTCCTTTGAATTTTTTCTTTCACGTTTCAGCCTAGCCAAGGCAGCATTTTCAGCCTATGATAAAGCCAGTGTCATAAGGCTATAATTTCTGTGTCTCTTATCACTTTTCTTTCCATGGCTACGTTAAATAGTAATAGCCTTATGACACTGGCTTTTTCGTAGGCTGAAAATGCTGCCTTGGCTAGGCTGAAAATGACGAAATCTGTTATACTGTGTGACAGAGAAAGCATGTGAGAGTAAGAACGATTGTCTGATTATTATAACAGATAGTTGTGAGTGAATACAGAAGGAATCCCCCAATTCGCAACCCCCTCACGTTCTAATAAGAAAAATATGTCTTCCCCGCCTTGAAATTACTATTGGGACATTCAAAAATCACCGTAAACACCTCAAAAAATTTTTTTGGAGCGATTTTTCTCCTGAGCCCCAATTCTAAACATTTACCCCTTCACTTCAAATATATCTATTGTCACTTCAATTATATTTATTTCCACTTCTTATATATTTATAAGCACTTCAATTTATTGTTATTCACTCACTGTTATAAAAAGTCGAGAGATGCAGCAAACTGTTATAAAAAGCATAGAAAAAAGAACATGAATCTCATTCTTTTCCTATGCTTTTTATAACAGTTTTCTACACTTTTTATAACACTTTAAATCCAGCCAAGAGAAGTTTTAATATACTCCTCTCACTCTTACATATGGGAAAATCTCCTTTGAATTTTTTCTTTCAGGTTTCAGCCTAGCCAAGGCAGCATTTTCAGCCTACGAAAAAGCCAGTGTCATAAGGCTATAAGAAAAGCACGACAGGTCATCTCCTTTTCTTAGTCCTACTGTGGCGTTGAATCATTCGGACAGCTCTCCTTCAATTCTTGCTCTGCATATTATCCCTTTCATTGTCATTTTGGTCAAGTCTACAAGGTGTTTGGGAAATCTTAAGTACTTAAGCTTTATGTAATTCATCGCTTTTTATTTTATCATATGCGTTTCTGAAGTCTATGAGTAGCGAATGTATGTTTATATTAAATTCATTCATGACCTGTAAATATGAAAATATGGTCTGTAATAGATTTTCGGGGGGCGGAAACCGCTTTGATAATTTCCCAGAGCTGCTTCTGCGTAAAGCTGCAGTTTAACGTGTAAAATATTTGATAATACTTTATATGCTACGTTCAATGAAGGTATGCCCCTAAAACCTAACTAAACTAGAACTAAATGCACAACCAAAACTGTTAAAAGTTTGCTTGGAAATGAAAATAGATTTAAACCGTAATTCCTAAGCAAGTTTTACAGACAAATTGACTAACTAAAGGCATTTTCAAGAAGCTTTGGATCTAAATTTCCATATTATTCAAAAAGTCATGTTGGAATTTACCTACTCACACGTATTGTATTCCAGCTAACACAAATATGGTGATATTCAAATTCTCCTCAGTTCTGGAGGATGTAGTATATCTGTCAGTAGGATGAAGAAATAAACCGGTTCCTTGGATCAATAGAGAAAGAGTGTTATTTACCTTAGACAAAATTTATTGGAGAAGAGAAGTGGGTAATAATATCGCAATGTCAGACTTTTTGATTGAGAACAGCTCAAACAGTTCTTAAATTGGTTGCTTTCTGGGATTAGACATACTTTATAGCAAAATAATGCCACAGCAAACCTTTTGTGACTGAGAAATTCTCATTGGATTTTATGCAAATGAGTGCGGTAGCGAGTGAAGAGATTTTCTTGGATTAATAGTAGATTAGTTGAGGTTTTGTGCAAAACGTAGAAAAATCAAATAGATAAAAGGAAAGAGTCGTTATATCAATACCCTCATTCTAATACCGCGTAAGAGAAAAATTCATAATTTGCAGGAAACGCAAAAAACTGCTTTTTATGTCTTCTGAGTACTTACGGTTATTATATTTTATAGTATAAAATTTTGTTTTGTTGTGACTTTCTCCATAATGGTGTTGCAACTGCTGTGTAGAGAATTGCAAGATACATAATAATCATTCAAAGTCAGAATTTCCCTAAAAATGCTCATACGTGTGGTATTGGAATGAGGGTATCGATATGTAACTTGTAACATCAATCACCAAGGACGGAAATCTACCTTGTTAAATAGCGTAAGAAATAGCGAATGCTGCTGTTACTACTGTGAGTCAGTAACCTCTAACTGTTACGCGCTGCATAACTGTAATCTCACAAAAAAAGTGCGGCAATAGAAAATCCTGGCAATTACAAAGTGACAAGGTTTAGATAAAAAACTACTCAGTAACAAACATTCATTGTGAAATTTTCGGTTGTATGTATGTATGTGACCAGAACTTTATGAGTCCGATGTGAGCTAATAGAAAAAACATCAGCCAATGCCGAAACTAGTGTGACGCCACCAGGGGCGGCGGAGCACATGGGGATGGAAGGAAAAGTGCACACGCACTTTCGCTTTGGGTGGGAAATTCCACACCCAAAATATTTCATGTATTCCTAATAAACCAAAACGTTGAAGAGCTGTCTAAGTCGCTGCGACGAAAGAACGTGGACGAAGAGCCGCACACAAGCAAGGCTTTTCATACGAAAACTAAATATATCAAATAAAGAGCTATTAAGAACTTATAACTGTATAGCCTAAGCTTTTTAAACCACATCCGACTAGCATTTAGAAAAGGGGATTTTCTCAGAGGCTTGCCAAAATAAGAATTTCCCCGTATATTCTTCATGAGGACGCCATGAGGCAATGGGACAGCCAAAAGAAGGGTTCTCATGAACACCAGACAAAAAAAATCAGCGATATTGAAGTGATATTGAGCCCTCTACCCGAGTAAAAATAATTATATAGAAAGATATATAATTGGATATATTTATATATAAATCTTAATATATAAAAACTACGTGTCACAAGCTTTGTTCACGCTAATCTCCGAAACCGCCCCACAGATTTAAATAAAAATTTGGGAATGTGTAGTGTTGGTTCCGGATTGAGAGATAGGATAGTTTTGGTCCAGATAAGTGAAGCTGTTCTCGAAATATAGAGAATTTGAATGTTTCACTGATTATATTTAAGTTGGCGGGGCGAAAAAATAATTAATTTTAATTGTCATGTACATATAAAAAACCGTTAGCTTTAAAAAAGCACTCTGATTTTTACGAGTGACAACGTATGAATTTGTGTATTGAGTGTACTGAGTGTACAGTGTGTACAGTATGTACAGTGTGTACAGTTACACTGTACTGTGTACTGTGTACTATATACTATGTACTATGGACTGTATACTATAACTACCGGAGCACGCAAAAACACACCAGTTAAGAAACATATAATTTATATACAAAATAAAAATATTTTTGAACATTGGGAAACCTCTAAAATACCAGCATCCATTGTTCTTTATATACTTCCACCGAAAATTACGTAAAAGCTTTTAATTGGTTCGAATAAATAAAGTGTTAATAAGGAAATATATAAATGTCGAGTTTTTGCATTACGCCTCAGATTGCGGTACATCTTGAAAACGGTCAACGTGTATATTTCACTGAAGAAAATGCTCTCCAACGAGTTTTCAAGCCACCAAAAACTACACTTAGTGAATTTTTCACACTGTGCCAAAAACCTGATATTTTCGGACAATTCGCAAAAACATTGTTAAATACCGACGTCCCTCGCTATTATACATGGAACAAATCAGGTAAAAAATGGAAGCTACGTAGACAAGGCGAACGACATCCAACTATCGCACGCGTATTGCAAGCAAAAACATTGGGACGACTTTACACAGTACATCCAAAACAACGTGAATGTTTCTTTTTGCGTTTGTTGTTGCTGAATGTACCAACGTCTTTCGAATTTTTACAAACAGTCAATGGTCAAATATTCAATACATTTCAAGATGCATGTCGCGAGTTGAAATTGCTGGAAGACGACAATCATTGGGATCTGAAACTTACTGATTCATCATTTGCATCCACGCCGAATAACATTCGTCAACTGTTCGCAATTATATTGACGACATGATACCCAACAGAACCATCGGTTTTGTGGGGAAAATACAAGAACGGCATGACTGAAGACATACTTCGCAGAATTAGGCAAACAAACCAATATCCAAACTCTCGAACTTTTATAGGAATAATTGGTTTTTCGTTAATGGTTATAAATATTTGTTGAAGATTTGGATTAATTTTAAATGTCTTAAGGTTGGGTGGCAGCGAGCCGGAAAGGTATCATTTTTGTTTATTTACGCGCCGGAAAACAAAACCAAAAACATAGTTTACCAGCAAGTTTTGCAAAAGAATACATACATAGGTAATTTTGGTCACACTTAATATGAAAGCATATTGAATCTAATGTCTCCAAATTTTACAGAAATAAGGATTGGTTCTTTCCTTAGATATTGCGAATAGTTTGATTTTCAATATTTGCATTAATTTCACATGTTTTGACGAACACAATTTCGCAATATAAGAGAAAATAAAAGTTGGTTTTTTGGCATTGCTTTTTCGAACTATTAAAGTTTTTCTTTAATGGTTAAGAAGAGTTGAATTTTTAAGGTTTGGTTGATTTTAAATGTTTAAACGTTGGGTGCAGCAAATTGTCAGATCCCTAATAGTTTTACATTTTTTTATTTGGAATCAAAAATACCAATATATGTATTGCCTTTTTCAAACTCTCCTACTGTATATTAAAATTCATATCACCTGATTACTACTATTGGCTTATGGGAGCAGCATAGGCGCGCCGGATCCCAACTAGTTAATTATATATAATTATATATGAAATTTGGCCCGATATAATTATATAGAAATATATATTTTTATATATAATAAGGAAAATCATATACAATTGTATAGAATTGTATATATGCAATTATATCTTTTATTTCGCCGATTTTCTCAGACATGGAACGTTCTGTATGCTTTTTATCGTGGTAGCGCCAGTTATTTTTAAGAGCGTGATCCTGGCTAAACTCTAAAACAGATATAATGAGATATTTTTGACAGCATACCTATAATAACTTTTTTCCCATCATTTTTCAGCCACACAGCTTTTTCTTGAGGTCTTTCTCCACCTTTGATTGAGCTTTGGGAGTGCGACTGGAAAATGTGCATTTTAGTATGTGATTTTCCCGAAAAACTCCATCTACCAATTGATAATATTTATTTCATCAAAATTATTGTAAAGCATTATATATTATTTTATATCGCTATATATGATCAAATATAATTGCACAAATCCATTTGTAGACTTTATATACAGTATTATATAATGATATACAGTTATATATCATCCTATGTTGAACTGTAAATGATAAAATATATAATTCTATATTATTATAATATTATTATATACAATTATATAAAATCGTCTAAAACTGTTAAAATATTTTATATAAGATTTTATATAATTTGATATAAATATATATAATTATATATTTATTTATATAATTATTTTTACCCCTAATAAAAAAGCTTTGCTAAATCTTTACTAAATTTCGTAACGAATTCGAAAAGAATTTTTATAACGATGTCGTGTCAACCCCTTCATATATTTTTCGTTCCGAATTTGTTCAGAAATCGATTGCGAATTCGGGAGAAATGTACGAAGTTCCGTAACGAATTCGGTAAGATATCTTAAAATTTGGTTTGCTGGGTTGCTTCATATTTCAGGAAATTATGTTGGTTATGGCTCGATCTCAAAGGTCAAGCAGCATTGAACGTGATTAGTACTCAGTTGGGAGACCACATTGGTAAAACGACAACGGCGCAGTTATTACTCACGTATCCACACCGAAATTCCCAAATAAATAAATTGACCGATTAACATTGCAAGGGTTATCTCTTTCCGTGGTCCCCATCCACTATCATTATGCTCCGCCGCCCTTGGACGCCACGGTATCGTGATCATTCCATATCAAATCAACCAATGCTTTGGACCTCACCTCGTCTGATAATTATAATTTTTTTTATATTTGTTTTTCTGGTGGAAACTAAGAAAAAACCAAATTTTCAGATTTATTGCGGCTGTTCAACTCCAACGTTAAGGCAGTTCTTTTGTATGGTTGCGAAACATAGAAAGTCACCCAATGTATGACAGGGCGCCTACAAGTTTTTATCAACAGATGCCTACGCCGTATCCTAAAAATCCGCTGGCAAGATTTTGACTTCTAATTTTTTAGTTATAAATTTTCAAAAAATCGACAATCGCAAAATTTTTATAAATTTTGAAATCTCTAGTTCAGAAACTATTTCACATGGAAAGCTGAGTAACATCAATTTCTTCTGCCTCAATAAGGCTTTAATTTGTATTATTAGTAAGAATAAAACTTTTTCCGCCATTTTGAAAATTTTCTTTTTGAAATATCTCAAAATAACCCCCACCAACCCTGGGCAGGTGCCAGAAGGGCCCTTATGTAAATCCGGCACTGGCCATAACTTCCTTGTTTGTCAACCGTTTATTTTGGAATTTGGCTTGTTGGAAAGGTCTATAAAATATGTATTAATATTTGGAGGGTCAGGGTTGGGTAATATACATATTTCAGGGGTGGGTAAAAGGGAAAAAATGTAAAAAAATCACACTTTTCGAAACTTTGACCGCCTTGAGCGACCTCTAAATATCTTCGGATTTGCCTCAAACTTCACATTTCCCCGTTTTTAATCCATTCGAATATTTTGAGGGAGCGCTCCGTGACCTATCGAGTAAGAGCTTGGAATTACTCTTACAATTTAGTACTTAAGGAGTAAAAAAATATATTGGTCTACCTGGTCAAATCTGGGGCTAATTCCTTGGCAGATCACTTTTTTTGTTGTATTTTTGGGACCGCAACTAACTGAGTAAGAGTTTCAACCGATAACCAAATTAAAATTTGAAAACTTTTATACTAGAAAACACAGGTCTGACGGATCTGTCCCGCAGCCAAGTGCCTGGCAGACCACCTTTTATTTTAGTGTTTCATGACTATTTAAACCTTCATTGAATCGGTTATTTTGAAAAGGGCTTAAGTCCACTTTTTATAAATTTTTCAGTAGTTACGAAAAACTGTATATTTTCTTGTAGGGCGGCATTAATAACGACTTGTCATTAATATAACAGAATAATAATCTAAGTAGGTGTCTATTGAATGGTAAATGAAGTGGATATCCTAATGCCACCTTCCAAGAAAATAAACAGTTTTTTTGTACTTACTGAAATATTTATAAAAGTGGACTTAAGCCCTTTTCAAAATAACCGATTCAATTGCTCCTATTAGTCCAGGCGCTGTAGCTAATTTTACTTAAACCTGACACTAAAACCAATAGAAATGATTTTGGCACACGAGCAGCTTTTGAAGAGTAGGTACTTTAAGAAAAACTTTAAGAAAAAAAATTGTTCTACACAGAACACCCATGGAAGCTGTGGGAAATCTCCGGAAAATCTCGAAAAACTAGTATTTCCTCTATAACGTGCAAGGGATTGAAAATTCGATATAATGAATAGGAACAAACTTGTAGAGCGTGAAATTCTTCACAAAAAACGTGTCTACATGTTTTTTTTTTCGAAAATTGCTTCCTATGAGAGATAATGTTACAATAGCTTTAACTTCCTACCAGTAGAACTTACTTCTACTGTCTCCAAAAGTATAGAGATAATTATGAATAAAAGTCCCATGAATTATCTTAAATCCAACCAATTATGTACTTGCTGATTTCGTCATAATTGATTCGCTAACTGCACTCCACTCAATCAGGACCCTGAAAAATCGACATCCAACAATAAAACAAATAACAAGGACATACGATTTATTTGGTTCACCACACACATGGCATAAGTGGGAATGAATACTTAGACCACGAGGCAAAAGAAGAGGTGCTGCATACAAGGCTAAGGATTAGGCATTTCCTCACGGTTAAAGGGTACATATTCGAATTCGGGAGAGCTCGCCAGCTTCTTGTACGACTGCTCTAACAACACCGCACCTCTTTAATGACTGTCCTCCTAATCCTGCTTACATACTACGACAAAATATAGAATATGATAATAATACACCAATAAAATTCTGGCTGTTGCGAGACTAACTTCTCGATTCCATAGGCAAAACTCATTCTACCCGAGAGACCGGGCCACTCATATTTATATTTCCTCGAGGCATAGGTTGTTTGCACATGTTAATTTTTGGTATATTAATCATTAGCCTGAATCTAATACGACGCATTGTACCGTAAGAAAACTGGACGAATTTCAGCTCACTTACGGCATTTTAACACATGGCCCTAAATGGAAGCGTAAAGTGACAAGTGTAAAATGGATTCTGTAAATGCAGATTTAAGCGATTTATCTGATTTATTAAAGTTGTGGAAGAAATAAACAGCTTAGAAGTAAGTGCGCAACAAAATAAAAGGAAAAAATTTAACCGAATAATTGCTTGGGTCAGATGCCGCTTACGGATGCTAGCGTCTTGTGACCTTCTTACTGCACCGTACGTAACATGCGAGAATTTAACGAATATTCGCCAAGTTTATTAAGTCAATTTAGGGCGGACCATGTACGTACTTTAGGTTACTCTCAGTTACGTTACGGTACGTAATATTAGGTTCAGGCTATTGCCCTTCTTTGTCCGGACCTGAGGCGGCAGCATATCCAGGGGTTAATAAAATCCCGCTGCTTTAGAGAAAAATGAATGTATTAATAAGGATATCAAAAGCATGTTTACAAAACAGAAATGATGATTTGCTTTGATTAAACACGCTTTTTGAAATACAAAGTTAAGGAATAAAAATGCCGGTGCGTGATCCTCCATAACTAATAAATAAAATTCACATCCTTTTTGCTGCCATAAATTTTGATCTGCTGAAGATAAGTTCTTTTAGGGCTAAATAACCGTTAAATACTACTGGCAGAAATTTTTACCATTTTCTGGCGTGTGGGGGAAGAAATGGCAAGTTCAGCTAAGGGTGACTTGGGGAGGGTGCAAATGGTAAAAAATTTCTGCCAGGAGTATTTAACGGTTATTTAACCCTAAAAGAACCTACATACACAGCGGCAGAATTTTTTCTCAATATTAACCCCTTTTTACCCCCAACCCCCTAACTCGAGATGGGTCCACTTCCCGCAAAAATGTCATATTATAAAAAATGCTTAACATTACTTGAAAAGCTTATATACCAAACGGCAGAAGGTTGGGACGACACGATTTTTTCAAGTGCCAGCTCCCCTACTAATACTTTTGCTACTAGATTTCTCAATGAAAGACAGCAATCCCCATGATATCGCGCTTTCAATTCTACCCCTTCGTATATTTTATATAGAAACTTAGTTATTCTCGAGAGAAAATATATATATAGCTGTAAAAGGAATGTACTATACTAGAAGTAGCATTATTTCCATGGTACAGGTCTTAAAAGAAAAAAAACCATTAGCGGAAGGTTTCAAAAGGTAAACTTTTTACTTTTTAGTATAAGAGATTCAAAAAATCCAAAAACATCTAAATCCATTCATCATTATAACTGGGTTCCGAGGTATAAACCTAATTGCACTGGACTAAATGCAATTATTTTCAGCACTATGACTATAATAAGACAAAATAAAAGTGAAGAATTTCCATTATCCTACTAATATTATAAACGCGAAAGTTTGTATGGATGTATGTGTGGATGTTTGTTACTATTTCACGCAAAAACTACTGAATGGATTTTAATGAAACTTTACAATAATATAGCTCATTTCAGTGAAAATCGGTATCTGGGGTTTTTTGAGGTAGCGAATATTTGATCAAAACTTACAAATTAAAAATGGCCGACGAATTCGCCAATTGTCCTGGTCAATTCCTCTATTGTTGTAAAGTTTTCCACATTCTTAGTAAAAACGGTAGAAATAGGTTTTCAAGTGATTTAATATTTCGAATCGCCCAACAGGATGAAGACCACTACGACCTAAGGGCGAACGCATCTAGATTTAAGCAAGGCGATCGAGTCTAGCTATAAATTCTTCTACGAATAAAAGGTAAATCGCCAAAACAAAACTACAAAGGAAATGGAACGGCCCCTCACAAGGTTAAACGATGGCAACTATCGCATCCAAAAATGTTCGATCAGTTAGAACGGGACATGTAGGAAGATGTGTTCGGGAGGAACACAAAGTAAGAAGGTGGCAGTTAAAATAGAAAGTTAAAATTCCAATTCACCGATAAATTTCATGTTCAGAGGCACCTACTTGAATACATACATAACGCAGTGTCACATCTCATCTGAACCGCCAAGAAGAGGAAGGAGGAACACATGTGTGCAAGAAGTTTTGTTTTGAAATTAAAATTGTTAAAAAGAAACAAATTGTTCCAATTAATCCTTGACAAATCCGAGAACGCTCGAGGAGAAATATTACAATATTTTTTATAGGTAACTCTAAATTTCTGTATGGTATCCCAAATCATTTTTTCCAGATTCTTTGTTGTTTTCATTATACTTTTTTCCTACCGCGGACAGTGCACACATAAACTTTTTTTATTTGAAGGCGTTGCAACGCCTTATGTTATACTTTTCAGTCAGTATACCAAGATTTCTGAGTATGATTGAACCTTCGGCTTCCGCTTCAGCTTCGGCCTAAGGTTATGGCAATAGCCGAACATTGAGCTTAGCAAGCTCAGCGGTATGATAAGGCCGTAAACATCATCAAGGAATACCTTTAAATGAGAGTCAAGGATTTCCCTTACCCGCAATCGGTAGTATGTTAAATATACATAAATATCAAATGCTGCAAAACTAAAATATGACAATTTTTGTGTTTGGCAATTCTTTTCTACTAATTTCAAAAATCATTAGCATTTTGTATCGCAACTATTGCCAACGTTTACACATCATTGCTGCTGTAATTTAAAAAAAAGCAGATCAGATTACGCATTCGAAATATCTCGGGTTTCGAGATTTTTCACATGACGAATGCGGTGTTAACAAATAATCCAAAATCTTGGATTTTATGGGACCCGTCCGAGAGTCGCTGCAAACAACGAAACTATGCGGAACAGAGCAGACGTATGGGCCCCAGAAGTTCTCTAGGCGCTTGTCGTACTCCTGAGCTCGCCTCAAAGCTGTCGGGTATTTTTCCATTGTGGTCATTGGGCCAACGCACACTGCGCATAGTTATGGCACATAAAACCGGTTTTATAGAAGAGAGAGGGAAGGGAAGGAAAGAACTTAACGAAACAATTTTCACGCAAAATCAAGTGAAAACTAACACATGCATATTATACTTCTTCTTATGTCAAATCTTCTTCTTCCTGAGCTCAGCATTGTCCCTCTGAAATTCTTTAATTATTCGCTTTTTGTTCATCAACCTGTTCAAGTGGTCTGAAAATTTTGTTTTTTTTGTGAACATATTGAAAAGAGTGATATTAAGAACTTTTTGTGGCGTTTTTCTATTTGTCAACGAAATGAAAGCTATGACAACTAATTTTCATATGCACAAATACATTTAAAATTCCCTGTAAAGATTCAAGGTTACTACACAAGATGCTATTACCCCGTCTGCGTTCCGAGGAGTGTAGTAAAACCGGTTTTATGTGCCATAACTATGATCTGGTGTGCGTTGGCCCATTGTGGAGAACTTTGCATTTGGAATTGTTGTATAGATCTTTTATTAATTCTATTATTTTGTCCGGCAATCCACGTTGCCGTAGTGCCTTCCATAGAAAGCTTCTATTAACTGAGTCGAACGCTCTCATGAAGCAAGGTAAAGAGGGGATAGTAATTCAGTAGACTGCTCCATTATGATTCTCAAGATATTAATATGGTCAATGCAGGGGCGGCCTTTCTAAATCCAGCCTTCGGTCTTCTAAGTCTTCGGTCTACTGCCTCTCTTATCCTAGATAGTATTATATGAAACAAGATTTTGCCCACAGTAGAGAGTAGATAGATGACTCTCTAATTTTCGGATGTTGTTAGGTCCCCTTTCTTGGTATTTTGACTATTATACATTCCGTCCAATCCTCCGGAAAGGTGCAGGTGCTCCATGGTATTTCCAGGGTTCTGACATGGGGCTTGAGTCAACTTTCAACAATTCTGGCAGGATACCATCTTTTCCAGCTGCTTTACCATTGGCCGTTGCACGAATTGCGGTTACTATTTCGGTCTTGGATGGGGTACAAGTACTGATTATTATTGGCTGTGCACTATTGCTGTTCTCTTTACCTCCCGGTGTAATTGGGAGTATTCCCGTTCAAGTTGATGACGTTTTTAGGGCCCTCCTGCATTCTACTTTTTTCAGGTTAGGTCCGAGATCTACTGTTGCTGGCTTCTTTGGACATAACCGATGATTGTTTCCGTTGCTGTTAATATAGCTCCCTCTGTTGTACTACAGTTTTTCAATATTTGCTTCGCCAGAAAAGCTTTCTGGCTTAAGATTTGTTGCAGAATCCCGAAAAGTGTTATTGTGGGAGTGTGGTGGTAACCCTCAGCCCAACCGACTTAAAACTCTGGCAAATTGGGTGCCATCATTTTCCGCGGTCTTTGTTAGCCCTTCGCCCCCCCGTTCGTTTATCAGGTCCGGGGGTTAAACCCGCGGACTTAAACTTATTGGTTATGGCCCAATTTGTTTTTCAATTGACTTATTGACCGCAGGAATGTAGCAGTTCTGGCAAAATTTGAACGCTCTAACTATATAACTGCTCCACTGAAATAAATAACTTTCTGCTTTCCCGCAACACAAGACTAGCTCGCTCTCTACTTTCGCTCACCCTTCTGTCTAGGAGGACTTCGTTTATAACTAGAACCAGTTGAAACTTTGGAACAACCTTTCTCAATCAATATTCCCGAATTCGTGTAACATCCAACAGTTCAAACGCAGGGTTCATCAACTCCTGCTCCTTAATCCCCCAGACTCCCCTTAACATATCCTCTCCTTTTTCTTTCCTTCCAGCTAAGCTTACTACAAGATAATATCACCATGCCGTGAATGACTTGACGGTCACAACTGACCTTACAGATAAAACAGGGTAGTGTCTCGAAATACAAATACAACTCTTTACCGTTACGACGAATTTTTATTTTTTATAGCTTTATTATCAACATAAATTTATTTATTGTTGCTAATTTAAGTACTGCAATTTCTTAGACCATTTTTACATTTTCATTAGCAATCAATCAGTAATTAACATTGAAATGAGCATCGTTATAGCTACACAAGCAATATAACATTAATTAAAGAACAAACAATACCGAAAAGGTTGCCTATAAATAATAGGAGTTACGATTTTTATTTATAGCTTCAATATAAACCCTTTATATAATGAAACAAACCAGTACATATATGTACGAAATCATGTACACAGATAATCAAGCGATTATTTAAAGAAAAACGTTCAGGCAGAAAAATCAATAAAGTCCTCACAAGAAAAACTGCCAAGAGCCTAAAACACTTTGGGTGACAGGCACTGATCCTTTAATCCAATATAGCCAAAATCCTAAATGAGAGCTCACGCACAGAATTTTGCCAGTAAACTGGGCACACGGGATTTTATACCAATGAGATTGTTAGTCTTGCCCTACATAAATAAAAACGTCTGTCCTGCCAATTTTGCTAACATTGTAAGAATTTGTTAAGTACGCAATGCCTTTTAAATTCAGTGGAGCCCAGGGACGTTGGGCTGGTGATTTTCCCCAAATAATTTCCGCATATTGAATACAAATGAGCGAAAGGAGACATGTAATGCATTCGTAATACCGGGCAGGATACTGCCCTCGATCCTCAATATTTCCACCAGACCCGTAAACCGATGTAAACGAATACGAAACGAATACAGCTAAATGTAAACGAATACAGGATCCGGGTTACGATTGCTTTCAAATCACAAAACCGACACAAGATAACAATATACAAAACACAAAATCCTTCTCTTCTGAATAAATAGATTTATCGATTGTAAACAAAGTAAACAGATAACGCCTTAACAGGCACCAGCCTCCTCAGGTTCTTTGTGGCCTAATTTTTGTTTTAAAAGCACATTAATATTGCTAGCATCTTCACCCACCAATCCCGTATGTGCCGCATATTTAATATTTCCTGAAAGTCCCCGCAATCAGCTCTAATCTCCGGATTAAAGAACGTCAGATTTTGTGAGATCGCGACTTTTATTGGTTGACCTCCTTAAACTGGCACAAGCTCCCAAGGCGACGTTAACCTTTGACTCGCGGAGTGCTTTTGTACAGCACTACTCCAAACAATGCAATTCAAATGCAGCTGAATGAGGTCAAACAGTCGTGTGCATGCATCGACTAAGGACTCTTGTTATGAAAATCCGGATAAAGCTCATTCTTCTCTGAAAAAGACGACATTTTTAATTGTTCTACCTTTGAGTAATTTAATTTTAGCAAAGGCATATGAGTTGCATTGAAATTAAGTACAGTTTTTTTTGTCGACTTTGGGTTATTAAACTGTTTGAAGAAATGTGGCATATTTTCAAATAGTTGTACTAATGGCGGGTTTTTTGTCTTATAGTTTTTTGGTCCAAGGCAAGTGTTGTTAAATAAGATTGGATAAGATAAGAAGGCGATAAGGTCGAGAAGTCTTTTAACACTTCAACATAAAAGGTTTGTATATCCCTGTTGATCTTAGGAATAGCAGTCCTAGGTGTTTAAGTCTACACAGAAAGAGAGAAAGTACTTGCCTTGTACCTGCATATGTTAAACTTACAATTTAGGGATGCCTTCGTTTATGTATACGGCTCTTAGTCTTCTTCTTTTTAAATGGAGTTGCAGTGCTTGTAGGACCCGATATTCTTCAAGTATGTTCTTCGAGTCGTCTCTAGGTCTTGCTAGTTATCTCCAGTTTTTACGCCATCGTTGATTTTTTTTGACCTGAGTGGACAGTCAGTGGACTTTTTTTTTGACCTGAGTCTAGGTTTTACTAGGAAGTGGTCCAATTCACAGTTCGCACCTCTGCAGGATCTAACTTGGGGGATACTGGAAGCTGCTCTTCTGTCTATGAGTAGATGGTCTATTTAATTGCCTGGGAGATTGCCTTCAGGTCAGGTTCAGGTCTCCTACCACCAGCTTGATGTCGTTATATGTTATAATTGAAAGTACCCTTGGTCGTGTCTCCGGTCTCTTCCGTTTCTGTATATTCGTTTATGATCGATAGGCTAAAGAACTTTGTTCAAAGTCGTATTGAATGTAGTCGTTCACGTATTGGGAGTATCAACAGTGGTATTCCTTCAACTGTTACCGAACCGATGTTTTAAAAGAGAGGTCTAGAAAGGACAGGAGGGAAATGTATGAAGAACTGGATCGGTAACAGTTGAAAGAATACCAGTGTAGCTTGAATTATATAACATTATATATGATGGACTTGGCTAATATGGACCGTACTCCTAAGTGAAGCTCCCTTCCATAGCTGGAGAATATCCTATATTACCAAGGTTAATTGTCCTGTCTCCTATTCATCTAATCTCTTGCATCGTGAAAATTGTTATTTTATATCTGTTGACTTCGTTCTGTTGAAGTTCTATACACACTTTCATGTTCTGAAAATAATTTACATGCATACGTTGTTGCCGTTTGCTTCTAGTTTTTTAATTGGTGTGTTTTCCGGGGTGCGGTAGTTCGCCCAAAATCCAATCCTTCTAACAGGAGGACCGGATGCGTTAATTTTACTTCATCGGATAGGCTGGCCCAACTATACCTACCCTGGGCCCTAGGTACGTCCGTTGTAGGTTGGTTGGCCAGGAACCAGCAATTAAGGGTCATACCGAAAGAGGTTCTTCCGTAGATTCCCCATGAGCACCACATAAACAAAAATCTGCAATACTGAAGTGAAGGAATTCCTTATGGCGTCAGGCGTTAAATGCCCCTTGTGAGCCGTATAGGGGAATCCACATGAGGCCGAGATGAGTCAGTGACGCTAGCCTCATGCATGGGAGCACCATCTGGTGGAACCGGTTCGGTTCGACTGGGATTTGGTGATACGCTTTTTGAAAGTCGAAGGTTAAAAAAATACTCTTGTCGTATAAAAAACTAGAATAAACCGGATACCATGCTTCATATGCAGCTTTTCGTCACTTATTGCTTGGAGATTTATTTAGCAAAGCGGCATGTGACGATTGGTTCCAAGCTGCATATGAAACTTTGGTATATGGCCGGCCTAAGGTATGGGTACCTATCTTGTTGCGTGACGGCATTAAGAGCTCGATGATCCATCCCCATATAACGTCTCGTGCGTCTTGAACTGATGACAATCTTATCGGACGTGAAAAAAGTAACAGACTTACCCAACCTTCGTAATATTTCTTTGGTTAATGTCACCCGTTTTTAATTATCAGGTCGTATGTATAACTCGCTCTCGGAGTTCGGGCATTAATTTTTGTACACATTATTTTTGCTTCTGCTTCTACTTCTTTGTTGTGGGCTTAAGGGGCCCATACACGGTTGAGAAATTTGCGCAAAGCAGCCCGTTGTGCAAACAATTTCCGCGTGTATAGGGCGGTTTGATGTGTTGCGCAACTGTTTGATGAAAATCAAACGCGTTTGAAAATTTTTGTACAACGGGAAGCGTTGCGCAAGTTGTTTCCTCGTGTATGGTGATGTTGGTGTATTCTAAAGTCAATCTGAGCACAAATTGCTCAAGTAGTGTGCTCAAAGTGAGAAAATGCCAGTGAGGAAAGCAGAAGGGTCCGTTCTTAAATAATTCCGATAGTCCAGAGGTGATGATAACTCTAATTCTCTGATAAGGCTCTCATGACCAAAAATAGTTTTTTTTTTTGTAATCACAGTTTCACCTACATTCCCCTTTTTCTTTTTTTCGGGCGTAAATTTGCCTCACTTTCTGCAAAACTTGCAATTATAATTGCCAAACACGCAGCTTCAGACATATTTTCTCCACGAAAACATAAACGCAACTGAAGTTTGGATAATCACAATTTTTTGGGCAAACACAAATTTGCGCAAATTGTTCGTTCGTGTATGGGCCCCGTTAAACTCATCCGGTCGAGTCGGTTTGCAGGTGCGTTAATCTTTTGTTCATTCGGTGCCATTGTTGTATATCTGTGAGTTGTCGATTAAATATGCTGTCCCTGTGAACAGTTAAAATCCCTGGTATCTCATTTCTGAAATCAAAGTCTCTAGATTCTGCACGCTTCTTTGGAAGATGGAATCGTCCTTTACAGGTTTACACGTTTCTGAAGAAGACGGCGCGGATATTTCATCTAGCACTTACTGTGCATAGGTACGTCTATCATCGGGACCGTAGTCCTGAATATGTGTTGTTTGCTTGTTTGTTGAGAAACTGATATTGCTCATATGTAAGCCGGTCGATAGTGAATGTACTATGCAATAATCAGTAAAGCGCACACTTGTCGCAACATAATAATTTTTGGGATTATTGCAGAGATAACTCTATCAATAAGCTTTTCAACCATATCATGGTATTTACCAAGTATATAGCTATGTTCTTGTTAGTGTTTTAATTCTACACTACCTTCCAATCTCCAAGGGTATAGCCACTTGTGGATAACTTGTTGCCATTAATTTCTTTCTTTAGTTTGCCAAATCATCGCCTTACCCTGTTTCTCTAAGTGGTCTGACATTTCTTATTCTAAATAATAAGCGTGTCAGTAAGCCATTGTGCGATATGGGAAGTTCATTCGCGTTACTTTCCCTTCTTACCAATTTGGCTCACGTTCTAATTTTCTGATTATCTCAGTTTTCAAATTGTTCCATAAACATGTTCTTATAAAACCAAATACAGAGAGCTCTCAGCACTGGTCGGAAGTACAGTGTAACTGGCAATAAAGCTTCGTAAAAACATACTTTTAAGCGAAAGTTCAAAAAACCCATAAAAAGACATCGTTTTCAATTCGAAGGAAAGTTTGAGAGAAAAGAAAAACTTTTAAAATCGTTCCGAGTTTTGATTTCAAGCAGATTATGGATTTAGAGTAACAGAAGCCAGAAATATTCCCAATTAAATTTTATTTGCTAAGGAATGTAGCGGTGGTGAATAATCCATTCTTGTGTGCCGCAATAACTCGTGGTAAAATCTTAAATTGAATTAAGATTTTTGGCGGAATCCAAGGAACTTTTTGTGTGACAGTAGTCCTTAATCTAGCATAAATCATTACTGAAATTGAACTGTTTTCAAGTAAGAGTAAAGAATTTGTGCGTTAACAATAATTGTTATTGCTTATTGTTTTGAAATTATTTTATTGTTAACACGAAATGGGTAATGTAAAGTTTCTTCGCAGAACCTTCTTGTGTTTATTTCGGGTTTATTTGGATACAACAAGGAATTTATCAATACAATTAACGTAATTAGAGCTACATCCGGCTATATGAACTCATCATGTCCATAGCGCGATTCGGTCGTTTAACAAACAAGCAACGAGATCCCTCGAACTCATTGACGTTGACGCTGTTTTTTTGTTATGTAAAAGTCTAACCTCAGGTGTCACCATTTGGATTTGCTCTAGTACCGACATTTTGAACTACCGTAAAAATGTGGCAGCCATGACAAAAATTTATCGCTACCCTCTCCAGCCTCCACGGAAATCTTATACCCGCAAGAATAGATTAGAACGCCAGTATTTCCGAACTCCTACGGCAGCAAAGAGTAAAAACGCAGGCCTCATTGCCATCTCTATCAACACCCTCCTGACTCTTCATAATCCCAAACCTATTCTATCCTCCGTACTAAGCTTACTGCTAGACTTTGCCCGATGATGCGACAAACGGCATGACAGACTGGTGTAAAAAGAGTGATTCCTGAGCTTAGAACTGCCATATAATGAAGGCATTATATTAGAGCAAGCCGCAGTCCAAGCAATAGGAAAATATCATTTTGAACAGTTGATACCATGCATAACAACCAGTACGCAAACATACCAGATGATGATATGAACATGGAACCCTTAAAGCACCAAACCAAATCCCCGACCGGATCCCGCATAAATCCCAACAAACAATTTTATTCCTATATGTAACTCCAAGATCATCTGGGAAATAGTTCTAGCGCACTTAAGATCCTATATAAAGCCAGATATTAATCTCACAGTGCTACCAGGGAATAGCGCTAGGCTTTTATAGCGATATAATGGAGAATCCTATAATATGCTCCGAGAATAAAATTTAGTCTTGATATGAAATATTATTTCTCATAATGAAATGCTATATCTAAAATGAAATATTATATCTGAAATGAAATAATTTATCTCATATTGGTGTACAACACTTGTTATATTATATAGGAAAGGTGGCATTAATATAAATTCATTAAAGGACAACAAATTCTCTTTGAGTTAGATTTGATCAAACAGATGGGATGCGTTGAAAGTGATTAGATCTATTATAAGTAATATATTTTTTTCTCTCAAAATTGGTTTTTTGCAATGTATAACATGCAATTCAACAACGATTTAAATTTGACTGTTAATATTTAATACGCTACCTCGAAAAATAACAACGCGCCTTAAGATAAATGAATAATATAGAACATTTAATGTATTATGTAAAAAACATATTTTCGTTTCAAAAAAAAAATATATGTTTTTCAATAAAATTTCGATATAACTATTTGTTTTCATGCTTGTAAACGCATTTATTCTTAAACTTTTAATTATAAATAAATGCGTTTATTTTTATTTCAAATATGGCCGACCTAAAATTTGACATACATGTCGCTCATTCCATGTCAAACCGAACACTAAATATTAATTGATCATCCCGATTTTTTTTAAATTTTGCAGACGCATTCTACACATGAAATAATGGGACCCATATTTCGGGAAAAAAAATTGCGATTTTTTTTTCAGAAGATATACACGGTTGTAAATCGCAAGAAATTTCAAAAAACGTCGCGCCGCCGACCATTCAAATTACTGTACCTTCGAAACCATTAGTCGTACAAAAAAATTATATAGGTCGATTTTGAAGATCTTGAGTCACTCTATGTAGTGGTATATTTAAAATTTGCGTTTGATATTAATAAATTGTTATTATTTGTCTATAAAATTTCATTAGCATTTTTCATCATCAACTCCCCAACTTAAAGTTTTGGAAAAAATATCATCGTGTTCCTACTTCAATTCTAAAGAAACAATGAAAATTTGAAAATGGAACTCAAACGGGGTCATATTTAAAAAATTCTTTAAAAGAGTGTGCGGCACGACGGGTTAACATGTCGCGTACACGCAGAATAGGTTAACAGGGACGGTGGGTACAACGGAAAATGAATAACACAAGGTCTTTTTCCATGCGACGACGTGGCGAAAAGGTCCATTCTGCACTTACATCAAAGTCATCTTTGTGATAACAGAGATTTATGAATTTTTTTTGTTTTTGTATTGAGCACTCGTTCCATGGGAAAAGTAAAATATTTTTCTCAAAGAACCCAATCTTTTTTTTAAAAAGTTATTAAAACACGCTGAAATAAGTGGACGGCGTGTTTCAAACAGTCTGAGATTTCGAAGAAATTAAGAAATTATGTTTTCCCGTTATCTTTATAATTGCGAAAGGGTGGATCGTTACTTGGTCCAGGGCCGTCCTAAGATATTCGTCGCCCGTGGGCTACTAAAAATAATGCGCCCCTCTCGGTAAGAAAATACACGGGATGTGTGAGGGGAGCGGGGTGGCCGGCAAAGTTATACAAAAGTGTCAGGACTAGAAAAATCAAAATAAATAAAAACAACAAATTCTTACAAAATTTAAAAAACTACGTAGAATAAATTTTATCGTGAACAAAAACCATAAGTAGCTTATATATTTTCCTACCTTTTTTTGCAAATTGAATTATAATATCATAGGTATTTAAGCTATTAAATAATTTACTCTCTATGTATAAAATACTCAAATCTTTTAATTTGGTGTGTTCCAAAGAAGACCGTAAATAATTTTCCATCTTTTTTAGTGCTGAAGAAGATCTTTCGACGGTGGAATTTGTGGTAGCATAATATACTTTAAAAAATGCGCAGTGTTGTACCCACCTTAGGATATGTAGACTCAATTTTTGGGTCAATTGTCCTTTAACTAAGTTCCGCAGTAGACATATTTTCTTTATTTTCCAATAAATATGTATACTAGTCCAATCAATCTACACAAATTCATCTAATAATTGCCAACAGGAAACAAAAAATATGGTTATGTAGGAAAAAAAATCTAAACTGAATAGCGTTTTTGTTTTTTGAATTTGGAATGGCGAACCTAACCTAAAAAATTCCGGAAGACAAAAAACGTAGGGTAGCGTATAACAAAAAAACTTGAGCTCGGATCTAAAAAAATCATAGTGTAAAGTTGTAGGTTTTCAAATTATCTTTCGATCGATGTATATTGAGTTATAGGTTAGGGCACAAAACATAGAGAAAATTGGAAGAAACCTTTAAAAATCAAGGTTTTTAATTTGTTCATAACATTTGAAGGGTAGAGGGGAAAAACAACGTAAGTCCATAAAATCAAATTTCGAGAAAATTGAAATTTTGCGTTTGAAGCCTTGTTGTTTTTCCCTTGTATGCGAATTATTTTCAATTGATTTATATGGGCTGGGTTTGATATTCATCAAAATTGAATATACCAGCTGAAAGCTTCTGTATTTCTTCAATAGATAGCAGCACTAACTCGATTTCGAAAAAAATGGACTTACGTGAAATATTGAAGTGTAATGCGTCATACCGTCATTTCCTTTACCATCATAATGAAAGTTACCATCTTTCAAGGGTATTATATGACATTGTGCAATGCTGGGTAAAAAATTAAGACCACGTAAACTTTGTGATGAAATTTTTACTTTCAATGGTTGCAGCTTTTGAACGACTTGTTGAATTACAGAAATGAAACAATCAAAATTTAACTAAAACTATACTCTATTTATTGTTATAATTTCATTAAAATAAAACAAGACGGTTATACCAAAAATGTAAATGAATCCCTGCGTAAAATGTTCAGACCACTTCAGCCTCTGAAATAATATCCCTTCGCACGGATGCAGTACCGTTGCATAGGTCACTACTTTATAAATTCCTTGGGTTACAGCTTGGAACATTGACAAAGCCATATCTAACTGTGCTAGGACTCTAGCAACGTTATTTATTTGATACCATTCCTTTACGTTTTCATTTTTCTATCAAAGTTGCAAAATGGGCAGAAAATCAGTTAATGAAATAACTTTATGGCAGGTAAATAAATAATTTTATTAGTTTACAGAGCATCGACAGAGAAAATTCAAGCGTAAGAAAATTGTGACAAGACGTGTTGAAAGCTCTTCGCACAAGTTCTTTCGATAGATCACCACCAAAAAAGTGGTACGCAAGTGTCTGCTGGTTACATTTCAAGAATCCTTTGCGCAAAAGGATTGTTTGCTCGAAGCGCGGCTAAAAAAAGTTTCCTAACATCAAGACATGCTCGAGCAAGAGTTTTGTGGTTTAGAGCCCATAGAAATTCGACGCTGCCGGACTGGAAACGAGTGCTTTTTGCAGGTGAAAGCTCATGGAAAAATGTACGTGGATTTAATTTTTTACGCAGCACGTACATATTTATGAGGAATTCGTTATTGGCATAAAATTTAACTTCTTTCGACGTATTTTCGTCCTAGTTTTTTTTTCCCTTTGTGTATTCGTTTGTACTCATCATATCCGGACAATTTGTAAACGTTAAATTATTTTGTATTTCGTTTCGACTGTAAAGATTTTTTAAAGAAGCGGATAATTCAATAATGCTTTGAGTTGCAGACAGGCCCGCCACATAGCCTTTCGGGGTCTGGGGCTAAAATATGATTGGGGCCCCTTCAAGGAGATTGAAATTTCAAAAAATCGTTTACTAAAAAAAATACTGAATACTTCTTAAAATCCGTGGTAAGAATAAGTTCATCCAGAACGGTCGCTTCTTGATTTTCGAATAGGCCCTAGTCGCCCAAAATCATGGCCGCCGTCATTTTTCAATAAAATGTCAATAAAAAATATTTTGAAAATCTAAAAAAAAAATTTTTAAACTTTTTCGTCAATAAACATACCTATGTACCTACAAATTTTCAAAACGATATCTCTATTCTTTCTATGAAAATAAAATGTTTAAAAAAAATTATTTTTTGAAAATCGTAACTAGAAAGACCCCTTAAGTTACTTAGTGGTGCCAGGTCCACTTTTTGGCTTGCAATCAATTTTTGGGGCCCTCTATGACCCGGGGCCGCGGGAATTCGCCCCATTGTGGCGGGCCTAGTTGTAGTAGCAACTTTTTGAAGTGATATATTAGTTTCATCTATGATTTCTAATATTTCGCTCCACAATGCTACCAAAATAGCAGTTTCCATGGATTTGAACTCATTTTACAACTCCTCAGCTTCAAGTTTTGTTACAGGCTTTTGAAAGTTATCTTCGTAAATTCTATCCAAAGCATCTTTAAAATTTTCATAAAAAATTCACATAATGAATAATCTATCATTAGAAAACGTTATTTGATTATTTCTGTAATGAAAAGATTTGAAATAAATCCTTTCAGGGGTTTAGAAGTTATGGTGGTAGAAAACAACGTACATACACACAACAAACCTAAACACATTACACTCCTTTTTTTGGGGCAGTCGTGTAATAAAAATAACTAATAACTAAAAGTAACAAAAAAATATAAGACCAACAAAAAATGTTGCCCCAAAAAGGCTTGCGCCCCGGGGCTACAGCCCATTTAGCCCTGTGGTTAGGGTGGCCCTGACTTGGTCATTAATCCCGTGCACGCCTTGGATCGCATCCTGTGGAACAAACGCGTAATTTTCGGAAAAATCGCAAAAGACTAAACATTCTTCAGGTCGCAATTCATTTTTTTTCTGATTCAAAAAATTGCAACATAAGAATGAGTCAATAAATGAGATAGTTAAACTTTTATTAATAATCACCATATTTTCTTTAAAAATGTCTGTTATTTTTTGTATAAGCTTATCACAACCAGGACACCCATTGCATTGCTGAAGAAAACAATCCACAGTTGGCGGATTCGTAATTATGTGTCAAAGGCTCTAGAAAATTAGGTCAACAGTGAGAAAAATGTAACACTTTGATAGACAGAGAATTTTTTAAATATGACCCCGTTTGAGTTCCATTTTCAAATTTTCACTGTTTCTTTAAAATTGAAGTAGGAACACGATGATATTTTTTCCAAAACTTAAGGTTGGGGAGTTGATGATGAAAAATGCTAATGAAATTTTATAGACAAATAATAACAACGCAAATTTTAAATATACCACTACATAGAGTGACTCAAGATCTTCAAAATCGACCTATATAATTTTTTTGTACGACTAATGGTTTCGAAGATACAGTAATTTGAATGGTCGGCCGTGCGACGTTTTTTGAAATTTCTTGCAATTTACAACCGTGTATATCTTCTGAAAAAAAATCGCAATTTTTTTTCCCGAAATATGGGTCCCATTATTTAATGTGTAGAATGCGTCTGCAAAATTTAAAAAAAAATCGGAATCATTAATTATAATTTTTACCGAAAAACGTTCGGTTTGACATGGAATGACCGATGTATGGCATACGAAAAAGAGCTGTTATAGTACTTCAGATCTCTATTAACGATAATAAATCTTGATATAACAGCCAAATTTTGATGTCGTGACTTTAAAACTAACATAAGCATTCATGAGGGCTTATATAAGATACAAATTCTTGTATAAAAATTCAGATTGCTGAATTAAGAATAGAAATGTCGATATAACATTTTTAGTGCTAAATCAGCACTTTACAGAAAAGGGTGAAGCAAAATGTCATATTTCGGTGTGTGCGTGTGTGTGTATTTCGAGAGAAGAATTCTTCTATGAGACTTAAGATCGGTGTTGTCTGTTTATATTCTTCTAGTTGAGTCAATAGATTACACTCATTATTGAAATGCTATTCTTTTTACCAGTCTGTAAATGTAGTGAAGGACTATATTTATATTTCCACGGCGTGCCGCGCTGGCACTTAATATCTAAAAATTTTTATACATATATGAATACAAGTTCCAAGTGCTCCATATGATCCTAAAATAAGGTTTGCTAAAAACTGATTGCCTATATAAGTGTTGATGGAGAAAATAAATTCTTACTTATAGTTGTTTTTTTTTGTATTCTTATATAAGAATCGATATAAGATTCACTTTCTATATAAGCCTCGATATAAGAAAATACTACCCAAGTATAGTTTTCCCATACTCATTCTCCCCACTACTGATATAGGAATATTATATAGGATTAAAACTTTGTGGGAATTATAGTCTCTTGTACGCACTCAAATAACACTTACATTTCAGTAAGTAAATTACTCCTATGAGATTAATACTCCCTAGACCCATATAAAGCAACAGATGTCGAGTTAACATTCTTGTTGATGTTTTAAGAACTAAAAGACCTATATAGAAATTTAAATGTAGATCAAGACTAATATAGGAGTTCTATAAGAAAACTCATAATTTTCAGCACTTGAATTCTTAGCAATGTTCCTTGGGATGAAATATAATTATTATTACCTCATTGCGAGCACTCCAACCCGCCAAAAGATCCCCTTCAGATTTTCACCCAAGACTCCACATCTTGAAACCCCACACACACACAAACCCACCACTGGAAACTTCAACTAATTTCACAGAGATGGCGCTCACGTCCAAAACTCTCCACGCAGGTTCTTGTCCCGAATAAAACTCACCCGAAGTCACTACCACAACCCCAAAGAAGCTTTAGCCAAGATACCAACCTAGACTTGAGTAAGTAGTGGTATAGTTATACCACTAAGGTTCTGATTATGGTAGAGCTGCTATAGATGGCAAGAGAGCTGTGACAAAAGCTGTGACAAAGGCTGTGACAAAAGCTGTGATAAAGGCTGTTGTGACAAAAGCTGTGAGTAGCGCAAGTAAAGCAGTCTTAACCAGTTTCTGACAGAAGCGCAAACAGAACGTTGACAATATGACTGAGGAATCAACATCCATCTTGATACTAACGATACTAGCGGAGAAAAGTAACCCAAGCTTTATCGCAGGTCTTGTCGTTGGTCGCGACCAAAGCGTGAGTTACCGCGTTACTCCAATATGAACAGCTCTATTGAATTGAAAACCTTTTTTGTGTTATCTCCGCTCCGCTAGCATCGCTGCTCTACTCAGACATGGGTTGCTCTGTTCAGACGTGGGTTGCAGGCTGAGATAGCAGTATCATGGGAAGAAGCCTGCCAAACCGTCACCATAAACAAGCTGCTATGGGTATTGAACAGAATCTTCCCGTATAATTCACCAAGCTTAGATAACAATGCCAATTTCGCTCCAGAAGACACCTAACATATTGGTCCATGACTTACATATGTCAATCTACGAGTTATATGCGCGCTCCTGGAAGAAGGATAAAATGATCCTCATTCCGAAGGCAGGTCGATGTAAATGCGAAATGTTAAAGATTACAGGGTGTTAGGCTAGCCATACTTTTCCTGAAGATTCTAGAAAGAATGCTGAACTTATAGCTCCGAAACTCTATAACAGAGGTCTCAATATCTTCCTCCCAGCATTCTTATTGCAAAGGGAAAATGGTGGACATCGCACTGTATGAACTAGTGCTTACGTAGAATACTCCTTATAATAAACAGTTTACTTTGACAGCCTTCCTGGATATATATATATATAATGCACAGTCCTAAGTAAGAATCCCCTTGCAACTGCTATGGGTTATTCAGAAGATTCTAAATTATTAGAGTACGGCAGGACAAATGCAGGCACTTATGTGTACGAGATCAATCAGCAAATAAAGGAGATGGACTTGAAAATCGTAGCGAGCTGTCTTGTCTGGGCTGTCTGGGCTATCCGAAAAAGCCAGAATTTATGCTTTTCACCTCGATTTCAGTCTGCCAAATTAATGGTAGAACACTGAGCCTATCCCGGCCAACTAAGTGCTTGGGTCTTATTCTGGACTCAAAGCTGAACTGGAGGCTCTACATCGAAGAAGGCCATCATCGTTTCGGATTGTATGTATATCCTAGCCGGATTCAAGGGATATGTGTCAGGCTGCAAAGAGGCCTGAGTAAACCTCTCGGAAGGTATCCTGCGCATTGGTTTCGAATATGGCCTTCCGATAAATTTTGTTCAGTTTTATTATGTTTCTTTTCCCCTTCTTTGGAGTTTATGGTAACACAAAGGAAAGGACATTTCGATGCAATATGTTCATAACAACGTCAAGAGGAGCAATCCTATAGTGTAAGTGTTTATTTATGTGAAAAACTAAATCTCAGACGACGGTTAGAGTAGAATGCCCAAGAGCTAGCTGTTATAGAAAAGAGAGTAGAGAGAGAAGAATGAAAGAACTACTAATGCCAACACATCATTTTAATCAACCCTCTCTCAACTGACACTACTGCGACATAACATGAGATGGTTTCATCGATTATTGTCCTTACAAGCGATATGACAGAGGAAAAAGATAGCAGTAAATTGTTGTAAAGAGGGAAGACAAGAAAGAAGGCATGATATCAACGTGAAAAAAGTGGACAGAAAAAGGACGATGCTGTTGCGTAGTATCGAACCGCGGACCTCTAGGAAGGTTAGCAGTTTGATGATCTTTTGTAGCCGAACCGTATTTTTTGAAGTGAAACACTTTTTTTGTCGCGGTAGAGTAACTTTCTGTATTTTGATATGGGACCGTCACGAAAAATGTAAGGAATTGAGGGGAATTAGCAGAAAAAGTAGGCTGAGGAGAAGTACGCCCCACTCTATGCTTCAAAACTCTCGGAAATAATAATCTGAGTAGACTGTGTGTCATTAATATTTTTTGTGTGTCATAAATTTTTTTTGTTGTCATTAATATTTTTTGTAGCAATTAATATTTTTTGAAGTGCAAGTCCTTGTTATTATTATTAAAACATAAATCAAGTTAGTCAAAATCAGAGGCCAACAATCTCCATAGTCTCCTTGTTAATAGGAACATAACTTTGTTAATCTATCTAGGTAAAAATGCCGAAAACATCAAAGGAATACGTAAGGGCATTTCGTGAGAGACAGCCTTCACAAATTCCCTTGAAAGAAGCTCCTAAAAGTGCAGCCCAGCGTGCAAAACTATATAGAATAAGACAGAAGGCGCTGAAAAATGCATCTACTGTTATGCAGATTAATATTAATAATATTATTCCGTCTATACCGGAGCCAAGTAACATAAATTGTCTACTGAACACGGATCGGCCGTATACCGATTTCAAAAAAAATCAAAACGCACACAAAGAATTTACCAAAAAAATTTTCGATAATCCATTTGGATTTGCGTGCGGCATTTGTGATCGTCTATGGTTCTAAAATGATCTCAAAAATATAACGGAGACACATCAGCAACTTGTATGTACTGAACTTTCACAACGCGATCTTAATAATCTTTCTTCCTCTTTAGCTCGAAAACCGGGATCCACTGCTGGCCTCAAATCTTAAGGTTTGCAAATGTTGTATTCAATCCCTGAATCAAAATAAAATTCCTACATTTTCAAAATCGAATGGCTTCGAGTATCCAGTTAAACCAGCCCATCTCCCAGAATTAGATTTAGTTTCCGAAAGACTAATTTCTCCACGTATACCTTTTATGCAGATAAGGAGGTTGCGTCATGTTCACGGTCAGTACGGAATTTATGGCCAAGTTATTAATGTTCCCGTAGACGTGAATACTATGGTTCAACAGCTACCAAGAAATGTTGATGACGACTTCTGCATTAATGTTCACATTAAGAAGAAGAAAATTCACAAATCTAGTTACTTAACTGGATTGGTTAATAAAAGAAATATTAAAATCTGGTTAAAATATTTGTGTGACAGCCCTTTGTACAAAGTCTACAATATCACAATTAATCAAGCTTTCTTCGATGATACTCAGCAAAATACAGTTAACAAGGATAAAGTGAGTGAAAACGTGCCCATCGAGGATAGTCTTACAGCTCACCAACAGACGCTGCTATGGAACGATGATAAGTACCTTCGAATTGCACCAGGTGAAATGAATTCGCCGCACAGTTTACTATTTGATGAGCATGCAGAGGAACTTTCCTTCCCTGCCATATATCTTGGCCACTTCAGAGTATTCAAAGAAGGTTTACGTGTTACACCCTTCCAAATAGCAACAAGTGAATTGAGACGAGCCGATCGCCGAGGTGTAACACCACATCATTTGCTATATGTAGCAATGAGAATAATGAGATTAAGAGTTCGCGATTCTCTTACGGTAGCATTTAAAAATGTCGGCAAAGATTCAAATATAACTCGTGAACAAATTGAATCGGAGGAATATATTAATCAGTGTGTCGGAACAAATCTCGCCTTTTTGAAATGTATACCCAATTCAAGTTGGTACTGGGCTGAAAGGAAACGAGATTTATTTGCCATGATAAGACAATTAGGAAAACCTACTATATTTTTAACTTTGAGCGCTAATGAAATTGGTTGGATCACTTTACTGAAAACTTTATACAAACTGAAAAATGATGGAAATGAAATTTCCAATGAAATGGCAGCTCAATTAACTTATATTCAGAAAAGTACGTTGGTGAATGAAGATGCCGTAACGTGCGCAATATATTTCAATAAATTAGTGAATGTTTTATTGACCCTTCTTCAGTCCAAAAAAAGTAACCCGTTTGGAAGTTTTCGTGTCATCGAGTATTTTAAAAGAATTGAATTTCAACACCGTGGTAGCCCTCATGCTCACATTTTGTTATGGCTCGAAAATGCTCCAAAAGATGCACTTGGTACCAACCGGGAAGAAGCTATAGCATTGATCGATGCACTTATCTCTGTTTCAGCAAATGAATCCTCTGGCAATATCAAACTTCAAACACATAAACATACATTCACTTGTTATAAAAATGTAGCCCCTAATAAACATCAAAAGTGTCGGTTTGAAGCACCATTTATGCCTTGTAGAAATACGACAATTTTAACACCCATGGAGAAAACAGATCCAGATTTCGCCAAGAATGCCAAACATTACACCAGCATCAGGATGAACTTGGAAAATCGTTATTATCTAGATATGGATGAATTTTACGAGAACAATGGCATAATTTCTGACAAACATTATGAGAATATACTTCGCGCTGGAATTACTCGACCAAGAGTTTTCTTAAAACGTCAACCTACAGAAAAATTGCACAATGCGTTTAACCCTTTCATTCTCAACACTTTACAATCGAATACTGATATTCAATTCATTATAGAAGAGTATTCTTGCGCTGCTTACGTTGTTGAATATATTAATAAAACAAACAGAGGTATTAGCGACTTACAACGCCAAATTATAGAGATAATGAATGAACATCCGGAATTCAATATCATTGAAATCACAAGAAAACTGAGTGTAGACATGCTAAACACGGTAGAAATCAGCAGCCAAGAAGCAGCGTGGTATTTACTACGTGAGCCTATGTCGAAAAGTTCGTCAATAATAGTATATATTCCGACAGTATGGCCCGTTGAGCGTCAGAGGATTCGTAAAACTCACGAAGAAATGGCGAAAATGGAATTGGCCGATGATTCAACGGATATCTGGAAAGAAAACTGGTTTGATAAATACCAGAGGAGGCCAGAAAATCTAGAAGAAGTAACACTTGCTCAATATGTAGCAAATTATACGGTCTTTGGTGATAGGTGTACAGAGAGGAAGAGCCCACGTGTAATACGCTATAGAAACTACGACATGGCCAAAGATCAGAATGAATATAAACGAGAAATGGTAACTTTACATTTATCGTTTCGAAACGAGGAGACTGAAATTTTGGCGGACATGAAATTTGTTGGACTTTATAATGGGAATGAAGAATTAATTTTACAACGACGAAAAGAATTCGAGTCAGATTTGGACATTCAAAAAACTATTGAGATTTGTAGACAATTATGCCGAGAAGACGAAGTTCCATTACGAAATTTAATCGCTAGGCAAGCAGAGCCAGATCCGTTACAGGAATTGTATAATAATGAAAATTCAGACGTAAATCGTGATCTCCAACTTGCTACACTGAATAAACTTGGTGCAATTGCGAAGAAGCGCGAGAATTTGATGCCCACTGAAAGATTTCATGAGTTGATGAGAATGGCTAATGAAAAACAAAGAGGACTTTTAATGCATGTGATTCATAATCTTCTTTCCTTTCAATAAATCGCTCACCATTTCAAATATTTTTAACTGGTGCAGCTGGTTGTGGAAAAACATTCGTTATTCGATTGTTAATGGAAATTTACAACCGTTATACAAATACTGACGGCTATTGTAATTCTTACATAACATGCGCATCAACAGGCAAGGCTGCAGTAGCCATTGATGGTACAACAATACACACTGCTTTAAAAATTTCTCTCGCTAAGATACTTCCATTGTCCTTTGAAGTAGTACAACAATATCGAGCCCTCTTTAAGTACGTTCAAGTGCTAATCATCGATGAGATCAGTATGGTCAGCGCAGAATTATTATCTCACATTGACGCGAGGCTAAAACAGATAACTGGCAACTTTGATGCCAACTTCGGGGGTCTTGATATCATTTTGATTGGTGATCTAAGGCAATTACCACCAGTCAGAGCAACACCAATTTACAAACAAATTAAGCAAAGAATAGTAGGCCCCACTTTATGGCATGGACTTAAATATATAGAATTGGACGAAGTGATGAGACAATCAAATCAAGTATTTTCGAATTTACTAACAAAGATTGGAAATGGTTATCAATTAGAAGAGCACGAGATAAAATTACTGGAAGGGCGATTTTTCACGAAGGAAGAAACTGATAGACTTTGTCCACATGGAATACGACTGTTCCTGTCTAATAACTCAGTTAGTGCATACAACCAAGCTATTTTGAATTCAGCTGAAAACAAAATCATTTCAGAATCAAAAGATGTATTCGTTGGTTGTCACAATGCAGAACAGGAAGCATTTGTTCGACAAAAATTGCACAAAATGTCGGTCATTGACACTGGAGGACTACCGTATGAAGTTATATTAGTTTTAAATAAATCATATATGCTGACAACTAATACAGATGTGTCAGATGGATTGGCTAACGGCGCAATGGGTAAACTGGCACATATAGAGCATAACGAAGGTGGCGAAGTGACACACGTATGGCTCGAGTTTCCTAATTCAGCAAAAATTGGAAAAAGAACGAGAAGAAAAGTTAGTGCTTACGTACAACAACATAATATTAGTCGAACAGCAGTACCAATTGCGCGAAGAACATCTACTATTTATTTGAATAATAATAAAACCATTGCGGCAAAAAGAAATCATTTTCCTTTGGTATCTGCCTGTGCAGTTACCATACATAAATCACAAGGAGGAACATTCGACGAAGTCGTCTATGAATATAACAAGACTCAGTCGCAGCAATTGGTGTATGTGGCACTATCCAGAGTAACGAGTATAAATGGACTTTATGTTATTCCATCTAATGCAGATTCTACATTTCATCATGGACAAAGAACAGCAACTTCAATGGGGTCTTTGCAAGAAGAGTTTCGTAGACTCGCTCTAAACAAATTAGAAACCGTCAGCCAACAAATGATTGATTTTATAACCACCAGAAAGGGACTGTCAATATATTCACTGAATTGCCAAAGTTTAAACGCTCATACAAGAGATTTATTGGATGAAGTGACGCAAAAGTCAGCGCTTCTGGTTCTCTCTGAGACTTGGTTAGGAAATGAAGACGAAAGTAATATACCTAATTTTGATTTGGTCGTGAAATTCAAACGTCCAGAAGTCAGAGCTGGCGGTGTTGCCATCTTCCATAAGTCTATTGATACAACTGCGGTTAGTCCTTGCATAGATATCACAATAAAACAGATGGAGGCCTTATCTTTGAATATGATAGCAGTTGGGGAAATTTGTGCATCACGATGTATTATAGAAGGTGGCCAAACAATTCTTGTTGTGGCTGTGTATATATCACCAAATAAAAGAATTAGTGATATAATAGATTTTATACACGAAATGCTACTGTCATACACAACAGAGGGTCCAGCTTTAATAAATAAAAATTGCAGTGAAATGCCAATGATATTGAGCGGTGATTTTAATGTAAATTTCGCCAAGCTAGAAGCACAACCACTGATGGACTTCTTACATAATAAATTCAAATTGACGCTGAATAATGATCAACTAATAGCAACAACAAGATCTGGAACAACGATTGACGCTGTATTTTGTAGATATTTGAAATTGAAATCACGTACTTTTATATCATACTTCAGTTATCACAAACCTATTATTTCATTTTTTCATTTTGGTGAAGATTTGACTGAAAACGAATAATTTTATACGAATAAATGAATATATGTATGTAGTTTAATTGCTCCTTTTCCTTACAAATATCCCATTCCTCTGACTTTGACGTTTCACTTCCAACGTGCGTGGCGGCTACGCATTCATATTTTTTTACTTTAAGAGCTCTTTCGACATCATTTTGATCTTATCATAATGCATAATGTATGACAGAAACTTATAGTCAAAAGAGAATCGCAACAGAGGCCGAATGAAAAATTATACCGCTTCAGGGGAATTTCGCAAATAATGAGAGCTAAAATTCATATAGTATTTAACTTCGGTGATCGTGCCAATGGGTCGATCACTTTTTTGGTGCATCCCCATTAGCAGATATCGATTTTTTCCACGGTACACCAATTGTGCTAAATATTCCATGTCCAAAAAGAATTAATGAAGAAATTCACCAACGCCTTGTTTTTTAATTATAATCGGAGAGTTGCTTACATCTGATTTTCCACCTACTAGAAAACACGACGAAACAACACTGCTAATTCTCTAGAATGGTTTTTATGGAAATAAACAGGCTTCTTAGGGCCAGAGTTGTAGGTTATTAGCTCGAAAGTTTGGAATGATCCATTGAAAGAAGCTTGTGGAAGTAATCGCATAACGCTCACTGGCATTCGTAATATTGTAATCATATTTATTTAGAATACTCTTTGCTTTGCAAAATCCTTGATTCAGAGTGTTGAAAATCTCCGTTGTTGTTTACGGACCTTAATGCAGTACTTCCAACTAGCTCAATCTTGTTGCGCTGCGTTGTTGTTAAGGTCTTCATTTTGTTTAGTGTCCGTTGATTTTACTTTTTCGGTGTTTCAGCATTTAATAATAAATGTGGGGGGTTTGCATCTGAAATGAATGCAGCTGATATTTTTAGATACGTAACTTAGGCAGTAGAGTAAAAACCATAAAAGAAGGCAACGAGTGTCCCTTTCGCTCTGGTTGTCTGAAAGCGTAGCCTTTTCACTCACGGAGCACACCCGAGCCGTGCTCTCGTGAGCTCCTTTCCTATAGACCAGACAGGACGGCGGCCTGGAACTCGGGTAGCCAAGAAGCAGACCTAGACAGCCGCCGTTCTGCTCAAAGTTTCTGGACCCGCCAGAATCTGGTGGAACATTCCCATCATCTAGGGGAGCAGGGACCCCAGAAGAATAAAAACATAAAAAATTTAAAAAAAAGCCTGGAATCGCAATTACCCTCCTACTGGGACAACAAGCAGACCCAGACCGCCGCCATTCTGCCCTAATGTTCTGGACTCACTAAAGGGCCAAGGAAAGGAGGGCCGGAGTGGAATTGGGGAACCCACGGAGCACACCCGAGCACCCCTTTCGTGAACTCCTTGCGAACAGACCGAAGGCGGAACTGCGGTCGGGAACCCGGGAAGGGTAACAGTCAACAGTAAACGACAATCTACTAGGCAGGCTGCTGAACTTGTTCCAGCGGACTGGCCAATAAATGTGAGGTATACGGGAGTAGTAAAATAGGCCAACCGAATGGCTGCGGTACTTTTAGATCAAATATCTCAAACAAAAAAAAAAACAAGTTTACCGGAATGAATCTGGAATTCTTTTCGCGCAGGTTCAGTCAGGCTACGTTTGATCGGAATATTTTTAACTTCCCAGTAGGAAGTTATTGTAATCGGTCCGAAAATCGGATTCGAAATTTTCAATGTATTTACAGGTTTCAAGGTCCCAATAGCATTTTAAGCAAAAATTTGAGAAGAAATATGTGTGTGTGCGTACGTATGTGGTCATTTTTTTCTGCACGATTTCGCCCGAATCAAAAAAGATATCGACTTCGTTGAGGTGCCGTTCGAAGCGTGTTCAAGGAAATATGATCTGAAAAGATTTTCATAAAAATCGGTCCAACCGTTTTTTTTGTTTCAACGACGTAAGTGATTTTTATACCAGCACGATTTCGCGCGAACCAAGAAAGATACCGACTTCGTTGAGGTGCCGTTCAAAGCGTGTTAAAGGAAATATGATCTGAAAAGATTTTCATAAAAATCGGTCGAGTCGTTTTTTTGTTTGAACGAAGTTCGTGATTTTTGTACCTGCCCAATATCGCGCGAACGAAATATGATACCGACTTCGTTGAGGTACCGATCGAAGTGTATTAACGAAGATATGATCTGAAAAATTATCATAACATTCGGTAAAGGCGTTTTTTGTGTTTAAATGAAGAGACTTCGGCAAGTGTGCCAAGTAATTTAAATTAATTAGTTTTGCTACTGTCTAATATACTCGTTGGAATGAAACCCGTTCCAAATGAGGTAAACTTTTATGGATTTAGCCGAGCAATAGCTTCCCACGAAATTTTCAATCACTTGTCCATTTTCTGCCATACGTCTGCCTACACACACTTCTCGAATAGGTGATTTATCATGACTAAGTATTTTGTAACGTAACGTCCGCATGAGTTGATAAAGAATTAGCAGAGTGGTCATTATTTTGGTAGATCGTAACTCCAATAGGTGCAACTTCAGGTCCCTTAAATTTAACAATATACTTGTTAAATAAGTTTTGGAATAACAACATATTCTTCATTTTTCATCCAAGTGTCAGTGTTAAAAGTAATACATTAATTTTGTTTACAACTTCGTCATCCTAATACGCACATATCATTTGACAACCTAGCGAAAGTATTGATAAACAAATGTGACAAATTTTAGGTATTATATATTATATTCTGATTATTGTTTATTTATTATTAAAATATCCATTGATAATATTCCACATTCATAATACTGGGAAGTTGATCTTGTGGACCGAAAGGGTCAAACCACATCCCAACTAGTTATATATAATAAAACAATAATTAACTTATCTGAAAATCACAAGTCTCTCTTCTGGTAAAATAGGCTGGCGATGCCAGTTACACCACATTCTGATTAAACGCTGTTCTACTTTATTTAATAAAGTCTCGTATATTGGAAAAAATGCCGAACTTTCGAAAAGAAATAAGTCATCATACGATGAGCTAGACAGGGTGGCTGGTAATTTGTAATGGCCGTGAACCAGCGCAGATTCGCGGCGATCAATGCAGGTAATCCGCCTGCAGGAAATCTGAAAACATATACCTGTTTTCTTTGTGCCTTCACCCTAACAAAGTTCCTGCGCCTTTTCATGTGATCAAGCTTAGCTTTTCTAGCGTTGTCAAAATTTAATTGTAATGGTTTCGTGTCATGTTTACTGTATCGCATATTGCATTCCAACCTGTCCTGAACCCTCTTCAATCTCTTGGCTGTAGCGGCAATTAGAATCTGCCGTCGGTGTGTGGATAGAAAAAAAAGCATAGTTGCATAGCTAGAAAGCAATTGAACTCACCTCCACCGAAGCCGCATTCGAGAAAATTAGGTTCAATGAGTGGTTTGAGCATGGCCCGAATTCTGGATTAGGATTGATATCTCTTATTCGTTACTGCTTACCTGAGTGTCTTACTGTCATAGAGAGCCCCATAATATCGAGACTACTATCGTCAATTTTACTTGAAATTATCCCACTAATACCTTCGGTTGTTTTGTTTTTTTTATTGAAAAATCTATACAAAAAGTGTCGCGTACCTAACCTAATTCAGCTTCTTCTTGATTTTCAGCGACACTAGCTTCTGCAGAACTCTAACCTAATAACTTTAATATAACCACAAACTTTAATATAGTTTCGGCCAGACATTTCATTTCGACATTAACAACGTGAACATTATATAAGAGCCTATGTAGTCGTGCGCATGACTATATATAGTTATCTGATCTGATGACCATGACCTGACGTTACAGTAGGACAGTCTGCTCAATGTGGAGCTCCGCAACTATCAACGGCAGACATGTTGAAATTGGACTTGTTTTAATCATATCCCGGTGTAATGGGCATGGTTTCATGCTGCAGAAAGAATAGCCACCTCCACGCTATACCACTGGGTAGTATTACAAATAATATTCCAAAAAAAATTCTATTTTATCAAATAAGCGTATATCTCAAAGAACTACTGATTTAGTACAATAATATATATATTGTATTTTTATTTCAATTTCAGGTTAGTCAAAAGCAGATCACTCTTTGAATTTATACCGTTCACAATTATATGTACATATATCCTTTGTTCAACAAGGTAAGCATATTTTAGTAAGAATAATAGAATAATTTAAATTGGAAAAGCAGTATAGAAAATAGTGTCAAGAATACAGAGTGTACTGCATAAAGTTACAAAGCGGCCGGCTGTGGATAAGTTTTGGATATGGGAATTCGTAACGGTTTAGCCGCTAGGGCGATTTTATAGTGTAACCCTGTATTTTTGTAACCCTATGTCCTATTTCCATGAATAAGGTAGCACTGCGCGCAGAATACCCCCACCTATTTAAAACTGTAAAAGTGAAGGTTCTACCCTACCAACTTCAAGAGTTATGAGTCAACAAAATCAAAGCACGTGCGATAGCGTTAATTTATTCTCGGATATTGGTCTTCATTTGGGCAATCGTGGTTGGATTATTGCAGTAAACTCGACTCTTCAAGAATCTCCACAGAAAAAGTCTGGTGGTGTTCAGTGCCGGCTTTAGGGGTGGGCGAACGGGGCGGCCGCCCAGGGCGCCGCCAACTGAAGGGCGCCACGGTGTACAGGGAACTGCGCGCGCCAGCTTAACTTATCCACTTAATTTGAATACCTATCTCTATCGATATAAAGAGAAAACTAAATTCAGCGTATTAACTTTTATGAACTTATCTTGTAGGAGTGAGTATGACAGAATTTATCTACCACGACTTTTCATTTTGTTACTTATCTTATCGTATCCCTCCCTTGCTTATGTAGGGCGAAAGAGAGACGCACTGAGCGACAGGCGAGAAATAGCAACTCGTATTACACTGGGAAAAATAATTTAGAATTTCAAGTAAATAAGTAGTTACATTAAGTAAATATGCTCTTGAAACAGTATCAAGAGAATATTTACTCAAATCTAATATTTGGTTATAAAAATTTGGAATTGAAGGAAATAAATAATAACTTTGAAAATACGCCTTCACTCAACTGAAATGATTTTGACTTTCATCTAGAACATAATGACTGCAGAGGGCAGGGTTATGACAATAGGGGCCCATACACTATAAGGTTTTATGCGTTCAAACACGTCCCATAGTCTTTGTGACAAACTTGTTCGGACGCTGTGATTGGGCTATTCACACAGTGCACATTCATGGCGCCTAAAACCGGTTTTATAGATGAGAGAGGGAAGGGAGCGGAAGAACTTAACGAAACATTTTTCACGCAAAACCAAACGCGTGAAAACTAGCACACATATAAAAAGTTACTTCTATCTCTTGCATTCTTTAGCTCTGTTTTTCTCTAACAAGTAAATTTCATCTGCAATACATTTAAAGGTTCCTGTATAGCATTCAAATTTACTACACTCATTTACGCCCCGTCTGAGTTGCTAGGAGTTGAATAAAACCGGTTTTACTCACCACAATTATGGCAGCGTGTGAATATGCCCATTGTCCATATACTATTAGTTTCTTAGTTCATGCATAGAACTGTCAGATAAAACCACGGAAAAATCAAACCATTTTGATATTTGGGACAAACTTGTGACAATCATAAATTCGAAAATCAAATTTACCACACATTGTCAATCTTTGTTTGAACGCCGTGTTTGAACGCTTAAACCCTTGTAGTATATGGGCCTCTAATGGCGCGAGCATGAAGGGGAAAAATAAAGGCGTACAGAAAAGAATTACGGGCATAAATCCGCTAGCTTTTTTTATGCCATGTGGATGCCATAATTTTAATTAGGTATTATGTGATATGCGGCAAAATCCTGCGTTAAATCCGTTACTCTGTTCGGAATTTATTTGTAGAATCGGTAACTAGATGGAAAATTGTGAGAGATCATTTGAAAATATACACCCTGAAAAATTTAAGTGACACGCGTTGGGAAGGTCGAATTGATATCGTCAAAGCGGTTCGTTATCAGTTATGCTTTGGTTTACTTGACCCATGTTACTAAACAAAACCATGCTGCGACACAAGAAGCTGCCATACTGGCAAGACAACAAAAAGATTTTACATTTGTTGTTTCTCTGATAAAACGTTTTGTTTCAAATCAACGTTGTGAGCACAGATATTCAGACACCTAAAATCAATTTTGTCGACTTTACCGAAATGCTTAACAAATGTTGCTCTTATTTGGAAACATATAGACAGACAGGTTTCAAACAAGCCATTGTCTGAATTACCATCGGAACTTGGTACGCAGCCATTTCTCAAACCACTAGCGCGATTAAGACGCATTTAAATTCAAAAAAGATATAGAAAATGCAACTCGAATTTCGAGTACTGGGTCCTGCTAGTTCAATAATAAATATGGTACAGAATTGAAAATAATTTTTTTTAATTATAATTAAATATAAAAGGGCGCCAAGTGCATGTTTCGCCCGGGGCGCCTAGATGGTTAAGGCCGGCCCTGGTGGTGTTAGATCTGGCCTTCTGGGCGGAATATCACCTTGGCGATATATGAGTTTCCCTGCACGCATCACTTTTACGATTGTAATGAGTGTTGTATCTACACTAGTATTCTTTCAGCAGAACCGCTTTTACAAGTTAATCTGGGTCTACACCAGTGCTGCGGTTGGCACATGCGCAGTATGTGCAACTGCATAGGGCCTCACGAGCGAATTTTTTTTTGGCAATAAGAATCATTTGAATTCATTGTTTGGATTTATACTTCATTGAATGGGCCACGCAATTCAGTATCCACGACTAAACATTACATAGGGCCTCTATGAAGGAAATTCCGCGAGCGCAGCAAGCGAAACAAAATGTTTCCATTCTCTGGGGCTCTCGCTGAATTTTTGCACAGGGCTTCCAATTGTCTGGCCGCGGCAATGTCTACAGTGGTATTCTTTCATCGTGAGTAACTTTCTTGTTTTTACACAAAGACTTGTACTTGTTCTGTGTGCGTGTCACCCTAGGTAACAGTAAGAGAGTAAGCAGAAGCTAATTGTGTGTGCCAAAATTTTCTGGGGAACATTTTACTATACTATCCTCCAGTTCTTTCTACACCTCTCTCGTAAAATACCGGTTCTGCTGCTGCTGAAGGAATACTAGTGTAGATTGGGCCATTAGATGTATGGCATGGCAGTCTTGTTGAAACCATGTAGCACGATTATAGGCTTCAAATTCGTTCAGTTGCGGGAAGAAAAAATCTCGTAACTGCTATGTATCGGTCGGAATTTACACTCACAGATTGCCCTCCCTTATTCTCAAAGAAATAGGGACTGAGCAGTGTTGCCGCAAGGGAAATAATAAATGTATCAGAAAAAATATAAAAAAGTATCAAAAGTATCAAAAAATTTTCGTAGAAGGTATCAAAAGAGTATTTTCTTGAGTTGGTAAGAGATCGGGAAAAAAAACACGGAAATTTATGAATAACAATTTAATAAAAACAATTCAATTAGTAAAAAAATAAACACAAAAAATTCAATTAAAATAATAATGAACAAAAACAATTCAGTAACAAAAAAACAATTCTATATACTAAACATACCATAAGTCAATCTTTAGGATACCATACATAATAATGGTTTTTTAAGTCAATAGATTTACACTTAGTCTGTTCTTTGGCAAACATTATTTCTTCTACCGTTTTCAAATTAAAACGATTCGCTTTATCTGTTTTTACCAATTTTAAATCCGAAAAAACGCGTTCTGCTGCAGCTGAACTATGTGGTAAACTCATCAGGTTCATCATAAAACGTGATAAATCTTTAAATAAAGGTTCATTAAGCGCATTTTTTACAGAGTACATATAACCCCAAAAATTTTCGACGTCTAAGGACGGTATATTTTTTTGAAATTTTAATAAACGCCATTGGGCATTGATAGAGTCAATATTGCCAATACAGAATAAATTTGGAAATATTTGAATAAGCGGAACAATTGATTAATTGCTTTCCAAAGCTACCTTAGGATCCAAGTATTTAAGAAGTTTGAGTGTTCTGTTATTAAAATCGAATCGGCTCTGTATCTGAACGCACAGCTCTATATAAAAAGCTAGAATATTTCTTCTTACTTCTGTTAAACAACTAGTTGTAATATGCCCCATTTCAACAATATATGCATCAGCTTTTGCTCCTATATAAATTTCTTCCAATGGTAAATAAATTCTTTCGTTTCTTATATTAATCAAACTCAAACAACTAACTTCTTTTAAATGTTCTAATGTAATGAAATTGCTTAGAATAACACGAAATTGACTTTCCATAGTGGAATATAGTGAGTGCAATCTAAAACTCTCTGACTGGAATTCCAAATTCATTTTATTAATAACTTTTAATATATATGACAAAAAATAGAAGTAAATTTTGTTGTATGGATTTCCTAGCTCTTCAGCTAGTTTTTGGGAATCATGAAGATCATCTTCTAAATAACAAGATATGAAATACAATTGCAGACCTTGCCACTGTTCCAAAATTCTATTTACAACAATTTCCAGTGATAACCATCTAGTTTTGGAAACATTGAGTATTTTGTGTTGTTTTATATTATAAAAATCCTGGAACTCTTTAAATTCGGAAATCCGTTTTGAACTATGAGAAAAAAAATTGTATGTATCCCTTGCAAGCCTTTCAACTTTAGTTGGTAGCATTTTACACACTGAGAAAAAAACAAAAATTGTACCAAGTCCGCCAAGGAATTGGAGTAAGTTCAGTTTCACCAAATGAATAATGCTTTATACCAATCTTAAGTATGCTAAAGCAAAAGAATGCGTTTTTTTGAGTCAATTCCGCGGCGGAGTTCCTATTGAAAACTTTACGCAGTTGAATTTATTGCTGTTGGTTTGAGGAAAGGGCATTTATTTTTTCAATAAATAAAATGTATTATTTCTTTAAATTTTAGTCTGTAGCTGACACAATAATTTATACATACTAAGATCTAGCTAAAAGAAACAACTTGTCATAAAAACTGGACCGTTTTTTTTATTATCGGGACTGTCACTGTCGCCGCCTGCATACCTGTAGAGGTAGACGTTTTTTTTGGTTGTTTGCTATTTGTAACTACCCCTAATATAATCAACAGTGGCTGTGTGCAACTTTTTTTCTTCAAAATGTTAGTTGACTCCGTGCAAAGATCCCGAAGACAGGTTCGAGTGGAATTTCCAATCAGTGAAGTGAAAAATTAAACAGCGAAACAGTGGATTAATTATTATTGTGAAGTAGGACGATTGATGTGTCTGCTTGTGTGTAGAATTTGCAACATGTGGAAACTTTTTTTTATTTGCGTAGACAAATTTTGATGATGGCTGGTGGGCAAACTTGGGATATTTAATTAAATGGAATTTGAAGGGCTTGTCAATTCGTTTAAAGGTAGATATATTTTTTTAATGACATAGACTTTTAAAATACTATTTACAATTATATTTTAAACATTAATTTGTTATATACAAATATTTTGTTTTAGATCAAAAAATTACTATAGATCCTATAAAGCTGCTAACTGGACTCACAATAGCAACTCTTATTCCCGCAATCGGTTATAAGATTGATTTCATCGCCAAGTGGACAAGGTCAGCTTCGAAAAGTTAACCATATATACAAATCGTAAGTTACTTTGCACAATATACACATTTTTTGATTTTATATGAATTTTTTTTTTGAATATTTGATTTATTTTAAAGGTAAATGAAACCAGAAATGGTGAAGGTTCAGATGAAAATATATCATCAAAGTTGATCTCCTTCCAAGAAAATCATCACCAGGAAAGCTTGAAGGTTAAAGCACCTTATTTTTAAAAGAAAAACTTTTGTATATAATATTTCTGTAAATAGTTGTTTCAAAGAAAGTTTATTATAAAATATAAAAATGAAATAGTAATTTATTGTCTTCTGTTATTTATTTGCATAAAAAATTATCATTCACATAAATCTATTAATAAAATACTTTTAGTGATTATAGTAATAGAAAATTTCGATTTATCGAATCCCGCTCGAAATAGAACCTATCGAGAGATATCATTTGATGGACCGCAGATTTTATCAAATCAAACATTTTTAGCTTCCCTTCAAAAATATTTTAATTTGAATGAAATTTTTTCAAAATTAATCGAAATATAAAAATATTCAAATCAAATGCTCAGCGACGTTTCTTAATCATCTATTGTACTTCATGCAATTGCGTATAACATAAAATCAACGGGGGTATGTTATTTAACGAATTCCGGCGGGTTTCTCCCAATTCCTCACGGAATTGACACCATTACGTTGTCAACTACGCCAGGAAGTTGAGTTAACCCCTATGCTGATTTCGCCGTATCCAATTCCGTAGCGGAGTTGAGTTAAGCGAGAATGATTTGAATGCACATCTCCTTTTTCTCAGTGCAGGCATACGAAGAACAGAGGTTTAGAGAATGGCAGATGCATCGCATGGAAAAAATATTAGGATTGATATTTTTGAACTTTGCGTGTAGGCCATTAAGCTCTCCTACCATCACACTTGCATTATCCGTTGCCAAACCTACAATATTCTTCAATGGAATATTAAGTTTATCCATATGATTTTTAATAGATTCAAAAATTGACTGAGCATCTGATTTATTTAGTTCTATGAGCCCAAAGAATTTATCACGTACCTGATTAGATTTTTGTTCATAAATTCTGGCTACAAGTGCCAGGGCTTTAGATGAACTAATGTCCGTAGTTTCATCCACGATTATTGAGAAAAAGTTGTTTCGCAGTAAATTGGCGATCTCTTCTTTTGATGTTTGCGCGAGAACATTTTTAATTAGCAAAGATGCTTTCGTTCTTCCACAAGAAATTTGTTTTGTTATTGTGGAATCAGGGCAACATGTTTTTAGTAATTGTACCATGAAGTCTGAAAGCGATATCGGCAAATGGTGCATTAAAATGAACATGACTAAGCACAGTTCAGCTTTTTTTACTGCATTAGAAAAAGTTTTATCCTGAATAAATTCCATATTGTTGATGCAAATTTGGTTTTTACTATTTGAATTATTTTTTTGGTGCGCTGGAGTTTTTTCATGACGATCAAGATGAGGCTTTAGGTTCATTAAAGATTTGTTGCAAACTGTACAAAAGGATTTGCCTAACTTTTCCTCAAGCCATGGAAATACTTCTTTCCATTGTTGACGGAATTTCCTCTCTAATTTAATTTTCTTTTTAGTTCCTGATCTACTAAATTATATTGCTTGAAATAAAATAAAAGACTATCTAAACTAAATTACATACTGGTCATCATTGGAACTTTCCGATTCCGTTGAACAGCTCTCTTGTGGAATTGTCTCAACCTCAGAGACTTTTTTTGTTCTAACCACAAACCTATAAGATATACATTATTTAAACGATAGTTCTAAATTTTCTTTAAAAATTTTACTTATCCATTTTTACGATGTAACATACATATGTATGCACTTGGTAGACCGCTTTTATATCGAGTAGCTAGCAAAAAACAGCTTGAAAATAGTGGTACTGTGCGCCCAAACACAAATGCCGCCAATGGCAGTGACAGTGACTGATTACTCTTTTTTCAAGTCTTCTTCTTTATTATTTAAAATAGAATAGCACGTGCGGTAGCCCAAATTATACACCACACAACCGTCATATTGAATTTTACGTGTGTATGACATTATAGATGGCAAATTCGGATAAAAATATATTTAAAACAGTTTTAATAGGTATTTTTTGCTAAAATAATCTTGGTAAATAGATAGTATCAAATTAGTATTATTTCCAAGGAAAAAGTATCAAAGTATCAATTAAAAAAAATCAAGTAAAAAAGTATCTCTTTTGATCCAAAAGGATCAAAGTGGCAACACTGGGACTGAGGTGTTGAAATCTCCGCCCAAACTGTAACTTTCGTCGAATGCAGAGGCTTTTAAAGTTTTGAACGTAGATTTTCTGCGACCCAGTAAGGGCAATTTTGTTTATTGACCTGCGCACAGTGCACGAATCGCCATTTTTGTAATAATTCTTTACATAGAACGCACGCTACGCACTCGCGAAACGCTCCATGGGGACTAAATTTTCGAGAATCGAGCTACTCCTTCCTAACTGCAGAAAATATGATAAAGGACGACATCCATAGACGAATCGTAGCCGCAAATAAAACCTATTTCGCACTAGTCTCGATCCTAATGCCAGGTTTACATTTGCAAGTACTTTCGCGAAAGTAAGGCGTTTTTGACACGAACGTAGAACTTTCGTCTTCACTTACGCAATGTAAACACTGTATTTCGTGCAAGTAGAGACGCATGAAAGCGACTTTCGTGAAAGTACTTGCAAATGTAAACCTGGCATTAATGCCAGGTTTACATTTGCAAGTACTTTCGCGAAAGTCGCTTTTATATGTCTCTACTTGCACGAAATACAAGTGTTTACATGGCGTAAGTGAAGACGAAAGTTCTACTTTCGTGTCAAAATCGCCTTACTTTCGCGAAAGTACTTGCAAATGTAAACCTGGCATAAAACTCCAAGAAATTTCAAGTGACAGTGCAAAGTGAGAATACATAAAACATTAATCTCAGTGCCGCTGCCAGACAATTGGAAGCATTGTGCAAAAATTCAGCGAGAGGCCCCAGAGTTTCCAAAAAAAAAATTTCGCTCGCTTCGATCGCGCAATTTCCTTCATAGACGCCCGTCGCTGCGATAGAATTATGAAAAATGGGACCTATGTAATATTTTAGTCCCCGTTTGTGTTGTGCGATTTCGTGTCGTATGGGCCCATATGCTGATTTGTGTGGCCCATTCAATGAAGTAAAAATGCAAATAATGAATTCAAATGATTTTTATTGCCAAAAAAATGTTTCGCTCGCTTCGCCACACCCTACACATATGCCACTGCATAATCACTGAATAATCTACCTAGTTCTATGCTACCGGTCGGAGGCTTGGACATTGACCGAACAAGCAGAAAATCAGCAAGGAAAATCCTAGGAAGACTATTTAGTCCTGTAAGGGTTAACCTAGACAAGATTTTTAATGGTAGACCATCAGGAAAAAGAAGAGGCACGAATCCTACAAGGACTGTAGCGCCAGTTAAGAAGAAGAGAAGAAGATTTATTGAAATACGAAATGTATTCCTTGTGCTTAATAAGGCTTCGTAACTTTAACATTTCAAATGGAAACCCCCATTTTTATTCACGGATTCTGCTTCTCCGAAGAGAAATATCAAACTTTTGTTAGAAACATTTTTTTATCCGAAGCTCTAATGATTTTTGGAGATAATTTTGATTTTTGATGATTTTTGGGGTTGCGTTATATTTATAAGGGGGTAAGTTATATTTATAATTTTTGCCAATAACTTCATTAATTTCATTCTGAGCTTTTTGTCTTCTTTTTAGTGCTTTTTAAAATAAAAGCGTATTTTTTAGTTTTTTTGAAACTATATATTTTTTTTAAAAACGGCAAAAGGAAAGGTTTCTTAAACTCTTTACAATACTCATATTGCCACTCACAAAACTAGGCTTTGTTGAAATTCTGTGCCGCAAGAGTTAAATGTCATATGCGTATTTCAATTGCACGATTTTTATTTTCATAACTTTCCCTTCTTTGCAAGATCAGGGAGAATTGTTTCAGGAATTTCAGGAAGTTAATTTACGTCTGCGGACATCATGGGAATTGTTATTCTAGAAGAATTAAATTTCTGCAATTGACTGCAAAATTTGCTTTAAAAATATAAATAACTGAATTATGTAGTTGATAGTAGAAATTTAATTCTTTTATAACAACAATTTCCATCATCTCCCAGACGTAAACTAACTTGCTGAAACGATTCTATATCGATTTATACTTTCGGAGAAACCTCAATTATATAAAGACCCCTATGTACACCAACTCATTTCGAAAAAACGAAAGAAACTTTAATCGCTTTTGCGATTCGACCTAGCGGGCCTTTTCGTTCTTTTTCTACTTCGATTCCAATTCGAAACCGGCTTCGAAATCGCAATTGTAGTTCATTTTAATGATTCGCTTTCGATTCGATCTCAAATCATAATGTTTGCTGGGACAGCCCGTTGTGCAAACAATTTCCCCATGTATGGGGCGGTTTGATGTGTTGCGCAACGTTGTGCAAGTTTTTTCCTCGTGATGTTGGTACATTCTAAAGTCATTTTCTGCAAAACTAGCAATTATAATTGCCAAACACGCAGCTTCAGACATGTTTTCTCCACGAAAACATATACGCAACTCAAGTTTGCGCAACTCGTTGCGTAGTATATGGACAATCACATTTTTTTGGCCAACACAAATTTGCGCAAATTGTTCGCTCGTGTATGGGCCCGTTTACACATGTTGCGAAGGCCTGTGTGATAACGTCAAGCCCTGGAAGAGAGCATTGACATAAACTAGCTGAATGTTCACCTCTCCATAGAATTTTATAACAAACCTCCTTCCCAATAAAATAGAAATGAGAGATTGTCTAATTGACTCGGCGCTCACATCAAACCAGTTTGTGTATGACATAAGGTATTACAATAAGTATTAATTTTTGTTCATCTTTTTCGTGTAACGATTGTAATGTGTGTAGCGTTGTGTACAGATTTTATAATTTTGTGATGCCTTATTCAGACAAAGATAGACAATTCCTAGCGTTCCCCTTGCCTTAAAACTCGGTTTGTGAGATTAATCTGATGTCTAGTGTAATTTTCCTCATTTACATCTAGACCACGATTTCTTCACGCCTTTCCTATGATGTATGATGTTACCAGGATTTAGGTATAATATACTTAAATGAAGTAAGTAATGAAACAAAACTTTCGCATTATTTTCAAGCATGGTATTTATGGGGGTAAATTAGACGATCCATCACTTTGTCCACACCTTAAACTGGTTTTGTGTATGATGCAGGTATTATACGATGAACTAATTTTTCTGCTTATGCCTATTGTAATTCATATGTAGTTGTAAAATAAAAGCGAATGAGAAGGAGAACTCCTCACAGTTGTCGCAGACCCACAAATTTGATGTTATGTTTGCGTAAATGTAAAGGACCGTGCGCCTGACAAATTTTCTGAGGCAAAAGTGATGTAAAAAGAAACACTACCCTGCGACCTCTTGTCTATAAAACCGCTTTGTGATGGCGGGTAATATAAGACTAACTAACTTCTCACTCGGCTTGAACCAAATGAGTAGGGTGACTAATGTGTTGGGGAGGCAGTTAGATCTCGTATTTTTTACGGACTCAGTCAACATGACTATTGAACCCAGTCCAATAGTCATGTCGTCTGTTGACAATTACCATCCTCCTCTCTTGCTCAATTATTGCTTCAATTCTAAGAATAATTCTTGTCCGGAGGTGGTATCCCATGCCTTTAACTTCAAAAAGGCTAATTTTATTGAGCTGTCATCTAAGCTTGCCTTGATTGATTTCAACAGTTTACTATCTGCAAATGAGTTGGATGACGACGTGGCACGATTTTATGGCGTACTATACGAAGCCCTGGTTTCTTGTGTACCTTATGAGCCTCAAAAATTACCCAGTTCATCTCTACCTTGGTTCAATAATGAGCTCAAGCATTTAAAAAAACAGAAGAACAGACTCTGGAAAACCTATTTAAAGAGAAAGGATACTCCGAGTCTTAATTTATTTATAAATTGCTACAACCGATTTCGCTCACTCTCTTCTGCTCTGTATCGTGAATATCTTAGCTGTATGAGCGATAAAGTGTTTACTGATCCTAGAAATTTCTTTAAATTAGTCTACTCTAAGAAAAAGGTCGATAACTACTCTAATGCCATGCAGCACACGAACTTGTCTAGTAGTGAGTCGCCTGCGATTTGCAACATGTTTGCCTCATTCTTTCGTCAATCTTTCTCACCTTCTGACTTTCAGCCTAATGACAATTATTTTCGTTATATAATTCCTAACCGAGAGGCTTATAGTGTATCCCTTTCAATTTCCAATGACGATATCGCGAAACATATTGATGAACTCCCATACGATTTCACCTCTGGCCCCGATGGTATTCCTTCTGCTTTCCTTAAGTCCTGTGCAGAGGTTCTCCAGTCTCCTCTGAAAACCCTGTTTCAAAAATCCCTTGACAAAGGGTACTTTCCTACTCTTTGGAAGAATTCGTTCATAATCCCTATTCACAAGAGTGGTAGCAAGAACAAAATATCGAATTATAGACCAGTTGCAAAGTTGTCTGTTATTCCGAAACTCTTTGAATCGATTATCTATCCTACAATCGCGCCTATCTGCAAGAGGTTGGTATCAACAAACCAACATGGCTTTCTTGCAGCTCGTTTCACTACCACCAATCTTCTTGAGTTCCAGTCAAGCATGGTTCCAGTCTTACTTAGCTGACAGGTCCTACCAAGTTCTTTTTCGTGGATCAAAATCAGTAACCATTGAAGCGTCATCCGGTGTTCCTCAAGGAAGTCATCTTGGTCCCCTGCTCTTTATTCTATCAATTGATGACATTGTTCCCTTGCTAAGACACTGTAGAATCTTGATTTACGCTGATGATATCAAATTGTATCGTCACATAAAGAGTATCGAGGATTGCAAATTTTTGCAAGCTGACCTTGTCACTTTTTACTCTTGGTGTGTGAACAACAACCTGGTTCTCAATATTAGTAAATGTGAAACTATGACTTTTGGGAGAGGTCGTAGTCCTATAATTTTTAACTACGCCTTTTCGAACGAGAGTGTCCGTCGTGTTAATTTTGTAAAAGATCTCGGGATTAGATTTGATAGTAAACTCGATTTTTCTGCTCACATTAACTATATTGCTTAGAAAGGTAGTTTAGGCCTGGGTTTTATAAAAAGGTGGTCTAAAGAATTCAATAACCCCTTGATTACTAAACACCTTTATATCTCTCTTGTCAGACCATCACTCGAGTATGGGTCCCTGGTTTGGTCTCCTCACTACTCTTCGCACGCTGGAAAAATTGAGTCGGTTCAAAGAAGGTTCATTCGATTCGCACTGAATCATCTTCCTTTGGATAACCCATTAGTTCTTCCACCATATGAATCCCGACTTAAGTTACTCAACTTAAGCTCTCTTTCCAGGCGTCGTGAAGTGGCCGATGTTGTATTTGTTCATCAGCTCCTTAATGGAAAGGTCGACTCAAGTTTTCTAAGTCGCCGTGCGTCGTTTAGAGAGAGTGGTTACAATTTGAGGGGGCCACCTCTCTTACACACCAACTCCTCTAACACGAATTACGGCAGATTGGAGCCTGTTAATCGCATGTTCATTAATGTGAATAAAAATATCAATGTTTTTAGCGTGAGCATTAGTAAGGACGTCCTTAAAAGGAGTCTTTTTAATCTCACGTGACTCACTTTTCTTGCACGCTTCTTTGTGTATTGCATTTCTTTCTGTTTTAATTGAATGTGCAGTCTCTGGGGGGTCACATCTTGCATATAAAAATGTGCGAGGTGTGACCTTTTCGGGACTGCATATTCAATTTATATGTTGCATGCTTTAGTTGAGCCTATCTCAGTGCTACTTGTGCTGAGCAGGTAAATTTTTCTTGGCCCAGCTTAGAAGTGTACCTTCTGAATTAGAAGGATTAACTCTATTGCATAATTGTATTGCATGACAAAAAAATATAACTACGAGTGTATAAGTTCACGAAATACAATTTTTGGTAAACCACAGAAATTGTAAGATATTGATAGCAGCAGAAATTGTAAGATATTGATATGCTTGTGTTAAGCCATAAGAAAGTCGTTATGCTTGAGCTCTTAATACCGAACGATCAGCGATATTATGAGGCCAGAATAATTAAGGGCCAGAGCTGGGTCAAAAATTAATTTAACATAGCAGCCGAATGACCTGAAATCAATAATAATAACCACAACATCGCTGTACTCATTTCATTGTTACCGTGCTTGTGTAATATGTGCAGAAAACGAATTCTTATCCCCAGCACGTTTTTATGACACACAATTTGTCCTAATGGCTAAAACACGTCTCACCCACAGACAAAGTCTACCTTGTTGTTGTAAATTAAATAAAGATGAAAGCCGTTTCAGCTAATACGGATTTATTAGCCCTGGCAGTATCTAGGGAGTATTTCCTAAGGAATGTTTAACTTGTATAACCCAGTTTTTACGTAATTAGGGACAAGAGCCTAGCTACCGGAATCTATACCGACCGGCCTTCATGACAGCTACATCTCATTGGGTATACAACATTCTTCTTTTCATAAAAAGCCCCTGGCAATTCTTATATAATTATAGCCCTTGTATACATAGAAGCAATTTCCTTGAGTAGGCTAATGTAATTACTTAATTGGCTAAAGTGAAATTTTAAACTAATAAATATCTTCCGTAAAATAGATTAACTAAAGAGCTTGTTTCCCCAAAATTTAAAATTTTCTCACTTTAAAATGAACAAAGGTGAATAATGAAGGCCGATTCGATTAGATTGATGCTTGGTAAACAGAAAATTAGTGACGCCACTCCATAGAGTATCGCTGTAGCCAATGGGAAATGTGACAATAAACAACGCCCTGGTTGCGAGGAATCAGATCATACGCCATAAATTCCCGTCTCTCGAGAGACATCATCATCCTCGCATTAAGCTAAAGAAGGTGCTCTCACTTACTTAAACACATGCGATTTATCATCCACGCCTCGCATACCTTTGGGCGTTTTAATGAATTCTGGTTAGAAGTAAGTCATCATTCGTGAATTGTGGAATACGTTATAAGAAATATGGAGACTTAAAGGGAAATTTATCCGATTTATTTCACGAACACATACAATTTAGAAAAAAAATTTCTATCTGAAAGTACAACGTTAAAAATTGTACTACCTTTGTACTACCAATCTGCAATTTCGTTCAGGTCATGGCCATATGGTTAGTAGCAAGCTTTATTTGATGTCAAGAAGAGAATACGATAGCTTAGGGATCTCGAGGGTGCTCGGGTAGATTTCGATCGTATAAACTCTGGAATGATATACGTGTTCGAAAATACCGAATCGACTGTGTAGAGTACTTCTATTCAAACCTTACTTAAATATATTGCGTAGAGTGCGTGAAAAAGAGGGCTGCAGTGTGTTGGAGAGAGCCGAGCTGAGTAGTCTGATCTTGCTTAAAAATGCTGCTGTGTAGGCAGCAAGTTCATAATTTTCATAGAATAGTTTACGAGTAATAGCGATACTACAATTTGGACCGGTATTATATATTCCCGGCACTTAGTCGAGTCTTCGAACGATAGTCTAGAAGAATGGATTGTAGACTTTAACTCAGGCTATTGGCTTCTGATAATAAGGTTATCCTCTACGTTTTTTTAGGTCCTCCAACTCGACGTTTTCATTGCGGATTCCAGTCAAGATCCTGTTTGACTAGGTTCTCGGTCTCGCGTCGTATTTCCTTCGCCTGATTTCGTCGTCTATCCTTTCTCAGTCGACACGGCGCCATAATTCTTCATTTCTGATTCTATCTTGCCAGCGGATTTTTAGCATCTGTTGATGAAAACTTGAAGGCGCCTTGTGATGAATTGGATGAATTTCCATGTTTCGCAACCATACAACTGCCTTAACGTTGGAGTTGAACAGCCGCAATTTGGTTTTGGTTGAGATTTTCGCCCATCTCCATATGGAAACAGGCATTGATATGCGGTTCTTGGTTTTTTCTGCAACTGATGTCTTCTTCTGCCTCACCATTTTCGGTAATAAAGCTACCGAGGCTATGTCATGGTTATTCAGCCCTGTGCTTTCAATGGTGTTTGCATTTATCTGCATTTCTTTAGTTTTAATTGTGCCAGCAAGCTGATATCATCCGCATAGTCGAGATGCTTAAGGCGTTCTAGCAACCCCCTTGGTATGTTAGCTGGCCTACTACAGGGGTGGTCTACAAGTCGATCGCAAAGCCAATTTTGGTCGATTGTTAGCGATGTCTTTGGTATAACGTGTTACAATAATTGTAACTGGACGCAATGCGTGAACGTAACGCGCAAATGCAACAGTATAAGCATGCAGTTATGAGTAGAATCATAAAAAAACACGGCCAGCGATTGAACAAATTAAAAAATAGTTTTGAATATATGTATATTTTACTTATCTACCACTGAAATACACTGTATAAACATCTCAACACATATGACAAATCTAATGAGAAATCTAATGGTTGTGACATCCAGTTACTTCGCCTTTTAAGCTCCATTTACACGGGCGCGCTGCCTGACAACACATACTCCCCTTCTAGCGGCAGCAATATCGCATTGGAATGATGATTTCTCTTCGGCTCTTCGTCTATTTTGATGATTAGAATATAGAACTACAGGAAAGGCCCTTGCGTATAAAATCTGTGTACGTGAGCGTAGTGAAATCTGGGGTCAGTTTACTGTCAAATCATATCTACTCTGTTTAGATTAACTGGCCCAAAGTGAAATGCAATGTGATCAGCTGATTGGAATTCGGAGTGACGACGTGTAAAAGGCTCATTTGAAGGGGCAAATTTTATTTTTAATTTCAACTCTTTCCCTTCTCTATTCCACTCGCTTTTTTCGCCTGCACTGGACAAACAACTAGCAAAACGTGAGCACTAACACAACGAGAATCTCACTACGTTAAAATTCGGCGAGCACTCTTCCCGTAGTTCTATATTCTAAGTTTTGATGTTGCATGCTCTCTGGCGCTCCTTGTTGGCACGGGTTTCTTGCAAAGGTCGGGGTGTGGTTTAATGTATGGCAACTAACCTTTCGTCGTGGTTTACTTATTAGTTTTTACTGCTGAACGGTTTTTGTAACATTGGTTTCTTCTGAGAATGCCGGTTTTAGCCGTTCGATTGGAACGCTACTATTCTTTCCTTTTATCCTTAATACGAAATACTTGAGATTTATCGCCAACACCTGGAACGGACCTGCGTATGGTGGCTTCAAAGATTTTCTGACTATCGTCTTTTTTGAACATGAACTGGCAGTTTTTTTAGATGCTCCTGGATGAAAAAGCTTTGTTTTGCATGTGATAAAGCTGCTCTAGGCTTGATATCATTAATTTTATTTTTGAATTCCTTTTACAAATTCACATGCTTTGACATTTTCCGGCGTGCTCTGGCTTAATTGCTGATCGCAATCCTAAAGCAGTAGACCGATATATGCGTGCGTGCGGTGGGTGCGGCGGTAGATATTATAGAAATGACTGCATTCAAATGTGATCACACATACAGGTGGGTGAACGAAACGCATTCAACGCAAAAGTTAGTCTACGTTTAACTTTTTCCGCACTGCCATATTCTATATAGACTGAAATGCCCAAACACAAGCACTATATACAAAAAATTCATGCACTCGTCGCTTATATTTTTTTTGTTATATGTGAAAGATGAGACAGAACGCCAGAACGCAACTATCTGTCAGCGAATACCACCCGCATACTGCAGCACGCACCGCATGTCAGCATGTATCTGTTTCCAGCTTAACAGTACTTAATGCCTAGACTGCGTACCAGTCTTTTGTTTGGTAGCACATGATTCCTGCCTTCACACAAAATAGCTTATAACTTAAAAAGTAAAGGCCGTGGCATAAAAATTGTTTGGACATTGTTCATAGGAAATACTCCAACCTTTCTAATTTTGGAAAAAAATATGGGTTCTATCCTATTTTTTGTAGAAAAAGGTGGTTTTAGTTGAAATTTTAGTTAAAAAAACCATTTAACAAATTAAAAAATTGCCAAACGTCTTTTTTAAAAAAAACCTTGTATCTCAGTGGATAGGGTCGATAGCGCCATTCTCTAGAACAATTTTTTCTTCAAATACATCCAAGAATCGCCCCTAACGGATTAGCCACTTAGTGCAAAACACCCTGTATTTTGTCCTGTTCTTCCTCTAGTTAACTTCCCAGTAGGGAGTTATTGTAATCGGTCCGAAAATCGGATTCGAAATTTTCAATTGATTTACACGTTTCAAGGACCCAATAGCATTTTAAGCAGAATTTGAGAAGAAATATGTGTGTGTGTGTGCGTACGTATGTGGTCATTTTTTCCTGCACGGCTTCGCGCGAACCGAAAAAGATATCGACTTCGTTCAGGTGCCGTTCGAAGCGTGTTCAAGGAAATATGATCTGAAAAGATTTTCATATAAATTGGTCGAGCCGTTTTTTTGTTTGAACGACTTAAGTGATTTTTGTACCAGCACGATTTCGCGCGAACCAAAAAAGATATCGACTTCGTTAAGGTGCCGTTCGAAGCGTATTAAAGGACATATGAATTGAAAAGATTTTCATAAAAATCGTTCGAGTCGTTTTTTTGTTTGAACGAATACTGGGAACTTAATCTTGTGGACCGAAAGGGTCAAAAGCCACATCCCAACTAGTATTTTTATTACGGATCCACATATCGAAGTCCTGCCTATGATGACTTTATCATCTGAATATGCCATTAACTGAACAGACTTGTTTAGAATTGTTCGTCTGGTCCGTCTCAGACCGCAGGGTAGTGAGTCTCCTTGTCTGAGGCCTCTGTTCGTTTCAAAGGGCACTGATTGCTCTGTATTCTTACTTTGTTTATCACTCGACTTAATGAGGTTTTAGTGGCTGAATTAACTGGTCTGGAAAGTTCAGTTCCACCATTGCTTCGCAGATTTTTGCTCGTAGCCCAAGATCATATGCTGTTGAGGTGTGTCTCCTTATTAAATTCTTTCTTGCTTGTTCTCTCTCGCTTAGAATATTTCCCTGCATGTCTCTGCAAGCTGACATCTTCAGTTTAATTTCTTTTCTACCCTCTCTTATTTTCTTGTAGAACCGCCTTATTTCTCCCTCGCTATGAAGGGTTGTTTACCCCTAAGCACAGACCGAAATACCCCTAAAATCCCCTAAAATCATTAACAAGGGTAGTTTAACCTTACTAATCCCAATGGATAGCAGCTATTGTGATAATGATGACTAAATTAATAATATAATCTGCTTTAATTGAAAATAACAAAAGTTTCTTTCGAATATTTTCATTGTTCGCCATCTTGATTTAACAAATTGCTGAACTCCTTACCTAGGCCAGTGGTGGCGAACCTTTTCCAGTCTGAATGACAAAAAAATACAATCTATTTTTGTAAAATTACTGACCTGCCAAGCTGATGGTAAAATTAAAATGTTGAATAAGGGTGCAGCGGTGTGTTTTGTGAATGAGAGGAGGAAGGAATACTTTATTATTATCAAGTGAGGTTATGGGGCGACGACGGTTTGTTTGTTTATTTTTAGTCGTTTTAAGCGCCCCACTTCTCGTTTTGAAACAATAATAGTCTCACTTTCATACTAGGCGTATTATAGAAATGCTGTCTTGATGTTTTTTGCGAAATACGCTGGCGTGACCCTAAACGCTGCACCAACAAATTTTCGTGTGCCTGCAAATTTTTCATACGAGCCACGAGTGCCATAGGTTCGTCACCCCTGACCTAGGAAATCGTTGCCTTGGTAATATTTTAGGAGAATATTGCCGAAAATGGTGCGGTGTCTTCACGGTCATAACGTGCAATAATTTCTATTTCTATGGGTCATGTTCAAACAACGTCACGTTTCTTTTTGGTTCAGGCTATTCAAATTACCGCCAACGAATTCAAGAACCAATCAGAATTCGAATACAAAGAAAAATGGTGTATTTAAATTCTAGAATAATATTTCAAATATTTCGGGGCATTGTTACAATTCCCCTAAAATTACCTCTAAAAATTTGAATCCCTTAAAAAAACCCATTCAGCATTTTGTCCCCCAAATTTGGGCGGAATACCCCCCCCCCCCCTTGGGATCCCTGGAAGGGTTTCTAGTTCTTTCATCTTGCGTTTTTCGTATTCTCTTTTCTTTCTTTTTTGTACACTTTTTTCCTCTCTTCGTCTAACTCTGTAATCTGCTTCTGCGTTTTGAGTGTTATCTCTTTTTAGTTTTCTTTTATACGCCTTGTTTTTCTGTTCTGTTACTATCCTACATTCATCATCGAACAACTCACGGCAGGTCTACGTGCTCCACCTAGAAAATCACATGAGGTTTACTCTAGCTTCCTTACATTGATGTTTCCAATATTATGGGGATCATAGTTGCTAATAGAAATAAATGCTTCACTTATCTTGTTTTCAAGCTCGCTTACTTTTACTTCATCTTTAAGACTTGCTCTGTTAAGTTTTCGTGTGCGTGTTAGTCTTTCTTTTTTAACATCGGAAAGTCCTGCTTTACCATGAAGTGGTCTGAGTCAACATTGGCCCCTCTGTGTGTTCTGACATCTAATATGCGCGAAATATGCCTCGTCAAGGAGGACATGATCGATCTGGTTACAAGTTCGATTATCTGGTGAGAGCCATGTCATCATATGCATTCTGTTATGATGGGAAAAGGTGCTTTTTACGATCATGTTTACGGATGCTGCGAAGTTTATAAGTCTTGCCCCATTGTTATTACTTTCGTCGTGCAAGTTGTATGGACCTATTGTGGGGCGGAATATTCGTTCTGTTCCAATGCTTTTACTCGCCTCTCGCCTTCGCAACACGCCATAAGCAGCAGCTCGCATGCGACTCGGACATCAACTGGCACGGTATTGGGAAATGACAGTAGCTCGTAAACCAGGGACTACGCGATTCTGCATGGCATTCTTCGTTACTACATGTATTTTTGTGTTTCGAGTAGTGAGTATAAAAACAAAAAATGCCAGAAGATGGGCTTCCGAACAAAATATAAAGTTTTTGGAGTTATACAAGGACCAAGCCTTTTTGTATCCTTTGGATTGTTTGGATCCTATTATAAGAACAGACATGCGATTACACAAGTGCAGTAGCTAATGTTCATCTCCAACTCTTCTCTTTTTAAATTCAAAATTTCCTTCGCTTCGCTCTCTTTAAAATCGACATAATGGATGAAGGTCTTCTTGAATATTTTCAGGGTCAGGCTCATACAGTACATGTTTTAGGACTCTGCGATTTGTTTTAGGACTCTGGTAGAAGTGTCAGCCCAAAAGCAGTTACTAGGACTGCTGCTGCCTCTTCTAAACGACTGAGGGGAACTTGTTTACATGGGCCTCATTCCCATCATTTCTTTGTTATTATTGCTGTATGTACTTACCGTTTGTTATTAAGTCCCGCCATTATCCTACGAAGTCAGCTTAAGCACAACGCTTCCCACGCCAAACGAAAACAAGCAGCAATCATTATCATAACCTACTATATTTTCATATTTCTCCCCCATTCACCCAAAATTCGCCCAAAATTTATGGGTGAATTGCGTGTGAAATGAATGAATGGAAAAGTGAATGCGGGTGAATATCGGGAATACCAGTTTCTGTAACTCATCGGATCTCGACAGGTGAGTGAATTCAGGAATTTGGGCATTAATGTCGTGTCGTGGGCAGTTAAAATAGACTAATTCTACATTATTGTAAAATTCGTATTTTTCTGCCTCTGATTTCCCCACAGTAGGTGCACATTGTACAGTGTACATTTATAATGCTCTAGTTGAACAAATTTCCTTTTATCCGTAGATAGCAGCCCCATGGATTAACAGCTTTAAAATCTATAACCAAATGCTTGCATTTATTTTCAATTATCAATCCTGTTCCCATTATATGTTATCTAGGGTGGCAACTGTAATACATAGTGTGTTTCCATTTGTCCATTATTCCTTGCCCGTTCCATCGCTTCTATTGTATTTACTTTGTATTTATCAAATATTTCCAGGACTGTCATATGTGCTCCTGCTATATACAGAGATCTTACGTTCCAGGTACATAATGTCAAATCGGTAGCCTTTTTTCGTATGCCAGGTCGTTGCCGAGTTATCCGTCCGGTTTCTTCCTCTTGAGTTTCAAAAACAAAGACATTTTCGTGGTTGTAGGTTTGTAAGCCTTCAGACCCTTATTTTAGTGGAGCGCCTATTCGACGTTGAATCTACTCATCCGCAGGGATTGTACTATGAGGTTATCTCTACTATGCAGTTGGCCATATATACTTCTCCCAAGTCGTGGTGTTGATCGACATTCAGGTCTTCGATTCCTTTTCCCCTGCTTCTATTTCAAGGTCCGCGATGTTCAAAACAGGATCTGGCACGTGCATGATTTGTATTATCGTAGGCGTACAAAATTATCGTATGAGTACTGTGTGTAGGCAGATGTATGGTGGAAAATGGGCAAATGATTTGGATGGTAGTTATATATGTATCGCTGCATACAACTGTAGGCGAAATGACGGAACTCATACATCTCATATACACACAGAAACGGTGGGTCCTTTATGCTGTAAACATAATTGGGGCGACCGACGTAACTACTTTCGTAAGAACTGTCAAAAACCAATAGAATATACGTCTGTATATGAGGGTGCACATAAATTCGACCACGGCTACGGCCACGTCGCTGACCAAGGCGGCTCAATCAATCTAAATTCTATTTTGTAGCTATCGCCTGTCAAAGAGGTTTATTTACTGACGTTATGTTTTCATAATTTGTGTGTATTTTTTATTTTGAGGTTTGATTAAACAAACCCATTGTTATATAATTGATGCAATATTTTTTATATTGCTTATTTTTTCATATTTTTCATGATTATATGAAAAAATATTTCTTCACAGATAACAATAAAAAACAAAAATTAAGTGGCCATGGCTCCAATTATGTTCACACAACGAATTTCAGCCCGGATATCGCTGTTGCCGTCGCCGCCGTGGTCGTGGTTCCAATTATGTTTACAGCATTACTACATTTTCTGCATGAAAATTTTAATTTAAAGATTTCAAAAAATGTTGGCGAAAGGCCCACGAACTATGAAACCTCAGTTGATGTAAATATAGGAATTCATGAATATTGAAATTTTGAAATTGTACTTGCGTGAAGTCCATCGGCAGGCTTGTCACACTGTACTTCCTGCATCGGTCGTTGGCCTGGTTCTTCTGAGAGAGTACTTCCTACCCGCAGGCTTTCCATATTTTCTATACTGGGAAATGAAAAATCATATAGCATAGCATATTATTCCGGCAGTTATTGGGCAAATAAACTTACTTCTAAAGTGTAGTTTTAAGCACACTCATATTTTATTTTATCGTTTTGTATTTGTTTCCAGGAAACAGCACTCTTGATTACAAGTATTAAAAGCTTTGTTTTTTCAGATGAATATGTTCTCTTGAGAATTTCATCGTCCATTACTGCCGGGGCCCAATGATTCCGTCAACGTGATTTTCCCCTACCACTGTCGGTGAGAGTTCGCCCAATGAAACCGGCACCGTCAGCGTAGCTTTTCGTTGAGAAATGTCATTTTCTGTAGTGATTGCATTGACTGGGGCTACGTGCACTAGTCATGATTACTATGTAGTAAAACCGAATTTTAAGAAGAGAGAGGTGAAGGGGCGGCATACTCACCCCGCCCCTTCACCTCTCTCTTCTTAAAAATCGGTTTTACTACATAGTAATCATGACTAGTCTACGTAGCCCCACTGTTTGCTTATTTTGTGTTTGTTTTGATTTTAATGAAAAAAAAGTACTTGTTTAAAATTTTCTTCTTCATCAAATACATTTTTCCGCACTTTTTGCTCAAGAAAATTGTGGACGGGTAGCAACATAAATGTAAAAGCTTTCTTGTTTAATTCATCAAAAAATGAGCGAAAAAATGAGAGAGCTTTTGTTCGTGGAGGGGTAGACCGGCAATATTAAAATTAAATCCAAGTCTCCGGCACCAGCAAAAGCAACAAAAATTTATATGGAAAATTACGTTGACGGATTCATTGGGCCCCGGCAGTTACTCAGGTAAAGTGATAAAAATGCATTTTATGCTTAATTGTCTGCTTCTTTTTTGAAGTAATTTGTATATTTTTGCTGTGCTATAGAGACGTGGGAGCTACATCATTTTCCATCACCCTTCTATTTCCAATATCAATTCCTCACTTATCTTTTTTCAGTTTTTCCAATAAATCAATTTTACTGAGTTCGTTTATGATTCTGTTTATGAATTGCTTCTTATATACTTTTTCTTAAGAAAATCCTCAACAGAAATCTCCGTCTTCGTCTGACTCATCATCTTTGCTGGATTTATCCCAATCAGAATCAATTATATCCTCAATTTCACTTTCATATCCGTTTCTAGATAGTCACCCCAACTTTGTTCAATACTCTTGAATAACACTTTACCACATGTGCCATACACACTTGTATTTTTTATGTAGTAGGTATCCCTGACACTGCAAAACTTTTTCCAGTAGGTCAGAAAAATCTCTTACAATAATTCCTTAAGCTAAATTTTCAGAAGTCTTCCTATAATAATCGTATTTCTATAAAAAAAAGTGATTGCCTTAGTTTTATTGATGATAAACCCTTTCTTTTTATTGATAACACTCTGCACGTGAAACAAATTCAATTTTCGAGATAATAATCTCACTTTATCGCCAACCCTCTGGACACGTAACAGATTTAATTTCCTTTATCTTAATTTCCTTCTACGTAGAATCCCCGTCGCCTTGTAAAGTGCAGAGAGAGCGAAGCAAGTCCGAATATAATTAAACTTTTATTGATTGTTTATCCACTTTTACAGTGGCACCGAAGGACATCAAGTGTTTGCAAAGCCCGCCTCAAAATAACAACTAAGTGATTTATTTTGTAGTTTTTGCGAGCTGTAAACACTGCCAGTTTTAATGGTTCTATTTTACAGTCTTCTATATCGTTTTTAGAATCAACAAGGATTGATGAATTGAGTCGTTTCAAGTACATAGGGCCCTTTCGAATATTAAGCTGTTTGTTGCAATCGCCTTCCGGAAATATAACCTGATTTTTATGTAGCAGTTTTAAGCTCAGGAATCATCCTTTGCACTAGCGCGTCACGGGTCAATATCTAGTATTAAACTTAGTTCGTGGGAAATAGTAGGTTTGTGGTTACAAGGGGTCCGGAGAGGAGTGTTGAAGCAAATGGCGATGAACCCTGGGTTTGGGGTTTTGAGTGGGGAAATGTTGTAGGTTTTATTGGCAACAAGACAATACTTCGTTTTGGAGGCATTGACACAAGGTCAATGACAAGGTCTAGAGCGTGACGATTAATAATAAAGCTAAGAAAAAGAGCTGGTGATAAAATTGATCCATGGGACACCGATAGAGATTTGACCTAGATTGAACGACAGCAGAAAATACTCAAACCAGTTTTTTTAGAACTGAGTCAATTGGTATATTGACTCAGTTCTAAAAAAACTGGTTTGAGTATTTTCTGCTGTTTGGAATTTAGCTAACAGAGCAGGGAATCATACTCTATCACAAGCCTTGGAGATATCCAGAGGAACGAAACTTAACAAATCGATACAAACTTGGGTTGATATACTCTGTCAGAAACAATAAAAGGTCGCCTGTGGACCAGTTTCTTCTTAACCCGTACTTTATTAACTTCCTAGTTTATAGGGAACTTATTGCAGGTACGTAGGTGTAGGGCTGCCTTCAGTGCGACTGGAGGCCCAATTAGCGCTTTGGCGCGCTGTTTTGTTGCCACAACTCGTGTACCTGGGGTCATTCGGGTGTGACGGACGCCTAAAGCCATCCCGTGGAATAAAGGAAACTTATCAGCGATCTGATTTCCATTCTGGGGATCTCAAGTCACTGTAGAGATAGTGCAAGTCTCCAGTAATCTCCACTTTTGGCTGGACAGTAGCAGGTGGCAGCCAAAAATTGCCTTTTCGACCCCGCCTATTGGGCTACCCACCGTCTCCGAGCCCTGGAGAGAACTCCCTGCTTGGCTAGTTAGTCGGGTTTCTTGTTCCCATCTGGGGCCCGCCACGTTGTGCTTTCTATCAAGCCTATCTAGCTCAGCTCTATATCGCTCCACTATCTTGAAGCGCATGCTTACTGAATTCAGAGCTTTTTTAGAGGGTTGGCCATGGTAAAAATACTACAAGGTATGCTCTTACGGAGAGCTTTTTCGCCATGTTTTCTTGTAGTGACGTCACTCGTAGCCAGCTTTTTTGCTGTTTACCTTTTTTCCATATGAAAACCATGAGTGAATTTAAATTTTCTGGAAAATTTGAATATTTCGGAGGAAATAGTTGAAGAATCAATGAATTCCACTTTTCAGGAAATTTTCAGTGTTCAATTCGAGGAATTGCAGGGAGAAGCACTGGAAAATTCAGCTGGATATATTATTAAATGCTTTAAGTTAAATACGCTAGGAGGACCAACACTTAGGCTACGTTCAGACGGCGACTGTTCGATTCGATTTTTTCACGCAAATATGGTTTTACCCACGGTAGCCCAGTCGTCACCATGGATCCACGCGTTCCGATTCTTTTATATTGGTACAAATGTGTGCATAAGAAACGTTTGGTGAAGCGAAGGTTCTGGGTACATCCTCTATTAGGGAATGGTCCACAAAAGCAAAGAAAATTTTTCCAGAACCTGAGAAATGATAAACTGAAGTTTTTTAATTATTTTAGTATGTCGATAGCTAGCTTTGACAATTTATTAGCAAGACTAGGTAATTCGAGTCTTCCGCGTATGAATACAAATATGAGGCCATGCATCAGTATAGAAATGAAAGTAGCTATTTGTTTGAGGTATGTATTTTTTATTAACACAATACTGTTTTAATTTATTCAACAGAAAGAATATAAAAAAAATTTTACATTACGACTTAGTGAAATCAATAATGTCTTCATCTGAATAAGTAGTTGCTTGTTGTCGAGTCATTGGAAGGTTCTGAAGTTTGGGAGACTTGCGAGTCTGCAGGACTCAATAGAAATAGGCGTAACTCGTACTTGGAATAGAAGATGTAACAGGCGCGGATTCAAGACCCCACCAAAAAGCAGTGCCGCGGCCAGACAATTGAGAGGCTCTGTGCAATTGAGAGTCCAAAACAATTTTTTCGATGAAGTAAAAATGCAAATAATGAATTCAAATGATTTTTATTGCCAAAGCAATTTTTCACTCGCGAGGCCCCAAACACGCAGGGCCCTGTGAAGTTGCACTCCTTGCACATATGCCAGCAACGGCACTGCCCAAAAGCGCTCGCTGTTTAAAAAACAAAATTGGCCCAACTCAAAAAACAAAAACAAAAAATAACCAAACGCCCAAAACCGACCCAACATTTTTGCAAATTAAAAAAACAACCTTAAAAAATGACCTTCAAGATCAACAACAGACTGATCTATACTCTTTCTATATGTTTTAATTTGCAAACTCTGAAGTTAGCTGCACTCACAATAAAGGGCGCGTCTTCCTCAAAAACACATTAGGGCACGTTTTCGTAGGGCACGTTGGTTTTTAATCCACCAGAAAATTCGGTTAGTTTTGTTCGTTTTGTTAATTTTGTTTTTGTTTTTTTTAGGAGTAGAAATTTTTTTCCGCCACTTTTAATTCCGTGACCCCCCCAAAAACAAAATTCTAGATCCGCGCCTGAGATGTAATATGATCGTAGTACCCAATTAAATAATGTGATGAAGAAGCTTCAGATCCTATTGCTGTCTATTGACGAGTAGTATTGTTGTTTTTTATTTCCTTCATCAGCTTGATAACTCCTAGTTGAAAATCTATTATTTTATCGTCATTGAATTGATCTAGAGTGGGAAGTAAACCATGAAAAAAAGAAATATGCCTGTTGGTTGGTCCAGATGTACATAGATGGGAAAGAATCCATAAATTTTATCATTTTAGCGTCTATAGGAGACAACTTCCAAGCTTCCATGAATTTTGTGTAGCAACTTTATTTTTATAAATGTTCAATGACTTATCCCACAAATTAGGCCTTTCTGCAATGAGGGAAATAAATAATTCGGTGGATATCGAAAAATGGCCTTCCGTCTTGACAAGATTTAACTGGCAATTAAAATTCGACTGACACAGAACAAAAAAGTTCGAGATTCGAGAAAATTTCATTCATGTGAACGACGCAATATAAAACTAAAGGCTACTTCATCACGTATTCGATAAAATACATTCGAGATTTATCGAATCTTAGTGGCAAGTTCGTACGGTATGCGGGAAAACAAATTTCACGAATACATGCTATGGTAAAATTATCATTGCCACTGTTCTATTCGATAAAATCCCGTATACGGTATACGGGAAAAAATCACCGTCTGAACGTAGCCTTAGGGTTGCTCGAATTTTTTATCGTAGGTAAGCGAACATAGAAATATAAACTAATACGGAACGGCTGTGTTTTTTTAAGCATATTTATTCCTACGTTATTGTACAACAGAAGCTTACAGGCCATGCTTAAACCTATTTTTTTCCCTATCTAACTTAACTAACTTACTGGCCCTCCGCGGGCGCTCTAAGCTAAACCCTTCAGTGGCGTAGCGTAGATTTCTGCCATCCGGGCCAACCATAAATTTTTGGCGCCTCCTACTTTAGCAACTAAGAAAAAAATGGCTAAAAAGTCGTCTATATATTTTAAAAGGATTCGAAATAAAACGTCTTTCTTAAATTAAAACTTTACACTGCGTGTTTTTTGCGAACCGAACTTTTTAAAGCAATGGCCAATGCTAATTTGTAGCACTTGTACGACTGAAAAGATAGCTAGATTAGATCTCTAGAGCGAGATTAATCCCAACGTGGACATTCTAATAATTTTTAATCAATGAATCGAAAACGCCACTTGTATTTCAAGTAAATTTCAAATCAAGAACTCAAGCCATCAGTAAACATAATGAATTGTATGTAAAGAATGAATTTTCTATAGCCTTCCTTCAAGGTTGGACTAAAATATAAACTTTAACAAACCCAACTGGAATCAGTAATTTCTCTCTTGCAGTCTTTGCAGTCTGCTAGAAAATATCGTAGACACGAACTTAAGCTTCGCTGTCAATATATGTGTTCGATGACTGCTTAAAAAGCGCAGAGCAGAGCAGAGCAGCTCGGTTTGGATCAGCTGTCAAATTGATGTCAGAGCAGAAAAAATCAGAATAATCTCAAAAAACGCTTTTTTGCTCAATTTTGCTCTAAATTCCCTTTTTAGAGGTTAGATAAAAAATAAACAATTGAATAGTATCGAAATGTTTTTTTAAAAAATGTATGCTTATTTTTTAATATTTCCAGGTATTTTCCGAATAAATCTTCATAAATCAATTTTCCGATTTATCCTGTTTTCAATTTGACAACTGCCAAAAGTAGAAGAAGAAGAATTTTGCTTGCTCTGCCTGTTCCTACAAATCTGGTGGAGCAGTGGCGGTTCGTAAGGTTCAGGATAAGGGAAGCAATGCGTAGGGCGTCAAAGCTAATGTACCCGCGAGCGATAAAAGTAAAGGTATCGGCGGCTTTAATTAGAAAAACTGAAAAATAACAAATTTGAAAACGAATTAAGTAATTAACCCCATGCAAAAAGTAGAAACCCTACTACCAATCTATATTCTTTTTATTTTAATATAATAAAAAATAATATAGTAAGATATACATACAGTGGCGAACAGAAGTCAACGTACACCATACAAAATAGCGAAAATTCGTATTTTTATTTTATTTTTAAAAATTGAAAAAAATTGTGATATCACAATACGCGTATCAAAACATTTTATTGAAATTCCATAATAAATTATTTCTACAAAAAAAATAACAAAAAAGTGAAATATACAGAATTCACAAATAACAAAAGTCTACGTACACTTAAAAGTTTTTATTATTATTTTTTGTAGAAGCAATTTCATTATGCAATTTCAATATAATGAGTAGATAAGCTATGTGAGTTCGAGCTCAAAATCCCATAAGGTTTATACAGGGGGTCTAAATTCACCTTTTCCGCCATCTTGGATTTTCTTTGCTGTGCCAATTGGTTGTGACGTCACAAACAGTAGTGCAATGATGATGATGACGTCATCATGGTTGTTGTTGTTGTATGGCTGAATGGGTACGGGGTACGGGGTACGGGTATGGGTACTGAGTACGGTGTGGAGTACGGGTACTGAGTACGGGTGCGGGGTACGGAGTACGGGTGTGGGGCCAGACGCCACATGATAAGACGTCACCTGTCGCGAGAATTTGATAATGCTGCAAGTGTTGCGAATTAAATTATGATGACGTCATCGGTTGTTGTAAGGCTGAAGGGGTACGGGTACGGAGTAAATGGTTTTTGTCGGCCGGTTAGCCCGACGCCACGTGATAAGACGTCACCTGCCGCGAGAATTTGTTAATGCTGCAAGTGTTGCGAAATTAAAAAGTCAAAGTTGTGCTGCTTGGGCTTTGCTGGGATTTGAACCTGGGGCATCGGTAGATTAAGAGACCTGTATCGCAGCCTCGAGGCTATCGAGGCTGTAGGGACATCGTCCCACTACTCGCCTATTACTTGACTGCAAAAGACTTTGCACAAACGCATAGCTTACTTCCATCAAGTAATGAAAAGAAAACAATTATTTAATTAATAAAAGTTAGTTGTCATCTCAACTACGTTTATGATAGATATTTTAAAAAAATATAATAGTCTTTTTTCCGGAACAAAAATCAACGAATAAAGATATTAAATAAGTTTGCATATATAAACACTATAAAAATAAATGTTAAATAAATTATTGAACAGTCAAAAAGTTATAAAGTTTAAAATAAAAGATTGTTAAAAGTAAAATAGTTTAATTTGTGATACCGGGTACAAATCCCATATTGATTCAAAAGTACTTGGAACAAATACGAATATTGGTGACCCCGAACGCTGAGCAGAGCGTGGTAGATATTTAAAATATTGAAGAAAGAAAAAGAAGTACAGCGGACGAGAGTGCAGAAATAACGTACGAAGCTGAAGAAAGAAGAAGGAATTTTTTTAAAAAGGCTAAAAGTTTGTTTGGATAAAGAATTCACAGATATAAGATAAGTGAATTTGTTTTGTTCTTAACTTCTTTAAAAGATAAAAGTTTTTTTAATATTAGACTAATAAATAAGATTTTGAAATAATTTAACTATATACATACATATATTGAAGTTAAAATTTGTTTTTACTAGTTTTAATCGGATGTGTGATTGTTAATTGATTTTTGTGTCCGATTATTTGGTTCAGTTTCCTGTTGGTTTTATTTCTCTGGCGTTCAATTTTTTTTAAACAGTTCTAGAATATCGTAAATGGAAGAGCAAAATTATATGGACGACTCGTTCGTCATTGATTTGGAGGAGTCCTTGCCCAGCCTGGAGCAGGGGCGGTCGGCTCGACGTGTGGTTCGAGCAGAAGTTGACGTAGCCTCAACGGCTCGATTTAACCTGCCCGAATTCCACCAGAGCGACCCGGCCGTCTGGTTCTACCAGGCTGAGGCCCAGTTCGGGTTGAACGGGGTAACGTCTGATAAGACGAAATTATCCCACATCGTGGCCGCCATTCCGACAGAAGCAGCGAGAATTCTGCTGCATGCGTTCCCGGATCTCAGCACCGCTAGCTACTCGGATGCTAAGAGGCGGTTGCTAGAACGATATGGACTATCGACTAGGAGCCGCCTCGAGCAGCTGTTGGCGGCGCATGAGCCCGGGGATCGCAAGCCCTCAGATTTCCTGAGGGGGTTGCAAAGTCTGGCCGGGGACTGTCTTGGGGATGGGGAGGAGCTCATCCGGAGTCTTTGGGAGCGGAGACTGCCCAGAGATATCCAGGTGGTGCTCGCCGCATCTGCGGACCAGTCCCTGGGACAGCTGTCGAAATTGGCGGATACGGTGTGGGAAATTGCGGCCCGTTCAACCCAGGCTCAGGTGGCCGAAGTGGGAGCCTCGTCGTCCCTGGAGAGGACCGTGCAGTCTCTCCAACACGAAGTGCAGCAATTGCGAACACTGGTGTTGGGGAGAGGGCAGGGCCAGGAGTCGACGAGAGAGTCCAGTGGTCCACGACAATGGGGTCGTTCTCCGGTTCGACAACCGAAAGCCCCATTGGCGCGGGCCAGTAACCCCACCAAGCAAGGGGCAGTGCCCAAGTCCTCACCCGCGCAGGCGCTACCGGGGACGGTCTGCTATTTTCACTACCGCTTCGGTAGTGGAGCAGAGCGGTGCACCCCACCCTGTGCGTTTAAAGGTCCTGGCTCAGCGGCCAAAAAGGACCGGAGGGTGAGGGGCAACAATTATAAAAAAAATTAAATTGGCGGGGAGTCGCCACATCCACGGGCGCTTCTCAGCAGAAGCGCTCGTGCAGATTATATGTCCGTGACCAGCACAATCAAATCGATTTTTTAATCGATTCTGGTGCGGACATATCATTAGTTCCGGCACATATGTTTAGGGTACAAACTACATGCCCTAATTTACTTCTGCGAGCCGCAAATGGATCAACGATCCACACTTTTGGCATGAAGTTGTTGGAACTGAACCTAGGCCTTCGCCGACGGTTCATCCACAATTTCATAATTGCCAACACAAACAAGGCTATACTCGGTGCGGACTTTCTTACGAAGTTTGAACTCATACTCGATTTTAAGAATCGAGAACTAGTTGACTCACAGACCAGTCTTCGGACTGACGTCTGTACAACTAGTGAATACAGAATCGAGAGCTTTGAATGCCAACATCTTGGCAGGTATAAAGAATTGTTGACGAAGTACGCTTCGTTAACACAACCCCCTAATTTTAACCTACCGGTTAAGCACAATGTGCAACACCACATTGTCACGAATGGGCAATTACCTTTCGTTACCGCTCGTAGGCTTCATCCTGAGAAGCTGAAGGTAGCGAAATTGGAGTTTGAACATATGGTTCAACTAGGGATTTGTCGACCTTCGTCGTCTCCCACAGCATCTCCACTTCATCTGGTCCCTAAACGGGATACAAATGATTGGAGGCCATGCGGCGACTACCGTCGCCTTAATGCAGTCACAGTGCCGGATAGATATCCAATCCCGCACATACATAATTTTTCTGTGAACCTTCACGGTTGCACAATTTTTTCAAAGGTGGATTTGGTGCGTGCTTACCACAACATCCCCATTGCACAAGAAGACGTGCATAAGACTGCCATTATAACACCCTTTGGTCTGTTCGAGTTTACTCGCATGCCATTTGGGTTAAGAAATGCAGCCCAGTCATTTCAAAGATTTATGAATGAAGTCACAAGAGACTTAGACTTCATTTATGTCTACCTAGACGATATTCTTATCGCGAGTAGATCCGAGGAGGAGCATTTAACTCACCTCGAAGAACTGTTTAAACGACTGGATAACTTTGGGTTAACAATAAAGTTATCCAAATGCGTTTTTGGTGTCAGTGAGATCATGTTTTTGGGACATCGGGTCGGCCAGGAGGGAATCCTTCCATCGCCCGAACGGGTCCGAGCAATAAATGACCTCACAACACCAACAACAGTTAAACAAATACAAAAGTTTTTAGGAATGGTGAACTTTTATCACCGATTCATTCCGAAACTGGCAAAAATGTTAGTGCCAATTAATGGACATTTGAGGGAACTTCTCAATAGTCCATCAACCACTAAAAATAAGGAACAACTTCCTTGGCCCGCAGAATGTGAACAAGCATTCCTCGACGTGAAAGCCGCAATGGCTGCAGCAGTTGTGCTGATACATCCACTAGAGGATGCGAAATATAGCGTCACAACTGATGCTTCCGATTTTGCTATCGGAGCTGTGCTAGAACAATTTAACGGTCACAGATGGCAACCACTAGCCTTCTACTCTAAGAAGTTGTCATCTGCTGAACGAAATTATTCTGCATTTGATCGCGAACTACTCGCAATCTATGCAGCAATAAAACATTTCCGGTACTTTGTTGAAGGAAGAAATTTTGTGGTCTACACTGACCACAAGCCATTAGTGCATGCCCTTCACACAAAGACCGAGAGATCTCCCCGCCAAACAAGACACCTGAGCTTAATCTCCCAGTTCACAACGGACATCAGACATGTGTCTGGGAAACAAAACGTTGTCGCGGATTACTTATCGCGCTCATTAGCGGCCGACAACGTTGACGCAGTCACCTTCGATTTGCCACATCTGGCGAAAGCACAGGAAGGTGACGAAGAATTACAACGACTCAAAGAGCATCCCAGCAGTAGCTCAAGGGTAAAACTAATACTCACACCAATTCCTTTCACAACTCATGAGGTTTGGTGTGAGATTAGCACGGGTACATTACGCCCATATATACCCTCTTCATTAAGAAAATTAGCATTTAATGCTGAACATAACTTGTCGCATCCAGGCATACGTGCCACAAGGCAAGCTATAACTAAGAAATATTTTTGGTCAGCGATCAACAAAGACTGTAACAACTGGTCTAGATCGTGTATAGGTTGCCAAAAATCCAAAGTTTCGAGACACACCAAATCTCCACACGAAACTTTTAACACACCAAATAATAGATTTGAACATATCCATATGGATATTGTGGGACCATTACCCCCATCTCGAGGATATTCATATATCCTAACAATCGTAGACCGATTTACGAGATGGCCAGAGGCATACCCAATTAGGGACATCTCAGCTTCTACGGTGGCCAAACATTTTGTCACCGAATATGTCCCAAGATTTGGCGCACCACTTGAACTTACCACAGATCAAGGGTCGCAATTCGAATCTAAATTATTCAATGAAGTCACAAGACTTCTAGGTACGCATAGAATACGTACAACCGCCTACCATCCGCAAGCAAATGGGATGGTGGAGCGATTCCATAGGCAATTGAAAGCGGCCTTAATGGCAAGGGACAACACTACTCATTGGAGTGAGGATTTGCCCTTTGTCTTATTAGGTATTCGCTCGGCAATTAAAACCGATTTGCAATGCTCACCAGCAGAGCTTGTCTATGGACAGAATCTGAGGCTCCCCAATTCAATTTCCATCCCAACGGATGAGAACCCGATAGAGCACTCAGAATTTCTGACTCGGTTTCGTACGCACATGAAAGGTCTGTCGGCAACACAGCCCCGACAGTCCGCACAGAAGGATGTGTACGTGCCGAACGCCTTAGAGAACGCGGAGTACGTCTTCATACGTACCGACCGTGTTCGGAGGCCTTTCGAACCACCATACGAAGGCCCATTCAAAGTAATCAAAAGATTACGTAAACAATTCGTCGTCAAAATAAACGGCACAAACAAGTCGATAGCTATTGACCGACTGAAACCTGCTTTTGAGTTTGACCGAGACGGTGAAACAACTTCGATTCGCTCGGTACACTTCAGGTAACGCTACGCTGGGAGGGGAGTATGTAGGGACATCGTCCCACTACTCGCCTATTACTTGACTGCAAAAGACTTTGCACAAACGCATAGCTTACTTCCATCAAGTAATGAAAAGAAAACAATTATTTAATTAATAAAAGTTAGTTGTCATCTCAACTACGTTTATGATAGATATTTTAAAAAAATATAATAGTCTTTTTTCCGGAACAAAAATCAACGAATAAAGATATTAAATAAGTTTGCATATATAAACACTATAAAAATAAATGTTAAATAAATTATTGAACAGTCAAAAAGTTATAAAGTTTAAAATAAAAGATTGTTAAAAGTAAAATAGTTTAATTTGTGATACCGGGTACAAATCCCATATTGATTCAAAAGTACTTGGAACAAATACGAATAAGGCTTCTGTGGGTTCTTATTCAATTTGTGTATACAAGCGCTGGGCAATCTAAAAATAGAATTTTTATTTTCCTTCGACCATGCTGCCCGTGGCTCTGATAAAAAATTTTACCTAGCCGAATGTCTTAACAGATAAACAACAACAAGACTCGGTCCAGCCTCAACATCTGTTTTCGTTCTTTACAACAGCAAAAGCTTTTTTCATACAAACAACTCAGGCCTTCGCAAATGACTGGTGATTAATTTGGGTCTGCTGATAAGAACAGTGTTTGAAAAATAATACATACCTTGGTGTCGCTGAGGCCTTTTTGTTTTGTTTGTATGATAAATTTATGCACAAGGTTTATGCAGTTGCAGCATATGCATTATAAATATAGAATTATTAGATTGATAAATTATCAAGTTTCAAATAAATTCCTATTGCATAACAACAACAAGATTCCCAATTTCGTCAGACTTATGACGTAATTATTCTGTGCGGAACGTACTGGATAAATCATATTTTTAAATACGTATTAAAATTGAACACTTTAAACACATATTAGACCCAATGCACGAATTTTAATTGCGGATTATGTTTTTAAAATATCCAAAGACAATTTTGATCTGGCGCAACCTTCATGGCCGTAGCCACGGGGGCGCGAAAGGGCGCGCAGCGCCCTTTACAGTAAGGACTTCTAATTGCAATGAGAAAAAAATTATTTTGTCAAACCGTAAGAATTTCTGGAAACGTTAGCATTTATTTTAAATAATCATTTGATTTAAACATAGATTTAAATTTTCTTCCGAAATAAATATTTCTTCTACGTCAAGAGTTTATTTGTGGCTAAGCATTATTTTGTTATATATTCTCAAATTGACCTGAATTGTACTCATTATTTTCGTTCTCACTTTCAGAAAATGTTTAGTATAAAACCAGCCTCAAGTTAATAAAAACACGATATATTTGCATCTTTTATTTTTCCGAACAGTTGTTATTTCGGGCGCCAATAATTGTGCGATGAGCGCCCTTAGATATTCGGAGCTGGCTACGGCCTTGGCAACCTTCAAATGGATTCCTTATCTAATATACATTAGACATATGTATGTAGGTGCAAATTCGAAAGTCTTCCATGCCGCGAAAGTTTATTGAGATAAACAAAGGGAAGTTTGCTCCATATATTGAAATTGATATGCAGCGAATTTAGTGGGCCAGTTTCATAAAAATAAATATAGCCAAATTTTAATCAGGTGCAAGTCTTTGACACCGGCAAGGTCGTTCCTTATCTAATATATTAAACATAGGTGGCGTTATTTCATCATTTGCCGTTATTCTGATTTTTTGTTTAGCTAACTGATATTGCACAACAACGTACGAGGAGTATGAGTGAACTTTTATGATGTTTCTATATTTGTCGGTTTTCCTTAAAATCACGTCTGTGGGCGTATGTCATTTGCAATTGTTTAATAATTGTTTAGGCTTTTAGGATGCACCTGTGTAAACACAGTGATTAAAAATTGAAACATGATTGAACTTGTCACGGGGTGGTGGGTTGGCAAAATTTTTGCTGTTACTTTTGAGCTTATTCTCAATTTTTATGTGAGGATCACAAAAACAATTGTAAAGAATATAAAGAGGGTTCAATTAGCGAGTAGGAAGAATATCATAAATAGTATTTTAAGAAAATAAAAGAATATTTGTAATGTTTTAAAAAATCTGTTTTATTTAAAAACCACTTATTATAATAAATCGACTTTTTGGAGTATTATAAGCTAAACCATGTTATTGTTGTTGTTAGATTCAGGCATCCGTCCTCTTCTAGATCTTTATTAATGCTCTTCATCAAGTATGTTCACTGAGCTGTCTGATTTAATACTGGGCTGGTTGATTTTGATTGTTTATTCAATAATCCCATGCTTTCGTAACTCCTCAATAATTGACACTATTTCATTAGTATGACTATCATTTCCGGCTTGTTGTGATCCTACCAATATGCGGAGCCGATCAACTAGTTCATTGGGGTCATCCCAATAGATGTAATCAATATTGTCGTTTAGAATTCGCATTATACCCTTACCGGTATGCGGAGTGCGAATCAAGTTTTTTATTATCTTTTTATATTTATAGCTTTTTGTTCCTTTTACTTGCTGGTTTTCCTTAAAATCACGTTTGTGGGCGCATGTGTCGTTTAGGATTGTTCGATAATTGTCCAAGTCTTGTTTTGAGTAACCCTTGGGACGTCTCATAAAAATTAATGCAGCTAAGCCTTCAGTTATCTTATATTGCTTGCCGTTTATAAGAAAGATTTCTTTATCAACTTTTAATCTCGAATTACCAATATTCCATGCATTGTTATAATAGTACACTCCATAAGTTTTATCAAGTTCTGTACTGTCATTTTCAAGTAGTTCTTTATATTTGCTTAGTATCTGGTCTGGAGACTCTAATATCGGCGAATTATGTTCTCTCAATGTTGATGGATGTATAGGTGTGGCAAATTCATCATCATCAGCTTCTCCATCATCATCATCTCTCAATAGAGAATAATCCCTAAGAGGGGTGCTAGTTGGTTCCAGCTTTAAATATTTACGAGCAGGTGGTGTATATGTTTCATCATTCTGAGGTATTTCATCTTCTATCTCTTCTTCTTTTGGCTCAACTTTGGCTGCATCTTTTGATTCCAATTTTGCATCTGTTACTAATTGTTTAAGAGGTTTTGTGATTGGTTTAAAGGTTTCCTCCAGATATGTTGCTTGTTGAAGTCTTCCAGCTTTTAAAGCTTTATATTTCTTTCTAATTGAATTTTTGATTTTTACAATGTTCTCAAGCAATTGAATATCCTTTTCATAGCCCATTTTAGCCAAAGGTCCCTTTAACTGATTTATTAACGGTCTGTTCACTGAGCTGTTTGATTTGTTACTGAGCTGTTTGATTTCGCTACAAGTTCATTTATTCAATAATCTCATGCTCTCGTAACTGTTTAAGTATCCAAAATATTTCTTTTCCTTCTCTAGTTGGCGCTAAGCATCTCAATCGATCAACTAGCTCATTGGGGTCGTATAAGTTTGAATTTTCATCATCATCATCAATCAATCTTCATCTTCAATGTTTAATTGGGGGTGTTTGTAGCGGTACAGACGAAAGTTGTCAGTATATTTATTTGAATCTTCAACCATCTTGACACGTTTTCCTGTGACTTCGTTAATTGATTCTAAATCCGAACTTTGCAAATTTTCATCATCATTTTCTTCAGAAGTATACGATTGTGACTCATCATCTTGGGTTTTACAAGGGTATTGACAAATTTTACCATAGTTTTCACTATTTTTATTTACATCTTCAACAAACTTTGCTCGTTTTGTAAATGGCTCTAAATCTGAGCTCTGATCTGTTCCAAGAAACGAATTTTTGTTATTATATAGTTCCGCATGATTCTTTTCATATTTATCCATCTGCACCCCCCTAGAGGAAATATTACTAGAACTGTTCTCGCTGTTACCATGTTCGGAAACTGTTTTTGGTGTTTGAATTTGTAAATATTCCCGACCTTTTCTTATTTTCAACATTTTATTTCTAATGTTTTCTGTGGGACTATGTCTATTATCATCTTCATACTCCATAGCATTATAGATATCTTCATCAGAATGAATTAGTGATCTATCATTATCTTCATATTCCCTGCTTCTGGATGCATGCGTTGATCCTTTTTTATGCCTAGCAAGACTCTCTCGACGAGTGAATGTCTTGTTACATTCCGTGCACTCAAACATAGTGATCACAAGTTACTGCACTATATCGAGCGAGGTAAGTATTTATATACTGGCGTCGGTGCACCGGTGTTGGTGTTTGGTGCACCGGTGGCTGCACCGGTGGTGGTGCACCAACATTGGTGCACCGGTGCACCGGTGTTGGTGTTTGGTGCACCGGTGGGTGCACCGGTGCACCGGTGTTGGTGTGACGCCAATATTGGTGCACCCACCGGTGCACCAAACACCAACACCGGTGCACCGGTGCACCAATGTTGGTGCACCACCACCGGTGCACCCACCGGTGCACCAAACACCAACACCGGTGCACCGGTGCACCACCACCGGTGCACCCACCGGTGCACCAAACACCAACACCGGTGCACCGGTGCACCAATGTTGGTGCACCACCACCGGTGCAGCCACCGGTGCACCAAACACCAACACCGGTGACGAAACCAAGAAAACAAGAGAATATGGTGGATAGAGAAAATTTGTCTATGTTCGACTTCTCATATCCCGGTATTCGGCTCCGAAGAAGCTGCGTTTAGTTCAGCTTCTAGACCAAGAGCCAGCGACGTATTTTGTGTTGTCATTTCATCCCTCATGAAAATTTCCACACTAAATCTTATATAAAATTTCAAAGAGGGTAAAAAATAAAGTTCAATTTTGTTATAGTATTACTCATGAATTTTCTGGAGATTATTTTTGATAGTATTCTCTATTTATAAAAATTAATGCCAGAACATTTACCCTTCACCTAATGCTTGCCAGAACGCTCTAAATATTTATTTAAAGGGGTTTATTGCATAAATAGTCCATTCAAAACGCGAAGGGGGTGTTCCAACATAACACCATTAAGAAAATCGAACCCTACATGTATTTTGGGTCGCTGATTACGAAAATCGGGGTCCTGCGGTCCTAAAATATGGGCATCGCCCTTAAAAACGAAAAAATACCCCTTTTTAAGGGTTGTTCGCGATAATTTCTATAATAATAATATATAATAATTTTATATAAAAAAATCTGTACATTGCTTGCTTAGTGTTTCCAGATGAAGAAATATATTAAGATTTTGTTTTTGATTAATCTTAATATATTTAAATTAATTTTTTATGAAGTTGCCTATTTGGTCAAGGGAAGCAGTGCTTCCTTTGCTTCCAGGAACCGCCACTGTGGTGGAGCAGAAAAAGTCAGAATTCTCAACCCAGAGCAGGTTCAAAAAACACAGGGCAGAGCATTTGAGAGCGGAAAAGAGCTGTCAAAAAGTCTTAATGAACGCAAATTGCAGTTATCGAACACACTTAATATTTGGAGGAGCTTGGTCGAGGTTGCATTCCTCATCATCGAAGCCCAATATTATTAAAGGTTATTTTTACGACAAATTCGCTTTCTGAGCCTTTCTCAAACTTAAGCAGTTAGAGTCCGCGCCATAAAAGAAGAGCTCATAATCGCTGTTTCCATGCGCATTGACTCAAGTCGCCACAAGAGAGCAACGTCACTCTGCTTGTTTAAAAACCTCATTTATATTCTCAACCAACTGACCGATAGTCATTGCCCTGTTAAAACTTCAATAAATTTCTTTTTGTGAATATCTGAAAAGCTATTGGAAATCTGTAAACAAAGTAAAAAAAATGAGAAAAAATCTATTCATTTTATCTATTTACGACTGTGGCCATGAATATTACATTTTTTAGAGACATTCAGAAGCACGCCAATGAGCTGCCAAACGACATTTGCGCACCTGGCGAAATAAATTGGAATAGAAATAACACGACATTTGTTGGACAGATCGCGAAACAACACACAATTAAACAAATGTGATTTTATTTTAATTTAGGTTGAAATGCGTTTTTCCAGATTTTATTCCAGGTCTTTCAGATTTTTTTTCAATTGAAAAGATTCACTGCATTTTCAGTGTTTCCCGAATTTTCTAATTTTTCGGGAAACTTTTCCATTTTTCCCCCCAGAAACCTTATTCGGAATATTACAAACACAACTAAAAAAAATTTAGCCAAATCGGTTTAGCCGTTCTCAAGCGATGCGCTTACCAACGAACAGCATTTCACATTCGCGCCCATTTCCCTTCTTTTAAGGGGCAGGCTCTATTCTATCTCATAAAGAAAATATGTTTGCTAGGTATGGTCCACACAAATGTTTTGAACTATTTACACAAACGGGCTTACAAAAAGAAGGTCGATGTATACGTTCTTCATGAATTGAACTCGAAAAACATTATATACCAAATTAACATCTGCGCTGTAAAGGAATCTTCCACTATGAGGTATTTCCAGTTGATAAGACGATTCATTCTCAACTCTACTGCGGACAGATAGAGAGATTACGCCATGCAATTGATCGAAAACGGCCCGAATTGAATAATAAAAAAGGTGTTGCTTTCATCTCAACCACGCCCAACAACAATTTTTGATGACCGGTCAAAAAGAAGAGTTTGTTTGGAAAGTTTTGATGCATCCACCGGTGTATTGACGCCGTCAGCCAGGACAATCTGCTCAATGTGGTAATTCTTAACAATCTTTGGTGAACATATCTTTTTTGAACTCGTTTAGTGACACCGCCGCCGTGTCATGGTATTGGCCTGATGTTGCCAACAGGATTGCTAGCTCGGTCCAATTTGGCTGCCGCCCCCCACATATGCGCCGTCCGGGGCCATGGCCCCCTCTGCACCCCCACGCTACGCCACTGAAACCCTATCTAACATAATTACTTATGTTTAGTTTGACTTTCGGCCTCTTTATTTATTTAAATAGTATCTATTACATACTTAATTGTGAACTTAAAGCTAAGAAAATTTTCTTAAAACTTAGCTAATTTAATCTATTTTATAAAACTTAATCTGGATGTTAAAACCTACAAACTACCTACTCTAAGCTACGACTAAAACCTAGAAAATAACCTAGTCGGACGACAGTCACCAGAGACTCAGGCGCCAGCATCTGGTGGCTCTCGCGCGGGTTTGGTCGCCTGCGAGAGCTGAGGTTTTACAATAGCCTGAGAGCTCGCGGGCGGCATCATTCAAGGCTACCCTAGCTAAACCTAACCTTAAAACTACCTACCTATCTTATAGCTAAACTTATTACAGTGGTAATTCTATGACTATGCCTAATTCCCCTACTGGGATACTAATCCTACTTAGGCTAACGCCTGCACTCACACGTCATATTATCACACACATTAACCCGCTTCATCCTATTGATTCTTCCAGCCACCAGTACTTTGTACTGGCTCTGAAAGCTTCCTCTCTATCTGAAGGGCCGACTCGCGTGCTGAATCGCATGAGCTCGGCGTTCAGCCCATCGCTTCGCTCGTGTGACACACGTCTATCCCGCGCCCGACGATAAACGTGCTATATTAAAGGTACTCCCTCCGTGTTTTGTATCAAACATAATGAATCTAGCCACGGGAATGCTTCTGGTGGTACATATCCTGTCTGTCTTGTCATGTTATAATAGTCATGTTTGGGGTAATAAGCCCCAAAAATGAGAGGATTGCCGCTCTCTGTCCCTCTTACAACGTGATTTCGGATCAATCTGATTATGAAATTGTCTATCCTCATGGTTGCTGGTTTTCCGTATAGGATATCATTGGCATGGAATTTTTTGAAACTCGACTCAGGTGTTCTATACATGCTTAAGCATGCCCTTAAGCATTGTCTTTCGAACACCCTCATCTTCTCCATATATGATGGTGATATATTCCACCATACGGGGCAGCCGTAGGTAAGTACCGGTCTGGCTAAGGTCTTGTAGCAATTCACCTTAACTCTGGAGTTAAGATGTTTACTAAAAAAGAGCTTTTTCGTCATTTGGAAAGCCTTACACATGACTCTCGTAATACACGTACTAATCCAGCCAAATTCCTAGATACTTAACCTCGGTTTTCTTTACCAGCGTCTGTCCCGCATGGCTTCGTATATAAAACTCTTTCCAGTTCCTCCTAACATCGCGTGAAGCTTATTAAGAGGAGTCCTGAAGAAGATCGTTTCGCATTTTCCATGATTGATTTTCAATTTCCAACCATCAGCGTAACGCTCGATTTCCTCCAAGTCGTGTTGTAGTAGCGTCTGGATCACGTCGATCTTCGGTCCTGTCCTGTATATGACGAGGTCGTCCGCGAAAGCCAGGGCTTTCGTTCAATTATGAAATTAGTGTTTAATTTGGTTAAAGATTTTTGTTTATAAAAAAGTGAGAAGGAAACTTCCGTTTCATAGGGCTGTTCTTGTTTTCGTTGCCGATTCTGAATTGTGACCATAGAAATATAAACTAAGACGGAACGGCTGTGTCGTGTAAAAACCCTGTACATGAGCGACCACATTAAAGGTAGCTTGTTTAAAGGACAGCACATATTGTGTAAGCGAGACACAAATTGCCAAACTGTCAGGGGTAGCTCTTGGGTGAATGGTGGCGTGCTAAGTCAATATCCGGGGTCATAGATTTTATGCCAGGAACTTTAAACGCCCCGCTTTTAAAACGCCCCTCTTATTTCTACATATTTCGGCTTGCACTGCCTGACCACTAGCCCAGTGAACTCAAACACATCAGGAATTGCAGTATGCTCAATCTGGCTTCAGCCATTCCGTGTTTAGTTTATATTTCTATGTAAACGAATTATCCAAATGTGGTTTGGTAAAACCATCAAGGATAAAAATAGAACAATTGGAGAATATTTTCAAAAAAAAAATTGTGGGCATAGTATATTAATAAAAGAAAATTCGTTAAAATATATTCTTAAACCTGCAGAAAATATTGCACTTCCTGTAAAATGCATGGAATTATTTTTCCGATGCCGCATTTATTTTAGAATTAAAAATTTTAAATTTTCTTGCAAATAAAGAAAAATATTTTAAAAGCAAAAAAGGAAAATTAAAGAAGACTTGTATTTTAATTAATTAAATACCATTTTACCTATTGAATGCTTTGAACACTTAAAATTATTGGTATCATATATTCTTACATACTATTCTACTTATTAATTTCATTAGGAAATAAATTGTTTTTAATTTTTAACATAAAAACTAGTGCACCAATTCCATTGCAATTTTGCATGGAGTTAGGTAGTAAACCGATCTAACTCTATGCAAAATTGCAATGAAATCGGCGCAGTCGTTTTTACGTCAAAAATTAAAAACCATTTATTTCCTAATGAAATTTCATAAATCGGCTCTCCGTAAGAGCATACCTTGTAGTGTTTGTACCATGGGGTTGGCCAAGGCCCTCTCAACTACAGGCCTTGCATAAAATCTTTGCACAAACACAACTAAGCGCAAACTTAGTCTGAATTTTTGTTGAGCAAGGTAGGCAAGTGATGGGATTTTTGACATTATGAATGGAATTATTTCCATGACAATCATTTTATTTAAGTTTTTTTGCTTTTAGATAAATAAATTATACTGAATTTATTTATAAAAACTTCGACAATCAATTAATTTCTTAAATAATTTAGAATGACATAAAAAATATGTAAATTATTCATCATAAATCATGTAACATAAATGAATTTTAAAATTTTAGTAGTACGGAAGTTTTGTGTTACGAAAAGTGTTAGTAATAATATTGAATTAACAACTTTTTTTTAGTACAATGAGATAACAAGAAAAGCATTCATAGATCATAGCGAGAAATCTAAAACAACTTTTCTTAGTGTCGCCTTTGAAAGTAGAAAAGATATTAGGAATTGATTGAATAGTAAAATATACTATCGTTTCGGAAATGTTATAAGGGTTTTACCAGCGCCCCGTTAGCCGCTTATTGCGTTTCCAGCTCCCACGACTAGGACGAGGGGTTGGATTTTAGGAGCCACATTATTGTTAGCATTTCTTTAATTAACTAGACTTATTTAAAAAATGTTTCAAATAAATGAAATGCTAACAATAAAATATAACAAAATAAATTTTCAAATAAATAAAAATCAATGACTATTTATCAAATTGGTAAACCTCGAACTACTTAAAATATAAGCTTATCAGCTTCTCTGCTTTTTTAAAATTTCTTTTTTTTATTTTAGAAACTTCATTTTTTATTTGGTGTTCTATTAAAACAGTATATTATTAAATTAGTTTTTTAATGAGTTTGCACTATAAAATAAAAATTGATTTCTTCCACATTCCTCATTTAATTAAATTATTCACGATGCAATTAATTATTACTACGCGCCTTCACCATAACCTCAAAATTTTTGATTACATTCTGTAAAAAATAAGTCTGACTTATGGTAAGGATGTTTTATCCTAAACGCACAATTTAACTACTTCCCTATTTCATTTTGTTAATAAGAATATTTTTATTAGAAATAAACAAAAATTATTTTAAAAACCATTTTCACTAAACGGCACAAGAATTTTAAATTTTCACATAAAAGCAGGAATTACCCTAACACTTGCACTATTTAACTTTATTATAAGAACTTGCCACTATTTATCATTACTATTTCACCTTTATTTTATATTATTAAATCCAAAATATCCTTTAATTTCTTTTGCGAAACTTAAAAACTGACCCGACTCGCGCACTTTCCATATAAATTTGACAGTTCTTCAGCCAACTTTCAGACTACGTCACACATGCCTTGGGTTGGCTATCTTCGAATATTCCATTGCTAGATGCTTGTGTAGGTTCTAAGATCATTATCAGGCAGGCCTTTAGGTACATCGGGAGGTGCCCCGAAGCGGTCTCTAGATAAATCCCTAACGCGATGCCCTTTTACGTCTGGGAGCCGTCGATGGATATTCGTACATCGAACTTACTCAGGACGTCTCCGTTTTTCCGCTCTGTTCTTGAGAGTATTTCGACAGAGAGGTCCTTGCTGAAGGTCGTTGCAGGTTCAAGATGGTGCTCTGTCTGTGGGGTTTTGCGTTCCAGGCCCGGAAACTCGCCCGCACTTAGCATACACCAGGCAGGCATTAACACGCACGCTTGAGTTAAAATAAGACTCGCCCGCACTTAGCTTGCAGCAGGCACGCACGAACAGTGTCAATCCCGAGTAAAAATGAAACTCGCCCGCACCTAGCATGCAGAAGGCACGCACGCACATTTTTAATTGACACTCGCGAGTCTTATTTTTTGTAGTAGATAAATATTAAAATTTTGACAAACTTAAAACAATTAAAATTATCGGCAACAACGCCTACAAATCATATGTGAAATATTAAAATTCCCAAGGCCATAAAATGGAAAAGAACTCACAAATATTTAAAAAAACTAGCACGCACAGACACAGCCCATAATTGTATCGAGCCCTTCAAGGCTAGAAAAATGAATTTCCTGTAATGGTGGATCCACACTACACGGACTTTAGCTCATACGCGCTTGTGCCTTTTATTCCTTATAGAGTTTTTAATGGCAAAGGCAGTACGGCCAAACAGCGCGGACAAAAAGCCGTGCTCAAAAAGGTACATTGCACTTCCACACAATACGGGATTGGCGGTTTTTGGAAGAATTGGAAAAGGAGTGAGTTGAAGCTTGGCGTGCGAGAAGTTTTAAGCGGACGGAGTTCGAGCGAGGTTTTTATTACAAGCGTTTAATTATTAGAGTATTTTTGGAAGATTTAGTAATTCGCATTTATTATTATGAATTAAGACCGGATTTATTATTGCGGATTATGATATTATTTATTATTGTGGATTGGGATGTTGTTTTGATTATTTCGGATTGACAAGAGATTTCGGTAGGGAACAATTATTGAGCAGCGGTCGATAGAATTCGGTAAATAGTTGTGGCAAATATAATTAATATTAAGAACGAAACTAACTAATTGCTCCTTTAATCCCTCATGGGACATAGGGCGGAAACAGTTGCCCTCCAGCGGACTCTGTTTTGCGCGACAGCTCTCAGCTCTGACCAAGATCCCCCGGTTGTTGCGGCCTCTGCTAATAGGGTTCTCCTCCACGTTGTTCTAGGTCTTCCGACTCGACGGGTTCCTTGCGGATTCCAGTCGAGGGCCTGTTTGGCTAGATTCTCGTTTTCGCGTCGCAAGGTGTGGCCAATCCAATTCCATTTCCTTCGCCTGATTTGGTCGTCTATCCTTTCTTGGCCGGCACGGCGCCATAGTTCTTCATTTGAAATTCTATCTTGCCAGCGGATTTTTAGGATACGACGTAGGCATCTGTTGATGAAAACTTGTAGGCGCCCTGTGATGAATTGGGTGACTTTCCATGTTTCGCAACCGTACAAAAGAACTGCCTTAACGTTGGAGTTGAACAGCCGCAATTTGGTGTTAATTGAGATCTCCGTCGATCTCCATATGTGAAACAGGCATGCATATGCGCTTCGTGCTTTATTTATTCTGGAACTGACGTCTTCTTCTGTACCGCCGTTTTCGGTAATAATACTACCGAGGTAACAGAATTTATCTACCAGTTCCACGTCGCGGTTATTTAGCGCTGTTCGTTCAAGGGTGTTTGCATTTATCCGCATTTCTTTGGTTTTAGTCGGATTTAACCTTAAACCTGCCGAGCTACTTTCTGTTGCCAAATTGTTTACCATGTTTTTGAGGTCCTGGTGTCTGTGGGCTAGCAAACAGATATCATCCGTGTAGTCGAGGTCCTTAAGGCGGTCTAACAATCCCCATTGTATGCCACCTGTTCTAGTATCTAGAGCGCTGACAAGGATGTCGTTTATTACTATAAGAAATAGTAATGGCGAAAGTAGGCATCCTTGCCGTACTCCTGAGCTCACTTCAAAGCTGTCGGATAGTTTTCCATTGTGAAGAACTCTGCATTTGGAATTGTTGTATAGAGCTTTTATCAATTCTATTATTTTATCCGGCAGTCCACGTTGCCGTAGAACTCGCCATATAAAGGTCCTATTAACCGAGTCGAACGCTTTCTCATAGTCTACGAAAGCAAGGTAAAGAACGAAACAACAAATGTGAATTCAAATTATTGGAGTGCTTTTTATTAATAAATTTCTGAAGAAAACACAACAGTCGAGTGATTTAATTATTTATTTTACAAATAAATCTAACAAACCAACCTAATTATCAGTAGTGGGATAGTTATAACTGCTGTCTTCTTTCCACTATAACTAGCAGATGTGGGATATTGGTGGTGGTTTTACTGCGATACCATTGACCCGCCATTACCATTGCCCTCTCTCTGCTATATTTTAATCAAGCATGGGTGCTAGTTGCGGGTGCCATGCAGGCTAGCCCGTGCCAGCTGCATGCTAGATGCAGGCGAGTTTTATTTTTACTCAGGAATAAAACTCGCCGGAAGCGTGCATGCCTCTACGGAACAAATTTTTAGATTTTCGTGCCTGTGACGGGAGCGTTCATGCCTGTAGCGGGAGCATGCATACTTTTGCGGCATGCCTATTTGTTCGCTATGCTTGCTAGATGAGGGCGCGTGCGTGCTTGTAAGAAAATTAATCAACTAAACTATTTTTACTGTGAAAGGACACTATACGAGGCTAAATGTTTGATATGAAGGTCGGAAGGAGTAGGTGCAAGATGTTCCTGCGGCATGTTTTCATGGCACCTGTTGCCCCTATTGTTGCCGTGCTCTGCACTCTTCCCAACTGATGCGAATTGTGCGAACCACGGCTCTGTACATTCACAGGACTATCTTTTGCTTGAGACCCAATCTCTTGCAAAAAGGTCTTTTTACAGGCGTAGAAGGCTATGCAGGCTCTCTTCACCCTTTCCTGCCATTTCCTGAGGCTTTTTTCTACGTTAAGGTCTATGAGATATGCAAGACATGTTCAGCTGGGGACATCAAAGTCGCGTCTGCAGATTTGCGGATATGGGAGTCGATGAATCTTTCCAGTGTCTTAAGCACGAAGGATGTTAGGCTAATCGACCTATAGTATTCGCAGATTCGTGATGTTCGGTCCTCAGATGGACCTTAAAAACGTCGATTCTAAAATAAATAACAAATCAAGAATTACAAAATCATCATAATCAATATTCAATAATACCTGAATATGTCCACGTAAAATCTCACAGATATGATAGACAGCACCAAACAAACGCTCCATATAAATAAACTTGTCAAACGAACCTAAAAATGGAAAACAAAAACATTATCACAAAGAAATATAAGTTCCCAGAAAATACTTATCTGACAACACCACGATCCAACGATTCAGACTCCTCCTCAAAGCATGCTGGTGCTTCGACCTCATTTTCGTCCTAGCATCCGGGAAAAAACTCCGCCTACGATTCTGTCCAAGGTCCGTTCGCCTTTTTTATAAAGGACGGACTGGAGTGTTTTTTTGGAGAAGATCCTGCATAATCTAGTAGAATCCCCTAGACTATCGATAGATTGGCAAAACCCCTGCCAGGTATCTCTTTGGAAATGGTTTTCTTGTACCCCTTTCGGCAGTTTTTGCAAGGCTGCCAAAGGCCTTATTTGTAGCAAGCAACTATTAAATATCTCTCTTGTTAACTTCCTGAGTTTCAAGAGATCTGCCACGGTGGAAAAGTTTTTTGTTCCGCTTTACTGGGGAGAATACATTTACGCCGTGTGGATGGCGTTTTCAAAAGTATCGACCCTATCTCGATTTTCTCTATAACATCCATACTTTCCTGTGGGCAGTCTCTAGAGAGGTTGAGAAGTCTCAACCTAGAGGTTTACCCTGAAGCGTAACGGGTTATCCGAGAAAGACACTTGATATCATACTGTCCAGTTTTCTAGCTTAAATATTTCCGTGTCCGTAGACAGCGTAATGGTCAACAGTTCCCCCAATCTTGGAAATTGCTTGGGAATACGACGGTTGGATTGCTACCCAGGTTACACACCGCTAGCTTTGAATTAATGATAAAAGGCAGTAGTGACTGTCCAGCTCGTTTTTTCGTTGTTTCCCCAAAAGCGTGTGTCTCGTATCGACGTCGCGTCGCACCCTACAACTTTTGGCTCCATCCGGTTGATTGTGCTGTATTCATCTGTATGAATATGTATATATGAATATATATATATGGATGTAAAGATACAATCAGTATTGAAGCTTTCACTTCATAGTTTTGTAAATTTCCAAAACTTTTGTGTATGCCCTCTCCCTATACATAATAATAACATTTTGCTCACCATGCAAGGACCGATTTGCATTATAAGCTTCAAGCAAGCAAGCTTAAAAATACAAGCTTCTGCTGAGTTTTGCTTTATTTGAGCACTGCAGCTTGAAGCTGTGAATGTGAATCATTGTACCAACCCTTTTATCCTAATTTTTGAAGCTTGAAGCTTGCAGCTTGAAGCTTTAATTGTGAAACGGCCTAAGCATCAAAAATTATCAAAAATTTCTTGGCTGTTACAAGAACTGCCCAGACCCTGACCAAAGTCAAAGGTCTGACCTTAACTTAAGAACAATCGGGTATATATGCTTAGTATTCCATTGTTACCTGTGAATTATATCTATGAGAGGGAAAATTTAAACCTTACATTCTAATGAACAATTTGTAATTTTACTGAAAATATAAGTTTTAGAATTACGCCTCTTACTGTAAAATTACAGCACAAAGTTCAGTACATAACATTGATAAATAATACTAAGAAATATTGGAATTTTCCTACATAAACGGTTTAGAAAAATACACAACATTGTGTAAAATATAGGTCACATTCATGTAATCAACATTTACGTTATGCAGTATTGGAGATTCTCAATTTCTTTATGTGAAATTACAAAATTTATAGTAAAATTACAATAATTGTGTAGTAAATTAGTATTTCATACCGCGATTTGTAATTTTACTATACATTTGGACTGTGAATTTACATATTTTTTTACAGTGTAAGTACTATTCCCCCAAAACTCCAATCTAACTACCACTGAGTCCGTTGAACTGAAATTAGGAGAGAGATAGTCTTTAATATGCCTTTTAACCGGAATACAATATCTAATAATATCTTACCTTGATTGAGTGATGATAAAAAGCCAGTCCAAGAGTCCTTTTGTATCCCGTACTCGTACCCAGCGGTCTTGTATTAAGGCGACATCCAGGTTTTCCTCCTTTAGAGCAAAGATTTCTGAAAATTTTTAGTTTGGCATACCTGATGCCGATAAGAAGAGCGAGATAGAATGAAATGCTATTCTCCAGCGGTTCCTCTGCTTTGATGACCACCCAGTCACCCATTGGAACCGCACGATTTTGAGCATGGGGAAACTGGATAAGCTTTTCGGTGTCCAGCATTACTTCAGGCAACCAGATGCAATTGGAGTTAGCTTGAGGCTCTTGCCTTCCCATGATTCACAGATTTTAGTGACGCCTTGGAAGTCTTTTGAGGCCTGGTCTTCACATCTGATTACCCTAAAGCCGGGTCCACACATAACAAACATTTGATAAACATTTGACAAACATTTCACAAACGTTTGACAAACATTTGAATAATGTTTGTTATGTGTGGACGCGAGTCTGGAGTTTTTGGATTTTTAAATATGTTTGGATTTGGATGGAAAGCATCTGATGTGTGTTGAAAATTTTTCAATACTTTTATGCACTTTTATGTAGATGGACATTCATCTCCAATGAGAAGTAGGATAAAACCACAATAATTATATTTCAACTCATGGAAATTTGTGGGATAAGTCAAATAGCGACTCTAAAAATAAAATAAAGCGAACTGATTCTTTAAAATTAATTGCAAATGACTTATCATTTCCGTGGAAGGGATCAATAGGAGGTTGTGACAAAGAGGCACACTGAAAATCTTCCCTGGCTGTGAAAGATATTAAAGCGGATTCAAAGAAAGAATATGAAGATGGCACTAGTGTTGGGTAGGACAGGATTACATAGTAGCCAGTACAATGTCATACTTCAAATGAGGCGAGGTGCCATTGTAATGACAAAAACAAGCAAATTAAAGAAAGTAAGAAAATAAATACCAATGAAGAGCTTTTTTCACATTGCATTTAACTGCCTCAGAGTAAGAGTAAAAGAGTAAGAAACCTACGCCTTCACGATATATATTTATATTTTACAATCACACCTCGCCTCAATTCAAATTAGATATTTTACTGCGCCAAAAGTAGTAAGAGAGAAGAAACCCAACACTACGTATTTACAGTCCCCCGCCCATCATTTCAAATTTAATTTTAATGCCCCAAAAGAAGTAAGAAAGAAGAAATCCATGTCTCATGTATTTACAAGCACACCTCGCCTCGTTCATCTCGATACACGCGCATATACTTACCAGAAGGAGATTATTTTTGAACCAGGACATTTAAAAAAATTGAGCCCTCAGGACAATTTACCAGCGTGTAAGGGACAAATCTACTGCCCCTGTAAGTCTAATTCAATTATAGATGACAGTGATAAAAATCTAAACGGAGGGGAATAACAGTGGCTTCTGAAGTGAGAGATCAGGAAGAAAATCTTGTCGAAATTGTGGCAAATAAAGAATCTATTTTTCCTACAGAACAGACACAGGAAATAACAAACATTTCGGAAAACATTTTTCTCGCAAAAACTTCACCAAATGTTTGACGAATGTTTGTCAAACATTTGTCAACTCGCTAGACAAATGTTTTATTGCCAATGTTTGTTATGTGTGGACCCGCCTTAAGCCTAAACCTCCTGACTCGCTCCGAGGAGTCATAGCGGGGCGTTGTTCCCGCTTTGCCTGGGGGATATGGCTCAACGCCATCTCCGAAAGTTTGGCTCGACCAACCGACCGGTGCTAATGCGTTCCCCCCAAGCGCTCTGGTTCATCAAAGTTACTTGCAGGTAATCTGCGACTACATTGCTCAGCTGCCTTTCTGGGCCCGCTCTACTCTTTATTATTATTATTATTTATTTGCAAGCGTATGTACAAAGATAAAAATCTTATTTTAAGTACATTAATTTAAAAAAATGATACATAAAACTACGGTGACAAAATTAAATGAAAAAAAGCATAAAGATATGAAGTATAAAATAAAAAAACAAAACTATATAAAAAAAGAAAGAAAGTTACGTATTAAAGATAATTAATTAAAAAATTAGCTAATAAAAAAAGAAAAAAAAGAAACAAATTCAAATATAACAATGTAAATGCAACAAAAAAGTTATATAAAAAAAGTTATATAAAAAACAAAAAGTTATATATTCATGCTTTAATTCGTCCTATTAGTAATTAAGTCAAAAAGACGCCTCTTTAAAATGTTCATTGAACCGATACCTTGTAAACCGACTGGGAGGGTGACAAAGAAATAACGCTGTCCAATTAAATTGCCGAAACGCGGAATAATCACATTGTTGTTTCTGAGCAATTGCGTTGGTGCAGTATATCGTATATCCAAGCTTTCCAATTTTGCAGAAAAATATCAGTTAATGACGTATTTTTTGCAGAAAAAGGTGGTTTTAGTTGAAATATTAGTAAAAAAACCAAAGTTTTGAATTTGACGACTCATTGCTTTGGAAGTTGATAGGGTAGAACCTTGATTTTGACAGTACTGAAAATGAAATTTTGATAAAAATCATGTAACTTGAAAAATTGGCCAAATTTTGAAAAGCTGTATCTCCGAAATCGTTGGTCTTATAAACTCCGTTCTGGAATCAAATTTTGTGCAAATTTAACCTACTTCAAAAATGAATATAACAATCTTTTATGAAAAACCAGTCCTTCCAAGTCAAAATCGACAAAAACTGAAAAAAGGCCTAAAATTTCTACATTTTCTTCATTTTTGACAATGACCCGGTCGTCTGCCGAGGTCGAAAACTTGGATTTAACGTTGCCTTTCCATTATAAACAATATATCAAAAAAGCAAAAATACTAATGATTTGATGCATGGTTCACGCCCTTTTATTGTGTAATTTGACTGAACTATTTCAGAAATTCGGTTAAATAGTTCTCCAATTCAAAGGATAATACTCTTACAGTCTAGTTTATAATAATTCTTTACAACATTACTCCAATCAGAATGAATTTAGAAGAAGAGAAAAAAAGAAAAAAGTTGCACTGTCCGATCCGTGGTTTGGACCGGCAATGTTTACTTCGGTAGACTTTTTCGTAGACGCTAGCCCAAATCCTTCTTAGGAATTGTCGCCAAATTAGTTTTTTGCTGCCTTTGAAAATACTTCTATCTGTTCAAGGTGTACTAATTTTATGCCTACCTTCGAACTCCTTTATCAGAATTTAAAAAAATTGCATGAGACCACCGTGGGAAACTACCCTTTCAAGCAAAAGAAGAAAAAAGTTATTGCGTTACAAAGTTATGCTAGAACAGGACCAAAAAAAACACCTACGCTTTGAATTGGTAACCTCCCCCTTTTTTGAAGTCGGTTGAAAAGTGAAAAAACCTAAAAAAACGCCATACAATCCCGCTAATTGCTTAAGTCCAGCGCTCCGTATTTTCATATACTACATTTTATTCCCCCTATTCCGGTGTGATGGCTGAAAACCACCGTAATGGTAAATCCATATGAATGGAACTTTAATACCAAAATCAATGCCTGCCATATGAGCACCATTATTTTGGACCTAAGTCAACTTGCGTAGCCAATTAAATTAAAGAGCCATTTAGCTATTTTATGTAGATTTAAATAGACTTAACGTTTTTATTTGCCCCAAAATAAATTTCATCATATCTGTTTTATAACTCCTTAAGAAAGATATAAAGGACTATATACATATAGAACAACATAGTATCGCAATCTAAATTCTATTTAACAGATAAAACCTTTCCCTTCTAGTTAAGTAAATGGCACGGCGTTAGTACCATGAAGTACCTGCGGATGTTATTGCTTCGAGAAAATTTATTAAGTAAGGAAATAAAAGTCTGTTGGTCCAAACTATAAATAAAATTCCACCATAAGCTATCCTAACGGTTTCTAAGTATTGGTGTGACACGTTAGCAAAGCACATCGCATTTGTCCATTTACCTTCGCACCCCGGGATACTGGAACCCTTTATATAACAAGCGAAAGTCAATTTAGGGTATCTAGTCCCAAACGGGAATCAAGAGGAACGATCTTACCGACGATGGATGTGCTTTGGCGAAAGCGTAAAAATTCTATTGGTTTAGCAGCACCTGACGTATAAAATTTAAGACGTGGCTCATGCCTCACCTCGTCTCGGCTCCGAAATTAATTTATGCCTATATATCTTTTTGCTATGGCAAAATTCAACGTGAGAACGTTTTATGCCCGCAACAAGAGCCTCGTCGGGTATTTTATGACAGTTTCCACCTTAAGTAACTGCCTCGTGTACATGTTTCCAGGCTACAATATTTAATTTCAATGTTTACTTGGAATATAAATTAATTGGACGAGTACCAAGTATTTTTTTATCTACATTCTAATGGCATTGATAATTAGTTATCCTCGGGTCGTTTTGCGAACAGATGAAGCTGGATTGGGGCCCATTTTCAGAGTTCCTTTTGCTTTTGCTGATTTTTGAAGTCTATCCAAGAGCCTAAATTAATAGGATGCCGAGATAAGATGGGCGTTAAAAGAAGAAAATCGAATCAATTACAGGTTCCTGCCTATTCAATTTATTCAACGAGCAGCTGGGAGCTGATAAGCGAGTTTATAAGTTCCGAAAAGATTTTCCCTGTAGCTTTCATTTATTAAAGTTATCATCAGCCTCGTCACCTGAATCGAAAAAGTTCGAATTGGCCTTTATTTAAAAGAGATAAGCAACAAGTAAGTAGATTGTAATTCTAAGGCATGAAAAGGCGAATATCCACTTTGTAATAAACGATAAAACAATTTAGAAGCAAGGTTTTATTAGACGAACTATAAAATATTAAATAATAAAAAAAATGTTTTTAGATAAAACATAAAAGTATAAAATAATTTTTTTAATCCACTTGTATGTAACTACAATTAAAAGCTTGGGGAGCTCAAGTTGCAAATTTTTGATATATTACAACAAAAATGCAAAAAATATTATGATTTAAACTAATTGGGACCCGACGCGCCTATGCTGTTCCCATAACCCAATAGTAGTAATCAGGTGATATGAACTTCAATATACAGTAGAAGAGTTTGAAAAAGACAATTTTTTGGTATTTTTGATTCCAAATAACAAAATGTGAAACTATTAGGGATCTGACATTTTGATCGAGACAATAAAAACCATCCAACTGTTCGTAAAAATTCGAAAGACGTTGGTCCTGGAACATTCAGCAACAACAAACGCAAAAGGAAACATTCACGTTGTTTTGGATGTACTGTGTAAAGTCGTCCCAATGTTTTTGCTTTCAATACGCGTACGATAGTTGGATGTGGTTCGCATTGTCTACGTGGCTTCCACTTTTTACCTGATTTGTTCCATGTATAATAGCGAGGGACGTCGGTATTTAACAATGTTGTTGCGAATTGTCCAAAAATATCAGGTTTTTGGCACAGTGTGAAAAATTCAGTAAGTGTAGTTTTTGGCTGCTGGAAAGCTCGTTGGAGAGCATTTTCTTCAGTGAAATATACATGTTGACCGCTTTCAAGATGTACCGCAATCTGAGGCATAATGCAAAAACTCGACATTTATATATTTCCTTATTAACACTTTATTTAATCGCACCAATTAAAAGCGCATTTTTCGGTGGAAGTATATAAAGAACAATGGATGCTAATATTTTACAGGTTTCCCAATGTTCACAAATATTTTTATTTTGTATATAAATTATATGTTTCTTAACAGAGTGGTTATTCTGTAACTATGAGAAAGTGAAAACGTGAAAAGTCTTTTCATTCTCTTTCTCATTGGGTCTTCTCATTTTGAGTTCTCATTTTTGGCAGCAAAGCGATTCTATAACCTAAAGTGAGATATTCCAGTGACAAATGAGCTGAATGTAGTTCACATTGGAAATTCTCACTTGAATAAACGTCAAACGTGGGGTTTTATGTTATATTTTGTACTTATTCGAGTGGCCTACTTTGTAGATAAGACTTTGTAACATTTAAAATGGCAACAGTATTTTTATTTATAGAGCAAAGAAGAAGCCGCCAAAGGTGGGCAAAACTATAAAATACGCTTTTATTTTAAAATGAACTAGAAAGTAAAAATTAATTTTGAATGTAAAGTTTTTATTGCTCCAGCCAGTATAAGCGTGGGGCTATATTCTTATTTTATTAACACCGGAACTTTTAGCTAGCGCCCCACGCTTTTTTAGATTTCGAAAGGTAGGTTGTTTTCTTATACTGGCTGGAGCAATAAAAACTTTACATTCAAAATTATTTTTTACTTTTTAGTTCTTTTTAAAATAAAAGCGTATTTTTTAGTTTTTTTAAACTATATTTTTTATTTTCTATTTTTTAGTCCATTATGTATGTGTTCGGCCATTTTGTAGTGACCGCCATATTAGATTTAAAACGACATCACAAAGCTTACTATACTATACTCGTCATACACTTTCATTTGATACCCATACCGAGTGGGTTGTAAAGAAAAAGGTAAACCGCCATTTTGTGGTGGCCGCCATTTTGAATTTGGAAAGACGCCCCACAGCGAAAAGTATTCTATTATCACATCCTTTTATTTGATACTCATACCGAGTGGGTTGTAAAGAAAAAGATAATCCGCCATTTTGTGTTGGCCGCCATTTTGAATTTGGAATGACGCCACACAGATAATAGTATTCTAATTGTCACACCCTTTCATTTGATACCCATATCGAGTGGGTTGTAAAGAAAAAGGTAGTCCGCCATTTTGTTTGCCGCCATTTTGAATTTGGAATGATGCCATACAGCTAATTGTATTCTACCTGTCATGCCGTTTCATTTGATACCCATGTCGGGGGGTCGGGGAACACAATAGCAAAAATCGACCGCCATCTTGGAACCGCCATCTTGATTTTCTTACAAAATGGTCAGATTGCATTGTCACGCGAACTATGCATATGTGCAAAATTTGAAGTTGATCGGTTATATAGAAGTGGGTCAAAATCAAGTTGCAAGATTTGTTTACATAGAACATACATACCTACATACACACATACATACAGGTGAAGCTAATATAAAGCGTATAAAAAGTTACACATTACTACTTAAATTTAAAAAGTTACACCTAGATCATTTAAATGAGTGGCATACTCCTCCCATAATTTTTTTTTGAAAATTAAAAGTTTTCACACTTCTCGCAACTGTTGTGATTTGAAAATGACAAGTTCTCATACTTCTCACTAGAAAAATTTTGGTGAGAAATTATTTTTCACCATGAAATAATTTGACAGATAAACTCACGTTATCATCGTTCCAGAATCGCATATTGGAATTCTCACTGAAAAGACTTTTCACTAGACTTTTCACAGTTACAGAATAACCGCTCTGGTGTGTTTTTGCGGGCTCCGGTAGTTATAGTATATAGTCCATAGTATATAGTACACAGTACACTGTACACACTGTACATACTGTACACACTGTACACACTGTACACTCAGCACACTCAATACACTAATTCATACGTTGTCACTCGTAAAAATCGAAGTGCTTTTTTAAAGCTAACGGATTTTTATAAGTACATCACAATTAAAATTAAATATTTTTTCGCCCCGCCAACTTAAATATAATCAGTGAAACATTGAAATTCTGTACATTTCGACAACAGCTTCACTTATCTGGACCAAAATTATCCTATCTTTCAATCTGGAATCAACCCTACGCATTCCCAAATTTTTATTTAAATCTGTTGGGCGGTTTCGGAGATTAGCGTGTACAAACATTGTGACACGTAGTTTTTATATATTAAGATATGGCATACTTACTTAATTAAATTAACCCCGCGATTCTAGTTGTTAGATCGTTGTCACAATGTACAATAATTCTCGGTTCCAGATTTCGAAAAGAGCTTGCACATAAAGCTTTAGCCTTGATTTTGGCGACTTTGAATTGTCAGACTTCCCCTTCAGCAGGTCGCTCAATCATGTTAGGTGGTGTTTGTTTACGTATGAGTGCCGGTTGCGCGAAAGTAAGGCTAGGCGAACGCTGGTTCCAGCACAGCACAACCTAGCACAGCATATAATCAGCAGGGAGCCAGCAGAGACATAATTTTCTGTCCAACAGCGAATATTGAACGCAGGTCACATAACGCAGTGCACAATTTTGTATTGTGGAAATTGTTATATCAAATTTATTTTTACTGTCTTTATATCCTAATTCAATTGTAATTGTACTCCATATTTTATTTTTCAAACTTTCTCTTTCATAATTTTCATTATTTGTATCATATAAAATTGAAAAACGCTTTACTCTTGACTGTGTCTTACCGACAGAGGAAACTGTGTTTCAATCACAACCCGCAGAGCTGAGACAGAGGACCTCTGCGACTGCTGTGTCTGTGCTGTCCCAAATATGCGATGGTAGCTTAGATATAATGAAACACAGTTTTCTCTGTTGTGCTGTGCTGTGCTAGGCTGCGCTGTGCTGGGACCAGCGTTCGCCCAGCCTAATAATTGAATATGCAATTTCGAAAAGGGCACATGTCTGAATATTTAATTTTTTCAGGAAATGAAAAAAAAAACTAATTATTTTCTAAAGAAGTATTATATTTAGAAAAGTTATTTTTGAGTTACATTTTGGGGCCAATTAGCAATCGAAACCTACAAAAAGATTTTGATGTTAACGTTATTATATATGTTTATTTAGTTATTTTAAATTTATGAGATATGCCCTCTTAGAAATTTATGGTATTGGGTAAACAAAATGTAAAGAAAAAAACCATATAAATTTGGCAAGAGTTTTATTTTAGGTATCTAAAGGCTTAAATTAAAGATAATTAATAGACTTTCTTTAAAAATCTTCTTCTGTATACTACTGGTTTCTATACGAGTTTAAGGTTGCAGGTTGCTATTGGCAATCGCTCAGTTTCCCACCTAAAATCCGTATGGAAACCTAGTTTGGCTATGGAGGCGTGTTATAAAATAGTTTTATTTAATGAACCAATATTGGATAAAAAAATAATCGATGTAACCTTTAGGTACCTGCAAGCCTCTCCCGTTCGTTGTTCTGGTACTTGTCCACCTTTGTGGTTTACATGAGGTAAACCTTGTATTTTAGCGGTTTTTATGACAAGTGTTTATATTTCTCGGTATTTCTTACTCCTCTTTTCTTTTTTTCGGAATTTCATTGGCGGAATCGTAAGAACTCATTGTGGAAGCACAACGGTACGGTACGTGTTTACTAGCAACTTGAAACGCAATGACAGATAGATAATGCAATATGTTTGTTGTTTTAAATCACGTGAGCAAAAGAGACAAAATTATTATGGTGGTTAACGGTCTTATGTTAAGCAATAAATTCGAAAAGGGCACATTTTATAAAGTTGTGACCTTTTCGAAATTATTTGGCGCCACGCCATGACATCGACAGTAGAACGAATACTAGATAGGTGCTTTTTTTGATCAGAATAGGTACAGGGAGCATTTAGAACACACTGATATCAAAAAACGTATTTGTCAAAATATGCGAGATGTGACCTTTTCGAAATTGCACATTCAATTAAATTCGAAGTAAGTAAAATGCAAATTTTAAAATATGTTTAAAGTTTTAATATTGCAAATGGTCATTTTTTTGTTTATTATCTTGTTAGAATGAATTCGGAAGAAGTATTTTCTGCAGCGGTAGTGGTGGGTAACGAGGAGGAGCCCATAATAACTGCTGAACAGGAGCAGACGTCCGGTGTAAATTTACAAAACTGCCGGCTGCGGATAGGTTTTGAATAGACGAACAAAAAATCGTACGTAGGGGTGAAATCGTAACGGTTTAGCCGCTAGGGCGTTTTTAAGTTTTTTTTAGAGTTTTATATATCACCCTGTATTTTTGTAACCCTATAACCTATTTTCATGATAAGGTATCAGTGTACGCAGAATACTCCCACCTATCTAAAACTGTAAAAATCAAGGTTCTATCCTATCAACATCAAAGTCAAAAATTTGTTTTTTTTAACTAAAATTTCAACTAAAACCACCCTTTTCTCCAAAAAATACGTAGTTAACTAATTTTTTTTTTGCTTTAGGTTTTTTTACCAACTGTGTTGTAAATATACATTATTTGTGGGATGTAAAAATACAATCAGTATTGGAGCTTTCACTTTATAGTTTTGTAAATTTCCAAAACTTTTGTGTTGTAACGTTTTACAAGAGATAGGAACAGGGAAAAACGTATAGCCCTGTGCCAATATGCTTGGCCCTGGTTGAAATATTTTCAACCGTCAAAGTGCGTGTCAGCTTCGACGCGAGACTGAAGTTTACTCCTGAAAAACGATTGTCTTAAAATATATAATACAATAGGCAAAGGAAGTAAACGAACTAATATATTTATTTATATCGATTTGATAAAATATATTACATTAATTTTATTTTCAATTTTTAGTCTATTATATGTCTTCCGCCATTTTGTGGTGGCCATCATATTAGATTCAAAATAACGTTACAGAGATTACTGTATTATATTCGTCTTGCCCATATCGAAGGGTTTGTCAAGAAAAAGGTAATCCGCCATTTTGAATTTGGAATGACGCCACACAACTAATTGTATTCTACTTGTCATGCCCTTCCGTTTATACCCATGTCGGTAGGTCGGGGAACACAATTTGATCTTGATTTGATTCTTGATTGATTTTTTTACAAAATGGTCGGATTGCAGTGTCAAGGAAACTATGCATATGTGCAAAATTTGAAGTTGATCGATAATATTTTCTACCTTTTAGTCTACTATATGTCTTCCACCATATTTTTGTGGCCGCCATTTTAAATTTAAAATGACGTCACACAGATTACTGTATTATAATCGTCATACCCTTTCATTTGATACCCATACTGAATGATGCCACACAACTAATTGTATTCTACCTGTCATGCCCTGCCATTTGATACCCATGCCGGTGGCTCGGGGAACACAAATGCAAAAATCGGCCGCCATTTTGGAACCGCCATCTTTATTTTGTACAAAATTGTCAGATTGTCAAGCAAACTACGCATATATGCAAAATTTGAACTTGATCGGATAAATTTTCTACTTTTTAGGGCCGTTTTCACGATCTGCGGTTAAACGTTAACTGAAACTTTAACTTGTAATTAGCTAAAAATGCCGTTTCACAATCTCTGGTTAGAGTCAATCTGTCAGGTTTTTTTTGTTTTGGGGTAAGGATGGTGAAACCATCGAAAGGCGCTGCGAGCAAACGCGAGCTTTTTCACACAGTAGTGTGGGACCAAGGAATTAAGGACCAAGCATTAATTTTATGCTAACGCTGATGATTTGAAAGTGCTGCAGAAATATCACGCTAAATCAAGAGGCTGTCAGTTAATTTTCATTTAACTGGTAGTCAATTTTACCGAGAGAATTTCTTCTGGTTAACTAATTTAACTGAAAATTTGACATTGGGATTGACATTTTTGCACTTTGGTTTTAATATTGAAAACATGGAAATACATTTTTTTATAAATGTTTTTATTTCCATCCGATTTAGGGATAGTTTTACCCCTTTAGGATCCTCCTTAGAATAAAATTTGGCTTGATTTGGTATAAATCAACCACCTTTGCAAATAAATATTGAAAAAAGTGTACTTCATTGGATTATTTTAATTATTATTGAAATTATCGCAAAAACCCCTTAAAAAGGGGTATTTTTTGGCATTTTTAAGGGTGACGCCCATATTTTAGGACTGCGGGACCCGGATTTTCGTAATCAGCGACCCAAAAAAATATAGGGAACGAGTTCAAAGCGGGGTGTTACGTTTCGACGTTTTGAATGAACTATTAACGTAAGTTCAATACGTTTTTTTAACCTTTAAGGCGTCTGGCAAGGGGTTTCCACTATGCAAACCGTCTGGCAATGGAGGACGTGACTTCTAATAGTATTCCAGAGGAAATATCAAAAAATCAGCGTTTATAAAATGACGTAAGTAAGCATCAATTTTCTGCACATTTGCTACTTCCTTCCTGCCAAAGCCACTGCGGCTCAGGATTCTTAGTAGCCAAACGTTGTTACCTGCTGTAGTGTCCTTACGCAGAAAAATTTTCAGCGTTTATACAATGACGTAAGTCTGTCGGTCACGGGCTCTTACTCTATAAGGACTAAACTCCAAAAAATTTTGTAATCAAAATCAAAATTTTTTTTGCTAGTTATTCAAGGTATTTTTTTGGCGGAAAAGTGATTTTTTTAAACTTTGACCTTGAATAACTTCGAAAGGGTTAGGTTTTCGAAAAAATGACACGGGGTTTTTTGTAGGCAATAACGTTTCGTATTGACTGATCAAAAAAAATTTCGAAAAAATTAATTTTTGAGTGATTTTTTTGCCAAAAAGTGATACCTCCGGCGGCCATGTTTTTTTTTGTGATTCCGAAATTGTTTTTTTTAAAGTCCCAATGAAGCTGTGGACCAATTTTCCACCATTTTGGAATTTTGTCTCCTTAAAATGCCAATTTCCCCGGACTATTAATATAACATCACTATATGAATAAATCATTCCAAGTTGCTGAATAATATTTTTCAACATTATTTTTTAATGATAACTATTCTAGGGGGTGGCTTTTAAGGGTCGAATCTGTTTATTAAGTCATAAATTGTGTCCCTTAATGTCAATTGACGTTCATTCAACTTATTTAAAGATGATTTCAACCGATTATAGGCCCGAATCTACAACTCTTAAATTGTTTCCGAATAGAGGTAGTTAGAGAGGTAGAAAATCCTGGCACAGGGTCAACTTTGAAGCAGAGTATTGAGGAAATATGTTTTTTTATAAATATTAAAACACTGTTTGGTTTTAGTTGAATCCTTAGTATTTTATTCACTTTAACCAATTCTTTGTTATGTTTTTTTTATCAAAATGTACAATTTCAAATTTACCACAATGAAATAATGTCACTTGAACCGTACTTGAAACAAGATTTTATACATTAAAAACAGTTTGATCGACTTCGATTGATTTACATATGTAATAAGTAAAAACTAGTTGAAATGTTACAAATAATAACTGTTACTCTAAATCCATAATCCACTATTGAATTGATACCACACGACTGAACTTGAAGAAATTTGTATCCAGACTGATTTGCATGTTCCTGGTTAGATTTCTGGATGATGATGTTCCTGGTTAGATTTCTGGATGACCGGCTAGCGGTTTGGAACTTAATTGTTTTTAGGTTGAGGAATGTTTGCATTTTATGACATATGTAGGTTCTAGCATTCCTTAACATTCTCCCCGCGTTAAGAGGTTCTTAACTAATAAGTAATAGGTAATCTGCAGACCTTTGTGATGGGCCGTGTGAGCTCACCTCGAGCTGTTTTGAGGGTGACTACTCTAATAAGTTTGTCACGACCCGGATGAACGGCTATCACGCGGGCCAGCATCCATAAAGTTGGAGGTAGGTTGTCTTCTTTCACAAGAACCAGATCGCCAATAGATAAATTTTCTTCCTTATTGGTCCACTTCGGGCGTTGTTGCAGGGTTGTCAAATACTCCTTGTACCATCTCTTCCAGAAATCTTGGTGCATCCTTTCCAGGAGGCGCCACCGGCTGAGTATCGAAGACTTGGTGTCGATTGGAACTTCTGGGAGAGATAGCAGTGGCTGGCCTATAAGAAAGTGGGCTGGGGTTAAGGCATCAAGGCTGCTGTCATCACTAGAAATTGGCGTTAGTGGTCGAGAATTGACGAGCGCTTCAATCTGAGCCAGAACGGTGGTCAGTTCTTCATAGGTCAGTTTAGCTTCATCAATGGTTTTCTTCAGGTGCGTCTTCACGAGTTTGACCCCTGACTCCCAAGTTCCCCCAAAGTGAGGAGCAGATGGTGGTGAAAAGTGCCATGTTACCTGTTGACTACTGAGAAAGCCTGAAACGATAGTATTGTGTTTTAGTGAAAATAGATACTTGAATATATCATGCAATTTATTTTTTGTGCCCACGAAATTAGTACCAAAATTAGTTATCACTATATATGTTACTAGGAAGCCCTCTTCGGGCGATAAAGCGCTTTAAGCTAGCTAAGAAAGCGTCTGATGTGAGGTGAGTAACTGCGTCCAAGTGCAATGCTCTTGTACTGAGGCAGGTGAATAAGGATATGTAGCCTTTAGTGGTTCGTGCACCTCGTCCTCGGTAGCGTAATAGGACAATTGGACCAGCATAGTCAACTCCTACATTTTCAAACGCTCTGGTGAAAGACACTGGATGGGGAAGATCTGCCATGAGTTGCCGAGACGTTTGAGCGCGATTTCTAATGCATGGGATGCATTTGTTTATATGACTTTTGACAGCAGATCGTGCAGACATGATCAAATAATCCTGCCCGATGATGTTGAGCAGTAAGGTCTCTCCAGCGTGAAAATGTTTGCCATGTAGATGCGCGATGAGGTAGCTCGTGACCGGATGAACCTTAGGAAGTATGATGGGATGCATTGTGTTATAGGCGCAAAATGAGTTTTTTAGTCGTCCTCCTACACGAAGAATATTGTGGGCATCCAGAAATGGAGACAATGATCTAAGAGGACTTGATGTGATCACTGAGCCTGTTTTCTGTAGAGAACTTATATCTGAGTGGAAAACGCAGGATTGTGCCCACTGAATACATATTTGCTGCGATCTTCTCAGCTCATTAGCTGTTATCCAGGGAGGATGTTCTGTGTCTCTGACATTTTTGGACAGTGCTGCGAAGCGGAGGCATGTTGCTATAATGCGAAATACCTTGATGAGGGATGGAGTCCGATTGAAGATATCCTCGACAACGTATAAGCTTCTGTAACGCGATGTCTTGTTTCTTGAGCTGAGGCAGGCTGATCGTCCTTGGCAGGTTGATCATGAAGATATTCGTTCCAGTTGGAGCGTAGCCAGAGAGGCCCATTCCACCACAATGTTGATGATAACAGTTCTGATGTTGTCGTTCCGCGTGAAGCTAGATCCGCGGGATTATCCTTTGAAAAGACGTGATGCCATGTATGTCTGGGAAGTGCTGAAAGGATTTCCGATGTCCTGTTTCCGATAAAGCATTTCCATTTGCTTGGATGTGAAGAAAGCCATGTCAATACTACCGTTGAGTCTGTCCATGCGTAGCACTCAATGTCCGTATGTTGGAGTGCGGTTTGCACCGATGTTATCAATCTGGCTAGGTGCAATGCGCCACACAATTCCAACCGGGGAAGTGAAATTTGCTTTATAGGAGCAACTTTCGTCTTAGCAGTCAGCAGATGAGTGGTAACTTTTCCTTCTTGTGTCGTAGCTTGGCAATAAACAGCGGCGGCATAGGCTTTTTCCGAGGCGTCGCAGAACCCGTGCAGTTCATAATTGATTTGCCTGGTGTAGATCCAACGATGAATACGAAGTTGCGGTAGATGAGATAAATCGGCAATGATTGAGTTCCATTGCTGTGCAATCTCGCCTTGAATCACATCGTCTCATTCGTAATTTTTGAGCCAAATTTGTTGAAAAAGAATCTTTGCAGTGATTGTGATTGGAGCTAGTAGCCCGAGAGGATCGAAAAGCCTGCTTAAATTGGACAAAATCTTTCTTTTGGTTGCAGCAGTCTCGCTTGGCAAATTGACGTGAAAAAAGAACGAATCTTCTGTAGGGTTCCAGTTTAAACCTAGTACCTTTATAGTGTCCGCATTTTCATCGATTTTAAGTGATATCGTAGCTTCTCTTTCAGGAATCATGTGTAACAGCTCTCCAGAATTGGATGCCCATTTTCTTAGAAGAAATCCTCGTTTCTGCAGTAATGTGGTGAGTTGAGTGTACAGTTCTAGCGCTGTTGATTCATCGTCTGCTCCGCTCATTAAGTCATCAACATAAAAGGATTGTTCCAATGCCTGCTCTGCCAGAGGAAAGTCTCCCTTGAATTCAACTATTAGCTGTTTTAATGCTCTGGTGGCTAAGTATGGGGCGGACGCAGTTCCATAGGTTACTGTTGTGAGCCAGAAGTGTTGAATGGGTTTGTTTGGGTTGTCTCTCCACAGGATTCTCTGGTAAGTTCTGTCTGGCGCGGCCACTAGCACTTGCCGGTACATTTTCTCAATGTCTGCGGTTACGAAGGTGCGAAATGATAATAAGATTGAATATAAATCTCGTTGAACTGTTGGTCCTACACACAACCTTTGGTTAAGAGATGCGCCAGTGGAAGCCTTTGCGGAGCCATTAAACACAACGCGTAATTTTGTGGTGCTGCTAGAGATCTTAATTACCGCATGATGTGGAAGATAGGCATGCTCTTCAACTGATTGGATTAGTTCCTGGGGTATTGCTTCCATATGATTTAAAGCCTTGTACTCCTCTAAGAAGTTGATGTAGTCTGTGTGAAGTTGTGCGTTTGCTTTAAATCTTCGTTCTAATGAGTGTAAACTTTCGGCGATAATATGTGAAGTCCGTCTCTGAGAATGTAAAACGCGTGATCTTCGCCTAAGAGGAGATCAATTCTTTTGGGAATATTGAAGTATGGATCTGCCAAATCATATTGGTTAAGGAAACTCCAATCTGTTATAGTGAAGGCAGTTGACGGATGGGCTGAAGGTATTCTTGATAATATCAGAGCCGTAACTGAGATTTGTGATGTACTATCACGCCGAAAACATAGTGTGACATTGACAATACCTTTTGTGAAACCTACTGTACACAGCTCTATGCCTGTGACCCGTTGTTTGTGATGATCCCTTTTAAATCCCAGACGTTGTATGCAATCTTCCCTGATGAAAGATGAGGTTGACCCTGTATCAATCAAGATGTTGCAAAGTTTAGGTGAGCCTGATGAGTCAATAATATGAACAAGTGCAGTTGGTAGCAGAGACAGTTGAAATGATGATTGACTAGTGGCAGTGAGAGGGGCTAATTTTGAGTCTGCGTTGGTAGCAATCAGCGACTGAGTGATGGAGGATGCATTTGTGTGTAGATGCCTTGCACTTGACGATGAGTTTGGCTTTGTTGATCGTGGTTCAACGTTTGTGACATGATTGGACTTGGAATGTGCAACATCCTGTATGTGTACTGTGGAATGGTGTGATTTGTTGCAAAAGTGACACTTGAATCTTGATTTGCACTTCTGTGATGTGTGACCTGGACTTAGACAATTGAAGCATAATCCGCTTTGGGCTACGAAGTTCCTTCTTGAGTTGGTGTCCATTGCTTTAAATTCAGGGCAGTGGAATAAGTTATGTTGTTGAGAACACTTAGGGCAATATGATAGCGTTTCGGCGTGAAGCACTCGTGCGGGTGGTTTCCTTGTTGATGAGTCGAGGGACTCCAACGCTGAATGATGGTATGTCAATGTCTGAGATTTCTTCAGCCCAGGCTTGTCGTGTTTCTGCATCACATTTATTGAGCAGGAGATGTGTAAGCCATGGATCTCTGCCAGAGGCTTCTGAGCCTAACGATTTAATCCCGCGAATTAATTCGTCTGAAGTATCGGTTATTTTCCGTAGTGAAGAGCAGGCCCGCCACATCACCTTGGGGGGCCCGGGGCTAAAATATGTTTGGGGGCCCTTTAAGGATTTTGAAATTCCAAAAAATCTTTGACTAAAAAAAAATTGTGGTAACTTAAGAATAAGTTCATTCAGGCATTAAAGATATCGAACTGTCGGTTTTTAAAGCGGGGTTTCCGCTTAGCTGGCTACCAGCGCTGGTTGTATCTTCCGCTGGCTCCCAGAACATTTCCAGCAAATGGCTCAACCAGCTTGAGAATAATCAGAAATTTCCATATTCCGGATGGCTGGACAACCAGTAAAACGTTACATAGTTACATAGTTTAACCTAGAGTGGAACAGGTTTATGTAGACACGCCCTTGTGCTTAGCTCTGGGGCTCAGCACTCATATTTCTTTTGGCTGAATCAATCCAAGCTAGAGGGAAAAATTCGAAGCACTACTAAGGGAAGCGAATTCGGAGCACTGTTAATATGCTCCGATTGGATGTTTAAGGAATTGTATGGAACGAAGAAAACGGCAGACAGAGACCCGTTCTCGTTCGATGCGTTGGTCAAGCAGCATATTGGACGCGGTTGGTACTTAGTTGGGGACCGCTTGGTCCGAGTAAAAATAAATGATGGCCTTAGAACGGGCAAATGCCGACTGTGATTGAAACATATTCCTCGGCCATTTGGCGGTTAACAGAAGGCTCGTTGCAGGACAGTACGGCCATACAGGGGGCGATTGACGGTGAAACAACGGCCTTACAGTTCCAATAACGGCCATACGACGGTGGTACGGCGGCCGTATGGTTGCTATTACGGGTATACGACGGTGGTAAAGTGGCAGCAACGTGGATATTCGCCCTCCTATAAGAAAATATATTTCACTGCAATTAAATGTTTGATTTTTTTTCGGTTGTGTTTTTTTTTTCAAGCCGTTAAATAACAAAACTTCCCACTAAAATATAGACCAACCCGCACCACACACTTCACGTACAACAAACCGACGACTGGCGAGCTCGTTTCTCTTGTGCATCGATATCTTTAAGTAGGATAAATCGAAAGAACCATTGTACATAACGAAAATGATGTAGTTCCCATAAAACGCATTCAACAATACATTTGGTGCAGTTTTTTTTTGGCTCAAATTTCCCGTCGAATGCCCGTTTCTACAGTTCAGTACTTGGCCTTTTAAATCTTTTGGTCAAATTTGGCCGTCGTAAGGCCGTATGTGCTCGCATTAAAAATGGTTAAAAACTGTACGGCCATCATATGCCCCTTAAAAAGCCAAGCGGCCGGTGTTCGCCCTTTATAAGGCCGTTTTTTATTTTTACTCGGGTAAAGCCGCTGTCGAGACTCGCATTTGGAATGACGAAAAGGCAATTACACAAGGTGAACAAAAATATAAAGGTTTTCGACACTGCTACAACTACAACATAAATTGGAGGGTTAGAAAATTTTTTCAACTTTTGTAACTGCTTCAAAAATGCTTCTAAAAAAAGCAGCAGTAAAAGGAGTGCTCCCGCGGCGATCATGCAATATTAAAAAAGATATAGAACTGGGATGGGAAGGGGAACGCCCCAAGCTTTTTAAGAGTGTTCTAGCTTCAATTCCCGCTGGGTCAGTTGTCTCTTCTCTAGTGTTTACTATTTAAGTATGATGAGTAGAAGAATCCATATCCATACAATCATAACATATATTTTAGAGTGCTGCATGCTTGGGTTTCAGGCTCTAGATTAGTGCTTGCTTGACAAGTAGAACGCATGGACAGGGCGGTCTTGACTTTTTGGGTTTCAAGATAGTTTCGGGGCCCCTAGGCGATTAGTATGCAGGGATATGGGGTTTTAACTTTTTGGGTTTCAATCTATTTTCGGGGCCCCCTTTAGCCGGGGGCCCGGGGCAATTCGTCCCAGTTGCCCCCCCTATGTGGCGGGCCTGGTGAAGAGAGTGAGGATTGAGTGATGGTTGGTTTATTGAGGAATGCCTTTATGTATGAGGTTAGAATCTGCTTCTTTTTATCGTAGCGTGAGACGAGTTTATTCCAAGCTTCATCATAGTTGCCGTCGGTGATGGTGAAATGTTTGATTAGAGACGCTGCTTCATCCTTAAGTGCACTTTTTAGATAGTGAAATTTATGAATATTAGACAATGTCGTTTTCTGATGAACCGAAGATATGAATAAGTCCTTAAAGGAAGGCCAATCCTTGTAATCACCATTGAAAATTGGTATGTTAATTCTTGGCAGTTTTACTTCAAGGGAATTTAAGGGTGCGTTGTGAGCAATTGTATCAAATGCGGTTCTTTGATGCTCAAAAATCCGCAACATTGTGGAGTTTAATTGCTCTGCTGTGGAGGTGGAAGGGCCAGGTGCAGGTTCTGCCATCTTTCGTTGGTTTAGTGCTCTAAGGAGTTTCGCCCTGGCACTGAAATATTTTTCTTCAAATTCATCAATATCACTGGCCACCTCGAGTAGAACTAAATCATCGTCGGCCTTCATAAATAAATGCCAATTTTCTTCCAATTTGTCTAGTCTTATAGTGATATCTTCGATTGCAGTTTCCGCGCTAATGGAATCTGCAAAAGTCGACGTTTTTGTGACCAACCCCTTAATGCGGCCTCGTTGGTTTTTCAATGCCGGTATATCAGTCATAATGAAATACTAGTTATAGTTAATTAACTGCTTTAATTCAAACCAAACGCTCGGAAGAAAAAATTTCTAAATTCAAATTTATTTATTACACCCCAAATGAAAATTTCCTAATTCTGTTAAACTTCAAATTATTCGAAATGCATTGCTTTATTTAATTTTTAATCGGAAGAAATCTATTGTTCTTGTCCTCTTATAAACTGTACTACGTAACGGTTCACAAATGTTACTCACTGTCTATGCTATTTGTAATATAAATGCAATAATGAAATACAACGGAAAATCAATGCAATAATAACATTTAATTTAAACTCCAATATTTATTTGCTTAATTCACTTAAATAGGTGATAATGATCGATCTTATACCAGTAGCGTACGCAGGATGAAACCATGCGGGGGGGGGGGTTTCACAAAACATATTTTGTACACATACTGGGTAAAAAAAATTTTCTCATGTAATAGGACTATGTACTTATATTATATTTTATGTTATTTCACTATAAAAAGAATTACCTATAAGGTATATTTTTATCGCAATTTTTTTATTGCAAATTGTGAAGAAACATAAATAATAATTTTTTACCATTTTTCGAATATCACAAAATGTCTTGTTTTTCTCCAAAAATCATGGTCTCGTGGTGTGCGCAAGACTTTCGACTTTGATTTAGGGCATTTTTACAATTTTTTTACCGAAAAGAAGGGAACTACTCTGAAAACTTGGTGGCGCGCAGTTTTTGAGTCAGAAAATCGATTAGTGACATGAAAAAAAAATTTAAAAATTCCTTTTTTTTCAAATTTTTGCCAAAAAAGGCCAAAAAATTGGCCAAAAATGCGTCCAATTGTTTTTTGCGTAATTTCATCTGAAAAGACGGCAAATTTCCTACAAAAATCTATATGGCCATCCCGAAAGTCAGAGTTTGTCGAGAGCTATAAATAAATGAGAAATACGTGATTTTTGAAAAATCAATTTTCAATAACAGTTGTAACTCCGAAAGGGCGCACCCAATTGCGCTAAAAAAATTTTGGTATATCACATCGAGTTCACGAACATATTCCCAAAGTTTGAGAGATATTTATTTTTTTGCTATCCCGTTTGAAAAGAATCCACCATATATTATACATCGGTATTCGGAATATTTTTTAATTGTTTAATAAGTTGACATATTTATTAATTATAATTTTTCCTACTATTATTGGAATCATGCGGGGGGTTTAACCCGCAGTAACTCCGCCCCCCCTGCGTACGCGCCTGTCTTATACGAAGTCCAATGTTAATTCGATTGTCATTTCATTTCAATATATAGTCCACTAATGAGTTTGCATAAAATTTGAATTGATTCATTTACTAATAAAGTCACTAATGACCAGTCACCAATGACCAGTCACCAAAAAAAATTTATTTATTAATTTTCCATAAATCCAAGGAACAATTGTTTGGAACTACTTTCGTCATCACTGGCATACACTATAGCTGGCATATTTACCGTATGCACATTTACCGTTTTTACTGTTAGTAATGCATGCAATGTATTGAGAAAAATTGGTACTTAGCTGATTTTTGCTGAATTTTTGTTGTTGATTGCAGGAAATTCCCGGGTTTCGGCACCAAAAATTTATAATGAGGAAATATGTTTTTTTTATAAATATTAAAACACTGTTTGGTTTTAGTTGAATCCTTAGTATTTTATTCACTTTAACCAATTCTTTGTTATGTTTTTTTTATCAAAATGTACAATTTCAAATTTACCACAATGAAATAATGTCACTTGAACCGTACTTGGAACAAGATTTTATACATTAAAAACAGTTTGATCGACTTCGATTGATTTACATATGTAATAAGTAAAAACTAGTTGAAATGTTACAAAAAATAACTGTTAGATACTCTAAATCCATAATCCACTATTGAATTGATACCACACGACTGATCACACGTCTGAACTTGAAGAAATTTGTATCCAGACTGATTTGCATGTTCCTGGTTAGATTTCTGGATGATAATACTAACGGCTAGCGGTTTGGAATTTAATTGTTTTTAGGTTGAGGAATGTTTGCATTTTATGACATATGTAGGTTCTAGCATTCCTTAACACAGAGGGTAAGTAGAACCTAAATCCAAATTTCTGTGCAAAGCGGTGCTGTTTAGCAAAATTATGAGCTTTCGCCGTATTTTACCTTCATTGGCTGGACTATTAGGGAAAGGTCGTCAAAGCTGAATTATCGCAAGGCTGATTTATCAATCCATAAAAGCAGCTTTCGAAATTGTTGACTGGTCAAATCTCCTGGATTCCCAGTCTGGACGCATAGGCGTGACTAGGCCCACATCAGAATGGCCATGCCACCAAGTAATGCACGTGTAATGTATGCTTCCCCTTCATAAACGATATCAGCTGGGGTTGGCAAAATTATGGTAATCATTAAACCCAAAAACAAAACTCACCACACATTGTCAATCTTTATTTGAACTAATAAAACCTTATAGTATTGTATGCCTTGCTCTTGTTTAGCTAAATAAAAGCTGCTTTGAGGCTGAACCTAATATGACGTACCGTAACGCAACTGTACTGTACGTAACCTAAAGTACGAACATGAGTGTCCACATGGCACCGATCTAAATTGACGTAATAAACGAATATTCGTTAAATTATTGCAGTAACAAGGGCACAAAACGCAAGCATCCGAAAGCGGCATCAGCCCCCCAACAATTTTTCGGTTAAATTTTTTCCTTTTATTTTGCTGAACACAATTTTTGGGATTATACTTTTTTGGCAAAATTGGAACCGTCGCCGAATACTCTACCCTTTACTCTTGTTAAAAACTTAAAAACTTGTAACGGATCCAAAAAATTTTAATTTAAAAAATCAATTTTTAAAAACCGACTTCAGGAAAAAAACACACAACGCACAAAAAAGGATGAAATAGTTGTTGGTAGTTATTTACAATACTAATCCAATCAGAATGGATTTAGAAAGAAGAATCACTTCAAAAATAATTGAAATTCAAAATGGCCGCGCCAATATGGCCGACGAATTTCTATGAAAATCGGTATATGGAGTTTTTTATGCCCAAAACACAATGCACATACGGGATACAAAATACATGATGCAAGACATGTAGAAAATTTTAAAACACATGAACGTAAGTGCAATCGCTCATAATTCGCATACAAGAGACAAGAAATATTTTATACCAAATACAAAATTAGATTTAGTGTCAAGTGTTTGTAATGCGCTTTTCAGAGATATTGAAAAAAGTTACTAATAAACTATATAAGCCTTATCGAGTAGAATAAGTAATTTTTAAGATCAAATTTAACAAATTATTACTTTTTGTTGACTTTTTTTAATTTTTATAAATGACGGGTTTTGCATTTTCTCGCATAATTAACGCAATTAATGCAATTTTAGCTACTTTTGTTAGATTTTTTAATTCCATCTGGTCCATCATAACAAGCTTTGTATCCCGTCTTGGATCTTCGTATTGTGAGCAGGTCAGCGACGTGTTTGCCGTGGTGGGATATTTAGACATTTATTTTTTGTATTTACTGAAATGTATTTTGTCTCACGTATGTGCATTGCGTTTAGGGCATTAAGGTAGCAAATAACGAATTTATGATCACAACTTATAAATTTAAAATGGCCGAAATTCCCTCAAGCTTCGAAATTTTGCATGAAGGTCCGTAGAGGTCTCCCACGATGTATGTCGAAGCTCGATTTTCGAAATTCAAAGTGGCCGCACAAATATGGCCGAAATTCAAAATGGCTGTGCTAATATTTTATAATTTTTCAATTGTGTCCCGATTCCAATGAAAGTGGGTATCTAAAGCCCTAGACAGACTGGCACGCTAATCGGGATTATGACGTCAAAATGACGTATATCGATATAAAAGCTATGAGAGTAAACTGGATTTGTTAATCCTCAATATACAACTTGATTTGCCTGGATTTGTTTATCATTTACTGCCATCAGCGCCATTAGTGGTGAGTTACTTTATCAAAATTGTATGTCATCTCCTAGCTGAAAACGTAAGAAAAATATATATTGTGGCAACACTTCGACGGAAACAAGGGAAAAATACATAATTATTTATTTAGGGAGTCTACCAAGGTAATAGTTATAACGTTTATATCAGCTAACAACTAATCTGGATCAAGAAGCCGGATGTGTCACTATGAAATTAATCCGGATTCCGAAAGTCGACGTCATAATCCGAATTAAGTGTGCCAGCCTGTCTAGGGCTTAAGGGTTTTTAAGGTCGCAAATAACGAATTTGTGGCAAAACTTAAAAATTCAAAATGGCCGCGCCAATATGGCCGACGAATATTCCAATTGTATTCTGATTCCAATGAAAGTGGGGTTTATAAAGTCGCAAATAAGCAATTTATGATCAAAACTTATAGATTCAAAATTATCGCGCCAGTATGGCCGACGAGTTTGCCAATTGTATTCCGATTCCAAAGAAAATCGGTATCTAGGGTTTTTACAGGTAGCAAATAACGAATTTATGATCAAAACTTATAAATTCAAAATTGCGGGGCCAATATGACGCACAAATTTTGCCATTGTGTTCCGGAACAGCCTTATTTACCCAATTTGCTAACGTATGGCTGAGGCCCTCTTAGCAATCGGTTCAGAATTGATCAAAAAGGTTTTTTTAAAGATGGTAAGGACAAGCGGAAATGTGCGATTTATATGTACATAATGGGTAAGAAGGAAAGAAACCCTTCACCCCGGAAATTTTAAGTATAATCTGCAATCCGGGAAGGGGCTGGCGTCTGGGTAAGCAAATAAAACCGGCATTGCAGATGAGAACCCAGGGCCAGTCAGTTGTCAGACATGTTATTTTTCTGCACTATATGTCTGATAATGGACAATATCCATCTGAAGTCACACTACCTCAGTACGTGGCTCCAAGCGTATACTGTCCATCACAGTCAAAAGACATAACATGTAGAATAAAATAAGCTACCGCCAAAGGACATAACATGTAGAATAAAATAAGCTATGTAACATAGTTCAAAATTCAATACGGACACCAAGCCAAAATGATGGATTAAATATATCTTTACAACCCCCTCGACAAGGGTACACTTCGATTGATTACACAGGCCGACAAAATTTAACAAAAGTCCAGACCCAGAGACCAGACCTAACATACCCGAAGGATTTTGATGCGCTGAATCCGAATCCGTGTTCAGAATGGCTCAGAATTCTGCCCGAGACCAGACCATGTTGATCTTGTGTTTTTGGGGTTGCTGATTCCGAATCCGAGGTCTAATTCACCCTATAAAGTCAGAATTTTTCGTAAGCTCAAAAAACAACCCCTAAAAACCGCCCTACCAAACCATAACCAGGCTAACCCACCTGACCTTGGGAACAGGGAGTTGAGTAGATTATTTCTTTTGAAATAAGTCCTATTTTTATTCAAATTAGATCCCACCATACTAGCGAGCTTACTTACCCACCCCCAACCCCCTAATACCTACCTTCCTATTTTTTCGATTTTTTTTGTAGTTGGGTTAATACGCTAAAGTGTAAAATTTCAAATAGCGATATTTTGGTGAAAAAAAAGATATTTCAAAAAATCCAAATAGGTTGAAAAGGGACAGGGTGGTACTTTCAATTGCCATACAAAATTTTTTGATTATAATTTTTTTCCTTACGTCACGTAACCTCAAAAACTGCAAAAAACGCATTTTTTGCACTTTTAGGTTAGGATATCTCGAAAACCAGACACGTAGGAGCCATTCTGAACACAGATTCGGATTCAGCGCATCAAAACCCTTCGGGTACGATAGGTCTAGTCTCTGGGTTAAAAATTTGTAGGCCTGTGTTATTTGCGCTTTAACTCTTTCACACCAAACCCATTCTTTTCACTATTACCAATAAGCCATTACAAATGTATTACTTTGGTACCAATGGCGTAATTTTTACCGGGCGCTATTCGTTCATGCTATTATTTCCATATGGAAAGAGTTAGAACCATGAAAATTCCTCGGCTTTCAACTCTAGATTTACATTCACAATATTGTGCTTAGTGCGAACAATTTCGTTGATGTTTCGGCTTTCCACACAGGTTCATTTACTCGTATGGTAGAGCAAGAGTAGTTGCGAGTGCTCACGTGTGAAAATAGTATAAGTGTTTAGAAAAGGGACGCAACTAATATTAAAACAAAAATCATCTAATTAATAAAAGAAAGTTTCCGTATGCGTGTTTGGATGCGTGTATGTGCGATGTGTGCGCTATAGCGGGCGCACCAGTCATCGCAGAGCTTCGAAATTTTGCACGAAGGTCCGTGGGGGTCTCCCATGATGCACCTCGAAGCCCGATTTTTGAAATTCAAAATGGCCGCCTAAATATGACCGAAATTCAAAAATTTCGGGGCCAATATGGGGGACGAATTTTGCCAAATAAGCCTTTCCACGTCAGTTGTATGTAGGTTGTTCAAGAGTTGGGAAATCGAAAAATCTTCACATCCTAGCTCCGAACACTAAGTAAGAAGAAGGCAGTGTAACGGCTAACCGAAAAGAGGAAGTTAAATAAAATTCCAATTCACCGAGAAGTTTCATGTTCATAGGCACCTACTTGAATACATACATAACGCAGTGTCACATCTCAATTTAGTACGGTTGTTCTAACTGAACCGCCAGGAAGAGGAAGGAGGAGCACATGTGTGCAAGAAGTTTTGTTTTGAAATTAAAGTTGTTAAAAAGAAATAAATTGAGAACGCTCGGTATAGGTAACTCTAAATTTTTATATGGTATCCAAAATCATTTTCCAGAATTTTTGTAGTTTTCATTATACTTTTGTCCTACCGCGGACTTTTTTTTATTTAAAGGCGTTGCAACGCACGCGGGTTTTATGCTAGTACAAAATAAACTTAGCTTACTCCTTTATTTAATTTTTTAGGAATATCAAAATTAAATAGGTTAATATATTATTAGTAGATTTAGATAACAATTTTCCGAATGCATCTGTCATAATATCATCAAGGTGTTCAAAATCGATTGCAAAATTTCACACACAAGACTAAAAAGCAGAAAATAATCTATATTAATAAGAGAAAGTTTCTGTATGGGTGTATGCGTGGATGCGGCTTGTATGTGCGATGTGTTCGCTATAGCGGGCGCACCAGTGATCGCAGAGCTTTGAAATTTTGCACGAAGATCCGTGGGGGTCTCCCATGATGCACCTCGAAGCCCGATTTCCGAATTTCAAAATGGCCGCCACAAAATGACCGAAATTCAAAATAGCCAATAATTTGCCAATTGTGTTCCGATTTCCATGAAAATCGGTATCTGGGGGTTTTTAAGTTAGCAAATATCGAATTTACGATCAGAACTTATAAATTCAAAATGGCCGCGCCAATATGGCCGACGAATTTGCCAATTGTCTTCCGATTCCAATGAAAATCGGTATGTGGGGTTTTTTAAGATTGCAAATAACGAATTTATGACCAAAACTTATAAATTCAGAATTTCCGAATCAAAATAGGTATCTATCTGGGGAATTTTAAGGTAACAATAAAGAATTTATGATCAAAACTTATAAATTCTAAATTTCGGGCCAATCTGGGGACGAATTTTGCCAAATAAGTGTCATTTCCCGGTCAGCTGTATATAGGTTGTTCAAGAGTTGGGAAATCGAAAAATCTTCACATCCTAGCTCCAAATGGGAGAACATTGACCATATTGTATCCTGGTCATTTCCACTATTGTCGTGAAGTTTGCCACATTCTTAAATGTAGGAAATTTCTTAAGTACCAGTATAGAAACAGTAAAAACGGTAGGAACGGTAGAAATAAGTTTTCAAATTAATATGAAGAACATCTCTATATAATTCAATAAAAAAAACACTGTACAGGACAGATATTCACAGTTCAACCGGCCAGACGCCGGCAGAGATGACTGTTGTATATCTTTATTGCATTTCACCATCGTACAACTGATTCCTTAACCTATATGGATGTCGCACATACTAATTACTTAACCTATATGGATGGTGCACATTCAATGACCTTGCCAACATCACGTATACATCAATGACTTTTGGGAAACAGATTACGCTGCCACAAGTGATTTATATGGTATCCAAAATCATTTTTTCCAGATTTTTTGTTGTTTTAATTATACTTTTTTCCTACCGCGGATAGTGCACACATAAACTTTTTTTATTTAAAGGCGTTGCAACGCACGCGGGTTTTATGCTAGTAATTAAATAAAAAAAACTTTTTAATATACCACGTTCTTAAAACGAACCAAAAAGTATAAATTGGGGCGCATGCTATAGACAATAGTAAGCAAGGTAGAGTAGCTGGGTTGAGAAATCATTCGCATCAATCATGTATGCGCTCCACGTTCTTTCGTTTTAAATCTTACAAATATTTTTATAGCTATTACAAATTCACAATTACAAATTTTCAAGACTATCTCTATAGTTACTACGTATACATGAGGAGTTGAATAGTTGAGTTGAATTTTCGACAATCGACAAAATTCGACAAAAATCACAAACAAAACACAGAAATGCTACTGTCAAATAAATTCAACTACTCAACTACTGAGATCGCGTCTATATGCATAATTTCAACTCAACCCAGGTAGCAGAGCTGAATCGAGTTCATTCGACCCTATCTCAACTCGACTCGCGTCTACATGCATTTGAACTCGGGTTCAACCTGGGTTCAACTCATCATGTATACGTAGTAAGTGTTAGGAATATGTACGGGTTATAAATCTGTATTGGGCTAGGAGAAATTATTTTATACTTTTTGGTTCGTTTTAAAAACGTGGTATATTAAAAAGTTTTTTTTATTTAAATATTTTAAATAGTCTTTCACGTATATTTATTTTTGGTGGATGGTTACCTTTTTAAGGAATTGCATGTGTGTTACCAGAAAACCCCATAGGTTTATTACGGGCAACGCCGTGCGCATAGTGAGGAGCGAAAATGGTCTTGTTCTTGCAGTCTTGTCTTGTTCTTGTATATTTAGCAAGACCAAGAACAAGAACAAGACTTAGTTATGCTCGCAAGAACAAGAACAGGACTAACTGTGCAAGAACAAGACCAAGAGCAAGACTTTAGCAATAGTCTTGCAAAATTTTCACCTAAATTCATTCTTTTAAAAACAAAAAATATAAAATGATTAGGAATTTCAAGTAATTATGATATAAATACATGTGTGTATTGTATATTTACTTTGTAGTATGATAATTGTTAAAGCAATTATTCACATTTGTACATAAGTACATAATGATTAATGACTTTGCATGCATTGGGCGTCAACGAGATTCCCAATCATATTTCTGTATTTCGAAGCAAATGAATTTAAAAATGAATTAACCTTAAAAATGATTAAAAATGTTTTTTTTCAATGAGATTGGTATCGTGTGGAACATCAAGGACGATAGTTTCATTTGTGTCAGACTGATTACTTACACCCTTGATACACGGGCTTGATCGGATGCTCATTCTTCCAGTTTCATTGGTCTTGAATGAACATTCGAATTGGAGGTGATACACGGCACTTCATTTTCACTTCATTTATTAAAAAATGTCAAAATATGTACAAAATGGATTCAAAAGCGTTTTTAATGAATATTAATTAATTAAAATGAAAATCTAAAAAATTAAAGCGATTGACATACGTAAACAATCCGATTCTTTTAATAATTTTTTTACAGTTTTTTTTGACAGTTCGATTATTTTTAAATTTTATGAGCGTAATGGAAATTTTATGAGAGTAATGGAAATTTCATGGAAAGTTGATTGAAATTTCCCCACTTTCAGTTTCATTTCTCATAAATGAAGCAGATTTCACTTCATTCTTTCGAATGATAAATGAAGCTATGAATGCTCATTCATGCTTAATTTAAGGTGATATACCGGCCGCGAATGAACATTCTTGAAAGAATGATCATCCGATGAAGCCCGTGTATCAAGGGTTTTATGCTCGCTCCAACATTGACATCACTACTTGTGCTCGTTCCAACATTAGTATTATAACACAGCTAATTGTATTCAACTTATAATAACCCTTCATTTGATACCAATATCGAGGGGTTGTTCGTGGTGGCCACCATATTGGATTTAGAATGACGTCACATAGCTTACTGTATTCTCCTCGTCAGACTCTTTCATTTGATGCCCATGGCGGGTGTTTGTAAAGAAAAATGTAATCCGCCAGTTTATCTTAGCCGCCATATTCGATTTAAAGTGACGTCACATAGCTTGATGTGTTCTACTCGTAATACTCTTTCATTTGATACCCATGTTGGTGGGTGGGGGGTTGTAAAGAAAGAAGTAATCCGCCATTTGTGGCCGCCATATTGGATGTACCATAGAATTGAATATACTATATTGCATTGTCTTCAGAACCAAAGGTTTGTGCCAAATTTGAGCATCACTGGATTACGGGAAGTGGCCGAAAAATCATTCGCAAGATTCCACCCCCAGAAATATCCGCCATTTAATGGTGGACGCCATATTGGATGTACCATAAAATTAAATATACTATATTGTATTGCCTCCAAAACCAAAATTGTGTTCCAAATTTGAGCATCACCGGACATCGGGAAGTACTTGAAAAACGGATCGTAAGATTTGTCCCAAACAAAGAAAAAAGCTTATAAAAAAACTTTAATCGAGGGTGCCACAGGGTTGCGGGTGGTTTAAGCCTGGCACCCTAGTGTCATCTTAATGTACACATTCCAACCTTCATTTGATGTAAATTTTATTAGGATATTTTATGACGTCACCAACTTCCATGACGCGGGCGAAATTAGGTTATATAAAAGGTGGCTCCCTTTAGGTCTGTGGCAGTACTACTCCCTCACAAAAAATTGTTAGGATATTTTATACCTTCATTTTTATACTGCCGGCTCTTGGACTAAAAGCTTAGGTGAAGTAGTACTAAAAAGGGCCCCATTCTGTAGAACAATTTTTTTCTCTAAATATACCCAGGAATCACCCCTTAACGGATTAGCATCTTAGTCGGGACCCTGTATAATAATTTTTTCTTAAATTTGTGTGTTTAAAGAATTTTTATGAAGTTGTAAGTTCTCTAATAGTTTATAACAAACCTAATATAATTTCTACACTTGGAATAAACTTTAAACTTTGATTTACTTTTATTTTGTTTTTTTTGTTGTATGTTTTTATATATGTACTTGACTGGGGGACCGGCATTTTTAACTAGAAGAATGTTTTTTGGATAGTAAAATGTAATCTGATTCAAAAATCTGTAATAAACCTAGGTTCTATTTAATTTTAAAGGAAAAATGCGTAACACCCTGTAAATGTATATTTTAGCCATATCTGGAAATTCAAAAAAAGGGCCGACAAATATTATTTCCCGGGCCGCTAAGTTGTTGCCCATCCGCCCCTGCCTGCTGTCATCTTTACCTCCACCGCTACTGGAGTAGCTGCCGTTCAGATTAGTAATGTATTAGGCCCCGTTCATACTGGAGCGATATGCGATAAGCGATATGTCGCGAGCAATATACGATACGTGACACGCACAAAAAAATACTTGAAATCTAAAGGGAGGCGATAAAAAAGGTTCACAGTGGCGCGATAAAACGACATATCGTAAGCGACATATCGCTTGAAGTGCTACTTGCTGGTCGCCTCGGCGATATATCGGCGCGATAAAAATGTGGTGGGAACAAAATTCTTTGCCGATCGCATCAGCGATTCGTTGCTGGCGCAGTATTTTGTATTATTACAAGTTTATTTTAAAAAAATACAATTCAGATATTAATATATCTAAGTATAGAAATTTATTAATACACTTTATATTAAGGGTATTCATGAATACGTGTACCTAAGTTTACACATATACGCGTATTTTAACGAGGTTTGTTTGATGAACGCACTTATGATGAAATGATGTACATATGTAAACAAAATTGATCAACTTTTCAAACTGGACGTGTATGTCTATATCACTAAACTGAAAAAAGGCAAAAGAAGGTCTGAAAATAAACTACTGCATTCATCTTGCTCTTAAAATATCAAAATAGTTACTACAATGCTTCTATTCTACTGTGTAGTAAGTAATGCCGAAGCAAATAAATAATTTGAAACGTACGGCTACCTCAGCCTTACTAGTAGTGCAGAGGTAAGGTAAGGCAATGTTCCTTTTCTCGTTAGGCCAGCTCCACACGTTAGCGCCAAGGTTGTCCCCAATGCTTTTTGTCCAACGTGTGGATTGAGAAATTTGCAGTTGGCGTGAGTATTGGGGATTGGCCGTCGCGTGTCGGAATTGTGAATCTTTTTTTTCAAGGGATCGTGACACCAGGCTTTTCAGAAAATGAAAGTTTTCAGGATACATTCGATAAAACTCCCTGAAATTTGATTCATGTTGAGACAGCTCTCGAGAAACAACAGCCGAGCTATGGTGCACGTTGGTAAGATTGTAGGGATGGACCCAGTATTTTCTTTTTTTTCTCATTCTACGCCAGAACCAATAAGCCACTACAACGTCTTTCTCACTTGAACTCATATTTGTAACTGAAGTAATGAGAATTGTGCTCCCACCACATTTTTATCGCCCATGTCGCGCCGATATATCGCCTGCTGGTATGAACCCCCCTAGCAAATATCGCCGCGACATGTCTCGAGCGATATGTCGCTTATCGTATATCGCCTCAGTATGAACGCCGCCTTAGGGTAAAAATATAATTGGTATAATTCTCAGCCTGTATGAAAAGACTTGTTTAAATACAGCGCTACTATAAAGCTTTATTTCTTAAAACCCATAAAGCTCAATTTTTAATTCAAATTTTTCAAATTAATACAAATATGGCCATATAATCTCAGCCCTACAATCACGCTGTTTGATTGTGACCTATCAACTTGAAGTTGTTTTGCGGATACTACATAAGATCCGTGAAACAACCTCTCTCTTTTCAAAAGAAACCTGAATGAAGAAGATATCCACATAAGATTATATGCTTCCGCAAAGTGTAAACTTTAAATGAGATGGTCCATCCCTCTAGCTTCCTTAATCAAGATATTTTTCATGTCTAATTTAAAGACAACATTTTTAATTAATTGTAAACTTAGAAGTTGCATAATCTCAAACCGACCCTGGACCCTTTCTAATTAATGTTTAAAGTTTAATGCGTTAATCAGCAATTAACTTTTAAACTGATGCTACACCAGCTCTCAATTTCTGGAGCTAAGGAGCAATACTTAACATTTTCCTTAAAGAAAGCTCTTTTTGACTGCAAAATGGCGTCAGTGAAAATTGGTGCCGTCTTTTTTGTTTACTAACTTTCTCTTGCTTACTGAAAATTATGCAAACAATCGTTTTAATGAATGGTCGTAACAGTCTAAGGACACAAATGATGTCTCTTGCGCATTATTTGAGTTTCATCCCAGATTCTTTCTTTATGTTCAAATATTTTTCGTACAAATATGCACATGCATACATACTATGTGTATTTTCTGATGCTATCTTTTCAGTTACGTCGACAGTTTTGCATTGAGTTTTAACTGAAATTGAAGTACACTAAGTTCGAGCAATAGATTGAAGATAGCATAGGATAAGCGGAGTCCGGGAGACCTTGAAGGAGATACCGATCAACTTTTTGTTTGAAATTTTTTGATGATTGAATAGTTCATCCATACTGATATAGAGAGGTTTTTCGGCAATTTCTCTACACAAGTTTTTTTTCTATTGAAAATGGTATTCCTTGAATATTAATAACCCGACGTCTTAGCTGCAGAGCTGCCGGGACTGCCGACTCAAGCCTGAACCAAATATGTCGTGCCGTACCGTTACTGGTTACGGTACGGCACGTCATATTTGGTTCCGGCTTAACAGATAAAACATCTAGAAACTCGGCCGCGGTGATGGTGGAAATCATTGAGGGAGGTACCAAGAGCATGTTCATATGGTTATACACAGAACCGGCTTCAGTGGCGCCAGGTCCAAGAGGCTGCCGTTACTACCGCCGAGATCCTGTAAAGACACAATAGCTGCGTTCTTTTTACACCGACATTAGGATGTGCACAGGAGGTAGACAAACCCGATGTTTGAAAAACCGTAAAAGACAACCGGCAAGGGCGCTTTTTTATACTTTTGTCTCTCGTTTCTAGCAATAAACCAGTGCTGCGCAATAGCAGCTCTTGGGACCCAAACGAGTTTCCCAGAAAGTTCTGCCCTTCTATCCTGCTTGTGAGTTCGAGGGAGAGGTATAAGATCCTCTTGTTATTTTATATACACATAACTAAATGAAATATTTTACTCTTTTATAATATTAAACTCTATATTTCAAAAAAGTGTCTGTTCACTCTGGATGACTAACTACAACTGCCTGAATTCTTATATGACGATTCCCTAACTGTACTGACTGGCTTATAACTATATAACATGTAATGTATTCTCAATTCTCAATGCATTCTAGTTGATAAACGATTAAACCGGGTATATCTCTAAACGTTTTAACCATTTCAGAATTAAATAATTCCGGTGCTGAATTAATGCCGAAGGGCAGCCTTAAAAATTATATCGCCCATATGTCGTTATAAATGTGCATAATTTGGATAATTCTTCATCTAACGGTATCATCCAGCTGTGCTTTGACTTCTTCTATTTTTTGTATAGGAAAATGAGAACGCTCAATAGCTTTATTTAAGTTTCAAGACAAAGACGCAGCCTGCCATTTCGTTTCTTCATTAAAATAAAGGAACTCACCCAATCCGTAGGCTCTGCGCCTCTTTCAATGACTTTCAGTTTCTCCAATCTTTCCAATTCATTTTTTAATTCACCTTTTAATTGATATGGTATTTTTCTTAACCTATCGATGACAGGAACCACTTCAGATGTAGTGCTTAATTTGCATTTTCTTTTGAGGCATCCGAGGCCCTGAAATATATCTCTATAACTTTTGAAAATTACATTGCTTAAATTATTCTTACCATGCTCAGTACTATTGTTATAAAAATGAGTCTTTCCCTGATCGGTCTGTGGTGACCGCGTAAAGTTAAATTACTAAACTTTACGCAATGTCACACAACAACTTCCGGCACGATCAGAACGATCGGTCCGAACACTCCCTCGATCACTGAACTCCAAAGTTCAGTGATCTAGCCAATTTCCGGCATCCCCCGATCTTCTCAGCTTCTCGTGTAATGCCTGCACTACACATCGGAAGATGCCTCAGCCCTGGATACAACCGCCGATGTGTAGAGGGGGTTTTTGGTCGTCTCCGGACAATATTTAACATCCGGAGATACGTCTGTCCTGAATCCATTCTTGACGGATTTTGAGCCAGACGTCAGAGCGAACGCAAGGCTTGTGTCCACACATCTGCCGACGCATCAGTGTTGTGCGCATTTTGAATGCAGGTGGACGCGTCGGTGTATTGTTTTGAAGTGTATTGTTTTGAAGTGTATTGTTTTGAAAATGATTCACACTTAAGTAATAGCGATAAGTGCTAAATAAATAAATAGCAGCGGCCGCTACTGTCTCAACATCCATTTCTTGATGTCTTGCGTCTTCCGATGATCAACACAGACTGATTGATACGCGGACGTGTGGACGGCTCGCGGATTTATTCCCGGATGCATCTGTGGATCATCTCCCGGATGTATCTTTCGATGTGTAGTGCAGGCATAACGCTACGGCTCCCTACGTCAAGAAATCACGCGCGCAATCTAAATTCGTTACTAATACATATATATATATATAGGTATATACATATTACCATTAGAAAAATTAGTAAACTATATTGTGATATACAGTGTAATAGCGGTTAATAATACCTATTAATAGAATTATACACATCATTTTAAAACAAAAGTTATTCTTTTATTTAATGGACTTTGCCGCTAGAGGCATCCATATTGGTGACTCCGACCGCTACACGCGGATATATATTGAAATTTCTCGGAGTGGTGTCATTAATTTGCCGACAATAAATAAGTTTTAAAAAAAAGTGGCTCATCCGTGGATAATAACCCAGCAGGCCCTAAAAAAACAGGAGAGAAATGAATATATTTTTATTTTAATACTGCTAACATTTTCTTTTAAACACGTTTGCATGCAAATGTAGTCTATAACATTATTTTCTTTATGCTAGAATGTGTTCAAGTTTCGTTCTAGAATATTATTAAAAAAATAAAAAAAAACAAAATAAAAAGTTACTCTCAACCGACATACAGTAAACAAAGTGCGTGCCATTTACGAAATAGGTGGGAAACAACCAGTCAATTATTGAAAAATAAAATTCGATGCGATAAGCTATAAATTATAAACCAAAAAAAACTAGAAACGAAACAAGAAGGCAAACAAATATCATTTTTGGTGGACTGAAATGACAAAAGGCTTTGGATAAAGAGTCTATTTAACAAAAGAAGTCAGGAACTTCGAGGGAACATACACACAATATAACAATAAAAATATTTTTTAAAAAAATAATAATAAAACTTTACTACTTTTTAATATACATTTAATATTAAGCTAAGTTTAATAACTGGTGTGGGATTAATTTTAGATTTATATTTTTTTTATTATATGCAATATACATATATAAATATTTTGAACTATATTCTTTCATAACTATATTTCGTTTCCTATTTAATATTTTCATTCTTTGGTTGATTTATATTTTATTATATACAAATATTTTGAACTATATTCTTTTAATAACTATATTTGGTTTCCTATTTAATAATTTTCATTCTTCAGTGGATTTATATTTTTATATACAGATATTTTGAATTATATTTTATTTAATAACTGTATTTTCCCCTATTCAACTTTACTTGATTAAGTCATACAAACACAGATTTTAAGTTGCTTTGATTTAAATTTAAGTTATTCCTGCTCGCTTTAAGTCTTAATTTTTTTCGTACATACATATTTCACCTCGTGATATATACATATATATATAGTTTCAGTTCTGAGAGGGCGTCTATCCCCACTATCCACTAAAATACAGGGTGTTTAAGAAAAAAAATTTATTTTTTTTAAATTTACTTAAACTTCAATTACTCCTAGACTAATTATCGTAAAGCAACAAAACTAGGCTCATCTTATGCTATGGACACACATGTGGTTTCGATACCATGGTATTCAAATACCACGTAGTATACCAGATGTGTGTCACCTAATACCAGGTCAATACCATTCCAAAAACTTGGTATACTATCATTCGACGTGGTATCGAAATGAGCCAATTTTTCTTGGTTTCCTTATGCACAAACCTGGTATAGTGGCCTTTTAACTGCTAACAACGCCATTATATAGAAGCGGAAAATAAAATCACCTAATTTTTCCATTTTAAAAATTAAATTTTTGAGTAAATAAAAATTTAGCTATGTTTTTGTTGAAAAAAAAAGAAAAATTTTTAAGTGAAAAGTTTTACTTTCGATTTCAAGCATATTTATTGACGTAAAAGAGCACAAACTGATTCGTTTTCCATTTTTAAAAGCTTTACAAATAACAGTCAGTTGAGAGCTGTCAAATGTATACCACAAAAAGATATGTGTCAGGGGTTAGTATACTATGTAGTATAAAACAAGCTTGGTATCGATACCATGGTATCGAAACCACATGTGTGTCCATAGCATTAAAGGTAAATGTGTATTCTTTAATTTGGTATAAAAATCAAAAAGTTGAGTGACTCCGTTTAGAATATATGTAGGTTTAAAATATGGGCAAAATGCTGAAAACGAAGAAACATTGCGATTTTGCTCACATTTTGTACCTACATATATTCTAAACGGAGTCACTCAGCTTTTTGATCTTTATATCAAATTAAAGAATACACATTTACCTTTAAGATGAGCCTAGTTTTGTTGCTTTACGATAATTAGTCTAGGAGTAATTGAAGTTTAAGTAAATTTAAAAAAAATAATTTTTTTTTTCTTAAACACCCTGTATTTTAGTGGATAGTGGGGATAGACGCCCTCTCTAGAACAATTTTTTTCTCCAAACACATCCAGGAATCACTATGGGGATAGACGCCCTCTCTAGAACAATTTTTTTCTCCAAACACATCCAGGAATCACTCCAGAAAATATTAGCGGCGTAGGCCAACAAAGGATTTATTGAACGTCGGATGACCTTTGCAAGTCGCGAATGAGTGCATATGAGTATTTTAAATCTTTAAAACGGCGATATCTCATGAATGGAAATTCGTACGGGAAAATGTATAATAACTTTTTTTGTAGATAATCGCATAATCTACAAACTTTGTGAACACTATTTTATGATAGGACTTACCGTTTAAGAGATATTTGCAAAAAACTGATATTTTGACCCTTTGACCTTGAATAAAAAGTTTTCCCGGCGGCCAATCGCGTGTCAGTCTCGACATTTTATTTATAATGATGTTTTTAAGGTGTGTACCAATTTTCAGCAACTTCCGAATTGTCTTCACTCTTTAGCTTTTTTTCGTCTATTTTGACTGGACTATCAGTGAAAGACAATAATTCATCTGTTTCACAGTTGGCTGCTGATAATGTTGAACTGCGTAGGGAACTGGTGACGGTTAACAATAAATTAAATGATATTGATCAATCCACCAGATATTGTAATGTAGAAATCCAAAATATTCCGGATAACAATAAATCGGAGAATTTGCTGCAAATTGTGCATAATATAGGACAACTCATCTCAGTCGACATCCCTGTTGAGAGAGTGCGAGCCGTGTACCGTGTTATGTCTGCGACACCCGACTCGAACCGTCCTAGAAACATAATTTTACAGCTTAGTACCAGGCGGCTGCGCGACGACATCCTGCATGCGGCCAGAGTACGACGTAACCTTACGGTTGACAAGATTGGAGTTGGTGGCAGTGCAGCCACGTTCTATATAAATGAACATCTTAAGGTGAAACCCCAATGTAGGCTTGGCTTGCTTTAGTGCTTTGCTTTGCTTTGGCATATCAAATAAACCAGTGCTTTGTTATGGGAAAAAACCAAATGACAAAGCGGCAAAGTCAAAGCAAAGCCAAAGCAAAGCAAAGCAAAGTTCGAAATGACCAATGTTCAATTTTTTGATGCTTTGTATGCTTTCGCGTTCGTTTAATATTTATTTTGCTTAGAGAAATAAATGTATGTAGAGGTTTGAGAAAATTTATTTCATAAAGAAATTTTTTTTTGAGAATAACATTAACTATGAATATTTAAGAGTTCAAAAATAATCTGAGATAACTATTTCTATATCCTATTTTAAGAAATTTCTCGTAAATGTTTGAACAGTTAATGCCGTAAACCATTTGTGCTTCTTTATCACTCTACACAACAATAGATATTTACATTCGATCCTTTGTTCTTTTTATGAAACAATAATGTCCATTCCAAAGGAAAAATTCCACAAAATTCATACCTCTTACCTCTTTCGTGTACTATTTCTATTTCCTGTGCTCATACATGAAAAGCAAACTATAAAGTAACTAAAGCAAAGCGTGTATTTGGGTTTGTTTTGCTCTGGCTTGTTGGGCTTGTTTTGCTTTGGCACGTGGTACCTGAAAAGCTCACCAAGTTCAAGCAAGCCAAGCCTACATTGGGGTTTCACCTTTACTCTCTGGAATAAAATTTTATTTGGAAAAGCACGTAAGCAGGCTGGCGCAAAGTGTTACAAATACGTTTGGGTGAAAAATGCGCATATCTTTGTTCGAAAGACAGACAATTCAAAAATAATACAGATCAGAGACGAAAATGATGTAATAAGTAGAATTATATGACTATTTATAGTAATTTTGTTGGTATATTACCCTGCTTTTAGCTATAATCATTTTAATTGTTTTATTAGTTTTAAATCTTGCCTCATTTCTATCATGCTGCACTTCCTGCCTAACTTGCTCTTTACCCGCGATATATTTCTTTATATTCACAACCAGTATTTCATCCCACAAATCACAGTTTTTTCCTGTGTATATTTATGTATTATAATTTATTCAATGATTTGTGAGAGCGCACAGTGGTCTGAAATCCCCAAAACCTGGACAAAAGTACCAAAACGAAAGTTTATATTTAGGGACTATTTTCACGTGGGTTAGGTATAGTGGCCCCCCTGGAGTATTTCAAGGCCCTTGGCAAGAGGCAGATGTTGGAAATCTCTTTTGTATTCCATTTGGAAAGTGAGCGTCGAACACGCTGCACGCAGCGCGTTCTCTCCAAGCAAAAACACGTGTTACGTTTTTGCGTGTATATTGCAGTACGTTTTCCCGTTTTCTTTTGTGTAAAATGGATTCTTCTCCAGAGAGTAAGTACAATTATACTGTGTTATTGAAGTGAACATAAATAAATAATTGTATTGTTTATTTATGATCAAATATGTAGTAAATTGTGGTATTTTAATAAAGATTCCGCTTATGAATTGATGGCTAAGTACAAACTTCCACCGACTTCCACTATGAAATACGCATGTAATTGTTTATTAATCATCTCTGCAAAACATATAAAAAAATCAGCTGCTCCTGCTTGCTCCATGTCATTCTATCCACGATATACTACATATTTGCTCAATGTATAGTTTTGAGCGTCCTATTCAGAGGCTATATATTAACTTTTTTTTCATCTATATCATCTTATATTAATAGAAGAAAGATTCTGTATGTGTGCGCTATAGCGGGCGCACCAGTCCCATGAAACACCTCGAAGTCCGATTCTCGAAATTCAAAATGGCCGCTGAAAAATTACCAAAATGACCACCCAAATATGAATTCGTAAATTGTGTTCCGATTTCAATGAAAGTGGGTATCTAGGGGTTTTTAAGGTCGCTAATAACGAATTTGTGGTCAAAACTTAAAAAATTCAAAATGGCCGCGGCAATATGGCCGACGAATTTGCCAATTGTATTCCGATTCCAATGAAAATCGGTATCTGGGGTTCTTTAAGTTAGCAAATAACGAATGTGTGATCAGATAAAGACATTTTTAAACACTGAACTACGTAGAATCGATATAATATCAAAAAGAATTAAACAAAAACACCTTAATGATCCTACTCGCAATTTATTGGAATCTAAAAATATTTTATAATCTCAATAATAAAACCCGAATGCATTTCGATTTGATTTACAAATCATCGTCAGCAATCACGACTGAAGCCCATATACCGATTTTTATAAAATTTGCTTAATTTTTCAAAAAGTTGGTCGCCATATTGGATCCGCCATTTTGTTTTTTGAAAATCTGATAACGGATTCTTACTCAGCGACCCCGAAAACCCCCATATACCGATTTTCATCAAATTTGCTTAATTTTTCATAAAGTTGGTCGCCATATTGGATTCGCCATTTTGTTTTTTGAAAATCTGATAACGGATTCTTACTCAGGGACCCCGAAAACCCCCATATACCGATTTTCATAAAAAAATAATTTTTCTTACGGTAGTAAATTAATTTTGTCCAGGGGTGGTAGCACGCAAGTTGTTTCAATCGACCTCTTCATACAAAAATTCAGAAATTTTGTATGAAGAGGTCGATTGAAACAACTTACGTGCTACCACCCCAGGTTTTGGGGATTTCAGACCACTGTGGAGCGGTGTGAATATTTATTATCAAAATTGTCGCGGGTTAAGAAGTAAGCTCTCTGACCTACGCCTGAGTATTCTAATTAGCAATTATGATGTAATTATACTTACAGAGACGTGGCTTAGGGCGGGAATAGGTGACAATGAAATATTAGATGAACGCTATATAGTATTTCGAAGGGATCGTTGTTCGTCTACCTCGGCAAAAAAGGATGGAGGAGGCGTACTGGTAGCAGTTAGAAAGGAAATCTCAGCTTTTAGGCGTTTTGACTGGGAGAGTCGCTCACTTGAGGGGATTGTGTTGCAGTTCCCCAACCTTGATCAAGGTTTAATTCTTGTAGCTTGTTACATCCCGCCTCTATCTAACTCTATGGTCTACATATCTCATTTAGCCAAACTCGACTGCTCATTTCGGAAGGGAATACTTGCAAACAGGACAACAAATCAATGTCTGATCTACTCGCGGGAGTCTCCGATTGTCTACAAAAGCTATCCACTTTCTATGACGGCATTTCGGAGTTTAAAAATGACATGAGATCCCAGTTTAATCGTCTGGAAGCAGAATTGTTATGTTCAAAGTTATCATCTAGGACCGGCGGCGAAGCAATGATTAGTCATAATGATGCTGCGCTCAATCTAGCCGTAGATGAACAGGCAACTAATCTTTCGGAAGAACTACAAAGAGCTGAACCGTTCTACGACAGGAACACATACGGAGGAATTAACAGAAGTAGTCACAACAGTGAAGACAATTTTACGCTGGGTCCTCCTAACTTAACCAACCTCCACGTGCAAACCCTATCAATCTCTTCCAGCCCATCTCGCCACTTACCACCGCTGCACCTGCCTGAGAGGACGATAAACAAATTCGGAACAACGTGGTCGTTGGACGAATGGAACAAGAGATTAAATAAAATTAGCACCATAAGCAAGCTGTCTGCAAAAAATCAAAAGAAGGTTAACAACCAGACACAGTTTCAAACAAGGAAAACACCGGGACGTGTCATTAAAAGTAACAACAACACTGCAAAAATTGATATGGATGTTTCAACCTACTTCCTCAGAGGAGCACCACCAGAGGCTGACTCGTCGTGGATAGGGAAATTATTCCAAAAGTACTTTTCGGTGGAAATCCACAGTTGTGAAGCAGTTTCGCCTAACAGAAGGAAAAAATTCAATAATTTCAAGGTCACAATACCCACTAGATATGAATGGCTGTTCCTGACTTCAGAATCCGACATTTTCAGATGGAATAACCTAACCCTCTGCCGTTGGAAAACCAGTGCTACATCTAGGAATAAGAAATCAAAAATAATAGTAAGTGGTGTGACTAAATCTAGAGTTAGCTCTAACACTAGGGTAAGCTCCAAATCCAAAATTATTAACACACTAACACCACATGTATCATCCTCCAAATATAGACGAGCCAATAGCAATAACATCCCATCCACATCCTCTGCTGTGATTCCTCCAATAACTAACCCACTAATACCACATGTAGCATCCTCCAGATATAGAGAACCCAACAGTAATTTTAACACTAGAATTGATAACATCCCCTCCACATCCTTTGCTGTCCCAACAAATAAAAGCAATCCAATGGCCTCGTATTCAAATTTTTCCCGAAGCCACATCGTCGTGGGCGGCCGTTCATATGCAAATGTCAGCGAGATCCCCGACAATAACCCACCACCCTCTTCTACGATACAAGCACAACCTACGGCTGCGAATAACTCATCGATAGGAGCGATTTCTTCTGACAGCCATGTCAACAACATCCCGACAACTAAACCTTTTTTCTTGGACCCATTGCAGCCCCCGGTTGTAAAGAACACCTTAATGTCAGCGGATTCAACGGAGGGTCGATACTTGTTATCTCGTCTAAGAGATAGAAGGGTTTTCGATAATGTAAGGCTTTTCCTCGCTTACATGCATGACAAACCCGACTCCACTTGCATAAACGGTAAAACCAAGACCAGCCTCATCATCTTAATACAGCAAGAAGGTCTTCCTACTGATCGCAATGCTCTGCTCGAAGTGTACACTAAGTTTCATGAGCAGTTCCAAATAACATCCCAGCAAGTAGGTAAAGACCTTTCCACTTATGCCGCGCATGTGAGATCACTTCATGTATCTCAACTGCAGAAAAGCCGTGATGAAATTACCAGATATTATCGGCCCTAACTAGTCACTTCTCTAAAAAATCCCCGTACTCCGAATTATCCCAAACCAAACCTACCTGAGAACATAAAGCTCTTTTACCACAATTGCAGTGGTATGAGAGGTAAAATTAACAATTTTTTTATTGACTCGAAATCCTGTCACCGAAACTTGGCTAAATGAAACATTCCTTAATGAAGAGATCCTAGACTGCAATTGGACCATATATAGATGCGATCGTGACTACAACTCCACCGGTCTCTCAAGAGGAGAAGGGGTTCTTATAGCAGTGAAAGACTCCCTAAATAGCGAACTACTCACAACTAATCGTTCGTTGTTTTTTGAGCATGTTTTCATTAGAGTCAAATCGGGCAAGAAACACATATCTATCGGTACATTCTATATACCCCCAAATGCTGACGAATCTAAATATGATGAGTTACTTCATGTATTAGATGAGGCCAATGAATCACTTTGCGATAACGAGGATATATTTATTTTAGGGGATTTCAATCGCCCCAATATATCCTTTATCCCTGACGAGGAAGATAATAACTTACTTCCAATTAATGTCATAAACTCCATCGATATAAAGTTTATCGACACTTTTTATGGCAATGGTCTGCACCAAATTATTAGGACTCCTAACTCTGGCGGTAAATGGTTAGATCTAATTTTCACCTACTCACACGAAGAGCTGAAGAACCTACCCGCTTCCGAAGAGGAGAATCTTTTCGCCAATACAATTCATCACTCCGCATGGATTCTCGAGCTTAATTCCACAATCTCTAATCATGGTACTTCCTACAATAACTCACTTATTTACGACTTCAAGAATGCAAACTATAACAGTATTGGCTGCGAATTATCCCTGGTTGACTGGGAGCATAGGCTGTCAGGTACTGATCTTGACGAAATAGTATCATGCTTCTATACTATTCTTTTTAACATCATTGACAAATATGTACCCAGAATTAAAAAAAGGGATAAATTATCGGAACCATGGCTGGATAAGAATATTCGTTCGCTTCGCAATCGTAGAAATAAATTGTATAATATGATTAGAAATAACCCCAATGTAAATGCAGAACTGAAATTAGCATACACTAGGTTAGCCTCTGAATTTAGTCTTAGGTCACGTGCGGCCTATACAACATACCTCAACTCCATCGGAAATAGCATCATAAATGACCCCAAGAAGTTTTTCGCTTTCGTTAATACAAAACGAAAGACCTTCGGCTATCCTACAACAATGACAAACGGTAGTAAACACTCTTCGTGCCCCCAAGAGATTTGTAGCATGTTTGCTGATAAGTTCAGCAAAGTTTATTGCCCCAAGTCCATTTCATTGCACAATGTTCAAACTAATACGCACACTGACACTTCATTTCTTATAAATAATCTCTCCCTGTCTGTTGACGATATAATGTCCGGTTTAAATAATCTCGACATTAATAAAGGTCATGGCCCAGACAATCTACCTGCAATTTTCCTGCAGCGCTGCTCAAAAGAGGTCTTGTTTCCCCTCCATCTTATCTTTAATAAATCATTATCGCTAGGAAAGTTTCCTAAAATATGGAAGAAATCCTACCTCACACCAATTTATAAAGCTTGTGATAAACAATCGGTGGACAACTACAGAGGCATCGCCATCTTATCATCAATCCTTAAACTTTTCGAAAAACTTGTCTACGACAAGATTGCACCCTTAATCGATCCTCAACTTAACGAACAACAACACGGTTTCAGAAAAGGGCGCTCAACCACTTCTAACCTTATGATTCTAATCTCCGAAGTGCTTTGTGGGATGGAGAACGGTTATCAAATTGATGCTGTTTATACCGACTTGAGCAAAGCTTTTGACCGAGTTGACCACAATACCCGAATTTCAAAGCTATCAAAATTTGGAATTTCAGGACTCCCGCTGGAATGGATAAAATCATATCTTGACGGAAGATCACCGGTTATCAGATTTCAAGGATTTCTATCTAAGGAAATTGACGTAACTTCCGGCGTTCCTCAAGGTAGCCATCTAGGCCCTCTACTTTTCAATATCTTCATCTCTGATTTATCTGAAAAATTAGGTAACATTCCTCATCTCTTCTACGCAGATGACCTCAAAATATATAGCTCCATTAAGTCGCAAACCGACGTATCCTTTCTCCAGTCGAAACTCAAAGTATTGCAGGATTGGTGCATAGTCAATAAACTACATCTCAACACCAGCAAATGCCATGCAATTACCTTCTCTCGAAAGAAAACCACTCAGCTGCAGAACTATTATCTCAACGACATGATATTGAATCATGTCGATCATATTGTGGATTTAGGTGTTGTCCTAGACAAAAAACTAAATTTCAATATGCACTACGATAATATTACTGCAAGGGCCAATAAGCTTCTTGGCTTTATAAAGAGAAGGGCTAAAGAGTTCGGCAATGTATGGGTTACAAAAACACTATTTTGTTCCTTAGTCCGCCCAATCCTGGAATATGCTTGCCCAATCTGGGACCCCATATTTGAGGTTAACAGAAACAGGATTGAATCTGTTCAAAAGAAATTTCTCCTTTTCGCGTTGAGACATCTCCACGATCCACATGACTTCCGAAGCCTACCACCTTACGAGGACCGACTCAAAGTTATGGATCTCATGTCATTGTCGGGGAGAAGAAAAATGCTTATTTCATGCCTCACCCTGGACATTATAAATGATAACCTTAAAGTACAATTTCTATCACGTATGATCAAATTCAATGACGATGTTCGACATACAAGACATACGAAGCTAATTAAGGAGTACCCGCATCGCACTGAATATGCAAAGAACGAGCCCGTCAACAGATGCTGTATGGTCTTCTATAGCCATGGATCATGTTTTTCCCCTACAATTGATAATATATCCTTTAAAAAAAAACTTAGATCCCTACTAATAGCATGAATCCTTCCTACTTATAATTATTATTTATCTTATTTATATCTTTAAGCGTCAGTGTCATAATTTATAAGACTGAATAGTAAGAAAAATCACTATGTAATGTAATTTAAGTTAGCCTTGTTTGGCTTAAAATAAAATAAAATAAAATAAAATAAAATAAAAAAAATTAAGACCGACTTACAATGCTCACCAGCCGAGCTCGTATACGGTCAGAATCTGAGACTATCACAACCGATGAAAATCCAATTGAAGAATCAGAATTCCTCTCTCGCCTTCGTTCTCATATGCAGAACATTAAGGCAATACATCCTCGGCAACCCGTCCAAAAGGATGCCTACGTGCCAGAAGCCCTGGAGAACGCCGACTACGTTTTCATACGAGTCGACCGAGTTCGAAAACCTTTTGAACCTCCATATGAGGGCCCATTTGAAGTAATCAAACGATTACGAAAACACTTCGTCGTCAAATTGAACGGCACAACCAAGTCGATATCTATCGACAGGCTAAAGCCAGCCTTCGGTTGTGACCGCGACAACGAAGCTAAGCCATCTAAAGCGGTAACATTCCGTTAACGCTACGCTGGGAGGGGAGTATGTGGTGACCGCGTAAAGTTAAATTCCTAAACTTTACGCAATGTCACTCAACAACTTCCGGCACGATCAGAACGATCGGTCCGAACACTCCCTCGATCACTGAACTCCAAAGTGCAGTGATCTAGCCAATTTCCGGCATCCGCCGATCTTCTCAGCTTCTCGTGTAACGCTACGGCTCCCTACGTCAAGATTTCACGCGCGCAAACTAAATTCGTTGCTAATACATATATATATTATATAGGTATATACATATTACCATTAGAAAAATTAGTAAACTATATTGTGATATACAGGGTAATAGCGGTTAATAATATTAATAGAATTATACACATCATTTTAAAACAAAAGTTATTCTTCTATTTAATGGACTTTGCCGCTAGAGGCATCCATAGGTCCTGACCGTAATTTCTTCTACCCTTCTTATCAAATTCATTTCTTCACTAGTCTTGAATGCTAATACACATTTACTATTTAAATTAACTATATGGAATTTGATGTATAAGTTTCTAAAATATATAATGATACAAGATGGTACTCTCTTCTATGATTGGCAAAATTTCTCCGCTAAAAGTCATGTCTTTTGTTTTACTCGGCTTGATGAGATTGACATCCATTTTGGATTGTCTGTACTGCTCCAATGACATTAAATTAGTTTCTGCGCACGTATCAATTTGGCATACAATATTAAAGCCCTGAATGTTTATTTTTATGTTCCACTGAGAATCCACTTTATTTTTGATTTGCTTGCACTGAAATATTCCAATAAAATGAGATGAGTCACTTGCTTCTGGTTCAATTCCTTTGACTGCTGTTTTACACATGTTGGCATAATGATTACGTTTTTTGCATTGCGAACAGGTCACTCCATTATCTGGACATCGTTATCTGTGCACTTGACCAAATCTCTAAAGGTCCGCTTACACGCAACGATCTGCTTTGGCCAATTGGCTTGCGCAAGTAAATTGGCGCAAGTGGATCGTTGCGTGTAAACGCAAATTTTTGGCTTGCGCAAGCCAAAAAGTTTGCCTTGTGCCAAATATGTGTACTTAGAAAATCGGCTCGAGGTTGGTGTTTTAGCATGAGCGTTTAAACGATGTTCAACCCTCAGCATGCCCTTGGGTGAATGGTGAAATTTTATGACGCTCCTCCGACCTTATCATAATCAATATAATATAATAATCGTGTCAAATTAGCAAAAGGGTACCAACTGTTTTTAAGTAGAACCAAATGATTCACTGGTGACTGGTACATTTTCACTCAGTTTATTTGCACCAATTGACTTGCGACAGTCAATTTGTACAAATAAATCGTTGCGTGTAAACCGATTCATGTTCACTCAGTTTATTTGCACCAATTGACTTGCGCCAGTTAATTTGCACAAGCAGATAGTTGGGTCTAACCGGACCTTAAAGGTCCGGTTACACGCAACGATCTGGTTGTGCCAATTGGCTTACGCAAGTCAATTTGCGCAAGTGAATCGTTGCGTGTAAACGCAAAATTTTTGGCTTGCGCAAGCCAAAAAGTTTGCCTTGTATGTGTTCTTAGAAAATCGGCTGGAGGTTGGTGTTTTGGCATGAGCGTTTAAACGATGTTCAAGCCTCAGCTGCAACCCTCAGCTGCAACCCTCAGCATGCCCTTGGGTGAATGGTGAAATTTTATGACTCTCCTCCGACCTTATCATAATCAATATAATATAATAATTGTGTCAAATTAGCAAAAGGATACCAACTGTTTTTAAATAGAACCAATTGGTTCACTGGTGACTGGTTCAATTTCAATCAGTTTATTTGCACCAATTGACTTGCGCCAGTCAATTTGTACAAATAAATCGTTGCGTGTAAACCGATTCAGGTTCACTCAGTTTATTTGTACCAATTGGCCCTATCTAAACTAGTATTGCTTCAGCAGCAGTAGAACCGGGTTTTTAGGGGAGAGGTATAGAAAGGGCAAGCGGGAACTGTAGTAACCTGTTCACGAGAAAATTTTGGCGTGAAAACTTAACACATACCCAATTCGCCCGCGCCTACTTTTCTTAATCGCAAGTAGCAAGTATAATTATCGACACGCACACAGATATCTCCGTGTAAAGACAAGAAAATTACTCGCGATGAAAAAATTCCAGTGTAGACTAGTTTAACTTCTAAAAACGGTTTCGCTGCTGTTGACTAAATACTAGTTTAGATACCCACATTGACTTGCGCCAGTCAATTTGCACAAGCAGTTCGTTGCGTTTAACCGGACCTTAACACAATTTCTGTTATTTTGCCCTTGGTTGTAGTTGTGACTGATCTTCACGGCGACCAAAATAGTAATTATTATTAGGGAGATTGTGAAAAATACATAGGCGTAGCCGTAAAGCTATCAAAAAACGTAGCTGTGCATGCGTACGTTTGATGTAGTTGGGGAATGTTAATTCGTATCTCGCATAAACCTGATATCCATTGCTGCGTATTTGTGTTCCCAAACTCAGGTAATGTAATCACAACAAGGTTGGTGCATTAAATGACAGTGGCATTCAGCTGCGTAAAATATATATTTAAGCTGCTTTGGTTAGTAGCAGCAAAAATGAAGTTAAAAGGTATTAATATTAAAAAAATTAATTAAAAAAAATTAATAAAATTGTTACGACTTCACGTACACTTTTGCGTGCACTTCGCTTCTGTACGTCGATTGGCCCGTTTATTTGACATTTGAACATGGTTCTCACGTCACCACGGGTTACGTTCGTCAACAATTTCTTTTTACCCAAACTCTGCTTCACGTTACCGTAGACGTTATGAGAACACTTACATATATACGTACGCAAAATACGTAGGAATCTTTAACGTATACGTTTTTGTGATACGTTGTGTTCCCAATCTCCCTATTATGTGTAAATTGTTTCCTGTTAAACTTTGACGATTTCTAAAGCTTCAAGGCCCATGTGATGAAGCAGAAGTGCTACCTTTCTTTTATCGTCTTTTTCCTCTAACTCAGAGGCCCGTATGTATATTTTGAATTGTGACAGCCAGGACTGCCATGTTTTAGCTAAGTTGGAATATTTTAAATTTATTGGCTGCATTGGGAAATAATGTTGAGTAAGTTGCGCTCTTTGTAGCCGGACTGAAGCCTTAGTTTTATCCTCCGGCGACGATCGCGTTGACATATTTGTAGATTTTGAGCCCTTTTTGTGTTTTTTCTTTTTATTTCTGGTTTAGTGCACGACGATAACTTTTAAACTTTACTTCTGACACCATGTTATATTGTATATACACATTATTAAATAAAATATATTACTCTTTTATAATTAAACTCTTTATTTCAAAAATGTGAATGTTCACTCTTAGTCCGGGAGGCAGCGTTGCATTTTGGATGGTCATATCTGCCCATGATTTTGGCCGAGATTTTGTCACTGACAAAATTTGTCATATGACAGCTCCGATTCTTGTTTATATTGTTGTGATTTTGTCAGTGACTTAACTACAGAGTCAGAAGAGACATAAATTATTTAAAATTAAAATGGACATCGAATCTAGGAATAATATTATGATTTTATTACCCATTATGAATATTTAGTCAGTTTTAAAACTCAAAAAGAAAAAAGAGCGAAAAAACTGAGAAACATGTGGCAATTGGCTCTTGAAAAGAGGAACTGTTCGGGACGTTTCCCAACTTGTTATGAACGAAATTCGTATTGAAGATGTTCGTTCATTTCAAAATTATACGAGAATGAAGGCAGATACTTTCAAAACATTATTGAATCTAGTAACACCTATAATTGAAAAAGAAGATACTCTATTACGTGAATCCATACCTGCTTCAACAAGGCTCCTAAGAACAAACTTGTTATTCTTTTACATAACTTTTTTTAATTACTCAATATTTCATAGATTGCTTCTCACTATGAGGTTTTTTGCGACGGAAGACTCATATAGTAATTTATCATTCAACTTCAGAATTTCAATTCCATCGATCTCTATAATTATACCTGAAACATGGAACGCAATTTACACATCTTTGAAAGATGATTACTTAAAGGTAGCTTCGTGGCATATTGGAACAACTTCGAGCAAAATAGTTATTCTCATTCATAGATGCCCAGTTGTAAGGAATAATGGAAAGAAGTTGCTGTCCAATTTGAAATACAGTGGAATTTTGCTCATTGTAGAAAAACCCAAGGCCTTCTGTTGTCACACAGCAAACCCTCAATAAAAAAATAAATTTTTAAAAACCGACTTCAGCAAAACCAAAAATAATGCACAAAAAAACAAAAATAATGCACAAAAAAGGATAAAATAATTGTTTGAAATTCTTTACATTAATCCAATCAGAATGGATTTAATAAGAAGAATCACTTTTGAAGACGGTGCCAGGTAGTAGTTGACTTTCATTGCATTAACTATTGCTGCGAAAATTGTATTCATTTCTTTGTTAGCCTTATGCCCTTAATACATCACCCCGAAAACAGGTGTTGGCACCGTCTTCAAAAGTGATTCTTCTTATTAAATCCATTCTGATTGGATTAATGTTGTAAAGAATTTCAAACAATTATTTTATCCTTTTTTGTGCATTATTTTTGTTTTTTTGTGCATTATTTTTGGTTTTGCTGAAGTCGGTTTTTAAAAATTTATTTTATTTCGTGCTTTTTAGTCCGTTAATTTTTTTTCGGGGGTAATATAAAAAAAAATTATTTATTACGAGAAGTATGACACTCAGCCGCGCGCCGTCGAAAAGAATTGAGGCAGTAGCTAAATAGTTTTTGCAGTAATGAATTTGCGTATTTTCGGAGCAATTTAAAAAAAAACTTATTTAATATGAAACAAAATTCCCCAAAGGAAATTAAAAAGAAATATTTATTGTGTCGATTGAAAAAAAAATTGCTCCAGGTCAAAGAATCGAACTCGCAACCTCCAGGACGAGAGGCAAGCCTCTCAGTCGTTGTGCTACGGGAGATTGTTATAACAAGATGGCTAAATACGTAAATAAAGCTTTTCAGAAACTGCTTTAAATAGAATTTCATTCCAAAGGAATACTCTCTTACAGTCTGCATGAGTAGAGTATGCATGAAATCTCTCACCGAAGAGTTTGTAATTCTTTACAACATTAATCCAATCAGAATGGATTTTAGAAAGAGAAAAAAAGAAAAAAAGTCGAACTACATTCCGGGGTTTGAACCCGCAATTTTTATTTGCAGGTCAACGCCTTTGCCGATTCACCCACCGGCCTCTTCTCGAGCACGCGACAATAAAGTAATTTGTTCGCTGCCTTTGAAAATACTTCTATCCGTTCAAGGTGTACTAATTTTACCAGTTTTTTACGCCTACCTTCGAACTCCTTTATCAGAATTTAAAAAATATTGTACGGGACCACCGTGGGAAACTACCCTTTCAAACAAAAAAGAAAAAAAGCAAAAAAGTCATTCCGTTACAAAGTTATGCGTGAACAGGACCAAAAAATACCTACGCGTCGAATTGATAACCTCCTCCTTTTTTGAAGTCGGTTAAAAATTAAAAAAAAAAACACAAAATTTCTCGAAAAAATCAACGCCTTCTGTTGTCAGACACGAAAACCCTATGATTGATCATAAGAAAATAGAAACTGTTCTATCTTCCAAAATATCATGTGAGTTTGTCATAAGCGAACTCGCAATAAAAATCATGTGGTGTGAATTGCTGAATATCGAACCCAGGACTCGTCTTGTGTCAAATCTTGTGACAAAATCATGTGGTGTAAACTGCTCTTTTACCACAGAAAGATGATAAGCTTGTTCAAATATTTTCTTTTTACAACTATTTCTGTGTCATGTAGCCTCACATTTCTATCCTGAACGCTTCCTGAAACCATCGAGTGTTTGAAAGAAACGTGCATTTCGGTGGACTGCTTATGTATCAAGGATTTTCGATGCTTTTGTAATGCTTCTCCTATTTTATTCCAATTATAATAGCCGCTTGTAACAAACTTTTCATTTTGAACACCTAAGTTCTTTGTACAGAAGTTTCTGCAAACAAAACAGTAAACTGTGTCTTCATTGACACTATACTCAATCCAAGGACATTCTTCATAATATTTTGAAGAAGAGCGTCTCAATCTGTCGCCGATTTTTTTCTCGGCAAATCTAAAATTGGCCTGGATGGACCAGTATACTGCCTTATGCTGCCTGATGTTACCACTAAAACCATCCATCGTGTGTTAACACAAATTTTGAGGAAAATCAACTAAGGGTCTGATTATGTTGGAGCTGTGATAAATGGTAAGAGAGCTGTGACAAAAGCTGCGAGTAGCGCTAATAAAGCAGTCTTACCAGTTTCTGACAGAAGTGCAAACAGAACGTTGACAATATGACTGAGGAATCAGCATCCATCTTGATACTAACGATACTAGCGGACAAAAGTAACCCAAGCTTTATCGCAGCTCTTGGCGTTGTTCGCGACCAAAGCGTGAGTCACCGCGTTGCTCCAATAGAAAACCTTGTATTATCTCCGCTCCGCTAGCATCGCCGCTCTACTCGTTTATCGCAGCTCCAACATAATCAGAACCAACTTCTGATCAGATCCAACTTGTTGAGCAGCGGCAGAAGTAGAATTCAGCCTGCTGAAGCAGATTCAAGTAAACAGCAGCAGCGGCAGAGTTTTTATTTGAGAGCTAATGTCAAATTAAATTGTTGATATTTTTAATCACACAACAATAAATTCTTTGTAAAAAATCGCACAACAATAAATTCGCAATTTTCCGCGTCCATTTATGATTTAAACACAGCTTGCCAAGGGACAAAGATTTGAAATGTCAAAAAATTCTGCTTCGCAAAGCAGCAAAATTAGGATTTGAGATGAAAAGGCAGCGGCAGAACTCGCCAATAAGCCAATAGAAACAATTCTCTGCCAACGGTTCTGCTTTGCTGCTTTGGATCTGATACAGCCTTAAATCGCGCAGTTTGGTCGCGCTATTCTAAAAAGAGCCTGTCGTGATTTTATTGCTTTTCTCGTTAAGTGACCCAATTTTGCAGGAAACAGATATTAAAATATTTTATAACAATTTTGTTAAATTCTTCTCAGCATTCAAATATTTCTCACTAACACATCCAATCGCTCAATTAGTTGTGATCGTCTAATTCATTTCATGGAACGTTTTTGTGTTTTTTTACTTTTCTCATCTATCGGGCCTGTCATGAACTAGACGGTATCATACTGAAGATGATAGGCCCATATAATTTATCTATGGTTGTATTCTGCGTTATATGTTACGTATGTATGGCCTATCAAGCCAACAAGTGTTCTGAATCATTTCTACTGCGCCCCAAAAAATTGTTGGCCGTTTTAGGAGAGTTGACCAGTCCAGGCGTGGACCTCCAGCGTTCAGAATGTTTCATCAAAATCCGATCGGCTAGGACTCTTCGCAGCAAGCTGGTAGGTGCTCCGATAGCCGGCTCTGGGCCGATGAGTGCAATGTCGGACCCCTGCTTAACTAGGGCATCCGCTTTTTAATTGCCTTTGGAGCCCCGATAACCCGGGACCCAAACAAGGGTTACTTGATTGAGAATGCCCAGCTCATCAAGAGCACGTTGGCAGTCCCAAACTAATTTTAACTTGGTTCTACGGCCCTAATTGCCGCTTGGCTATCAGAGCAGATAAAAATCCGTTCTTTTGGTAGACCCTCCTTATGTTTTCATGAGTACATGCTAGTATAGCGTACACCTCTGCTTGGAAGACAGTTGCTAGGGTGCCTAAGCTTATCGATCTGGGGCTTTCGCTCCAGATTCCGGCGCCCACACCTGTCTCTGCTTTGGAGCCATCCGTGTACCATACTATTTTTGGTAAAACTGTTTTAAACCTTATGTAACATCACGGGTTTTTAATAAGTGATTCACTTTTATTCTGGGGTGGGCCAGAAGAATTTTGGGGTGGGCCTGGCCCACCTGGCCCCTCCCCTTGCTACGCCCATGACTTTACCCCATTCTGTCGACAGCAATCTGTAAACTAATTGTTGCAAGAATTTCAAGCAACTAGAAAACAATTTGGCTACAATTTGATTGATGTAATGCATTTTTTATATTGCAAGAATTGTATTACTAAATAAATGATCTAACTGACGAACTTTACCCCGTTATGTCGGCAGCCGACGGTCTTACCCCCATTTTGCAAACAGCTGATTGTGCTTTTTATTCTTCTAATTAAACAGGGTGTATCATGAGGAGGGTCAAAGCGGCCGGCTGTGGATAGGTTATGGATAGACGAACAAAAATGCGTAAGGGGGGGGGGGGGGTAGGTTTTGTTCACCTAAGATTTGCCAAAAAATACCAAAAAAGCACCAAATAAGGCCAATTTTAACATCAAACTTGCTAATAACTTCAAAAGTAAAGACAGTAGCATAACAATTGTCTGGACATTATTCATAGGAAACTGTCCAAGCTTTCCAATTTTGGAAAAAAATATCAGTTAACTATGTATTTTTTGGAGAAAAATGTGGTTTTAGTTGAAAATTAGTGAAAAAAAACCAAAGTGTTGACTTTGACGACTCATTGCTCTGGAAGTTGATAGGTTAGAACCATAATTTTGACAGTTTTAGATAGGTGGAAGTATTCTGCGTACACTGATATTCATGAAAATACGTCATAGGGTTACAAAAATACAGGGTGATATGTAAAACTCTAAAAAAAACTTCAAAACGCCCTAGCTACTAAACCGTTACGATTCCGCCCCCCCCCCACCCATACGATTTTTTGTTGGTATATCCATAACCTATCCACAGCAGGCCGCTTTGACCTTCCTTAGATACACCCTGTTTAAGAAATTCGATATACATATAAGTTTCATTGAATTTCACATGACTTTACATAATTCTTTTTCTTGACAGGTTTATACAAGCGACTGACGTATAATCCCCCACTAGGTATGCAGCTGACTTTTATTATTATTATTATCACTTAAACAATTACTGTGCAAATTTTCAAGTGGCCAGAAATCACTTTTGGAATTTATTTTTTTTACAAGTTCTTCATTTTCCCACGACAAGCCCCACCACGATACTGGCGTCTGACTCTTGTTTCGATTATTAGCTATATCAAAGCTATCAATAACAAAACAAATCAGGCGACCAGAAATGACCATCCAAAATGCAACGCTGCCTCCCGGACTATCTGGATGACTCAATACAACTGCCTGTATTCTTATATTACGATTCCCTAACTGTACTGACTGGCTTATATACTATATTGCATGTAATGTATTCTCAATTCTAAATGTATTCTAGTTTGTATAATACATGCATATAGCACCGCTATTGTTCTCTCTTTGCTTCTGTTGGTTTTAAAGAAAAAAAGGGAACTATAGAGGGCCCTATACCTCGCTCACTCAATCTTACAAGTAGAATAGAGGCTACGTGGACGGGTTCAATTGTACTAAAACAAAACCTTTGCTGGTGCTCTGAAAAAGTCAACTATTGCCCGGCTCTGCAGTAAACGGAACTTTGTCGGAGTTTTTATGACCGGACTGGACGACCCATTGAGTGTAATTACACGACCATTCACTTTGGACTCACGTCAAACCTGTTTTGTGTATGATTTAAGTATTACACCATGCACCTAATTTTCTGCCTCTTTTCCGTATAACGATTCTATTGTTAAGCAACAAAGATTCCCATAATTTTCGCAGCCTCCGAGAATAAAGTTATGCTTGTGTTAGTGTAATTTGCTGTGGGACCGAAAATTTCGTTTGGATTCACAAGTGAGGCCAACACATACACTACCCTGTGCCCCCTTGTCCAAAAAACCGGTTTATTGGAAGTGATTGGAAACTGAGGCGAAAATCGACTGAAAACGTCGTTTGCGGAGAAGATGGTGAGATAGGACGAGGGGGTGGGCAGATATTGTGGACCAACTCTTTAATTGGATTTTTAAGTCAACTTTATGACAGCTTTGTGGTTCTTGTTTTTTCTTTCTGGAAGAAAAGAAAAAGAAATAGCAGAAGGGAGAATTAATACTAAAACCTACAACAATAAGCTTAAGCATTCTGACGTCCAGTTGGTTGGAAAAGTTGGCTCGTGTGAAAGTCCATACGACTTTCCATCGAATTTCAAAAGGGAATGGACGATAACAGCAGATTTTTGTGAAACTACCCATACATTGGCGTAACTAGTGGGCTAGTCTTGTGTTGCGGGAAAAATATTGCCGTGAAAGCATGAGGTTCTGAATTGCAGTGGAAGAGTCGCTAGAGTAATAGCGATAAAGTATAGAGAGGGCTGCTACATTCCTACGGTGGCTTAAAGAGCCAATATAGGCGCGGAAGGTGCCATCACCAAGGAGTTTGATGACCTGATTTTGCACCTTGTCCAGCCAAGCCAATGTGGTTTTTGGGGCGCCCGCCCATATATACGAATTGTATTCAAGGCGGGGCCGAATGTAGGATTTGTAGATTGTATCTAGTGCGGCTGGGTGGAGGAAGAACTTGCATCTCTTGAGAAATCCAAGGCATTGGGAGGCTTGTTTGGCGATTTGGAATATGTGATCATTCCATCGCAGAACGTTTGTAGAAATGTTATAATTTTTTAACTTTTTTTATACATTTATTGTAATTATATTGGTGGTAGATGATAAAAATGGGCAAACTACCTTAACTAACTACCTACAAGTATTAAAATATATCAAATATACCTATACATAAGTATAGGTATTACATATACCATAGATAAATTATTCTATAAGCCCTGCATGCTGGTCGTGCGGAATTCAGACTCCCCTTTAAAATGCATATAAAAAAGTGTGCGGAATGCAGGTTGGAGGGCGGTTTGAATTCCGCCCATAAAATCAGTAGGCAGTTCAGTCTGAATTCAGGCCGTAAATGAGCTTTGTTGCTCTCGAAAATTGATCTCGTTTTTCTGAGTGTAGAGTTCTCGTTTCATTTTCCGCAAGCCAAGAATGAAATTTCTATTTTCTCGAGCGGAAATTTTGACGTTTATCACTTTTTGTTTCGGGAGAGTGATGTGTCCAAACAGTCAATGTTATATTAGTCAGGTCTACATTACCTACATAACTCAGCGGAATTCAGATTGATTATATGGATTCTTTACAGTGAGGAATTCTGCACGAACAGCATACTATGCTAAAGATGGGAAAAGTAGCATCAAAATTATTTCTACTTGCTTTTACAAACTACCGCCTAATGCCGCCTGATGTTACCCCTATAACCATATTTCGTGTGTTAATACAATTTCGTGCAATTTCGTAAACGTTGAGTTGGATTTGTTAGGGGGCAAACCTTTTTTCACTGAAATGTACATATACACGTCAGTGAATTTTGTAAATTAAAAATTTTATATTCGTATTTGGAAGATTTAAACAAAATAAATTTTTGTTAAAAAAAATAACAAATACAATTTTGATGATATTTCTCTTCTAAAATGCTTTTTTTCATCAATTATACAAATCTTTATGTTAAAGAAGGCGAGGTTCTCTACCCCTGTTTCAACAAATTCCGGGGCTTATGGGGCAAAGTGAAAGAAATAAAAAGTCACTATACTCAACTATTTTTTTTTCTTAAATTTTGCTTAAAATTATTCTAGAATTTTATTTACCTTTCTTCTTTTACTGCAAAGATAAAAAAGTTGTCGTATTTGGAAGTTTAAGAAGAGTAAAAATATTTAAGAACATGGAAAGGTGTGCATTTTTTGAATGTCAAATTTCATTTTTTCAAGTTTGGTACTACCTGATTTTATTTCTGCCATTTCCATAACACAAAATTGAACAAAATTTGAGTTCAGTGACAAAAGGAGCTTATGGATGAGCGAGAGGACAATATTTTTGGTGCCATGAGTTTGTATGGAAATAAAGTCAGATGAGCAGTCCATTATTACATGTCAGGCGGTTGACCCAAAATTGTGCTAGAAGGAACCTCTTAAGTAACATGGATATGAACAAATTTACGTAGAAATATGTCAATTAATTAAAACGCGTTTATGACATGTGAATTCGGAAGGAAATAAAGAATTTACATTTTGTTGAGAAAAAGCAAACTTATAAAAGAGACCAAAAAGAGCAAAATAAGATTTGATTGGTCATGGAAGATTTTCTTGTATATAATGAGCGGTGTCTAGGAGAGGAGGCTAAGAAAATACACTCCTGTTAAATCAGTAAAAATAACCAGAACAGTACTATATCACGGCAGAGCATCTTAAACAAGCTGTACCTCGTGCTAAAATTTAAAAGATATTGCTAGTCTTTAAGATAATAAACTTTAAAATAAATAAAATGCAAGTTTTTGAATTTAACAATTTAAAAAGCAAAAGTCTAAAATACTGAAGAGGGGAGGGCCCTTGGGTGCAACACTCAACAAAAGGAAGATCATCACGTTGGAGAAAATCATGCTCACGATAATTGCCTCCAAAGTATTAAGGTTATCAAATTAATGTCGGTTTATTTATATAATTATAAATAATATAAATTCAACATGATTTTTTCTCAAACTAATCTTTGTTTTTCCATTCTTTTTCAGGTATGACCAACAAAGGAACAGGTAATTCCATATTAATTTAATACCACTTTTTTAACTTATTATTCATCTTGTATTAACCCTTCAACTTTTAAATTAATTGCTTAAAATATAATATACCTTTTTGGGAGAAGCATTAAATGTTTCAATATTGGATCAACCTACAAAAATTACCATCCCTGCCAGGGATCTGACTCAATATCACTCAGGTACTTTTCTCTCACCTTTTCTTTGACCTTACCAAGTTTGGACTGACTAATAACACAACCTATTCCTTTCTGTGTAAAAGATCCGGAAGCATTGGAGCACTCTACTCACACAATTTTACCGATGTCCACGGACAATTCCTGATATGCTGAGATTATTTAGTTGAACTCTGCTGGCAATGATAGATTTGATTCATGCGTTTTTCGAAGAACTTCTTCCCAACAGCAGCAAGCGTCCCATGGATTAGGTTGGTCAAATGCAATCTGAACATAGAAGGACTGCATCAGCAGCTTTTTATCACAAACCGAACAAAATTTTAATACAAACATTTGAATATGACTCATAACTTTTCTAGTGTGTTTGAGCTCGTGAAATTTTTCAAATCCATCCATCCAATAGCGTTACAGCCCAAATCGAACCTTGGCCTCCTCTAGGGCATTGCTCCAAGTTTGACGGTTCCTTGCAGCAGTTCTCCAGTTCCGAATGTTGAGCATAGCCTCTGTATCAGCCGTCACAGAGTTTATACATCTCCTCCTGGGTCTGTCTACTGGTATATTTCCCGAAATTTCTGTCACCATGAGCCGTTTTGGAATAAAGTTATCCTCAATCATGATTACGTGGCCGGCTAGTCTTAGTCTGTTATAATCGTTGAGGGTTCTGGTCGTCAAAAACCTCATACAACTCGCTGTTGTATCTCCTTCGCCATATTCCATCGTCTCTCGTTGGGCCTATTCTGCACCTGAGAACTTTTCTCTTAAACCTGTTGACTCGTTCCTCTATGTCCTGGGTCATAGTTCAAGTCTCGCTGCCATAGCACAGTACTGGTCATATTACTGTTTTAGAGAGTGAGAAATATTTGAAATAGTTACGCAGAATAACGTTGACATTTTTCTTCTCCTTCTCCGTTAATCCCTCGTGCGATATAGGGCGAAAACTGTTGCCCCCCCGCGGACTCTGTTTTGTGTGACAGCTCAGAGCTCCATCCAGGATCTCCTAATTGTTGTGGCCTCTGCTGATAAGGTTCTCCTCCACGTTGTTCTAGGTCTTCCAATACGACCGGTTCCTCACGGATTCCAGCCAAGGGCCTGTTTGGCTAGATTCTCGTTTTCGTTGTTCCAATTCAATTCCATATCCTTCGCCATAGTTCTTCATTTGTAATTCTGTCTTGCCAGCGGATATTTAGGATACGACGTAGGCATCTGTTGATGAACACTTCAAGGCGCCTTGTGTTGAATTGGGTGACTTTCCATGTTTCGCAGCCATACAAAAGAACTGCCTTAACATTGGAGTTGAACAGCAGCAACGTGGTTTGCGTTGAGATCTCCGCCGATCTCCATATGCGAAACAGGCATGCATATGCGCTTCTTGCTTTATTTATTCTAGAACTAATGTCTTCCTTTGCCCTTCCATTTTCGGTAATAATACTACCGCGGTAACAGACTTTATCTATCAATTCCAGGTCACGGTTTTTCAGCGCTGTGCGTTCAATGGTGTTTGCATTTATCTTACGGCATTAATTTTCATTATGTTGTAAATTCTTCTAATTATAACTTTTTACTAGTCGGGCCCTGCACAATTGTGCAGAGTAGGTATATATTATTTTAATTATTCCAAAGCGAACAGTGATAATTCCTCAAGCCGTAACTTCCTGTTTTGGATCATTTCGAATTTGCATTTTACAATCGCTTCAGCACGGTTCAAAAAGGAAGAGTTCTCTCCTGGTTTATTTTTTTAATTACATTAAAACTTCTTTATAAACCAAGTTAGCAGTGACAATTCCTTGAGGGGTAGCTTCCTGTTTTAGACCACTTGAAACATCAATTTTACATCTCTGTATGCAACTGTCCGTGCGTAAAACATGCTTCCGGAAGAAAAAGAGCAACTTTTTCGAATGTTTGACCTGGTGACTTATTTTTTGCCATTGCATAAGCTAGGCGCAGTGGAAATTGATGACGCTTGAAATGGAAGAGCAGGGTCGTTTGATGTATCCAAGGAAATGCGTGGTATAAAGTGAATCTTGACTAGATCCTGTAAGAGATTCGGCTTGGATTACATTCGCTCGAAAGTCCCGAATAGCTAATCCATTACATAAACCATTCTTAATAGAAAGGTTTCGTAGAATCGTAGTATCAAAAATATGCAACCTTTTTTTGGTTTTCTATGTTTTCTTGTTGTGAGGTAACTCATAGCCGGCTTTTTTGCTGTTTACGTTTTGACCATATGAAACCCGTGAGTGAATTTCAATTTTTTGGAAAATTTAAATATTTCGGAGGAAATAGTTGAAGCATCAATGAATTTCACTTACCAGGACATTTCCACTGTCCAATTCAAAGAATTGCATGAAGATGCACTGGGCAATTTAGCTGGATTTACATATTATTAGAGGCCTAACTAAGTTAAATACGCTAGGACCAACACTTAGGGATAACTCGAATTTTTGGTCATAGGTAAACGAATTATCCAAATGTGGTTGGGGAAAACCATCAAGGAAAAAATAAAACAATTGTAGAATATTTTCTAAAAAAGTAATAGGGATAGTACAATTAATAAAAGAAAATTTGTTACAATGCATTCTTAAAGTTTCAGAAAATATTGCACTTCCTGCAAAATGCTAGGAGTTATCTTTCCGAAGCCGCATTTATTTAAGTATAAAAATTTAAATGTTCATGCAAATAAACAAAACCATTGTAAAACCAAATTAAAGAAGATTGTCACTTAATATCAGAAATTTCACTTTTGATTTATCCGGTTTATTTCATTAAACACCATTATATCTGTTGAATGCATTGAAAAATTAAAATTATTGGTTGCTTATATTCTCACCCGGTCTACCATCCACTACAATTGCAATGAAATCGGTGGAGTAGTTTGCACGTGAAAATTTTAAAATAATTTATTTCCTAATAAAATTTCAAAAATCGGCTACCATTGGCTTCACATCATAAATGCCCTCCGCAAAAGCATACCTTGTACCAGTGTTGGGCAAAATTCAATCTGATTGATGACTAATGATTACGATTAAAAACTGTAGTCTGCAATCATGATTAGAGATTGAAATTATTAATCAGAAAAGTAATCATTTTAGGCGATTGATGATTGATCAATTGTAACCGTAGTCATGATTAAATGATTAGATTTTTAGATTAAAAATGAAAATTTTCACGAGATGTTAAGTTTGTTGTCCTAAGGAAACAAATGTTGTATTTCTATTCTTTAATGTTTTATTGACAAAAACTTTTTAAGTAGGATGGCAATTGAATATTTCATTGATGTGAATCAGTTAAGGGTTTTGTGGTCAAAGTTTTTGGACTCAAAATGGCGGATTAATTTTGGCAATTGTGTTCCGATTGTACTGAAAATCAGTATCTGGGGACTTTAAGGTTTCCAAATTACGAATTTGTGGTTAAAATTTGAAAATTCAAAATGGCGGACTAATTTTGGCAATTGTGTTCCGACCAGTGGCGTAGCGTAGTAGGGGCGGCAGGGGCGGCCCGCCCCGGGCGGCACCTTTAGGGGGCGGCGAAATTTCACAAAAAATAATAATCATATCTTGTAAATCTTATTTTTGCCGCACCTACGATTCGGACCGATCGAAATGAGCGCGGAATTTTTTATTACTTATACTGTAATCCTCCGGGGAATCCTCTTTCTTTAATTGAATGTATAATAATGGCATCTTACTCATTGTAGCGACTGGCAACACCGTCTATACTGACTTGCAGGGATTCCCCGTATTTTGTTTTGTGTTTGAATTATTTATGACTAATATTCAACGAGAATGACTTCTATCATATAAAGAATAGTGTTCAATATTGTACGAGGGTCTTCTCAAAATTAAGTTCCACTATTTTTTTAAATCCGTGTCGTTGGCGGGAAAAGTCTGGGAGTCTCAGGGAATTTGCGTCTGGGTGTAGAGGCAGCACGGTAAAATTTCTATGCGCCTGCGTCGATCGATCCGACAATCAGGCTTCAGCCACTATGGAGACTCCACTCGCTCCTACCGCCAAAAAACACCAAATAAAGCGAAAGTTGTGGAATCCGGAATCCAGAAAATAGCAAATGCCCTTTTGAGATGCCAAAGCGGTGTTGTTGATCAATTATCTGCCCCGTAGGAACACGATCACAGCTGTACGCACGCTTTTGTGGGGTGTTGCAACAACTCAGAAAGGAGATCCAAAACAAAAGGAGAGGAAATTGCCAAAAAACCTTCCTATCGCTCTGCTGAATCCAGAAACAAAATTTCATAACAAAAAAAGGGCTTGACCGAATATTATGAAATTTTGGTATTAGCGATATTGGGCGGTACAGAAATCGCGAACTTCGTTCAAACAAAAAAACGACCCGACAGATTTTTATGATAATATTTTCAGATAACTCATTATCATTTTTGTTTCGCGCGATATCGTGCAGGTACAAAAATCACTTACGTCGTCTAAACAAAGAAACCGCTGGACCGAATTTTATGAAAATCTTTTCAGATTGTAACTCCGGTAATACGCTACGACCTCAACGAAGTAAGTATCATTGTTGATTTGCGCGAAATCGTGCAGGTACAAAAATGCTTACGTCGTTTAAGCAAAAAAACGACTCGACCGTATTTTATGAAAATCATTTCAGATCATATATATTTCAGTTAATACGCTTCGATCGGCACCTCAATGAAGTCGATATCTTTTTTGGTTCGCACAAGATCGTGCAGGAAAAAATGACCACATACGTACGCGCACACACACACCCATACTTCTTCTCAAATTTTGGCTTAAAATGCTATTGGGAACTTGAAAAATGAAAATAAGATGAAAATTACGATTTCGATTTTTGGACCGATTACAATAAATTCCCTATAAACTGGAAAGTTAATAAGAGGCGGCAAAATTTTCTTCCGCCCCGGGCGGCCGACACCCACGCTACGCCACTGGTTCCGACTGTACTGAAAATCAGTATCTGGGGACTTTAAGGTTTCCAAATTATGAATTTGTGGTTAAAATTTGAAAATTCAAAATGGCGGACTAATTTTGGCAACTGTGTTCCGATTGTACTGAAAATCGGTATCTGGGGACTTTAAGGTTTCCAAATGACGAATTTGTGGTTAAAATTTGAAAATTCAAAATGGCGGACTAATTTTGGCAATTGTGTTCCGATTGTACTGAAAATCAGTATCTGGGGACTGTAAGGTTTCCAAATTACGAATTTGTGGTTCAAATTATAAAATTCAAAATGGCGGACTAATTTTGGCAATTGTGTTCCGATTGTACTGAAAATCAGTATCTGGGGACTTTAAGGTTTCCAAATTACGAATTTGTGGTTAAAATTTGAAAATTCAAAATGGCGGACTAATTTTGGCAACTGTGTTCCGATTGTACTGAAAATCGGTATCTGGGGACTTTAATGTTTCCAAATGACGAATTAGTGGTTAAAATTTTAAAATTCAAAATGGCGAATTAATTTTAGCAATTGTGTTCAGATTGCACTGAAAATCGGTATCTGGGAGTTTTTAAGGTGGCAAATAACGGATTTGTGCTCAAAATTCGTGAATTAAAAATGACGGACTAATTTTGGCAATTGTGCTCCGATTGCACTGAAAATCGGCCCAGGCTTTTTACATTTAAGTCGTTAAATTTTAAAATTATGTTTTGTTTTTTATTAATTAATTATAAAAAGCGTGTTTTTAGATTTTTTAAATTATATATTGTTCTGTTTACCTCTTTTGAGAGAGCTTGTTATTAGTAGATTTCATTGGGGCTTCCCTCGCTGTGCTTACCGCACCTCCTGAAAATCGCGGTTTTCTTTGTAGTTGCACCTTATCACAAGTACTTTTATTGTACTCATGCTCAGTATTAACGCGAACTATTTTTATGCCAATTTTTTGGTTATTTCGCTTTAACACATAACGTAAAATACACTTCAACGTAGAAAAAACAATACCGAATTATTTTTGATATATAGAGAAGATTCTGATTCTGACCATAGATAAATTATGTAGATGAGAAAAATAAAACAAGAAAACCGCTCTATGAAATTAGAAGATCAAAACAAACTACGCGTTTGAATGTGTTAGCGAGTAAGATTGTAAAGCTGAGGAGGATTTAACAAATTTAACCTAAGATTGGTCGAAAAGTACCAAATATGGCCAATTTTAACATCAGAGCTGCTTATAACTTCAAAAGTAAAGGCCGTAGCATAAAAATTGTCTGGAAATTATTCCTAGGAAATACTCCAAGCTTTCTAATTTTGGAAAAAAAATGATCGGTTAACTATGTATTTTTTGGAGAAAAAGATGGTTTTTGTCCTTTATGACTTTAAAAAGTGAAGTCGGAACACAATTGCCAAATTTAGTCCGCCATTTTGAATTTTTAAATTTTAACCGCAAATTCGTCAATTAGAACCCTTAAAGCCTCCCGATACTGATTTTCAGTACAATCGGAACACAATTTCCAAAATTAGTCCGCCATTTTGAATTTTCTAATTTTAACCACAAATTCGCCATTTGGAACCCTTAAAGCCCCTAGATACTGATTTTCAGTACAATCGGAACACAATTGACAAAATTAGTACGCCATTTTGAATTTTATAATTTTAACAACAAATTCGTCATTTGGAACCCTTAAAGTCCCTAGTTACTGATTTTTAGTACAATCGGAACACAATTGCCAAAATTAGTCCGCCATTTTGAATTTTCTAATTTTAACAACAAATTCTTCATTTGGAACCCTTAAAGCCCCTAGTTACTGATTTTCAGTACAATCGGAACACAATTGCCAAAATTAGTCCGACATTTTGAATTTTCTAAGCCCCAGATGTCGATTTTCAGTGCAATCGGAACATAATTGCCAAAATTCGTCCGCGTTTTTGGAGCCGCCATGTTGAATTTGTTATAAAATGGCCAGATTGTATTTTTACGCGAACTAAACATATATGCCAATTTTGAAGTTGATCAGTTATGAGCAAGCAGGTGAAAATCTAAATACTAAAAAAAATTCCAAAAAAAATTCAGGGAAGCTCATATTAATCGCCAAAGAGTTAATCATTCAATCATGATTAAGATTTGATTTCATAATCATTAGTCTGCTGATGATTAGATTTTACCCAAGATTACTCGAAGTAATGTTGATTAAAGATTGATTTAATCATGAGTGATTCAATCATGATTGGTTTTAATCATGATTATTAGTCTGATTAAAAAATTAGTTGATTATGCCCAACACTGCCTTGTACCTTGCACCATGGTACAATAATTACAAGGTAAGCTCATAAGGGTCCCGTGACGTCACTCAAATCTTTACTCACAAGGAAAAAAACGTTTCGCGTGACGTTACTCAGATCTTTTCTAATGTAAAAGGCATAAAAGCTTTTCCTTATGAGCCTACCTTGTATTCCCCGTTTTCTTTTAATGAACTGGGTTTTGAGAGCTTTTTAGTTTCCATACAAAATCGAAAACCCAGGTTTTATCTGGGTCTTCTGGTTCTTCGATTTTGTATGGGAACTCAAAAGCTCGTCAAAAGCTCTCAAAACCCAGTTCATTAAAAGAACACGGGGATTATTGTACCATGCCTTGTACCATGATTTTGCCTTTCGAAAACTTGAATGAACTTGCAAAGCTTTCCATAAGTATGAATGATACGTATGCTATTTCCATTTTTTCAATATGGAAAAAAGCTCCTAAGGGGTATTGAAAAGAGCTTTTCTTGTATAATTATAATATAGATGAGCCGTTTTCTTTGAAAGTGGTGTAAGTCCATTTTGATAAAAAGTTAGTTAATGATAACATTCAATGCTATATGCTATAAACTTTTTATCTATAAACAGTTCCCAAAAAATCCTTCAAAATTTTCATCATTTTGTTAATATAAATTTAGCTAGTTAATGAAATTACAAATATAATTACTTTGAAAGTGGTGTAAGCCCACTTTCGGCAAACACATAAATTTCTGGACATTCTTAACTTTCAAAATATGCCGATTTCGGAACTATCGAGACGTCCATAAAAAAAATTACTGTTTATTCCTACAGATTAATAAACTATCACACAACAATGCCGAAAACGTAAAAAGTTTTTTTTTACATGAAATGGAACGATATGATTTTGTTTCGACGAAACTACTAAAAAATGCAGTTCTAAAAAAAAGGCAAAAGTAGTTATGATGAAGAGGTAACTTGGCTGAAGATATGTTGTATAAGGGTTTTGAAAACAAACCATATGCTGTATAAAACTTCATTTGATGAAAATGGGGAGTTTAAAACATTAGACTTATCTCCCACACTTGGAAGACCACTAAAATTTGAAAATATATACTAACCACTTTTATATCCATCCATCGCATCCCAAAAATTCAACGATATAATGGATCTATTACCTTATATTCCTCCAATACATCATGACTACTTTCTCATAATGAAAAAAATTGAAAATGCGACATATTAATATAAAGTTCTATTTAATATACACTGTAAAAAATTTCTGTGGTAATTTTACAAAAAAATACTGGAAGTTTTATTTACAAGTTTTGTAAATTTGAAATATATGTTATTAGGAGTATTCCAATTCTGCTTTACGTATTTTTAGCAACTGTGTAGTAAATATACATTATTTGTGGGATGTAAAAATGCAATCAGTATTGGAGCTTTCACTTCATAGTTTTGTAAATTTCCAAAACTTTTGTGTATGCCCTCTCCCTATACAGAAAAATAGCATTTTGCTCACCATGCAAGGACCGGTTCGCAATGAAAGCTTCAAGCTGCAAGCGTCAAGCTGCAAGCTTTAAATTACCAGCCTCAGCTGAGTTTTGCTTTATTTGAACCCTGCAGCTTGAAGCTTCGAATGTGAATCATTTTACAAACCCTTTTATCCTAATTTGTGAAGCTTGAAGCTTGCAGCTTGAAGCTTTAATTGTGAATCGGCCGTAAGCATCAAAAATTATCAAAAATTTCTTGGCTGTTACAAGAACTGCCCAGACCCTGACCAAAGTCAAAGGTCTGACCTTAACTTAAGAACAATCGAGTATATATGCTTAGCATTCCATTGTTACCTGTGAATTATATCTATGAGAGGGAAAATTTAAACCTTACATTCCAATAAACAATTTGTAATTTTACTGAAAATATAAGTTCTAAAATTACGCCTCTTACTGTAAAATTACAAAGAATTACAATTACAAAGTTCAGTTACATAACATTGATAAATAATACTAAGAAATATTGTAATTTTCCTACATTGATTTAGAAAAATACACAACATTGTGTAAAATATACGTTACATTCATGTAATCAACATTTACGTCATGAAGTATCGGAGATTCTCAATTTCTTTATGTGAAATTACAAAATTTATAGTAAAATTACAATAATTGTGTAGTAATTTTATTTGTAATTTTACTATACATTTGGACTGTGAATTTACATATTTTTTTTTTCAGTGTAATATAAATGGCATTACCTGAAGAAATATTGGAATAAAGCCTTTTTACTTTGTATTTTTAACATCTATATATATATAAAAATGAATCAATGTTTTGTGTGTAATCGATGTTTGCAAATTTGGCTGTATGAAATGATGTTTTGAGAATTGTTTATGTTAGAAGACCCACATACCAAGGTTTATATGTATAGTTTTCATGATCATGTGTTGGTATTTTTGTAATGGCGCTTGAAACAAAATTTTTGATATCCCTTTGAAATCGTAATTATTATGGAGATCACTAAAATTAACACTTTCTACAAATATTCGTGTTCAACTGCAAAATGATGACTCTGCAAGTGAATTTTGCAAACAATTGTTGAATATTGGAAATGGTGTAATGCCAGTAGACGAAACTGGATTGTTAACGTTGCCAGAAAATGTTTGTCGTCTTACAGAAACCAACGAAAAATTGATCGAAAATGTATTTCCAAACATAGCACAGCAATACAAAAATCAAGTTTGGTTGAGCGAAAGAGCGATTTTGGCAGCGAAGAACAAAATGTTAATTAATTGAATTAGGCTATGCAGTTCAAAATACCCGGTAATTTGGTTTCATATAAGTCTGTAGATACCGTTACCAATGAAGAAGATGTGGTAAATTATCCCACAGAGTTTTTGAATTCATTGGATTTACCTGGATTGCCACCTCATAACCTTCAGCTGAAACTCGTAGTCACTATTATTATGCTTCCTAATATTAATCAACCGCGACTATGTAATGGTACGAGGCTGGCTGTGAAAAAGTTAATGGACATTGTTATAGAAGCGACTATTTTAACTTGGAAATTCAAAGGTCAAGACTTTTTTATTCCACAAATTCCAATGCTTCCATCTGAATTGTGGCATAAATTTGGAATATCCAAACCATCAGCTTTATTCATTTACTGTCAACAATGTTTTTTACCATGGAGCATTACAATAAATAGGAATATAAAATTCAAAATGAACAGCAGGGTTTTACTATCTAAAAGCATAGGCAAACTAGTTGGGATGTGGCTTTTGACCCTTTCGGTCCACAAGATTAACTTCCCAGTATTCGTTCAAACAAAAAAACGACTCGAACGATTTTTATGAAAATCTTTTCAGATCATACTTCCTTTAACACACTTAGAACGGCATCTTAACGAAGTCGGTATCTTTTTTGGTTCGCGCGAATTCGTGCTGGTACAAAAATCACTTACATCGTTCACACAAAAAAACGGTTCGACCGATTTTTATGAAAATCTTTTCAGATCATATGTCCTTTAACATGCTTCGAACGGCACCTTAACGAAGTCGAAATCTTTTTTGGTTCTCGCGAAATCGTGCTGGTACAAAAATCACTTACGTCGTTCAAACAAAAAAAAGGCTCGACCGATTTTTATGAAAATCTTTTCAATTCATATGTCCTTTAATACGCTTCGAACGGCACCTTAATGAAGTCGATATCTTTTTTGGTTCGCGCGAAATCGTGCTGGTACAAAAATCACTTAAGTCGTTCAAACAAAAAAACGGCTCGACCAATTTTTATGAAAATCTTTTCAGATCATATTTCCTTGAACACGCTTCGAACGGCACCTGAACGAAGTCGATATCTTTTTCCGTTCGCGCGAAATCGTGCAGGAAAAAATGACCACATACGTACGCACACACACACACACACACACACACACATATTTCTTCTCAAATTTTCGCTTAAAATGCTATTGGGACCTTGAAACGTGTAAATACATTGAAAATTTCGAATCCGATTTTCGGACCGATTACAATAACTTCCTACTGGGAAGTTAATAAAAGGAAAGATATTCCATTTCATACAAGAAAAGTGTGCACGTTCCTGTTGAGAGAGCTTTCCTATTTCCTCCATTTAAGCTTCCTCCAAGCGAAAGCTGCCCCCGCTAAATCTTTATTTTCGGTGGCACTGTCAAGATATTTGAGTAAATCTAATCTGAAGAGAGTAAATGGAAAGGAAAGCGTTAGCGATGCAGAGCATGGTTCTTGTAGAGCTATTCGCGTTTGCGCTTCTTTTTTTTTTACAGGTTTTCTCATTTATGAAATATCGGCATGTAGGAATGTGTATATTGTATTCTAGGTAAATTTTATTAAAGGGATTTGTTGGTGGGAATAAATGAAAATCAGAAGGAAGCTATTAAATGTATTGTTTGATTTTTTGTTTAATTGACAAAAATCAATTACATATTTTTAGAAGTTTGAAGATTTTGTTTTTTCAGGTCTGACTTTTCGGTTTCTACTACTTTGCAAAAGTTAGTAAAACCGTGAGTTTTGTGCGAATTTTGGTTTTTTAACTTCCCAGTAGGAAGTTATTGTAATCGGTCCGAAAATCGGATTCGAAATTTTCAATGTATTTACACGTTTCAAGGTCCCAATAGCATTTTAAGCAAAAATTTGAGAATAAATATGTGTGTGTGTGTGTGTGTGTGCGTACGTATGTGGTCATTTTTTCCTGCACGATTTCGCGCGAACCGAATAAGATATCGACTTCGTTCAGGTGCCGTTCGAAGCGTGTTTAAGGAAATATGATCTGAAAAGATTTTCATAAAAATTGGTCGAGCCGTTTTTTTGCTTGAACGACTTAAGTGATTTTTGTACCAGCACGATTTCGCACGAACCAAAAAAGATATCGACTTCGTTAAGGTGCCGTTCGAAGCGTATTAAAGGACATATGAATTGAAAAGATTTTCATAAAAATCGGTCGAGCCGTTTTTTTGTTTGAACGACTTGAGCCCGTTTCTCAGCCCAGCTGAGAAGTGTACCTTCTGAGCTAGAAGGATAAACTCTATTAATTAAAAAGTGATTTTTGTACCGGCACGATTTCGCGAGAACCAAAAAAGATTTCGACTTCGTTAAGATGCCGTTCAAAGCGTGTTAAAGGAAGTATGATCTGAAAAGATTTTCATAGAAATCGTTCGAGTCGTTTTTTTGTTTGAACGAATACTGGGAAGTTAATCTTGTGGACCGAAAGGGTCAAAAGCCACATCCCAACTAGTTTTGATTGATAACAATGATGATTTTGCATATTTGCGAAAGTTTTATTTTGATCAAAGACTCACAAGCAATTTATTGCGATTTACAAGGATTTCAAGATGTAAAATATCATATCATGAACAAATTTAAAAATATGAAAAGTGGAAATTATTGCTTTATGGATATTTGTGGCTATTCTCACTTAATAGTGCAGCCAATACAAGAATTCTATCTTAGGCACTAGGAAAAAAATCCATATAACTTGAATTTTTCTTATCTTTATTATGATGTTCTACTGACATCCTGGAAAGTATCCTACTTTCAGCGGTCACGTTTTCTTTTATTGGGGTAAATTTTAACTTGACGCAATTAATACCGACAACTATTTTATTCGTAAAACGTGCGGGAAAGTTTCGGTGTCTCTCTAATACTTGTATTTTGTTGAAAATAAATACTCCTTTCCACACCACCGCAGGGGTAGAGTATTAAGCGCGTTTTTTTAAAGTGGTTTCCCCAGTAAGCCTAATCCACAAAAAAATCTTCGGCGTTACATCCCTTACAGGCATATATTTAGTCTTCGTTGAGTAAATACGACATAAAATTGTATTTTTTAAAAGCAATTCTCCAATTAGCTATTCACGCTTCTACTCCTAAGAATTTGAGGTAACCACTTTCCAATCCAATTGTCCTGTTCATTTTGTCTAAAATCGGCGAAATCGGTAAATTTCTACCGCTCAAAATATAAAAATTTATTAAGTAAATATAAAAAACTTATAGAAAAGTTGAAGAGCAGCAGCAAAGAAGATAGAACTAAGAAGAAGGTGAACCTAGAAGGAAGAATATGTCGAAATAACTATCTCAGTAGAATAGTCAAAAGACCGCTAACTTCTTTAATTGCCTCCATATAACTCAAAAAAGTGAAATTTTACAGGAGAGACTTTTTAAGATGAAAAATGCTGAATAATAGAAACTTTATTTATTTTTATTAGTTAGTTATTATGAGTTATTAGTTATTATGATATGCAATTATTAATTAATTATGGTGCTTTTCGATAAATTTATAAAATTACACCAAAAAACCGCAGTTCACTACCCTTTTTTGAGTTGTGCCGTTATTTCAGAAAATTTCATTCAAACATCAAGGCGCTATCTGACAAAAACTTGCAGAATTAAAAATACGTCACTTTACAGGATGAAAGTAGACAGATAATGCATATATCTATTCTATACAATAAAACGAAATTTGAAATTTTTTGAGTTGTGCACATCAATGCAAAACAGCGATATGTGACTAAAAATTCAAAAACTTTTTGCACTATAGTACTTTCTAACAAGAGAAATAAAAAAAGATGGAGTTATGAAGAAAGATCGTTAGCTTTGAATTTCCATTACAAATCTCCTACAACTTACAGGTATTTTAAAGATAATTTCAACCACCACCATCTCTGACCTCTGCATCGTTGGCAACTAATTAAAAATATTCAACTTGGTTTTAATAACATGGTTACAGAAAACCTTAAGAAGATTGTTTCATATTGGGATGAAGAAATGAGGCACGCTGTGTTAATATTCGATGAAATTAATATTAGAAGAGAGTTAACAGGTAACAGATGAAATAGTTGGTTTTGTAGATATAGGTGATTTTAGAAATAAAGAACCAGCAAAGTATGTTTCAGTTTTTATGGTCCGAGCTTTATTTTCTAATTGGAAATTTATTATTAGTTTTTTTGCCACCGATAAACCAATTTAACAGTAAAGTATTAGCCGAAAAAGTGAAGTTGAATTTCGACTACTGTTGTGAACTGGGAATCCGAAATATAACCTCAGATCAGGTAACAATCGTAGTTGAATTAGTTCTCTCGAAGTTACGGAAAACGACCCTTTTTTTATTATAATAATCGAAATTTTTTTGCAATGATGTTCCGCATTTGTTCAAATCAATACTTTATTAGTAAAAGATATTCACTGTGAAGATGGAACAGTAAGTTGGGGGATTGATTTTGACTCTAAAATCCATTATTCTTTTAACTGATGAAATATTAAACGAGGTTCCCAATAAACATTTCGTTCTGACATCGAAATTTAACCAAGACCCAATTGAAAACCTACTTTCCTTGGTACGATCAAGAGGGGGCTTCAGTAACAACCCATATTTATATAATTTCTATAGTATCATTTGCAAAATTATATCGAACAAAATTTTGTCTATATCTTCCCATAGGAAGAATTGTGACGAAGATAGTCAGCAATTTATAGCGATTGACTCATCTAGTGATGGCAAAACCATAAATAATAATTACGATCATTGTATTTTTACTGTAGAGGATCGGACGATTGGTGATGTCACTAATGAGGGTCACGAAGTTAGCAATATAATCGAGTCTATTGTTTTGTTTGTGGTGGCATTCACTTCAATTTAAAGATAACAGCTCATTTAAAAACTATTCCAAGCAAAAAATTATACAATTCTAAAAGGGAAAATTGTTACCTCAAATTCTTAAGAGGAGAAACGTGAATAGCAAATTGGAGAATTGCTTTTAAAAAATACTAATTTATGTCGTATTTACTCAACGAAGACTAAATAAATGCCTGTAAGGGATGTAACGCCGAAGATTTTTTTGTGGATTACGCTTACTGGGGAAATCACTTTAAAAAAACGCGCTTAATACTCTACCCCTGCGGTGGTGTGCAAAGGAGTATTTATTTTCAACAAAATACAAGTATTAGAGAGACACCGAAACTTTCCCGCACGTTTTACGAATAAAATGGTTGTCGGTATTAATTGCGTCAAGTTAAAATTTACCCCAATAAAAGAAAACGTGACCGCTGAAACTAAGATACTTTCCAGGATGTCAGTAGAACATCATAATAAAGATAAGAAAAATTCAAGTTATATGGATTTTTTCCTAGTGCCTAAGATAGAATTCTTGTATTGGCAGCACTATTAAGTGAGAATATCCATAAAGCAATAATTTCCACTTTTCATATTTTTAAATTTGTTCATGATATGATATTTTACATCTTGAAATCCTTGTAAATCGCAATAAATTGCTTTGAGTCTTTGATCAAAATAAAACTTTCGCAAATATGCAAAATCATCATTGTTATCAATCAAAACAAAACCAAAATTCGCACAAAACTCACGGTTTTACTAACTTTTGCAAAGTAGTAGAAACCGAAAAGTCAGACCTGAAAAAACAAAATCTTCAAACTTCTAAAAATATGTAATTGATTTTTGTCAATTAAACAAAAAATCAAACAATACATTTAATAGCTTCCTTCTGATTTTCATTTATTCCCACCAACAAATCCCTTTAATAAAATTTACCTAGAATACAATATTCACATTCCTACATGCCGATATTTCATAAAAGAACCATGCTCCCATGCATCGCTAACGCTTTCCTTTCCATTTACTCGCTTCAGATTAGATTTACTCAAATATCTTGACAGTGCCACCGAAAATAAAGATTTAGCGGGGGCAGCTTTCGCTTGGAGGAAGCTTAAATGGAGGAAACAGGAACGTGCACACTTTTCTTGTATGAAATGGAATATCTTTCCTTTTATTTGTCTATGATAAAAGTGAAAGTTTCTCTCTGTCTGTAAATATTCAATAGACTCAGAAACCGCTCATCCGATTGGCATGCATTTTTGTATATAGAGGTTTTCGGGTAAGGCGGGTGTTCCTACGCTCTATCTCGAACACTTCGAGTAGCTGTAGTGTACCGATGTCTTTACAGGGTTCACCAAATGTGGTTAGTCTCCTTCTGCTTAGGGCTGGGCAGTGACAGAGGAGATGTAGTACACTTTCCTCCTCGTTCGGATTTTTACAGGTTCTATAAAAGTCGTAGGTCTCAAGACCTAAGCGGGTCGCATTCGTCCCTATCAGACAGATATTATTTAGGTTTTTTTTCCAAAAAAATACGATACCCAAAGTTTCAGATCGATCGAAGGTGATTTACGGGTAGTTGCCGTTCCATTTCAAGAAAAATCGTACGACAAAATCATGCAACGTATAGCCAAAGGAAATAGCGGAAACAGCAATTTGATTTTGGCGTCGCGTCGATTCGAATGCAGAATGACATTGAACTCGACAAAACAAATTTCGAAAAAACCAGTTTTTGAGTGATTTTTTTGCCAAAAAGGGATATCTCCGGCGGCCATGTTGTTTTTTTTTGTGATTCCGAAATTGTTTTCTTGAAAAGTCCCATGGAAGCTGTGGTCCAATTTTCAGCCATTTTGTAATTTTGTCTCCTTTCGTGCGTTTTTTGTAAATTTCCCCGGGCTATTAGGAAATTCCTGTTTTTCACACGGCCAATTGTATGCTGCCTGTTCGCGAGTCAACACCAACCAACAAATTTATACATTTATACACCAAACAAAAAAAAATTTTGTGTTTCCCCTAATGATTAAGTACATGTGGTCTTTATTTGTGCGCAGCATCAGACGACGGATATGAAATCCAAAATATAGAAAAGTAGCCGTTCTTTGAGAGACTTCGTTTGTGTATGAAAATTTATATCTCGAAAAATGTCTAGTCAATGGATGGTTTTTATTGTCTCGATCAAAATGTCAGATCCCTAATAGTTTCACATTATGTTATTTTGAATCAAAAATACCAAAAAATTGCCTTTTTCAAACTCTCCTACTGTATATTAGAATTCATATCACCTGATTACTACTATTGCCTTATGGGTGCAGCATAGGCGCACCGGGTCCCAGCTAGTATTAAATAAAAATTTCATAAGAAAAAATATAGGTTAGGTTAGGTTAGGTTAGATATGGCTGAGCTGCTGGTGTACAGCTCAAACACAGGCCACAGGAGTAGGCCCATTGTGATGCCATAGTGATCCCAATTTAAACCTGATGTTAAAGTTAAAAAAAAATTCAAGGAAGCTCATATTAATCGCCAAAGAGTTAATCATTCTGCTGATGATTAGATTTTACCCAAGATTACTCGAAGTAATGTTGATTAAAGATTGATTTAATCATGATTGATTCAATCATGATTGGTTTTAATCATGATTATTAGTCTGATTAAAAAATTAGTTGATTATGCCCAACACTGCCTTGTACCTTGCACCATGGTACAATAATTACAAGTAAGATCATAAGGGTCCCGTGACGTCACTCAGATCTTTACTCACAAGGAAAAAAACGTTTCGCGTGACGTTACTCAGATCTTTTCTAATGTAAAAGGCATAAAAGCTTTTCCTTATGAGCCTACCTTGTATTATTGTACCATGCCTTGTACCATGATTTTGCCTTTCGAAAACTTGAATGAACTTGCAAAGCTTTCCATAAGTATGGATGATACGTATGCTATTTCCATTTTTTCAATATGGAAAAAAGCTCCTAAGGGGTATTGAAAAGAGCTTTTCTTGTATAATTATAATATAGATGAGCCGTTTTCTTTGAAAGTGGTGTAAGTCCATTTTTGACAAAAAGTTAGTTAATGATAACATTCAATGCTATATGCTATAAACTTTTTATCTATAAACAGTTCCCAAAAAATCCTTCAAAATTTTCATCATTTTGTCAATATAAATTTAGCTAGTTAATGAAATTACAAATATAATTACTTTGAAAGTGGTGTAAGCCCACTTTCCGCAAAGACATAAATTTCTGGACATTCTTAACTTTCAAAATATGCCGATTTCGGAACTATCGAGACGTCCATAAAAAAATTACTGTTTATTCCTACAGATTAATATACTATCACACAACAATGCCGAAAACGTAAAAAGTTTTTTTTTACATGAAATGGAACGATATGATTTTGTTTCGACGAAACTACTAAAAAATGCAGTTCTAAAAAGAGGGCAAAAGTAGTTATGATGAAGAGGTAACTTGGCTGAAGATATGTTGGATAAGGGTTTTAAAAAACAAACCATATGCTGTATAAAACTTCATTTGATGAAAATGGGGAGTTTAAAACATTAGACTTATCTCCCACACTTGGAAGACCACTAAAATTTGAAAATATATACTAACCACTTTTATATCCATCCATCACATCCCAAAAATTCAACGATATAATGGATCTATTACCTTATATTCTTCCAATACATCATTACTACTTTCTCATAATGAAAGAAATTGAAAATGCGATATATTAATATAAAGTTCTATTAAATATACACTGTAAAAAATTTCTGTGGTAATTTTACAAAAAAATACTGGAAGTTTTATTTACAAGCAGTTTTGTAAATTTGCAATATATGTTATTAGGAGTATTCCAATTCCGCTTTACGTATTTTTACCAACTGTGTAGTAAATATACATTATTTGTGGGATGTAAAAATGCAATCAGTATTGGAGCTTTCACTTCATAGTTTTGTAAATTTCCAAAACTTTTGTGTATGCCCTCTCCCTATACATAAAAATAGCATTTTGCTCACCATGCAAGGACCGGTTCGCAATGAAAGCTTCAAGCTGCAAGCGTCAAGCTGCAAGCTTTAAATTACCAGCCTCAGCTGAGTTTTGCTTTATTTGAACCCTGCAGCTTGAAGCTTCGAATTTGAATCATTTTACAAACCCTTTTATCCTAATTTGTGAAGCTTGAAGCTTGCAGCTTGAAGCTTTAATTGTGAATCGGCCTAAGCATCAAAAATTATCAAAAATTTCTTAGCTGTTACAAGAACTGCCCAGACCCTGACCAAAGTCAAAGGTCTGACCTTAACTTAAGAACAATCGAGTATATATGCTTAGCATTCCATTGTTACCTGTGAATTATATCTATAAGAGGGAAAATTTAAACCTTACATTCCAATGAACAATTTGTAATTTTACTGAAAATATAAGTTCTAAAATTACGCCTCTTACTGTAAAATTACAAAGAATTACAATTACAAAGTTCAGTTACATAACATTGATAAATAATACTAAGAAATATTGTAATTTTCCTACATTGATTTAGAAAAATACACAACATTGTGTAAAATATACGTTACATTCATGTAATCAACATTTACGTCATGAAGTATCGGAGATTCTCAATTTCTTTTTGTGAAATTACAAAATTTATAGTAAAATTACAATAATTGTGTAGTAATTTTATTTGTAATTTTACTATACATTTGGACTGTGAATTTACATATTTTTTTTCAGTGTAATATAAATGGCATTACCTGAAGAAATATTGGAATAAAGCCATTTTACTTTGTATTTTTAACATCTATATATATAAAAATGAATCAATGTTTTGTGTGTAATCGATGTTTGCAAATTTGGCTGTATGAAATGATGTTTTGAGAATTGTTTATGTTAAAAGACCTACATACCAAGGTTTATATGTATAGTTTTCATGATCATGTGTGTTGGTATTTTTGTAATGGCGCTTGAAACAAAATTGTTGATATCCCTTTGAAATCGTAATTATTATGGAGATCAGTAAAATTAACACTTTCTACAAATACTCGTGTTCAACTGCAAAATGATAACTCTGCAAGTGAATTTTGCAAACAATTGTTGAATATTGGAAATGGTGTAATGCCAGTAGACGAAACTGGATTGTTAACGTTGCCAGAAAATGTTTGTCGTCTTACAGAAACCAAAGAAAAATTGATCGAAAATGTATTTCCAAACATAGCACAGCAATACAAAAATCATGTTTGGTTGAGCGAAAGAGCGATTTTGGCAGCGAAGAACAAAATGTTAATTAATTGAATTAGGCTATGCAGTTCAAAATACCTGGTAATTTTGTTTCATATAAGTCTGTAGATACCGTTACCAATGAAGAAGATGTGGTAAATTATCCCACAGAGTTTTTGAATTCATTGGATTTACCTGGATTGCCACCTCATAACCTTCAGCTGAAACTTGTAGTCACTATTCAACCGCGACTATGTAATGGTACGAGGCTGGCTGTGAAAAAGTTAATGGACATTGTTATAGAAGCGACTATTTTAACTTGGAAATTCAAAGGTCAAGACTTTTTTATTCCACAAATTCCAATGCTTCCATCTGAATTGTGGCATAAATTTGGAATATCCAAACCATCTTTATTCATTTACTGTCAACAATGTTTTTTACCATGGAGCATTACAATAAATAGGAATATAAAATTCAAAATGAACAGCAGGGTTTTACTATCTAAAAGCATAGACAAATAAAAGGAAAGATATTCCATTTCATACAAGAAAAGTGTGCACGTTCCTGTTGAGAGAGCTTTCCTATTTCCTCCATTTAAGCTTCCTCCAAGCGAAAGCTGCCCCCGCTAAATCTTTATTTTCGGTGGCACTGTCAAGATATTTGAGTAAATCTAATCTGAAGAGAGTAAATGGAAAGGAAAGCGTTAGCGATGCAGAGCATGGTTCTTGTAGAGCTATTCGCGTTTGCGCTTCTTTTTTTTACAGGTTTTCTCATTTATGAAATATCGGCATGTAGGAATGTGTATATTGTATTCTAGGTAAATTTTATTAAAGGGATTTGTTGGTGGGAATAAATGAAAATCAGAAGGAAGCTATTAAATATATTGTTTGATTTTTTGTTTAATTGACAAAAATCAATTACATATTTTTAGAAGTTTGAAGATTTTGTTTTTTCAGGTCTGACTTTTCGGTTTCTACTACTTTGCAAAAGTTAGTAAAACCGTGAGTTTTGTGCGAATTTTGGTTTTGTTTTGATTGATAACAATGATGATTTTGCATATTTGCGAAAGTTTTATTTTGATCAAAGACTCACAAGCAATTTATTGCGATTTACAAGGATTTCAAGATGTAAAATATCATATCATGAACAAATTTAAAAATATGAAAAGTGGAAATTATTGCTTTATGGATATTTGTGGCTATTCTCAATTAATAGTGCAGCCAATACAAGAATTCTATCTTAGGCACTAGGAAAAAAATCCATATAACTTGAATTTTTCTTGTCTTTATTATGATGTTCTACTGACATCCTGGAAAGTATCCTAGTTTCAGCGGTCACGTTTTCTTTTATTGGGGTAAATTTTAACTTGACGCAATTAATACCGACAACCATTTTATTCGTAAAACGTGCGGGAAAGTTTCGGTGCCTCTCTAATACTTGTATTTTGTTGAAAATAAATACTCCTTTCCACACCACCGCAGGGGTAGAGTATTAAGCGCGTTTTTTTAAAGTGGTTTCCCCAGTAAGCCTAATCCACAAAAAAATCTTCGGCGTTACATCCCTTACAGGCATATATTTAGTCTTCGTTGAGTAAATACGACATAAAATTGTATTTTTTAAAAGCAATTCTCCAATTAGCTATTCACGCTTCTACTCCTAAGAATTTGAGGTAACCACTTTCCAATCCAATTGTCCTGTTCATTTTGTCTAAAATCGGCGAAATCGGTAAATTTCTACCGCTCAAAATATAAAAATTTATTAAGTAAATATAAAAAACTTATAGAAAAGTTGAAGAGCAGCAGCAAAGAAGATAGAACTAAGAAGAAGGTGAACCTAGAAGGAAGAATATGTCGAAATAACTATCTCAGTAGAATAGTCAAAAGACCGCTAACTTCTTTAATTGCCTCCATATAACTCAAAAAAGTGAAATTTTACAGGAGAGACTTTTTAAGATGAAAAATGCTGAATAATAGAAACTTTATTTATTTTTATTAGTTAGTTATTATGAGTTATTAGTTATTATGATATGCAATTATTAATTAATTATGGTGCTTTTCGATAAATTTATAAAATTACACCAAAAAACCGCAGTTCACTACCCTTTTTTGAGTTGTGCCGTTATTTCAGAAAATTTCATTCAAACATCAAGGCGCTATCTGACAAAAACTTGCAGAATTAAAAATACGTCACTTTACAGGATGAAAGTAGACAGATAATGCATATATCTATTCTATACAATAAAACGAAATTTGAAATTTTTTGAGTTGTGCACATCAATGCAAAACAGCGATATGTGACTAAAAATTCAAAAACTTTTTGCACTATAGTACTTTCTAACAAGAGAAATAAAAAAAGATGGAGTTATGAAGAAAGATCGTTAGCTTTGAATTTCCATTACAAATCTCCTACAACTTACAGGTATTTTAAAGATAATTTCAACCACCACCATCTCTGACCTCTGCATCGTTGGCAACTAATTAAAAATATTCAACTTGGTTTTAATAACATGGTTACAGAAAACCTTAAGAAGATTGTTTCATATTGGGATGAAGAAATGAGGCACGCTGTGTTAATATTCGATGAAATTAATATTAGAAGAGAGTTAACAGGTAACAGATGAAATAGTTGGTTTTGTAGATATAGGTGATTTTAGAAATAAAGAACCAGCAAAGTATGTTTCAGTTTTTATGGTCCGAGCTTTATTTTCTAATTGGAAATTTATTATTAGTTTTTTTGCCACCGATAAACCAATTTAACAGTAAAGTATTAGCCGAAAAAGTGAAGTTGAATTTCGACTACTGTTGTGAACTGGGAATCCGAAATATAACCTCAGATCAGGTAACAATCGTAGTTGAATTAGTTCTCTCGAAGTTACGGAAAACGACCCTTTTTTTATTATAATAATCGAAATTTTTTTGCAATGATGTTCCGCATTTGTTCAAATCAATACTTTATTAGTAAAAGATATTCACTGTGAAGATGGAACAGTAAGTTGGGGGATTGATTTTGACTCTAAAATCCATTATTCTTTTAACTGATGAAATATTAAACGAGGTTCCCAATAAACATTTCGTTCTGACATCGAAATTTAACCAAGACCCAATTGAAAACCTACTTTCCTTGGTACGATCAAGAGGGGGCTTCAGTAACAACCCATATTTATATAATTTCTATAGTATCATTTGCAAAATTATATCGAACAAAATTTTGTCTATATCTTCCCATAGGAAGAATTGTGACGAAGATAGTCAGCAATTTATAGCGATTGACTCATCTAGTGATGGCAAAACCATAAATAATAATTACGATCATTGTATTTTTACTGTAGAGGATCGGACGATTGGTGATGTCACTAATGAGGGTCACGAAGTTAGCAATATAATCGAGTCTATTGTTTTGTTTGTGGTGGCATTCACTTCAATTTAAAGATAACAGCTCATTTAAAAACTATTCCAAGCAAAAAATTATACAATTCTAAAAGGGAAAATTGTTACCTCAAATTCTTAAGAGGAGAAACGTGAATAGCAAATTGGAGAATTGCTTTTAAAAAATACTAATTTATGTCGTATTTACTCAACGAAGACTAAATAAATGCCTGTAAGGGATGTAACGCCGAAGATTTTTTTGTGGATTACGCTTACTGGGGAAATCACTTTAAAAAAACGCGCTTAATACTCTACCCCTGCGGTGGTGTGCAAAGGAGTATTTATTTTCAACAAAATACAAGTATTAGAGAGACACCGAAACTTTCCCGCACGTTTTACGAATAAAATGGTTGTCGATATTAATTGCGTCAAGTTAAAATTTACCCCAATAAAAGAAAACGTGACCGCTGAAACTAAGATACTTTCCAGGATGTCAGTAGAACATCATAATAAAGATAAGAAAAATTCAAGTTATATGGATTTTTTCCTAGTGCCTAAGATAGAATTCTTGTATTGGCAGCACTATTAAGTGAGAATATCCATAAAGCAATAATTTCCACTTTTCATATTTTTAAATTTGTTCATGATATGATATTTTACATCTTGAAATCCTTGTAAATCGCAATAAATTGCTTTGAGTCTTTGATCAAAATAAAACTTTCGCAAATATGCAAAATCATCATTGTTATCAATCAAAACAAAACCAAAATTCGCACAAAACTCACGGTTTTACTAACTTTTGCAAAGTAGTAGAAACCGAAAAGTCAGACCTGAAAAAACAAAATCTTCAAACTTCTAAAAATATGTAATTGATTTTTGTCAATTAAACAAAAAATCAAACAATACATTTAATAGCTTCCTTCTGATTTTCATTTATTCCCACCAACAAATCCCTTTAATAAAATTTACCTAGAATACAATATTCACATTCCTACATGCCGATATTTCATAAAAGAACCATGCTCCCATGCATCGCTAACGCTTTCCTTTCCATTTACTCGCTTCAGATTAGATTTACTCAAATATCTTGACAGTGCCACCGAAAATAAAGATTTAGCGGGGGCAGCTTTCGCTTGGAGGAAGCTTAAATGGAGGAAACAGGAACGTGCACACTTTTCTTGTATGAAATGGAATATCTTTCCTTTTATTTGTCTATGATAAAAGTGAAAGTTTCTCTCTGTCTGTAAATATTCAATAGACTCAGAAACCGCTCATCCGATTGGCATGCATTTTTGTATATAGAGGTTTTCGGGTAAGGCGGGTGTTCCTACGCTCTATCTCGAACACTTCGAGTAGCTGTAGTGTACCGATGTCTTTACAGGGTTCACCAAATGTGGTTAGTCTCCTTCTGCTTAGGGCTGGGCAGTGACAGAGGAGATGTAGTACACTTTCCTCCTCGTTCGGATTTTTACAGGTTCTATAAAAGTCGTAGGTCTCAAGACCTAAGCGGGTCGCATTCGTCCCTATCAGACAGATATTATTTAGGTTTTTTTTCCAAAAAAATACGATACCCAAAGTTTCAGATCGATCGAAGGTGATTTACGGGTAGTTGCCGTTCCATTTCAAGAAAAATCGTACGACAAAATCATGCAACGTGTAGCCAAAGGAAATAGCGGAAACAGCAATTTGATTTTGGCGTCGCGTCGATTCGAATGCAGAATGACATTGAACTCGACAAAACAAATTTCGAAAAAACCAGTTTTTGAGTGATTTTTTTGCCAAAAAGGGATATCTCCGGCGGCCATGTTGTTTTTTTTTGTGATTCCGAAATTGTTTTCTTGAAAAGTCCCATGGAAGCTGTGGTCCAATTTTCAGCCATTTTGTAATTTTGTCTCCTTTCGTGCGTTTTTTGTAAATTTCCCCGGGCTATTAGGAAATTCCTGTTTTTCACACGGCCAATTGTATGCTGCCTGTTCGCGAGTCAACACCAACCAACAAATTTATACATTTATACACCAAACAAAAAAAAATTTTGTGTTTCCCCTAATGATTAAGTACATGTGGTCTTTATTTGTGCGCAGCATCAGACGACGGATATGAAATCCAAAATATAGAAAAGTAGCCGTTCTTTGAGAGACTTCGTTTGTGTATGAAAATTTATATCTCGAAAAATGTCTAGTCAATGGATGGTTTTTATTGTCTCGATCAAAATGTCAGATCCCTAATAGTTTCACATTATGTTATTTTGAATCAAAAATACCAAAAAATTGCCTTTTTCAAACTCTCCTACTGTATATTAGAATTCATATCACCTGATTACTACTATTGCCTTATGGGTGCAGCATAGGCGCACCGGGTCCCAGCTAGTATTTAATAAAAATTTCATAAGAAAAAATATAGGTTAGGTTAGGTTAGGTTAGATATGGCTGAGCTGCTGGTGTACAGCTCAAACACAGGCCACAGGAGTAGGCCCATTGTGATGCCATAGTGATCCCAATTTAAACCTGATGTTAAAGTGTCGTTTCTTCGCTAAACCATCTCGAGGAAGCAATGAATCTCCTGAGTTAATCCTAGGTCTCAAGACCTAACCGAGTCGCATGCGTCCTATCAGACAGTGTCCGGTAAGCACTCCCACTATAGCTGCGAGGTCTTGTCTCCCGAGGCTCATTAGTGAAGTGTTCGAAAAAACCTACTGGGAAGAATAAAAAGACCGTGCTTACGATAATAACTATTTCTTTATTTGACTTCACAAGAATGGATGTGTTTACTTTAACATGAACCTGGTGAACCTGGAACCCATGAAACTGAAGGCTGACGACGAGATGCACTCAGTTGGGGGAGCCGAAGTGCGGTGGTGGGGCATATTTTTTTAACATACTCCGGCCGGCAATGAGTGGCTAACCTCCAGCGGATACAAATGTTGAATCGGTCTTCGTATCTTAGATCCATTATGAAATCGAATCTCACATGCCCGAATTTTACCGTCGCGCCCAGAGCGGTTATTCTGTAACTATGAAAAGTCTAGTGAAAAGTCTTTTCAGTGAGAATTCCAATAAGTGCGATTCTGGAACGATGAGAACGTGAGTTTATCTGTCAAATTACTTCATGGTGAAAAATAATTTCTCACCAAAATTTTTCTAGTGAGAATTTTCAAATCACAACAGTTGTGAGAAGTGTGAAAACTTTTAATTTTAAATGAGATCGTTTTGTGATATGCGCATTAATTGCACATGTAAGCGCAACTGTTAAAGAAAATTTTGGTACTGGTCGGGTATAAAAATATGATGGCCTGTATGAGCTATTGGACATTGAAAAAAAAGCGTTTTTTTCGAAAAAATCGATTTTTGCAAAATGCTTGCAATATTTTGCAAATCTGTAAAAACGCTCTTATTCGAGTTATCTTGGACTACCCTTTCACCCTGGTTCGTTAAAAAATATCGTCTTTTCACGGAGCTACAGGTATTTCAAAATATTGCGATTTTTTGCGGTTTTTTTGCAATTACTAATTGAGTTTGCAATTTTTTGAGACCGGACCAAGGCAACTCGATCCGTATTAAAGAGATACACAACTTTGCCATTTAACTCTTTTTTGTACAACGCCAAGTTTATTTTTTAAACGTAAAAAACTGTTTTTCGCCAACTTTGGCCGCCATTTTGAAAAGGACGCAAGCGCGTCATTTGTTTTAAAAATAGTTCATTGAATTCTACGGAAAATTTCCAATTTTTTACATATCTTTGTAGCCTGTTAATAGTTTTTGTAGGTAAAAACCCTCACTTACTGGACTACTTTAGGTTATAGAATCGCTTTGCTGACAAAAATGAGAACTCAAATTGAGAAGGCAGGATGAGAATGAGAATGAAAAGACTTTTTACGTTTTCAGTTTCTCATAGTTACAGAATAACCACTCAGGAAACACTGTCTCTATAACTGCAAGGCTCCAAACAATCGTGGTTTTAATTGGTCATATACAATAATTACATCTCAAACCTTTACTTCTGAAGAAAATTGACGCTTGGCATGATGGGCTGATCTTAAACGTTGGATATACTCAGTTTTAAATCGCTTCAAAAATGCATACGTAAACTTAAGGCGGGCCTTCCACTTCATATGAATATCTGCATTAGACGTCTCCTAACTTCCAGAAGTTACTGATCCTGAAAAATATCCTAACAGGAAGTGCGAAGGGGTTAATGGCGATAAGTCAATTGGGTCATCACTCTATAAGTTAATGGTCTAGCATTAATGATGGATTCCGCTTCAACAAGAAGTGTCTGAAGTTGTTCACAGGTGAGAACGGATCGCCCAATGGTTGCCTTTAAAACGTCCTTAACTAATTTTACGAGGCGTTTCCAGAAGCCTCCACACCAAGCTGCGCGTTCTACGATGAATTGCCATGAAATCCCTTTATTACTTATGCAGCCTTGTATCTTTTCAGACTCAATAATTTCGCCTAATTGCCTAAGTTCCATTGAAGCACGTTTGAAGGTACGAGCGTTGTCGGAAATAATAACTTTCGGGATGCCACGCCGAGCAAAAAAACGTCGTAGAGCTGATAAGCAAGACTCTGCATTCAAGTTTGGAACAAATTCCAGATGAATTGCTCGAATAGCTGCGCAAGTAAGGAGCATGATATACACCTTTTTTGTATCTTTTTCGTCCGAATCTCGGACATATAGTGGTCCAGCGAAGTCTACACCTGTAGTTTCAAATGGCCTAGACCAGTGGTGGCGAACCTATGGCACGCGTGCCAGAGATGGCACGTACGAAAATTCTGCTGGCACGTGAACGATTTATTATTAAATTGGATTTAATATAGATTAATTTTAAAATTAAGCCATATTTGGATGAAGTTTCGTGTGCTTTTTTAAAATGAACCCGTCCAGACATTGCAAGGGTACTTAGTCCAGGGGCCGGATTCCGCAATCGTGAGTGTGCATGGTCGATGGTGGAAAACAATTCCCTGTCCAAAAAGTACTGATCTAAGGTTTGAAAAATTCCTGATGTTTGTAAAGGGTAACGTAATTTTTGCACGATTTTGCACGGGAGTACTCGGATTTTGACAAGTGATGTCTTGTTAGCAAGCTATCGCTGTGCGGTATCCAGAACAGGTAACTTTATTTAGAACGGTTTTCATTCCAACGTGTTTACTAGATATTAGAAAAACTAATGCTAAAGTAGTGCTTGTAATTGTTAGCCCAAGTCTTTTCATTTAAACAAATAAAGGGCTCGAACGAATGTTATGAAATTTTTTCAGATCATGTTTTCGTTAATATGCTTCGATCGGCATCTCAAAGAATTCGATATCGGTTTTGCTTCATACGATATCGTGCAGGTACAAAAATCACGTCGTTTAAACAAAACAAAAACGGCTCGACCAAATTTTATGAAAGATATGTCAATACTTTATCTATAGCCTAGTATGGAGTTCGAAAGGAATTCCGTTCCCCATGTAAAATACACGTAAAAAGATGCACGGAATTCCGTTCACCAAATTTTTCCGTGCCCTTTTTGTTTTATGAGTACGCAGTTCGAACGGAAAACTATTGGTAATATTTAGCTTGTGCAATTCTCTAACAGGTGGCTTGCAGGGAATTGGAGACTTTTTTCCGTTCATGAAAAAATTCTTCGACAATTATTCCGTGTTGTGTGTTAGGTAATTTTGACAGGACGAATGAAAAACAGCTATTGCCGTCAGTTCGTGGTTTTATATGTGATTTTTAACAGTCAGCTGTTCGCTTTTTCTCAACTGTTAGCTTTTCTCCACGGTATTCTACACGCAATTTTTCCGTGTAGAAATATTTACCAAAAATGCTGAACGGAATTCCGTGCGAACTCCATACTAGGCCGAGAGTTTTTTCTTAACGTTCTTTTTCTTAAATATTTAACAGCTGCTCAAATAAAACGCGTTGCAATTTAAACGCGATGACATTTCCGTCCACTGCCTTACTTTTCTTTGGCGATCATTTCAGCAAATGTACGTACTTTCAATTTACGTGTAGAGCGCTCGAAACGATTTTCATTGGTAGCACACTCATCAATAAATGCTGATCTCTTCCCTTTTTGATCAACATTGAGCAAAAAATCTACGATTAATCGCTCCCGTCGAAATATGAAATATCATATTTTTATAAATATCGCTCGCGAAAGGATTGACCGTTTGCTTAAATGCTGATAACAAGGCTATTTTGTGTCTGTTACTATGTACAACTTTGTGCTGCTTCAGATCCTCTTTTACATGGCTTATTATTTTTGTCGATTTTATTGGTGCTCGCAATTTTCTGGGAAATTTTACATAATCAGCCGTGTAAGAACCATTTTGCACCCCCGCCAGGTGTAAAAAACGGTTTTCGTTATTAGTTATCCACAAACTACATACTGTCAACATACTGCTCATATTTCGCATTTGAACCGGAATTCCTACATATTTATAAAAATATTGTGTAGAAACGCACCCGCGCGCAGCCCCTGGACTGGTGCCAATGTTTCATATTTTTTGTTAATAGCAAATCTGACTGTATGCCGTACGTGTTCATTATCAAACTGCGGCCTCATATTGTTTCAATTGAGTTGCTTCAAAGTCTTGTTGAGCACAAGTATTATTTTAATGAAAATAGGCGTTGATGGAAAATGCCAATATTATTAAATTTTTCTTTAATTTTAAAAATTTTGATTCTGGTCATATATTATTTTTGTAAATTAATTTTTGAAATTGTGTAAATAAAATTGTGAAACCCGAAAATTAAAAACTGTCCGGCACGCCAGCAACACGATAAGTAATATTTGTAATTTTCTGGCACGCGCACATAAAAAGGTTCGCCACCACTGGCAAGGGCGGATCCACCGTTGTGGGCACGATGGGCATGCCCACAACCCTAATAGACTTTTGACGTCACACTTTCACGGTCTATTGAGATTGATAGGCTGATGATATTATATCCTATGCCTTAATAAAATAAAAAAATATGCTTCAGATCACACTTTAGAAGTACAACTTTTTTACCCAACAACTGCCACAATTATTAAAATATTAATCAGCTAGCAATATGCAATTGATATAGGAGGTCTGTCCGATATATAGTACGGTTTCAGAAAAGTAGGGCCAACGACAGATGCAGGAAGTATAGTGACGAGCCTACCGAGGAACTTGATACAAGTACAATTTCAGAATATCAATATTTATGAATTCGTATTTAAATTAAAACCTAAAAACGAAGCAAAGGTTTTAGGATAACTGAAATATTTTCGATTGAAACTCGTCTAAAAATCGTGAGGTTCCTTATGCCGTGGTTCTTTTGTCAATATTGGGTCTGTTTAGACCCTTCGCTTCCAAGAACGTTCTTCATGAACTTTGTGGATGAAGGGAGAAGTGGGGTGGTACCTCTCATCATCCCCACTTTCCCTTCATCCACAAAGTTCGAACCTAGTATCTGATGAAAAAATAATATTGAAATCGTCACTCAAATCATGGGGATTTCGTTGAAGTTTTGACCTAGTAAAATTGAACCTTCAGAAGTGAAGATTGTCATGTATGAATTCCGCCAGAATGAAATCGGCAGAAGAGTACTTTCGGAAATCAATTTACATACCTTTATTAGATTCCGTTATTAATGATTTAGGGCAGAGATTGTCTCCGGAAGTATAGATGTTTTCAAAAGAAGAAAATAGATTGTCGACAGTACAAAGGGCTTTCCTTCTAATCTTCCACATAAAAAAAACTCCGTGACACAAAAAATTTGAACAGTTCTGCGCACCTCGTTGCCAAGTTTTATAAATTTTGTTCTATCATTTCCCCTCTTTTCATTTAAAAAGACAACAAATGCAGCAAAAACTCAACAAAATAATTTGGGAAGGGATGTGCCATAACCTTCTATATTTACAAGCCATTAACAAGGAAAATATTGAGAGCGAATTTCCGCTCAATCGGACTACAGCTCGGTGCAGTCACGTTATGTTGTTAGTGTAATTTGGAGAATTTGGGAGAATTTGGTAGTCCGATTCTCTCAATATCTATTCTTGTTTATGGCTTGTAAATATAGAAGGTTATGGATGCGCGCATGCCGAATGAATAAAGTTAAGTTATCTTTATATGTATTGAGCAGAGCTCAACCAAGTAAATCTATTCATCATAATAAGTATAATTTTTTCTATAATTATGCGAAATATTTCTGATCTCTAAATTTAAAATAATTTAAAACAATCCTGAATAATTTTTTTTAAATATACATGAGCGTTTTCATACATAAGATTAAAGTTCTCCGCAGCCGCAAGCAACACAATCTCCCCAGGCAGAAGCGCATGCGACTGACGGAAAACGTCACAATCCTAGTATCAAAGTATTAAAAACACAAATTTCGTATTTTTTAATTGAAATTGCTACAAATTATTTCTGTAGCAAATATGTAAAATACAAAGAAGAAAATTTATCTCAAGCTTTTAAACATTTTTAAGAGCTTTTTACCCCAACATGCGCTAAATGTCACGGAGTTTGAAAAGATGGGCCAAGTCAATAATGCACGTTGCGCGAGCAAATGACTTCTTCAGCAATTGGAAGTCTGTAGCTGAATAAGTCATTTGCTCGCGCAACGTGCATTATTGACTTGGCCCGATCTATACTCGACCTGTTTCAGTTTCGAGTTTTTCTACCTAAACCAAATGTTAGTGCCAGCGACTGGAATATCGATATCGAAACAGTTAAAAAAGTTTTCCAGATGTACCTACCGGCTATTCATTAACGATAATGAATCAACTGTTATAAATGAATACCGACTCTGGATGGCCAAATGGAAAAGAGAATGTGAAAACAATTTCGCTATACCAGAGGTGGTAGCTTATCTCATTGAAGCGACCAAGATTTGTACCCTAACATAAAAATTTTCTTACAAATACTGGCAACTTTCCCGGTCAGCGTAGCTACCGCAGAGAGATCGTTTTCTACTCTGTGAAGCGTAAAATCTTGGTTTCGTGCCTCAATGGCACAGGAAAGATTGTCCGGGCTCTCCTAAATATACACAAAGATGTGAACCTGAATATCGATGAAATTACCAACGCTTCCGCGAAAAAGAAACGTAAGCTTGAATTAGTAATTTAAGTAAGCACCTAAATAAAATTATTTAATGTAAAATGTATACTAGCGTTTAATTTAATTTAATATCCATTAAAGCTGTAAAAATTTCATCAAAATCGGTTCAGTAGTTTAGAGTCTAAATGTGACATTGTGATGTGTAAACAAACAGTCATTTACTTTTGTAATTTTCGTGAGCGAACAAACTAACATTTTACAGGGTAATTAATTTACCTACTAGTGTTTGCCCACGTGGAATTATACACTGTACAAAATCTTGGTCAGGGCGTCATATATTTTGTAAACATCTCCTTTGTAGGAATGAACTATATCGATCATGAGTGAGTTCATACTCCGACTCCCACTTGTCCGATTTTCGGGTGGCTGTGCCCACAACCTTTTTTGAGGGCTGGATCCGCCCCTGACCACTGGCCTAGACGTATCAATTCTACCTTTTGGCAAGGGAGCAAATGGCTGTGAAATTGGCTTCCCACGAAGTCGCTTGCATATTCTACAACGGCTAATAACACTTTTGACCGCTTGGCGTCCTTTTATTATCCAAAACCTCTCCCTGAGACGTGTTAAGACTACATTGATACCGCCGTGAAGTGTACGTTCATGGGCGTCTACTATGAGAAGAGTGGTAAAATATGTAAATTTTGGCATTATTATAGGGAATGATTCGTCATATCTAAAATCAGTTTCTTGTAGGTGACTACCCACACGAAGAATATTGTTTCCATCTAGTATGGGATTAAGCGTTAAAATTTTGGAGACCTTTGGTATTGGGCTTGTATTTCGTAAAGCGTTGATTTCACACCTAAACTCACTATACTGTATAAGTTTAATCCAGTACATTTCAGCTCCTCTAAGCTCTTCAGCGGTGAGAAATTTTCGTTGAAGAGAAACCTTTTTTAAAGATAGTGTAAATCGAATGACATACGCAGTTATGCGAAGTAATCTAGAATAGCTGCCAATATTTTCAATTTTCATTAACGGGATCGCAGCATCTTCTGTAACCTGAAGGCATAATAAAAAATTCGAATTATTAATATTAATATTCAATTTAGGCCAGTTATCTGAAGGAGTTAATAGCCAAAGAGGTCCGGTAGTCCATACTGTTGTGCTAAGTAAACTCTTTCCACTTATACCTCGAGTTATCAGATCAGCAGGGTTACTTTCTCCGGGACAATGATGCCATTCTGCTATTTTTGTTAATTGATGGATTTACATAGGGCTGATATTTCCGTTTAGTGTTGTTAGTCCAATATAATGTTATTATGGAATCTGACCAAAAATGCTTAGACTCAAAAACTATGTTTAAATGTTGAAGAAGATAATTTGCAAGCCGTGATGCTATAACAGCGGCAGTTAACTCCAGCTTCGGCAGCGTTAAGTCCTTAGATTTGACGTTCTTCAAAGGAGAGACTCGGCATTTTGAACATATGTACCTAACATCGAAGGAACCATCTGCGTTTTCACTCCGCACATATGCAACAGCTCCATACGCTTGAATACTGGCATCACAAAATATGTGTAATTGTTGGTTGATCTTATTGCATGATTTGAACATAAATCGTGGAATAGTGAAGTCCTTTAAATACGACAAAGAAGAAGCACAACCGCTCCAGAACCTCTGCAAATTACTTGGAAGCATTTCATCCCATGCACAATTAAGTCTCCAAGCTTCCTGAAATAATAGTTGAAGTTTTACTACGAATGGACCAAGCATACCTAATGGATCAAAAATTCTTGCTATAAGTTGTAGAACATTTCTGACAATACCATACTAATCCAAGAACTTTCTGGACATCGCTCGGCTCCGTTATCTCCTTAAACTGCTGTCGGAGATCCAGATCATTAGAGTTCCATTTGCGAATATTCATTGCAGCTCTTTGAATGATGTTTCTCTTTGAATGATGTGCACGTTTCCCTGTAAAACTGAGAAGCAAATTCATAATCTTTAACGCTTAGCACAAGGTCATCCATATAAAAAGATTTCTGCAGCAGGGCACAAGTCTGAGGAAATTCTTTGGACTCATATTCAAAATGTCTTTTCAACGTACCACAAAGCAGAAATGGGCTACAAGTAACCCCAAACGTTACGCGTGTCATCCTGTAAACCGTACACTCTGTCAGACAACCTAAGCTTTTCACCCTTTCATTGAACCAAAAAAAAAACGATGCGTGTCTCGATCCTTTACAGATAATGAAATCTGTAAAAACGCCTTTTCAATGTCGGCAACTAGCGCAATTTTATTCGTTCGAAAATTTAATAATATTGAAATTACATCAGGAAGTAAATTTGGCCCTGTAAAAAGCTGGTCATTTAATGAAGAATTTTTACCCGTTCGAGCTGAGGCATCAAAAACAATCCTCACTTTGGTTGTTGTTTTATCTGTCCTATAGACCGGTCGGTGCGGTAAGTAATATAAGTGTCCCTCATGGGAAGACTCGTTAACCTTTTCAGCTACTCCTGATGATATTAATTCCCATATTATTTCATCGTATTCCAGTAATTTTTTGCGCTCCCTGGAAAATTTTTGAACTAGCCTTTCAAATCGTTGTAAAGCGCCATGGCGATGATTATCTAAATGGACATCATTATCTTTCCATAACAAATTACCTTCATACCTCTGACCATTATATTTTACATAATTTTTAAAATCTACATTTATTATATTTTCCTTAGTTTCACTTCTAATACCAAGAGTTTCCAAATCCCAAAACCGTTCAAGACTGGCTTCTTCCATAGTGCTTGTATACAAGGTCAAAGCAGGTGTAAAAAGGTTAAGCTTCTGTTCACAGAAAGATTCCATTACTGGGCCTTGAAGGGTCCAGCCAAAAATAGTATTCATAGCCACTAAATTTTCTGTTATTCGTTGAGACTCCTGCAGCACAATATTCCAGAAATAGTCAGCTCCAATGAGCAAATTTATTCCACTTTCTGGTTCACGGATCTTGCGATCATCTGCCCAGCTGTATCGAGGAAAAATTGAATATTCCGTATGCGGTATGGATAAAACATCCAGACAAATTTCGGGAACCACTATCGCCATAATAGCTACACTGTGATCGTCATGTTGTGATTTCAAAACAACTCGTACAGTCGTACACGTTGAAATGCATTTAAAGCTGGCTTCTTTGTTGATTCGAACGGAAGTATACGGATTCTTACGGTATCGATGACCTCTAAACCAAGCCTTTCTGCAACACTTTGCCTTATGTATGATCTCTGGCTGCCTCCGTCCAAGATAATTCTTATAAAAAGAGAAGCTTTATAAGAAGGCGATTTAGGGCACTTTCAGTAATGCAGGTTGCGTGCGCAATTGACTTATTCAGCAATGGAAGTGTGTTGCTGAATAAGTCAATTGCGCACGCAACCTGCATTACTGAAAGTGCCCTTAGCTACGACACTCGTAGTTTGTAGGTAAACATCGGTAGAGCTTTGAAGAGTAGCCGAGCACAGATTTTTTGTCAGCTGTGACGTTGACGCAAAGCTCCTTCGCTCATTATTTGTTGACATCTTCTTTGAATCAGTAATAGGATTCGTTGATTTTGACTTAAAATTGGGATCACACAAGCATGAAGGATGTTTCCCTTTGCAATTACTGCACTTTATAAAATTATTACGGCAGCCTCTCGAAGAATGACCCTTGCGTAAGCATCTGAAGCAACGACCTTGTTTTATTAAAATTTCCTTACGTTGGGGAATTGTCATATGTGCACTGCAGCTTTCGGAAATATGTGAATCGAATCCACAAAAGCAGCATCTAATCGGTTCATTAGATGTCAAAAGTCCAGCAGCCGTTTTAATAACCTTATGAGATGAAGACTGCGAAGATCTTTTCCATGAGCTTGAAGTAATCTTTCGAGGGACTCCACTTCTCCTTTTAAATATTTTAAAATGGCTCCCACACTTTTGCCACCACTATATTTTTTCGATGAAGTACCACTCCCTACTACAGAGGTCACATCGGGGTCAACATCACTTTCCGTAATGTTTTTAGAAGTGTCTTGATGTGATCGATAGAAATCTACCACCATTGCATCCGGCAGGCACCTCAACAAACAAGTTTTTAACATTACCGAGTACCTACTGCGACGATGGAACTCCCAAACGCAGTAAGCGTTCTGGTATGGGTAGTTACGGCATTATACAAACGGCGCAGCCCTGACGCATCTCGAAGTGAAGAAACATGTGATAACGACATCAATTGCTGCATCACATGATCTATGAGTTTTTCTTCGTCTCCGAATTCCTCTTGTAGAAGAGATACCGCCTGGTAATTTTCTGCTGAAGGAATGAAACCCTCAATTGACTCAGCTGCCTTTCCTGTTAAATGCAACTGCAAATAATTGAATTTGTCGCTTTCGGTAATATTTTCACGATCATGGACGGCAGTACGAAAGCACTCCCAAAACGGAAGCCATTCCTTAAAATCCCCTGAAAATGTTTTTAAAGCGAGCTTGTAACTTGGAAATAATTTTTGCACGTGCATCATCCGATAACGGGGCCTTGATTTGGTGAAAACTACGTAATTTCGTTAAACGCTGCTTTAAACGAGATATCACCGTGACAGCTTCATACTCCTTTTTTAAATCATCCGCCTTTAAGGTATCACCGATACTATTATTAATTTTACATAAGCTCTGATGAGCCGCCGTTAACCGTTCAAGAAAGACCGTTAGGCCTTCTTCGATTTCGTCCATGCGGTTTACATTGCTTTCGATAACTTGCGATTCCGCCGTAATCGGTTGCATTGTTCGCGATTTTAGTGACCTGGCCACGATAGGTAGCGCGCTACGACATCCATTTTAATGTATATGTAGGTACTCCCGGGTTTCGGCACCAATGTCGAAAAAAGCTACTGGGAAGAATAAAAAGACCGTGCTTACGATAATAACTATTTCTTTATTTGACTTCACAAGAATGGATGTGTTTACTTTAACCAGGTTCATACGAAGCTGAAGGCTGACGACGAGATGCACTTAGTTGGGGGAGCCCAAGTGCGGTGGTGGGGCATATTTTTTTTAACAGAAGTACCCCAGTAAAAATAAATGATGGCCTTAGAACGGGCAAATGCCAACTGTGATTGAAACATAGTCCTCGGCCATCTGGCGGTTAACAGAAGGCTCGTTGCAGGACAGTACGGCCGTACAGGGGGCGATTGACGGTGAAACAACGGCCGTACAGTTCCAATAACGTTGTGTTTTTTTTCAAGCCGTTAAATAACAAAATTTCCCACTAAAATATAAATCAACACGCACCACACACTTCACGTATAGCAAACCGACGATTGGCGAGCTCGTTTCTCTTGTGCATCGATATCTTTAAGTAAGATAAATCGAAAGAACCATTGTACATAACGAAAATGACGAAGTTCCCATAAAACACATTCAACAATACATTTGGTGCAGATTCCTTTTTTGGCTTAAATTTCCCGTCGAATGTCCGTTTCTACAGCTCAGTACTTGGCCTTTTAAATCTTTTGGTCAAATTTGGCCGTCGTAAGGCCGTATGTGCTCCCATTAAAAATGGTTAAAAACTCTACGGCCATCATATGCCCCTTAAAAAGCCAAGCGGCCGGTGTTCGCCCTTTATAAGGCCGTTTTTTATTTTTACTCGGGTAGTCCGCCTAAAGGCCGGTCCACACATAACAAACATTTGTAAAAAAAACATTTGTCCACGGAGATGACAAATGTTTGATAATGTTTGACAAATGTTTGACAAACATTCTTCAAACATTTGGTGAAATTTTTGCGAGAAAAATGTTTTCCGAAATGTTTGTTTTTTCCTGTGTGTTCCGTAGGAAAACTAGATTCTTCATTTGCCACAATTTCGACAGGATTTTCTTCTTGATATCTCACTTCAAAAGTCACTAGTATTGAATATCAGCCTTCGTTTAGATTTTTGTCAGTGTCATCTAGAGTTGAGCCGGACTTACAGTACACTTGGCTCTTACACAATGGTAAATTGTACTGAGGCCTCAATTCTTTGAAACGTCCCGGTTCAAAAATAATGTCCTATATGACCCAGTTTAAGTTCCATTTTCAAATTTTCACTGTTTCTTTAGAATTGAAGTAGGAACACGATGATATTTTTCCCAAAACTTTAAGTTGGGGAGTTGATGATGAAAAATGCTAATGAAATTTTATAGACAAATAATAACAATTTATTAATATCAAACGCAAATTTTAAATATACCATTACATAGACACTCAAGATCTTCAAAATCGACCTATATAATTTTTTTGTACGACTAATGGTTTCGAAGATACAGTAATTTGAATGGTCGGCCGCGCGACGTTTTTTGAAATTTCTTGCAATATACAACCGTGTATATCTTCTGAAAAAAAAATCGCAATTTTTTTTCCCGAAATATGGTCCCATTATTTCATGTGTAGAATGCGTCTGCAAAAATTAAAAAAAATCGGGATGATCAATTAATATTTAGTGTTCGGTTTGACATGGAATGAGCGATATGAGCTTGTATCGAGATAAACGAGGCGAGGTGTGATTGTAAATACGTAGTGGAGAGCCATGGGTTTCTTCTCTCTTACTTCTTTTGGGGCAGTAAAATTTCCGATTTGAAATGAAGCGAGGTGAGGTTGTAAAATATAAAAATACATCGTGGAGGCATAGGTTTCTTACTCTCTTACTCTTACCTTGAGGCAGTTTAATGCATATTATAATCAAACTCGTGAAAAAAGCCCTTCATTGGTATTTATTTTATTTGTTTCTTTAATTTGCTTACTTTTGTCATTTTGGCATTACAATAGCATCTCGACTCATACTCAAGTATGACATTGTACTGGCTCAGAAGAAAAAGAGGCATCTCTTACAAACTCATTTTATAATCGTGTCCTACCCAACACTAGTTTCATCTTCATCTTCTTTCTCTGAATCCGCTTCAAAGTCTTTCGCAGCCATTCCGGAAGATTTTTTGCGTGCCTCTTTGTCACGACCTCCTATTGACCTCCTCCACGGACACTGATAAGTTTTTCGCAATTAATTTTAATGAATCAGAACGCTTTATTTTATTTTTATAGTCGTTACTTGACTTATCACACAATTTTCAATGGGTAAATACTATTGAAATATAATTATGATGGTTTTTTCCCCCTTCTCAATCGTGATGAATGTCCGTCTGCATAAAAGTGCATGATAGTACTGAAAAATGTTCAACAAACAAAAGATGTTTTCCACTTCATTTGGATTGAATCCAAACATTTTTAAAAATCCAAAGACTCCAAGTCTCGCGTCCACACATAGCAAACACTATTCAAATGTTTATCAAACGTTTGCCAAATGTTTGTCAAATGTTTGTCAAATGTTTGTCAAATGTTTTTCAAATGTTTGTGAAATGTTTGTCAAATGTTTGTTATGTGTGGACACGGCTTGAGATCATAGAGGGCCAGGTTAGTTTGGCCAAGGTACATTTATTAAGATCCCTCCAATGCTTCTTTGCTTGTTGCATTGTGTGCTGTTTGCATCGGAGTTTAAAAGTGGCCCAAGGCATACCAACCCTTTCCTTTCCATGAAGGAGAGTGGCGGTCGTGCCTTTCCTAGCCAGTTCGTCAGCTTTACAATTTCCCTCTATGTTTCGGTGACCGGGCACCAGGGGCGGCGCGTGGTTTTTTTGCGCCCGGTGCATTATGCTATATTGCGCCCCATCAGCTGATCATATGAAAAAAAACTTTTTTCGTCTGGATCGCAAGGACGAAGAAGCGGAAAATACACAAGGCACTTCTAACTTGGTAGCAGTTTGCTTGACTTTTTCAATAACTTCCTGATATTTTGCTCTGATCGTAAATCTATCAAAAAAAACTGGTGTGCGTAGCACCACACGATGGAAGTGAAAACTTCTATGGCCATTCTGTATTTCCTATTCAATCTTATTATTATAGGAGGATAATGGTCAAAAAAGTTTGTCTATGAATGTGAATGCATTTGAAATATTTTTTTTGGTGGACTTGGAAACACATTTTACTAGACAAGTCGTTCTTATTTAATTATACAGTCGTTATGCAGGTGTTTATGCATTTTAATTTTTACAAAATTCTAGTGAAGTGATTTGTTATGCATACCATACATATTGCCAGCACATTTTTAATTTTCTATCATTGACAAGAAATTCATTATTTCCGACCTTAAATACCTCCAAATAGCGATTTTCGGTGAAATCGAATCGTAATTGCCAAAATCGTACCGCCATATTGGCGCGGCCATTTGGAATTTTAAAATTTTGACCACAGATTCGCCATTTGTGACCTTAAAAACCCCCCGATACTGAGTTTCAATGGATTCAGAACACATTTGCAAAATTCATCCGCCATATTGGCACCGCCATTTTGAATTTTCAAATTTTGAGCACAGAATTGTCATTTGCGCTGATAAAAACATCTTGATACCGATTTTCAATATAATCGGAACACAATTGCAAAATTCGTCCGCCATCTTGGAACCGCCATCTTGATTTTTTTACAAAGTTGTCAGATTGCATTGTCATGGGAACTCAATGTGTGTGCAAAGTTTCATACAAATCGGTTTAGTAGAAGTACACTGTTGGAAAAAATTATATTAAATTTAATGCTTTGTGCTGTGAAGTCGATATCAAGCACGCGAATGAAAATTAAATATTGTGTTCTTTAATTTTCATTATCATAATATTTAAATTTAAAGATGGCGGAAATTAAATTTAATGACATGTTTGTCTTGAATATTAATTCCAGAAGGCTAAAAATTCATTCAATTTCGAACATTAAAATTACGATATTGTATTCAATTTTCAAGAGACGTCCTGAATGAAATTCCAATACGTATTCTTTAATTTCAAAGATCTTATGCATTAAACTTGATGCAATAAATTTAAATGTAAACGAAAGAAAACAGAAAATGTATTAAATTTGAATCCATTTTAATTTTTTGTCGCATTATCCGGAATTGATTTTAAAATATGGTCCCATGATTAAATGTTGGGCCATGCGGTTTGAAAGCAAACACTCTTTTTTTAAAAGAGTTATTCGCCGCATGCACAACTTCATAAATGTGACACATTCTTTGTCTGAGAAACATCAACTGTCGCAATGTCTTGTAAGACTAGGGTCAGATATTCGCCAAACTGAAGAATGTCATGAACTATCGCCATTCAATTTAAGACTCTACAATCCTCAAATCATCCATTGTATAAAAGAACTGAATTTGCCAAACGATATTTTTCATTGTACATCTGTCACTGTAAAAGGTTGGTTGATGGGATTCAACTTGTTTCAGGAGGCATAACACTCCAGCGAGTTGTTTCTCATTGCCCCGATGTCAGAGTCGCGATAGAAATGGTTGGGGTTAGGTGGTTGTGGCAGTTCCTTCCTACTTCTCTCTTCCCCTTCACTATCTATCGACTAGAGCTTGCTGTTCGACATTGCACTCTATACGAAGAAAATAGATTGTCGACAGTACAAAGGGCTTTCCCTGAGCCCTAGTCTTCCACATAAAAAAAAAAAAAAAAAAAAGGTACCAAATATGTTCAAGGAAACGTAATGGCCTTGAGTCAAGAAAGTTATCAACATAACGTAGAACTAGGAAAAATCTCCTTTTTTTTGTTTGATGGAAAAACCATCTATTGTGTATTAGAAATATTAGAAAACTAATTTACACCATGGCTACGAATTTTCAAACTCCGCGCAGTAAAAATGTGTAAATGCGTCAAACAGCACAAGATAAAAAACTATTCACCGATGCACGTGTACGAGACGAACGGATACAATTGTGTTCGGCCTGAGTATGCATTTGTCACATACCCAATGTAACGATGACGATTGAAGTTATCTTGAAACTGTATTTATTTTTTAAATGTATTTATTTATTTAGTTAATAGTATTAAAAACGTGTGTCTGAGACAATGTATATCTAAGAGAATGTAAGAAGAATTAAGCCAATCATTGTATTATAAACTTATACAGACTAATTAAAAATCTGTCCTTTTACAAATCTTCATGAGTAAATTTTAGAACTTATTTTACACAACATTGTAACATTTAGTAACTAAGAATGAATTTTAAAGCGATACTGTAACTCAAAATTAATGTATAATAATAAAATTTCAAAAAAATGAATTCACGATACCTTTGAGTTAGAAATTCCATTCACGTACATGAAATTTTATTCAAGTACAATAAAATCTAATTTTAATTCTTCCATATGTCGTAATTTTAATGTACAAAAAAATTATGGCCTTAAAATTAATGCACAAGTATTCGTGTAATTACATTTAATGCAAAGTTGAATGAAATTTGAATTAAATACCAAAAGTTTTAATTTTAGTGCATATATGGTAATTAAATTTCATGTCCTTTCTGACAGTGTATAGTTAAAAAAGCTGTCGGAAGATTTGAACCAAAGAAACAAACAAACAAACAAATATACGAGGTCAAGCTAAATAAAACCATTAAAAAATCCATAATATGCTCTAGTCTTCCACATAAAAAAAATATATAATCAAACATAAGAATATATAATACATAGTAATATATGTAGTATAATAATTTATAACACTTAATACAAACTAAAACCCCCAAAGGCAAATTTTTTCTCACATGGTACGTTAGCGTAACGCGAGTTTTTAGTTTTTCCCCGGGCCAAAAAGTGTCCAAAGTGCCTGTAGAAGTTTTCACTTCAAAAACCTTTTGTGGAATTTAAAATATCAACTGCAGCAGACATTTGGGCTTTGTAAGTATATTTATTTTTCTAAAATATCACACTAGTAGATTACTATGGAACAAATTAAATTTAACTCAGTAATTTTATTTCGTAATTCTGCTGTATGTTTCGATACGGGTTCCCTACCTCTCCCTACTAGTCTTACTAAGCTTGTTAGTGTCTTCTTTTTCAAAATAATAATCTTTTAACCGTACTGGAGAAATAAACATATAAATTTTGAATAGTATCAAAACAAGAAGTTGCCTTTAGAAACATACGTTTTTTTCGAAATTCACACCTATTATCAAACGATGCATCAATGAAGTCTGAGTTGAAGAGTTAATTAATGGAAAATTGTATGTTCTATTTATATTTGCCCGGTATACCATTTTCATAATTCGCGGCACAGTAAAATATTTTAAATTTCGTAACATAAAAACAATAAACAAATTAATTCCAATAAAATATAAATATAAATAATATAATTTACAAATGTTAATCTGAAATTAGTAATTTAATAATTGTTATGAAATCTAAAATATTACTTTTATAACTCAACATTTTAAATCTAATAAAAATATTTCACCCAATTTTCTCTTTATAAATTATTCCAGAGAAACAGGCACAAAACTTAAATTTGCACCATCAATAACTCGTATAACATAAAAAAAATCTACATATTAATTTGTTAGACAGTCGCAAGATATTTAGAAAATCGCAAGATATTTTGTTCTCATTTCGTTTATTTACCTCTTTGAACAAATCTTGGAACAAAATTTAAAAGTGCACCAACAGCGCCCCGAAGTTTATATCAATCACAGTAAACAGCAATACACAATACAGAGCCATCGGAACAATTTTTTCCTTTGTGTGAGTTGATATGGTGCATTTTACAAACATTTCAAAAAGTGCTCCAGCGTAGTAAAAATGAATTTATTATGTGTTTCGTCTCCTTCATTCCACTGGTTAATTCTGTATTTACATCTCACGTTCAAATTTGAGAACATCAGTAGTATGAGAGATATTTCTCCTGAATTTTTACTTCTGCTGATTCTCTGGACAGAAATTATATGAAAATCACGAAGCAAAAGTCTCGAGAGGAAGTAGTACGAGAGGAAGTAAAATTTCCAGGTTTTTTTTGCATGGAATTTGTGTTGTGTTGTTACATGAGTTGAAATATAGAATATTTTATTGGGAAAATAAACTGGAAAATTAAGTCGTGTTAATAAAAATGAAATCCTTTAATATATGAAAAGGATGTAAGAAAAACATTTTTAAACATTTTTTTTTTCAAAGTTTTAAATTTTTTTTTTAAAATCTGAATATCTGAAATAGCGCCCCGTCCAATAGCGCCCGGTGCAAGTGCACCATTCGCACCTATAAAAGCGCCGCCCCTGCCGGGCACCCATACGAGGAGGGCCCTGAACTGCTGAGCCATCTCGTTAAAAGATCTGCGACATTCAGAGATAGTTCTAGAGCTGTTTGTGCAAGAGCGCAGGGCTCTCAAAAATATAGTTTAAAAAAACTAAAAAATACGCTTTTATTTTAAAATGAACTAAAAAGTAAAAAATAATTGTGAATGTAAAGTTTTTATTGCTCCAGCCAGAATATGGAAACAACCTACCTTTCGAAATGTAAAACAGCGTGGGACTCTTTACCTATATTCTTATTTTATTTACACTGGAACTTTTCGCTAGCGCCCCGCCACTCCCTCCCTCTAAAAAAATTTGGTTTGTATTCTTTCTCTATCATGTTTTCTTCTTTGTACAAACTCCTTGCTTCTTTATTACTGTAGCTTTGTTTAATTGCACTTATTCCATTTCTGAAGTAGTAGTAGTAGTATAGTAGAAACTTTTGAAGATGTAAAAAAAGTTCAGAAAAAAGGACATTAGTGACCTAGTCTTTTTAATTACAGTGGAATGGAGAAATTTTTTTTCCATTTTTTTTACAACTCAAGGGGCTCCTTTATTTCTATATTTTCCCATCATACACCATTATTATTATTAATGAAATAAGAGCCTCATTCCTTACGATAACAAAGATACTCCATTCGTGAAAGTGTACCGTCTACTATAAACGGTTGTACAACTTTTTTCGGAACACCCTGTATATTTTATGAAGGCATTTTTTTGTAAAGATCCTAGAAATCCCCCAAAAAGAACACAGGAAATCGGCAAGTCCTGAATGATATTCATTTTGCCTGAGTAGGTGGGAGTCATAAAGTTAATGAGTTTATGTCCAAGGATACCGCAAAACGCCATATTTATACCTGAACCTATGCTATTGTCGCTCAGTAAATATAGTATATCTATATTCTTAAGGGGCGGTTTGTCGTTTTTTCCGGGAGTCGAAATCGCTAGAGCGGGCACTGGTAATAGCATGTGCAATGCAAGCATTGTGCATTGTGTTTATCATTGTAAGATTTTTTTAGGGAGTATTAAGAACCTAACCTAACCTTTTTAAACCCCACCCGGCTAGCATTTAAAAATTGGATTGCCTCATACAGCGTGTGGGGCCCATGTGGCAAATGAGCGGCATTCCTAAAGAGATCTGTCCCATAGTTTCCTCATGAACACCACACAAAAAAATCAGCGATACTGATTCTCATAAGGGCTAGGCAAACCTAATGAAATTGGGCAATCGCAACATCTGCCTTATGGACCACACAACAGAAAAATTTTTGCGCAAAACTTATTCCCAAATGAATTTTATGGAATTTTTCAGGGGCGCAAGCATAAAGATGTCACCAAAAGCAGTCGTAAAATTAATTTTTTTCATAAAAAAGCCATAAAAAAGAAAGTTTTGCTCCAAAATTTTCCTGTCGTGTACATGGGTTTTTTTAAAAAGCTTTAAGGAAATGCGCTTAAGCGTTAGTTTAACTCATATAAAGCTTTAGTTTTTGTTGCTGCATTGCTTCATATTTCAGGCAATTATGATGGTCACCGTGAAAGGTGTCATTTAGCATAGTCAATAGACAGGTTCTGGTTCGATTACAGCACAGCTTGAACACAGCCGCATTGAATGCGATTATTACTCAGCTGGGGGTCGCATTGGTAAAACGACCCTCGCGTTTAAAAAGATAAAGCTTTTGACACCGGCGCAGTTATTACGCACTCATCCACGCCGTAATTTTCAATTTTTTCGGTCTCCAATTTCCACTCGGGATCGGGTAGCAATGATTTCTCCTCAAGCGGCCCAAATGTGGTATTCCTTATGAGGAGACGCAAATGAGGCAAGGCGTTAGATGCCATGTGTAGGCGTTATTGCCGGGTTTTCGTACTTTTAAGTGGTAGAGTAACTTTACCACGGTGCTATCCCACTCTACTCTACTATAACCAAGTTTTCATTAGACGACTTCACAGGATAGTTAGGACTCGCCGAGTATACTCTACCACTAATTCTACTAATGAAAACCCGGCATATAGGTCAATCTACACGGGGTCCACATGAGCAGTGGGTCTAGCCTCATAGGGCTATATCTGCAGCCCCCCCCCCCGCCCAAAATGCTAGTCGGGCATAACCAGACTTTAAAACCATATAACTCAACAGACAGCTGCTAAATATAGCTGCGTTCCAAAATTGTAGCAAAGTTCTCACAAGCAATTGTCTTACTCGTTCCTAGTTCTCAACAAAGGCATGAGTAGAGAGAGAAGCCAACTGCTTGCGAGAACTTTGCTCGAATTTTGGAACGCAGCTTATATTGACTGATTAACTTTTTACATTTTGATGGTTATCTGTTCACCCACAATGATTATGCTCCGCCGCCCCTGGTAAGTTGCCAGGACATTGAATTGTTAGTGGTCTCTAGACCCCCCCCGCCTCGAAGCTCTCTGCTAGGTGAATATCCGTAGATCAACTCTTCAGAACGTCTTTGTTTCTCCACACTCTTCTTGAGGGTATTTCGGCGGCGCAGTCCTTCCTGAAGGTCAATCTAGAGGGAAGCTAGTCTGTGGTTGTGACGACCATACCATCGAGTAGCAAACCCAAAAATTATAAAAAAAAATTGGAAATTCGCGTTGTTTTTTTTTTGTGAAAAGACCAAGCTCAAGAAGCAATCTTCGTTTTACCAGTCTGTCATTCCGTTCAGGTTGTGCTTTATTTATTTATTTATTTATTATACAGGTGTAAGTAAATTACATATTGCTTTTACAAAATATCACGGAATAATTTCAATTTTCATTTACATTGCATACTTTTACCCCCGTCATAAGAGTTGGTTATACAGTCCACTCTATGACGGGGTAAAATGTAGTTAAACTTAAAATCTAACATTCGTCTTTCGCAATATCTTCGCTGAAGGCAATAATGCCTGTGCGCCACCCTGTACGTATAGTTCATCTCAAAACTATTTTATCACACTCTCTCCATACATATACTTAAAGATTGCATACATCGTTCATGCATGCATCCATTATCACAGAAATCAAACCATGGGGTGAAATAATGATTTCACATCTTCCATTTTCTAATATCTCTAGATCTTTTAAGTTTATCAATTTGTTTTTCTTTTAAGATTTCTGGAAGTAAATTAAATATTTTCACACGTATGTATCTATTATTTCTTCTATCAATTTCTTTATTTATCTTTGGTGTTTGTAAAAATTGCTGCCTTGCAGATTTTAGTTTTATTTTCAAGAATTTGATTTGAAGTGACTGGAAATTAGTGAAAAGTGATTTTTCAATATAATATTTTCTCAACTCAATTATTTCTTGTTCTCTGTATAATTGTTCTGAAGGGAAGGAAGCGGACTTATTAAAAATTATTTTAAGTATTCTTTTTTGTATACTTTTAATCGGAGCTATTATCGTATTCGTTGCTCCTCCCCATGCAATTATACCGTACGTTGCAATAGACCAGAAGAGACTGTAGTATAAAGTCATTAAATGTTTACTTGAAAGTATACTTTTTAATTTATAAAATATGTAAATAATGTATCTAGTTTTCTTTGAAATATTTAATACATGTTCATTCCATCTCAAGTTAGAATCTACCATTATTCCCAAATATTTAGTGTAGTTAACCCTTTCTTTCGGGGGGCGAACGGCTAACAAAGACCTCGGAAGGTGGTGGCACCCGATTTGTCACTTCTGCCAAAACCCGAGAAGAGTCACTGCAGACGAACACCTAGCAGCTCTGTTAGCAAGTCCTAATCCCACCTCCCCGCGGTGCCCCCTGGGGTACTTCTTCGGAAGGAGCTAACGGGAGACGGTCGAATGGCGAGTTCTCTGCGCCACAAAACAGAGTTCTAAGTCGGTTGGGCTGAGGGTTAGCAACCCGCTCCTATAAAACACATTGTTGCTACGAATCGGCAAACAATGCCTCGGAACCGGATGGACAACACGACGACGACCTTTGCTTTTCGAACCAGGGCACGAATCGGATCATGGAATGTGAGAACGCTGCTTGCTGATGGACGGCTGGATGAAGTGCTCAACGAGATGAACCGCTATAAAATCAAGGTCATGGGACTCAGCGAGACCAGATGGACCGATGCGGGCGAACATATCTGCCCAAACGGTGAGTCCTTCTTATATTCTGGGAGAAACGAAACTGAAAATCGTAGGAATGGCGTTGGCGTAATACTCACCAAGGAAGCCAGGTCCAGCCTCATTAGCTGGTCACCAGTTTCTGAGAGGATTATTACCGTGCGCCTACGTACCAGGCTAAGAAGTACTACGATAGTCCAATGCTACGCTCCGACTGAAGACGCAGAAGATGACATCAAAGACGAGTTCTACATGCGACTGAATGAGGTTTTTCGCTCTATTCCAAGGGGAGACATCATTGTTTTGATGGGTGATTTAAACGCACAGATCGGCCCCAACAACACCGGCCTTGAGCACACTATTGGAAATCAAGGCCTAAGCCAAGTTACCAATAACAATGGTGAGCTTTTCGTTGACTTCTGTAGTTCCCATCAACTCATGGTAGGTGGAACCTACTTTTGTCACAAGAAGATACACAAGGAGACCTGGGTATCGCCCGATGGTAGAACGAAAAATCAGATAGATCACGTGGCCGTCAGCCGCAGATGGAGAACTATTCTGGAGGATGTCAGGAGCTTTAGGGGAGCAGACACTGGAAGTGACCACCATTTGGTAGTAGCAACTATCCGCCTAAAAATCGCCGCAATCAGAAACGTTCAACGCGATGCCATAAACCGTAGACGGTTTAACGTAGACCTTCTGCGGGAGAGCACTAAAAGGAGAGAATTTGCTGGAAATCTGCAACAAATCTTAAACCAGCAAACCGTTTCTGACGACACGAACATTGAAGAGCTGTGGAGCACAACAAAGGGCGCTATAATAACAGCAGCGGAAACAAGCATCGGTTATGTCCAAAGAAACCAGCAACACTGGATCTCGGACACAACCTGGCAAAAAATAGAACGCAGAAGGGCCCTCAAAAATAACGTGAACTCTACAAGCGACCCGGAAAAACGCCAACAACTTGAACGGGAATACTCCCAATTACACCGGGAGGTAAAGAGAAGTGTCCGGCGTGATAAAAGGCGGCAGATAAATGAGCTCGCAGAGAAAGCGGAAAACGCGGCAAACACAGGCAACAGTAAGGTGCTGTACCAAATTACTAAGCAGCTCTCGGGAAAGCACTCTACTAAAAAGCATGCCGTAAAGAGTGCGGATGGAAGGCTGCTGTGCAGTGACGAGGAGCAACTCCAAAGATGGAGAGACTACTTCTTCGCCGCCCTGAATGGTTCCTTGTCGCAGGAACCTGAAGAAAATAACAACAATGCACAGCCAATAAGAATCGCCACTCGTGCACCATCCAAGACAGAAATAGTAACCGCAATTCATGCAATGGCCAATGGTAAAGCAGCTGGAAAAGATGGCATCCCGCCAGAATTGTTGAAAGCCGACTCAAGCCTCATAGCAGATGCGCTACAGCCAATCCTGGAAATAGCATGGAACACCTGTACCTTTCCGGAGGATTGGACGGAAGGTATCATAGTCAAAATACCAAAAAAGGGGGACCTAACAATATGTGACAACTGGAGAGGCATCTGTTTATTATCTACGGTGGGAAAAATCTTGTCCTATATATTACTATCTAGGATAAGAGAGGCAGTAGATCGAACGCTTAGAAGACAGCAGGCTGGATTCAGAAAGGGCCGCTCCTGCATAGACCATATTAACACCTTGAGAATCATAGTGGAGCAGTCTACTGAATTTCGATCCCCCCTTTACCTTGCTTTCGTAGACTATGAGAAAGCGTTCGACTCGGTCAATAGGAGCTTTATATGGCGAGCTCTACGGAAACGTGGACTGCCGGACAAAATAATAGAATTGATAAAAGCTCTATACAACAATTCCAAATGCAGAGTTCTCCATAATGGAAAATTATCCGACAGCTTTGAGGTAAGCTCAGGAGTACGACAAGGATGTCTACTTTCACCATTACTATTTCTTATAGTAATAAACGACATTCTTGTCAGCGCTCTAGATAGAAGAACAGGTGGCATACAATGGGGATTGCTAGACCGCCTTAAGGATCTCGACTACGCGGATGATATCTGTTTGCTGGCCCACAGACACCAGGACCTCAAAAACATGTTAAACAAATTGGCAACAGAAAGTAGCTCGGCGGGCTTAAGGTTAAATCCGACTAAAACAAAAGAAATGCGGATAAATGCAAACACCCTTGAACGGACAGCGCTAAATAACCGTGACGTGGAACTGGTAGACAAATTCTGTTACCTCGGTAGTATTATTACCGAAAACGGCGGTACAGAAGAAGATGTCAGTTCCAGAATAAATAAAGCAAGAAGCGCATATGCAGGCCTGTTTCACATATGGAGATCAACAGAGATCTCAATTAACACCAAATTGCGGCTGTTCAACTCCAACGTTAAGGCAGTTCTTTTGTACGGTTGCGAAACATGGAAAGTCACCCAATTCATCACAGGGCGCCTACAAGTTTTCATCAACAGATACCTACGTCGTATCCTAAAAATCCGCTGGCAAGATAGAATTTCAAATGAAGAACTATGGCGCCGTGCCGGCCAAGAAAGGATAGACGACCAAATCAGGCGAAGGAAATGGAATTGGTTTGGCCACACCTTGCGACGCGAAGACGATAATCTAGCCAAACAGGCCCTTGACTGGAATCCGCAAGGATCCCGTCGAGTCGGAAGACCTAGAACAACGTGGAGGAGAACCCTATTATCAGAGGCCGCAACAACCGGGAGATCCTGGTCAGAGCTGAGAGCTGTCGCGCAAAACAGAGTCCGCTGGAGGGCAACTGTTTCCGCCCTATGTCCCATGAGGGATTAAAGGAGCAATTAGTTAGTTAGTTAGTAACCCTTTCGATTTGTTTACAATTACATTGGTAATTCTCATTGCAAAAGAAGTCGTGAATCGTTATACTGGATGTTTCTGGTAAACTATTACTGTAACTACCAAAGGTGATATATACTGTTTTATTAGTGTTCAAAGAAAGGTGGTTATGGCAAAGCCATTTCATTACTTTATTTATTTCAATATTTGCGACTCGTATTGCATCATCCCAATTCTTTTCTCTAATTAGTAAAACTGTATCATCAGCAAAGGAGTATAAATTAGCATTGAGATCTAAACTAAAAATACTATTTAAATATAATATGAACAAAATTGGGCCTAAAATAGTGCCTTGAGGAACTCCACATTTTACATCTTGTTCACAGCTTAATTTATCATTTATTTTGACTACTTGCTTTCTGTCCGACAGATAGCTTTTTATCAGGTTGTATGCAGTTCCCCTAAACCCCATGCAATAAAGTTTTCTCAACAAAATATTATGATCAACTGTATCAAAAGCCCTGCCCAGGTCCAGAAATATAGCTATACAAGGGATGGAAGTGCTAATCGCATCATGTATTTCATCAAGGACTTTAGTTAACGCGTGATCTGTACTCTTGGACTGGAATCCAAATTGATTCGGATCTATCAATTCATGCTTTTCAACGAAACTAAGAATTCTCACTTTCAAAATTTTCTCAAATACTTTCGCGAAGTTAGATATTAAAGATATCGGTCTATAGTTTGTCGTTTTATCTTTATCTCCCGCTTTAAAGATGGGTATAATCTCCGCTTTTTTTAAGTAATTTGGAAAAGTCTCTACTTCGATGCAAAAGTTAATTAGATACACAAGGGGTTTGGCAATTAAGTCAGCTATCCATTTAAGCATCGAAGCTTGCAGTTTATCTATCCCAGATGGTTTTTTAGATTTCAACTCAAGTATGATTTTTATTATTTCAGTTTCAGCCGTAGGATAAAGAAAGATCGAATGTGAATTTGAAAAATCATTATTAGTGTCATACGTTGGAACGTTTTCAAATTTTTTAGCCATTTCAGGACCGATATTAGCAAAAAAATTATTAAATTCATCAGCGATTTTTCTTTCATCATGAATGTACGTATTTTTTTCTTCTGAATATAATTTTTCGATTACGTTTTTACCCGTGCTTTTACTTTTTACATGTGCGTTCACAAAATCCCACAATTTTTTACTGTCACTGCCTATACTATCTACAATATCATCATAATATTTTATTTTAGCTGCTCGTATCAAACTCTTTAGTTTACTTTTATACGCTATATTTTTGGTTTTAAGTCCGAGGTCATTTCGATTCTTTTTGTGTTTTTGGTATAATCTATCTTTTATCTTACATGACTTAACAAGTCCTTTCGTAATCCAACTTTTCCTTTGCTTATAATTCTTTGGTTTGGTTTTCACCGTAGAAGCTAAATTTACATAAAATTCAATTTTTTTAATAAACTTTTCGACCGCGATCTCAACATTAGATTCGTTATAAATATCATTCCATGTTTCAGTTTTCAACAATTCCCGGAGTTTTTCGTAGTTTATCTTAACTTGTCTTTTTTGTTGTGTTGTATTATTCACCTGCGTTTGTTCATAGCCAATATTCAAAATTGTCGCGTAGTGGTCTGTTATACTAGATTCATATACCGCTGATTTAGGTTTAAAATCATCATTGTTCGTCTTAACAAATATATGGTCTATACAAGAAGCGCAAGCATTATCGACTCTAGTTGGAAATATTTATAAGCGATTCATAACCAAGTTCATAGAAATTGTTAATATATTTGTTTACATGTGTGTTATCAGTTAAAATATCTATATTAATATCTCCAAGTATAATATGGTTATTGAGGTTTTTATGTTGGCTCAAATGTTCGTATAAGCCTTCAATAAATCTATCAATTGGTATACAATGTGATCTGTATAGTGACGTTATGTGTATGTGTTTAGTGTCAACGACTATTTCAGTAAATAAGGCTTTGATTCTACCTATGTTAATTACTGAGTTTTGGTGACATAATTTTTTTGATATATACAAGCAAGTTCCATCACATTTGTTAATTTCACTATCAACGGAATAAAAAAACAAAGTTTTCAATGTTAAACAATTGAGGTAAAATGATTTTACGAGTTTCAGTGCAAATGATTATATCTGGACATTTTTTCATTGATTGAATTAATATATGAAGTTCATCAAAATTTTTACTCAGACTTCTAATATTCATATGAAAAATTAAAAGACCGTTATCTTCAATCAAAAAACTATCAAGTTGTTGTAAGTTTTCACATTTTTCGGTATTATCTTGTTGATCTAAGAAATCAATTATATTAAATGACATAAGACATTTTTTTCAAGTATTGGTATGATTCATATTGGCTTTCTTCAAAAGCGTAATGGGCAATGTTTTTCTCTGTTTTGTACTTTTAATTTGCTGAGAGACAGTTCGCACAGCGCTTGTTATCTTTATTTTGACATGTCCGTCCATCGTGGTTGCCCGCGCAGTACTGACATCTAACGGCGTTCACACACTTCTTTGCGCTGTGGCCATAGCCGCAACACTTATAACATCGACTCACGTTAAAGTGTTCATAAATGCGACAGCGCTGCCAGCCAATGTAAAGTGTCTCCCTCCTCATCGCTGCGTGAAACAGTTTTCGCGCCAATTCTAGATAAATATTACGAGTGTTTTTCTTTCGGTTTGTTTGTACATAAATGACTTTCACATCTTCTTTTTCACAGAAATCGAAATTTTGAGCAATGATTTCATCGGCTATGTTATCTGGATCAAAATCTTCCATGACATCGATGATTTTCACACGCGGCTTTTTCATAGACAACGTTTTGATTTCGCAGTTTAAATTCGCAATCTTTTTTATCTCACTTTCCATGGTTTCATTGTTTGCCTGATTATTACATTTTATCAAAACAGTACCATCTTTTGTTTCTCGAACCGTATCAACCGAAATATTCAGGTCACGAATTTTCACCTCTCTTTTGATCTTTTTAATTATGTCTCCTTTGGAAGTTTTGCTGTTAGGTTTCACCAAAATTGGTGGAACTTTGGACACAACTTTCGCATACGACATATCACGAGAGGCCATCGTGCCATGCTCATTCACACCACACTCAAGATGACGTACTTTTTCTTCAAGCAAAATATTCCTCTTCTCTTTTTCTTCTAGCAGGTTTCTCGTCAAACTAATTTCATTGTACAAATGTTTAACAATCGAAGAATCATCGAGATTGGCAGAACAGCAAACAACCCGCGTTGCATCTACTACTGTAACATTTTTTGTACGTTCAATACATGATCTGTGGAAAATCGCACCGCAGTTCACACACACACAATACCTCGCTTCTTTAGTCTTACAACAACTAAAATTTGGCATTTTGACGCGGTTCGGATCGAAGTCTGGTCAGCGGACGATAATCGCAGTCGCCGGGACGAACGGAGACTTTTTCACACCGCGCGTTTTACGGACTGGATCCGCAGACGTCCGCACTCCTTGCTGTCCCAAACAAAACTGTAAGTAGTAAGTTAACTTGTCAGTAGTAAGTTAACTTGAAGGATAGAAGCGAATAGGATAAGTCAAGGAAGGTCTTGGGGTTGTTGGAGCAGATGGTGATGAACTCTTGGATGTTGTACGAGTTCGAAAAAACAGAATGTGGGAGATTGTTCCACAGCCAAATTGTTCTATTTGTAAACGAACTTGTAGACTTTAGTATGCGAGAAAACCGAGATTACAGGGTGTGAGCCGAATCGAGCGGGCTAGTCTTGTGCTGCGCGATAAATATTGCCGTGCAGTAGAGGGATAATTTAAGTAGAACCGTCGCTATGGTAATAGCGATATAAACAAAGGCGCATTTCTCAAACAAGACACCTTTTTGTCGTCATTTTACATAATTTGATCCTCCTTTTCTGGAGAACCTTTTTTCTCATAAGCTAAGTTGTTACATGGCTCTTGTTGAGAAAATGTGAAATGAACAGCAAATATCTTGCGTTTAACGAATGCATGAAGTTGTAACTTTTGCTGTGAATTACAAAGATTGATGCATATTAAATATTATTATATTACCCATAATTTCTAGGTTTTTCAATACACATGTTCGCAAACGAAATCTATCATATCCAGATACATATGTAAAACGTAACGTTCCGCGCTCAGGGCATACGTTAACATATGTATAACAGAAAATAATATAACGTAAGCAAAATAAAAACATATTTTTACTTTAAATCCCTATTTTGATTAAGAATCATCCTGTATATGTATTTAATGTTATATTTTGTCTTCGACAATGATCTCATCTGATTTGAACTTCAAACGCATAAATAATTCGGGAAATTTATGAAGAAACTCCCTTACGAGCACGAGACGCCCAAAGAAACGGAATCAAAAGGTTGACAAAAGGAAAACATCAAAGGTTTCACGAGAAAGGTTTTACATGTTAACTAGTAATGTTTCAAAGTCTGTGAAGTGCCTAAAGCCTCCGTTTGAAATTCGATTTTACTCTAATTTAATTATCTTGGGACAAATTCCTTTTTACGTTTTATGATTGCTTCCGAAGCTAAGACAAAAAAATCCCACAAAGATTCTCTAGAGCAGCCACAACCGAAATGACTCTTTTTCTTGTTTACGTTGGGCTGTCATTTTCCCGAGAGAATTATGAATAAATTTTTGTCCGCCTTTTCCGCAGAGTTTTCTTTTATTTGCTAATCAATGGCTTAAAAAGGGCCAGGAATCTAATTGAAGATGTTTTCTCACAATTTATAATATTTTTCTGTTTGAGTGAGTTTTGACGCCACAGAACAACATCTTTAGTGTTGGAATGGAATGTATTTTTTTTTATGTAAGACACAGAGTTGAGCATTTAGATTTACCAAATTTCACTACAAAATTGGTTAGTATTCAGTTTGTATACCACAATTCGTAATATCTGCTCTGAGGTTTGTTGTAATGTTCTACGTCTCCTATATTTGAGACAGAAACAACCTTTTTGAATATAGTGATAATAGATTCATACTTCAAAAACGAGACGAGGCTACATATATTAGGTGATCCCATTATAGGTAGATTTTTCAAAAATAAAAAAAAATCAATTTCATCGGGTAATCTTTATTATCATACAAACGAACCATTCTTTACATTTGTTTTTTAAAGATTATTTCTTTCAAATGTTGGCCCCAACTGCGGCTAACATGGTCAATTCTGAAATTCCAATTTTCTATGACGCTTTCACAAATTTCGCATTAGCCAATGACGCGACTAATATTGGCTTCCAATCGTAGCCGGAGGAGATCTTGTTTTTCTTCTTCTTAATAATTTGTACACGCTGTGCCGGGCTAACTCATTCCATGATAAAATGACTACCAATACTGAACAAACATACCATACAGTTTGACGCAATTAACGCGTGATCTACAATAAAATCCCTACCGAAAAACAACCTTTAGATGGATCACACGTTACAATTGAAGCTATAAGCAATTTTGATGCTGAACTTGGCTCTATTTCGTCCATTTTTAGTGCTGTTTCATCAAAGCTTTGTCGAAAAGTACCAAATACGGCCAATTTTAATATCAAAATTTCTTACAACTTCAAAAGTAAAGGCCGTAGAATAAAAATTGTTCGGACATTGTTCATACAAGCTTTCTAATGTTGGAAAAAAAATTATGGGTTAACTACGTATTTTTTGGAGAAAAAGGTGGTTTAAGTTGAAATTTTAGTTAAAAAAAAAATTTTTGACTTTGAACTAACATATTTTCTAAACCGAGTGACCGAAGTTTATACTATTGATATAAAAATAAAGAATGTACATTGCCCTAAAAAGTTAGCCTAAAACTGTTTTTGTCAACTTTCTTCTCCTTTTGTTTTGCATCGCCTTTCTGAATTGTTGCAACACCCCACAAAAGCGAACAGCTCTGATCAGCAACACCACTTTGGAATCCCAAAAAACGATTGCCATTTTCCCGCGGATTCCAGAACTTTCGCTTTATTTGGTGTTTTGGCGGTAGGAGCAAGTGGAGTCTCCATAGTGGCTGAAGCCTGACTGCCGGAGCGATTGATGCAAGCTACACTTTCCATCATTTCGTTTATTACCCCCATACACAAACCGATTTTTTAGGCAAGAGGTCGCAGGGAAGTATATGTCATGCATGTAATTTGCCCCCATCGCTGCGACCCCTTGCCTAAAAAATCGGTTTGTGTATGGGGGTAATAAACGAAATGATGGAAAGTGTAACTTGCATCATAGACTCGCGGGCATAGAAATTTTACAGTGCTACCACTGTGACGCGAATTCCTGAGACTTCTAGACTTTTCCCGCCAACCACACGGATTTAAAAAAATTGTGGAACTTACTTTTGAGACGACCCTCGTATTAAAAAATTTGAGAAATTTATTATAACCCCTTTTTCAATAGTCAAGCAGCCGAGGCAAAAAAAAAATAAAAAAAAGTAGAGGTGACGCGGGACGCCCGACAGAAACGAAGCTTTTACGCATTTTTCGGTGGAAGTATGTAAATAATTATTTATTTATTTATTTATTTATAACAACTACACAATTAAGTACAGAAACTTATAAATTTGTGCAGGAAAATAAAACAAAACAAAAAAAGAAGGAAAAATAATAGGTAATAAAATAAAAAAAAATTCCAATCTAAATTACAAATTGAAAACTAAATTAAATAGATGGACTCAAATTGGATAATTATCTACAGATATGTATAAAAAGATGCTTACGTAAACTGGGAATGCTGCTGTTTCTCTTAATATCAATTGGTAACTTGTTCCAAAGTCAGGCTTATGGTACAAAACCAGTATCTTCAAAAATATAATTGTACGAAAATCTATGTAATTTTGAAGAAAATAGTACAACCCTACACGAAATTTACATATGCAGAAGTGTGGTCAAAACGTCGAAGCATAAAACACCAACGAACCGCTGAATTAACTGCTACTTTTAATTTCCTCTGTGTATTGCAGTCTACCGAGCAGAAGATTTCACATCCATAGGTCAAAACAGGAATTATAAGTATTTTTACCAAGAGAACATGTGTTGCCACAGGAGTGTAAGGTAATGGTATGGATAATTTCCTAAGTGTCACGTATATCTTAGAAATAATACTGTTAATATGATTAGTCCACGTTAAAGTTTGATTAAAAATAATTCCAAGATTTTTTAGAGAGTTATTATAAGGAATAGCTAAGTTGTTCAAATATACTTTAGGGAGTGTGGACAAATCAAATGGATTTTTATTAAAAAGGATTGGCCCATTTAAAGGTATTCTTTGTCTATGTCCATAGATCGAACACCTTCTTCAAGTTGTTCTTTGGGCTTACTAATATATAACTGCTCGTCATCAGCATATAAATGATATCGGCAAAAGGTCAGAGAACTAGTCAGATCGTTAATAAACATAGAAAAGAATAAAGGCCCAAAAATGGATAATTGGGGAATGCCAATTGACAAAGTCGGACATTTTCTCACCCGAGCATGCTCGTTGTCGGCGGTCTTTAAGATAAGATTTTATTATTTTACAGGCATGGTTAGAAAAGTTAAAAAGAGATTTCATTTTATTTATTAACATAATATGGTTAACTCTGTCAAACGCCTTGGAGAAATCCAACAACGCCAGCAAAGTGAGTTTATCGTCTACCATCGCCTCTCGAATATCTTCAGAAATTTTAAGCAGCGCAGAGCTGCAACTATGTTTAGCTCGAAATCCAGATTGATAAAGTTATAGAAAATTATGTTCCTCAATGTATTCCGAAATCTGTTCGCACATGAGTTTTTCGAACACTTTGGCAAGGAACGGAAGAATGGAAATAGGACGAAAGTCCTGCTTACTTGACTTTTTACACGGCTGCCCCAAAAAAAGGAGTGTAATGTGTTTAGGTTTGTTGTGTGTATGTACGTTGTTTTCTACCACCATAACTTCTAAACCCCTGAACGGATTTAGATGACTGGGGTACCGTTAGAATCGTTTAATGAGTCTGAGTAACATAGGCTAGGTTAATTTTTAAAAAAACAATATGGCGGCCGTCAGACGCAATTTACATAACGCCCAATTTAATTTTTTTTTCTGATTGGGTCAATATGGGTATCAAACGAAAGGTAAAATTGAGACGATTTCAAATATATATAACACTTAATAGATATGTGTTAAATGATCGCGAATTTTAAGCTTAAATAAAATTAAATTACTCAAAACGTCTTTTATTAACCCATCACCATGAATGAACACTTAATAGTTAAGCCTAGTATGCTGTTGAGGCGAAATTAAAATTCCCTAAACAAACGCTATGTAACACGACTGCCTCAAAAAGGAGTGTAATGTTTTCAGGATTCATGTATGTATGTTTGTATGTTTCTTTGTTCCACCATAACTTCTAAACGCCTGAACGGATTTAGATCGCTGGAGTACCGTTAGAATCGTTTAGTGAGCCCGAGTAACATAGGCTTTAATCTTTAAAAAAAACAGTATGGCGGCCGTCAGACCCAATTTACGTCACACCCGATTTATTTTTTTCTTCTTCTGATCGGGTCAATATGGGTATCAAATGAAAGGTCTCATTGAGACGATTTCTGCCTAATCTATCAGCGTGTCTAAATTTAGATAGAATAAATCAAACTTCGATAACTTTACTTTTGCATTAAAAATGTATCTCAATAGTTGTAAGTGCTATAATAATAAGAAGTAAAATAAAATCACTTAATAAAAACTACATTGGTTTACGAATTATAATCACTAAAATATCATAAAATAAAAAACAAAATAATTAAAAAATTAAAAAACACGACGCCGAATTAAAAAATGAACTAAAAAGTCAAAAACAAGTTTTAAGTACTAATGTAAGACAGAAACAAGGTAGAAGATATTTTATTTATTTTGTTAAGTATCACACAACTATCGTATATGTATAATCTGTATTTTTGCAGCCGGGGTACAAAATGTTACGAGAATAAGTACAATTAAAACTGTACCCGACTGAAAAAATACAGATTATACATATACGATAGTTGTGTGATACTTAACAAAATAAATAAAATATCTTCTACCTTGTTTCTGTCTTACATTAGTACTTAAAACTTGTTTTTGACTTTTTAGTTCATTTTTTAATTCGGCGTCGTGTTTTTTAATTTTTTAATTATTTTGTTTTTTTAGATATTGGGATAATTTTAGTCACCTTCCACTTAGTGGCCATATTATGGCATTAAATAAATGAGTTAGATAAGGCAATATTATCGGTAAGATCATCTTTATGAATTTAAGATTAATGCCGTCAAGCCCCCTGGACTTAACACTGCCACATATACTTGTTGCTGGGAAATATTCATAAACGAAAACCCTTGAAAAGGATCGCTATATGTGAGACAAGTGTAACTAGGACTCCCATCATGTCCATCAGCACGCCGTTTCAAAGGGAATGAGCGAACTCATGATTGAGCTCATTTAGATCCCTGGCTATATCATTGGCATCCGATTTGCCTACACCAATGTCACTCAAGTTATTCCAAAGCTTTTTAGCTGAATTTAACATTAAGCTTACTTCGATAAAAGTTGATTTTGGAATGACGAATTTCATAATTATCATCACGATTACGCAAAATGCGATATAATTCCCAGCAATCATAGGTTCGAAAACGTCTCCATCGTTTACCTATAAGCTGATTTGCGCTGCAATATTAGGTTTTCAATACGTGTTGTAAACCAGGGGCAGCTAGAATTAATTATGCTTCTATTCTTTAATGGTACAAATTTATCGAAGAGGTATTTTTAAAGAGCGAAAACACTTACTGTTAAAAGAAAAACAAATCCAATAAAACAAATCAAACGTTTATTAATTGGAACACAAAAAGAAAGATAATATTAAAGAAAACAATATCATAATTCTACCAGAATAGATATTAATCGAAAAACCGAATATAAATTGCACCAACGTCTCGCCACCGTCTCGCTGGCGACGCCATTTTCAAACTCACTTCGGGTTGCCAGGTTTACAGCTCGGCCATCCTAACGGCACAGTGTCCTCACTGGTGTAGTCGTCTTCAGAATCTTCGTCTTCATCTCGTCCTTCATCGTTTTCATCGCCGGGTTGTAGACAACACCATTTCTTCATCTTATCGCTGGAAAATACGGAAGTATACGACCGCTAAGTTAGCTTTAGATACGGTGGATCCTCGAGTACGTATCGATCCTTGTCTAGTTCTTTTGTTACCATATAAGGCCCTTATGTGCTGGTTCGAGCTTTCTGGGAGCTCCAGTGCTAACCGGTTCATTCTCAACTAACACAAGATCTCCAATTTCGTATTTCGTAGGATGCCGATGTAGTTGGTCGAATCGACGCACAGTGGTCGAAATCGGCAAAAAGATGGACAAAAGTCGAAAAAATTGACATAATTGTTTGAAAATAAAGTTATAAAGGTTTTTGGGGTCGCTGATCACGAATTTGTTATTATTTCTTAAAAAAAACAAAATGGCGGCTTCAAAATGGCGACCATCAATATTGAACACTATTTTTCAATGAAATTGGGATTGTGTTTTCCAGGTCGCTGATCACGAATTTGGTATTACATTTTATTTTATTGGATATGGTAACGGTTTAGCCGCTAGGGCGTTTTGAAGTTGCTTTTTTTAGAGTTTTACATATCATCCTGTATTTTTGTAACCCTACGACCTATTTTCATGAATAAGGTATCGGTGAGCGCAGAATACTGCCACCTATCTAAAACTGCAAAAATCAAGGTTCTACCCTATCAACTTCCATAGTAATGAGTCATCAAAGTCAAAATTTTGGTTGTTTTAACTAAAATTCAACCAAAGTCACCTTTTTCTCCATAAAATAGCTAGTTAACTAATTTTTTTTTGCAAAATTGGAAAGCTTGGACAGATTCCTATCAATAATGTCTGGAAATTTTTTATGCTACGACCTTTACTTTTGAAGTTATTAGCAAGTTTGATGTTAAAATTGACCTTATTTGGTACTTTTTGGCAAAGCTTAAAAAGGTTTTTTAGTACCTAGTTTAGTAAGAAATGAGCCAATTTTAGCATTAAAATTGCTTATAACTCCAATACTTATGTTAATTTGACCTCCAAAGCTGATTACCAAAGATAAAACGGTTCAATTTAAGCTAAGCACTACTTAAATAAGTTAAAAAAAACAAAACATGGATTACGCAGAATTTTGTACAAAAAGTGGAATTAAACAAAAAGGGGCAACTTCGGGCAATAGTTCTTGGAATATGTTTTTGCCAAAGGGTCAATAAACAATATAAGTAAGACAAAAATCAGAGCGGCATATAGCGGCACTTCTTTTGTAGGTCTATTAACCCTTCCGCGTGGGAATTAAAAGTTTCAATTACTATCATTCAGTTTAAAATGAAAGCGAATATTTTAGTTTTTTTAAACTAAATTTTTTATGTAATATCGTACATGTGTGCGGCACTTCGTAGTAGAGGTGATTTTATGCATGACGTACACGTGTACGGCACTCCGTAGTAGAGATGATTTTATACATGACGTACACGTGTACGGCACTCCACGCGGAAGGGTTAATATAAATTTTTTTTTTACTTTTTCGATAAAAAGACAGGTCAAGAAATCTTCACCGTGTTAAAAATATGTGAACAAATGAGTATTCTTGTTAATATTATTAAATTATACTTACTTTCCTGAGAATAATCCATTTTAGAACATTTAAAAATATGCGACACAACACTTCCTATGTATGTTTACATAATTGGTTGCCGCGGGGGTTAATGATGCTATTTCAAGCAACGCATGCAACGGCCACTTTCAGAATGATTTTAACAGGCAAGAAACGCTATTTGAATGGTTCTATTTGTCTTATGCTATCCTAGGTACCCTAATCTAACAAGTTAAAATAAAAAAAAATCCTAAATAAGACTTTCATTTTTCGACTTTTGGCCAGCTTTTTGGCATTTTCGACCACTGTGCGACGTTTCCATTTTTCTCTCTGCTCGTTGATTAATTCAGCAGCAGCATAGCGAATTTTTGGTAGCTCCTCTCCTGATCCTTCATCCTTATCGACTTGCAAGGTGAGAGCGATTTTGTTCTCTGCAATGTCTCGCGGGTTGTAGGCGAACACTAAATCATGAGGGCTTCGTTTCGTGGTTTGGTTCACCATTGCGTTCAAGCTCCATTAAATGTTCCTCAGTCTTTCGTCCCATTTTCGGTCCTCCTGAGTGGTTGTGGTGATCATTGATATGAGCGTCCTATTTGCTCTCTCCACCTGCCCGTTGGCTCGAGGAGTTCGTACTGCCACCTTTATATGTTGCATACAATTGTCTCGACAATAAGCCTCAAACGTTTTAGAGGTGAATGCAGTTCTTCTATCTGTAATGACTCTCGCCGGCATACCGCAATAATTCCTGTGATTTCGTTTAAGGCCTTTATGACAGGCGCAGTCGCTGTATTTCTTACCGCTCGGACGACAATATATTTGGTAAAGGAGTCCACGATAACCAACACGTGCATGTTTCCTTTTGTACTTCGCGGGAAAGGTCCTAAATGGTCCAGATGGACGGTCCTAAATGGAATTGGTTCAATTTCGTCGAAATGGTATTCTCCTTCTTTACGACCTCCATGATGTTTGTCATACGCACATTCTACACACGCTTGATCGATAATCGAACGTACGTAGCCAGCGAAATTTGAAAATTCACCTTACTTTTTGAACAGACCTCGTACATTCAAAATTGAATAAATTTAACCCCAGTGTTCAATTCAGCAGCTTCGGCGAACAAGGAATCATGATAGACATGATAGAAGTCGCGATAGGTAAAAGTGCTTGATCTGCTTTCCTGATTACCAAGATTATAGATTATGAAAATCAAATCATGTCTGGAAAAGCAAGGAAGAGAGATTTGGTTATTAAATTTTACTGATTTGGGATCATTCACAATAAAAAGGTCCAGAAGTGTGGATGAAGTTTTCGTGAAGTGGGTCGGAATGGAATTCACAACGGCTAAATCAAAGGACCGTAAGAAGTCCTTAAACTAATTAGTTGGTGAACAGTCAGCAAGATAATCCACATTAAAATCGCCACCGATTATTTTGTGAGTATACTGGTGTCCTATTTCCGAAATAACTGCGTCTAAGGGACCCCAATTAGATGTAGCGGGCGGTTTATATACTGTACCAACCAGACATTTTTGATTATTGAAGTAAGCCTCAACAATTACTTATATGTTTAATTACTGAGTTCACCTCAGATTGAGCCACTAGTTTAACATGAGTCGAATTATTTACAAATATGGCATCCCCACCACCAATCCTGCCAACACGATCGTTTCTAAATATTTTGAACCCTTTTAGACTAATTAAGATGTTAGGAATATAATTCCTTAGCCAGGTCTCGGAAACACAGATTACATCGAGAGAAATATTATTGAAAATATACCTAAACTCATCCATCTTGGGGAGAATACTTCGAGCATTAAAGTGACATATTCATACCATACCCCCTTTTAGCCATAGAGTTAAGCAATATACGGGAATTAAACCCTGAGTTAACAGACGAAGGAACATTAGAATATGTGCTAATCATTATTAGAGTAATAATAAAAATTTAAATAAAACCATACTATATATGGATGATTAGATTATATTTTACATGTTCCCAATGTTCACAAATATTTTTATTTTATGTATATATAAATTATATGTTTCCTAACTGGTGTGTTTTAACGGGCTCCGGTAGTTACCCCAACGTCCAACCGCTCTACCAGGAGGGCCGGATCCGTGAATTTTACCCCATCGGTAGGGTGGCCCAGTTATAGCAAATTTAAATAACATCTGTTCAGTGGCGGACTAAGCCCGCCAGAGGCCCGGGGCGGCAAAGCTGAATGAGGCCCTCAGTCCTAAGAAGTTGATGTAATTTTAGAAGCCTTTTATTCAGATGCCACGTGTTTGTGTATATGTTTATTTAGTTCAAATCTTTCAAGTGAATAGATCCCGTCTCTTCCCGTTAAATATATAGGGCATTTTCATAAACGCAGAATTGCTGTCATTCTGCAGTATTCAGCAATTGGAAGTCTGTAGCTGAATATTGCAGAATCACCGCAGTTCTGCGTTTATGAAAATGCCCATATTTTCTTGCCTAAATATATATGAGTTCCATTTATGTAATATGTAACTAATATTAATACATATGTATATGTGGTCGTGACTTTAGCTGAACTCCTCAATAACTGTAGTGAAATCAATTTCCTTTGAAACTTTTATTTCAATTGAAAGGATGGACAGATTAACGAGTGCCAGTGGCGGACTAAGCCCGTCAGAGGCCCGGGGCGGCAAAGCTGAATGAGGCCCTAAGTCTAAGAAGTTGATGTAATTTTAGAAGCCTTTTATTCAGTTTTCATTGGTATGTAAAAGTGTGTGTATATGTTTATTTCCCAGTAGGGAAAGCATTTAATTACCCATCGATTCCGAAAGTAGTTCTAAAGCCAAGTGTCCACTATAAAGTTTTTTTGGTAGAGTGTAGAGTGTAAAGCTCTACCTGTAGCGCGTCTCTACCACTCTACCACCCCACCGCCCGTAGAATTGCTCTAGAGAAATTTTGAGTAGAGCTTTACCACGTGCTCTACAGACTGTACACTGCAGATGCGTTTTCTCTACTGTAGAGTCGGCCATCAACTTTTGCATGTCATTTAATTACTCAGTTATTCACAGATGCGTGCGTACACATATTGTGTAAAAAATAAGGAAATTAATAGAAAACAAAGAAATAACAAAATGAGTTCTCGCCAAAAACAAGCTGCTGCCGTTTCAAATTTGCTCGAAGAAGAGAAAAAGAAGGAAAGGAAATGTTGGGTGCGAGATTGGATTGCGAAAAGAAAATAAAACGCTGGAATGTATCGAGAATTATTGAATGAGCTCACGGAAGAAGACACATTTTCTGCGTATGTCGTATTCGAATTTCGTTGTTATTTCACAGGCCGATGTATAACAATTCGAAGCGCAGTCGAAATGCAAATAAGAATGAATACTGTAGAGAGAAAAACTCTATCAAACATGCTTGATAGAGCGTAGAGTAGATGTAGAGCTCTACACAACACAAAAAAATTGCTTATACACTATAGAGTTTTTTAGCAGAGAAAACTTTCGTGTAGAGTGGGTGTAGAGCGCATGTGTACAGCTCGAGAGGGTGTATACACTTCTCTACGCGAGAGTTTTCTCTAGCTCTATGCAAAAAGCTCTATAGTGGACACCAGGGGCCCGATTCCGCAACGGTGAGTTTTTCGCCCGTGAACACCGAAGAAAAAACTCACTCACATCGTCGGTGTTCACTTTTATTTAAAATGCGATTCCGTAAGTGCCAGTGAGTTTTAAAGTTCTGAATGATTTTTAAAGTGGCTGAATGATGCGCTGAGTTGGTACTGTCTTGACCTTTCCATTTTAAAAATTCTAATTAAATAAAATCTTTTAGAACAATAAACTAAAACAACATTTTATTTTTACATACCAAACAAATCTCTCAAAAAAATTATTTTTAAAAAAAATTAAAAAACTTATTCAAAAATCATCGCACGATATTACAAAAACAACTTTACTCGTCAAAAATCAAACTCACCGTAAATTCACAGCCTTTTTCTCAGTGAGAAATTTTTTACGTCGGTGTTCACCGCAAATGTCAAAAAAACTCATTCTCAGTGTTCACTGAAATTGGTGAAGACCGTAAGACTCACCGTTGCCGAATCGGGCCCCAGGCTTAAGTTTAGAAAAACTCATCTTGCATGTTGCAACCGAGATGAAAATGGTCAAGAAGTATTGAAGAATAAGCGATGTACAGGATAACGATTCAATAAAGTCCCATTTTAATAATTACATGCTGTACTTATTTGTGTCTACGGGAACATTGTACGGGACCTCCGACTCCAAAGCACTACTTAGGTAGGCACTGACCATATTTTAAAAGCCTTGTTTAGGATTTGATCAAGGGAACTTGTAGACATTTGGAGGCCCCCAGGAACCAGAGGCCCGGGGCGGACCGCCCCTTCCGCCCCACCCTTAGTCCGCCACTGAACGAGTCGCTCTTGATTCATGGTAGATCGAAGGTAATTTTTTATTAGTTTAAGTTTAGAAAAACTGCTCTCGCATGAGATGCAAATGGTCAAGAAGTATTGAAGTATAAGCGATGTACAGGTTAACGATTCAGTCAAGTCCCATTTTAATAATTATATGCTGTACCTATTTGTGTCTACGGGAAACTTGTAAGAATTTCCGACTCCAAAGTACCATTTAGGTAGGTACTGACCATATTTTAAAAGCCTTGTTTAGGATTTGGTCAAGGGAACTTGTAGACATTTGGACACCCCGAGGAACCAGAGGCCCGCCCTTCCGCCCCACCCTTAGTCCGCCACTGCATCTGTTAAATACATAACACTTACGTCGCGTATTAGGTCCTTTGCCGCCTATTTTAATTCGACATAAATTTCTTTAGCTGCCAAAAAGTACCTTCCCGCATATCCCAGTAATTGTACAGACTATGTTGCTATTGACTTCGAACTCTTCTATTACTTTATTTTGGATCCTTACTTTCGCCGACATTAACATCATTGGAAGAACATCAAGAGCTTTACAGGTAAATTTCCCTCAGATTGAGCGGCGGCACGAAAGCTGGGAGTGCATATCAATTAAAGTAAAACAAAGTACACGGTGGCCCCGACTGCAATAACACTTACCATTGGTCCCACAATCAAGGTAGAGCTTGAAGTAGTAAATAGTATCAGCCGACTATAACATAGAACCGGATATAAAAGCCAAGAGAGCCTACTGTACTCTGTCAAGACTCTTCAAATCCAACCATCTAACCATACATCCACACTTCTGCTATATAAGACGATGGTCTTACCAGTACTAACAACTTCATCCGAGAGGTGTGTGCTAAGCAAAAAGTACTCTAACCGGAAAGATGGCGAAGAGCACGACGCCTAGAGCTTAGGGATACCAACCTGGATGACATCGGCTCAGAATCGAGACCGACGGGGAGAATATGTAGTTGCAATAGGCCAGGAATAGATCTCGGTTGTAGGCCCGTTAAAAAATAAGAAGACATTGGTTTAGGCATTGACCCGGCCAACGAACCATTGTTAACATAAAGAATTACAATGTTTACGAAGTATTGTATGCAGCTATGTGTATATGTTTACTTAGGAGGAAATGAAATTGCATATTTTTGGAGATTCCACTCATTTCATCACCCCTCGGCTTTATGTAGAAATTCCTGAGCGCTACCCTCTCATAATCATAATCCCTAAACGCTTATGTACATAGTTGCAGAAGTGCTGACTGCCCGCTTGATTACAACAATTAAGCACAAGCAAAGGGAAGGAAATGAAACCTTGACTCTATCCACCGTACGCCTAGGCGGCGTCAAATTACATCTATTTGAATTTGCGAATTATACCGATTTGAAATAGAAAACCAAAATTCGTGGCGAGGTTTTTGGAAATAATTACAGTGAATTTTTCAAACGAGCAACCATTTTGGTAATCCGTATCGACAAGTGTTGGCATCTTGATTGTAACTGTTGATAAATTAAGATGTCAGGATGAATCCCAAATGGTTTTAATAAATTCAACCCTTCTTTGCTCAGTAATTATTTACATTTTACGAATTTGCCTCCGCCATCACCCTCCATCTTACAAATACTTAAACACTCTTCGACAACTTTTCCTCGTTAGGAAATAAATTCAACCCTAGTTAAATTACTGTTGTCACTTTAGAGTTCATGCTTCACTGCTGTAATTGGATAAGTTTGTTTTGTGTGGTTGGCATGATTTTGTACTTGGTGCTTTGCGTAGGGATTGTAACAAAATTTATGATTCGGTACTAATAATATGCCTTTAAGTTTGTTCCGCTGTTTCGTTGTTAATTTGCGCTCCAAAATAATCTAACAAAACTTGTTTTCTTTTACAGAAAAATATATATATACGTATATTCATTGTAAAACACACACGAGTGCTGTGCTGGATAAACCACTGCCATTTTTCCGCGACGTGGAAAGTGAGCGCTGTTTAATGCCTTGTTAAACAACATGATGACAATGTCTATAGCCACCAGTATGAAATATTATTAGGAGATTCTTTCAATTCTTCCAATGAAGGTGGATTTTGCATGTGGCACGACATGTAAGAATATACATATGTCAGTGGCTTGTGGGCAAACCGATGATTCCCGCTAATCGTGAAAAATTCAATTCAACTTTTCCAAGGGTGAACGTCCGTTGATGATTTATAACTTTGCTCATCAGTAAGTTAAGTGAAAATTGTTGAAAAATGGCGCGATATTTAGCTAAAGATTTTAATAAGTGACCTGTCATCTTGCATTAATAAAAAGGTATTAATAGAAGTGTATCTTAATCTCCGCATCATCCCAAAACCTATCCTAACACTTTGCACATTAAATATTCGAGGAACACATTGGTAATAATTGAATCGGTTATTTGAGAAACCCCATAAGTCACTTTTTTGTCGAAATCGAGTTTTCGGTAAAAATCTATTCTTCAGAGGTAGACGCATCTCTTAGAAGCGAAATCCCACGAATCAGGTCATTCTATATGGAGTAGGCCCGTACAAAAGCTTTCGTTTATTCCTATGACTTATGGGGTTTCTCGAATACACGTCCGCATCTCTGGCGACGAGCATGCACGAAGTCTGCTTTCATTATAAGCGCAGGTAAATCCGTGTACATTCAACAGCCGTGATTTGTTATTAATGGTATTAATCACACGTGTTTTGTTATTAATGGGCGTAAAGTTCCAAGAAATAAGAAAGTAGCTTTTAAAATCTCGCAATTTATGCACTTTTCACACTCTTGCAAACATAAGGATGTTGTAATCACCAAACCTTTTATTAGTGGGTTGTGCAGCCACCCTTGTAGGCTAAACAACAATAAAAATCTGCCTCGATCACTCCCAAATGAACTAGTACATATATCCAAGAGAGAAAATCCCCATCAATAAGAAAAAAAACTCTGTTGAAATACATCCTAGATGAAGAAAACATTCAAGCATTCTACAAAGAGATAGTTTACCAGTGGCCTACATCTGATTCTGAGTTGTCAGACAACGCCGCTAAAGGCCAATTCACACACATCAGTCACGTCACGTCTCAGTTACGTCAGTTCCGAGAAATCTGAAATGGAAGGTTCGGCGACGGCGATGAGCTTGACGTGACTGATACGGAACGGCGGCTCAGTGTAGACAGTGCCATTAACTTTCAAAGAAAGGATATTTTTTGTGACTGTACTTCTCGGAACTGACGTAACTGAGACGTGACGTTCCTGATGTGTGTGAATCGGCCTTAATGATGAATAAATTTTATTTTTATTTATTTATTTCACTGTAAACTCAATTATTTACTTTAAAGCGTTTAAACCGTTGTAGACGAATTTTAAACACAGCGGCGTTTAATGAGTAAAACTTTAAGTGTTTTATAAATAAAGCTTTGTAGCGTCTTTTTGAATGTGAATAATAAAAATTTTGTTGATAGAACTATTAATCAATATTATATTAAAACATAATACTATCATTGCAAAAAGTGAAAAAAATAAAAAAAACAAAGAAAAAACCAACCCGAGTGCCGTTTTTCCAAGCGGTCCCCCGACTAAGTACAAACCACTTCCAATATTGCTTGACTTCCGTGATAGAACGAGATGAGCTTTACTGAATATGCTGAATGCTAGCCTTGGCGGGCATTAGCATAATTGCGTGAAATTATGGGTCGCTCATATTTTTTCTCGTCTTATCACTGCAAATCTCAGCTTTTGAAAGTGTTTTATTTCAAAACGCTTAAAACGTTTTATTTTGACGTCACTCATTTAATTAACATTTAAGTGTCGACAACGTTTATCAAATGGGAGACGTCAAAATAAAACGTTTTAAGCGTTTTGAAATAAAAAACTTCTAAAACCTCAGATTTGCAGTGATTCTTGATAATTTTAAATTCGTAATATTTAAGCAGCTTTATGGTTTTATTTTCATATTAAATACCTGTCAACAAAGGCGTAAAAATTTCAGGATAAACTAATAGACTAGTAAAATTAAGGGAAAATCAAAGGTAGTAAGGAACAATTGCGTTCAAGCATTTTTATTGTTTTATATGGTAGCTGAGCACCTAAATATGATAAAATCACAAAGTGCCCCTTTTTTTAGGGGTGCGTTTTTGAGCGCCGCCCCTAAATACCCCTTTTTCAGGTTTTCAGAACGGGAAAGCCCAAACCCCTCGACCTAAAGGACTGAAATTTTGACAGTGCATCACTATAATGACGTAGAGATCCACTAAAAAGCGATTTTTCGAAATTCATCCCCTAACGGGCTGAAATGGGAGTGACCCAAACCGCTAGCCTAAAGGGCTGAAATTTAGACAGTGTATCCCTATAATAACGTGGAAATTCACTATGAAGCGATTTTTCGAAATCCATCCCCTAAGGGGTTAAAAGAGGTTGAATAGGTTGTAAGTGGAATTTTTTTTCTTTAATCAGATTTTCTTCGAACTTGGTATAAATACTATAAATAATGAACCACTTGCAATATGAGAAAAAACCAAAAATCGGATCTGTATGTTTTTTTTACACCTGCAGATGTTGAAATTAATAATATTTATTACGTGATTGATGGAGGTTATTTACTTCATAAAATTGTTTGGAGTACTAACGACACATTTGCCGAGATAAGAGTTAAATACATAAGTTATCTGAAAAATTGTTATGACAAATGTACAGTGGTTTTCGATGGGTATCCTGACGCAATAAAAAATATTGGTACAAAAAGGGCAGAAAGCTTGCGTCGATCGAAGCACGTGTCTCCAGGAATGCAGGTTACAGATACTGTAAAGCCGTTATCAAAACCAGACAAATTTTTTGCAAACGAAAGCAATAAAAAAAATTTCATAAAATTTTTAATGCAATCTTTACAAGGAGCCGAAATTGAAACTTTGCAAGCCGAAGAAGATGCAGATGCTCTCATTATTGAAACCGCCAAAGAAAAAGCAGCACAATCAAAAAATGTAGTTGTAGTTGGCCAAGACGTAGATCTATTGATATTGTTATCGCTGTTACCAGATCAATATAGTAATGTTTTTTTATTGAAACCAAGTATTGGAAAGCTGGAAAAAATTTTGTACAGCCGCAGCAGTTTCCAATATCCACAATATCTGAGGTATATCGGCTTTATACATGCATTTAGTGGTTGTGATACTACATCTTCATTTTTTAAAATTGGGAAAAAAAGTTTTTTGAAATATTTTACGAAAAATTTTAAGCGTATAGAGGAGTATGTAGAAGTCTTTTTGCGAGATAATGCAGATAAGAACGATATAGGAAGTGCAACCGAAGCAATTGTGGCTCTGTTATACGATAACAAATCGAATGTAAAATGCCTGGCTACGTGTCGCTTTCAATTATTTAAAAAACTATCAAAAAATACGACGTTTTCTCTAAATCAGTTACCTCCAACAGCAGACGCCGCAAGATTGCATGGACAAAGAACGCATTTACAACTGCAACAGTGGAAGGGAAATCTGTTAAATCCATTTGAATGGGGTTGGAGGGATACCAAGAATGGATTGATGCCAATTCAAACAACCCTACCTGCTGCACCGCAATCCTTACTTGAACAAATAGCATGTGGATGTTTAAAGGGCTGTCATGGAAATTGTGGTTGCAGAAAAATTGGCATCAAATGCTCTATGTTTTGTAAAGAATGTGCAGGAATAAACTGCGAAAACGCTGATGTCTTAGAAGTATCTGAAGAGGATATCGATCAAGACATCGATGACGATATTGACATTATCACTGAAAAAATTCGTGTAGAATAATTGAAAACTTTTTAATTAAAATTTTGTACATTCTTGTTATTTTTAATACTTCCCCGATATATTTATTTTCATTTTGGTAATATAAAATAAACTTACAGTTGCTTTTGAATCATAAAAAAATAAGTATGTCCACTGGAAATCGATGTGAATAACATTTTAAGTTCGGGTGCAGCGAAAAATGATAAAAACGGTCAACTTCAAATGGCCATATCTCAGTCACCTTAGGTCGTACAGAAATCTATCGGACACCATTCTCTTTGTTTTTTTAAGTACTTTATTTTCTCTGAAGGTTCATATATACCTAAAAGGCTTTTTCAAAAAGTTACAAGCGATTTAGTGAAAAAAAAACGCGATTTTTCGAAAATTTTCGGCTTCGTTTTTTAAACATTTGGGGTTCTAAAAATGGTAAAAAAAATTTAAAAGGCGCATTTCGATGGGAAATTTAATTTTCTACAAAAAAGTATTTTCGTAAAAATCTCGAATTTCGCTTTGTTTTCGAGTTATTTTGAAAAAACTGAAAAGGGGGTATTTAGGGTCGGCGCTCAAAAACGCACCCCTAAAAAAAGGGGCACTTTGTGATTTTATCATATTTAGGTACTCAGCTACCATATAAAACAATAAAAATGCTTGAACGCAATTGTTCCTTACTAAAAGTTAATTTTACCAGCCTATAAGTTAAATAAAAGAAAACAACAAATGAAGTAAAAAAAGGCCAAAAAATGAAGAATAGGTATATTCTAAAATAATTTTGGAGGTAATTTTGGTTACTTTTTTTACTTCTGTTTATAACTCAAATAACAACAATTGCATTTTTTTGGCCATTTTGAAAAAACAATTTAAAATTTTTTATCAGATCTCGTAGAGAACTACTAATTGCTCCTTTAATCCCTCATGGGACATAGGGCGGAAACAGTTGCCCTCCAGCGGACTCTGTTTTGCGCGACAGCTCTCAGCTCTGACCAGGATCTCCCGGTTGTTGCGGCCTCTGATAATAGGGTTCTCCTCCACGTTGTTCTAGGTCTTCCGACTCGACGGGATCCTTGCGGATTCCAGTCAAGGGCCTGTTTGGCTAGATTATCGTCTTCGCGTCGCAAGGTGTGGCCAATCCAATTCCATTTCCTTCGCCTGATTTGGTCGTCTATCCTTTCTTGGCCGGCACGGCGCCATAGTTCTTCATTTGAAATTCTATCTTGCCAGCGGATTTTTAGGATACGACGTAGGCATCTGTTGATGAAAACTTGTAGGCGCCCTGTGATGAATTGGATGACTTTCCATGTTTCGCAACCGTACAAAAGAACTGCCTTAACGTTGGAGTTGAACAGCCGCAATTTGGTGTTAATTGAGATCTCTGTTGATCTCCATATGTGAAACAGGCATGCATATGCGCTTCTTGCTTTATTTATTCTGGAACTGACATCTTCTTCTGTACCGCCGTTTTCGGTAATAATACTACCGAGGTAACAGAATTTGTCTACCAGTTCCACGTCACGGTTATTTAGCGCTGTCCTTTCAAGGGTGTTTGCATTTATCCGCATTTCTTTTGTTTTAGTCGGATTTAACCTTAAGCCCGCCGAGCTACTTTCTGTTGCCAATTTGTTTAACATGTTTTTGAGGTCCTGGTGTCTGTGGGCCAGCAAACAGATATCATCCGCGTAGTCGAGATCCTTAAGGCGGTCTAGCAATCCCCATTGTATGCCACCTGTTCTTCTATCTAGAGCGCTGACAAGAATGTCGTTTATTACTATAAGAAATAGTAATGGTGAAAGTAGACATCCTTGTCGTACTCCTGAGCTCACCTCAAAGCTGTCGGATAATTTTCCATTATGGAGAACTCTGCATTTGGAATTGTTGTACAGAGCTTTTATTAATTCTATTATTTTGTCCGGCAGTCCACGTTTCCGTAAAGCTCGCCATATAAAGCTCCTATTGACCGAGTCGAACGCTTTCTCATAGTCTACGAAAGCAAGGTGAAGGGGGGATCGAAATTCAGTAGACTGCTCCACTATGATTCTCAAGGTGTTAATATGGTCTATGCAGGAGCGGCCCTTTCTGAATCCAGCCTGCTGTCTTCTAAGCGTTCGATCTACTGCCTCTCTTATCCTAGATAGTAATATATGGGACAAGATTTTTCCCACCGTAGATAATAAACAGATGCCTCTCCAGTTGTCACATATTGTTAGGTCCCCCTTTTTTGGTATTTTGACTATGATACCTTCCGTCCAATCCTCCGGAAAGGTACAGGTGTTCCATGCTATTTCCAGGATTGGCTGTAGCGCATCTGCTATGAGGCTTGAGTCGGCTTTCAACAATTCTGGCGGGATGCCATCTTTTCCAGCTGCTTTACCATTGGCCATTGCATGAATTGCGGTTACTATTTCTGTCTTGGATGGTGCACGAGTGGCGATTCTTATTGGCTGTGCATTGTTGTTATTTTCTTCAGGTTCCTGCGAAAAGGAACCATTCAGGGCGGCGAAGAAGTAGTCTCTCCATCTTTGGAGTTGCTCCTCGTCGCTGCACAGCAGCCTTCCATCCGCACTCTTTACGGCATGCTTTTTAGTAGAGTGCTTTCCCGAGAGCTGCTTAGTAATTTGGTACAGCACCTTACTGTTGCCTGTGTTTGCCGCGTTTTCCGCTTTCTCTGCGAGCTCATTTATCTGCCGCCTTTTATCACGCCGGACACTTCTCTTTACCTCCCGGTGTAATTGGGAGTATTCCCGTTCAAGTTGTTGGCGTCTTTCCGGGTCGCTTGTAGAGTTCACGTTATTTTTGAGGGCCCTTCTGCGTTCTATTTTTCGTAGAGAATTATGGGACCATTAATTTAAAAAAAAAATAAAGTTCATTTTTGTTAACGTTAACTCGAGATATTTAACTTTTTGTATTTGTTAATTAACAAATGCATATTTTGAGCTATAATTTGGATTGTATCATTTTGAAAACTGTTCATTTCATGTGAAACAAATTTAAATTTTATAGAAACTTATTTTCAACCATTATAGTGTAAGTAGTGTTAATTGAATGATTTTTTTTGGAATTTTCATAAAGCTTAGATGCAAAATCCAATAACTTCCTTGTTTCTTAAAATTCTAGTTATTTTGTATGAATAAACATGTATGTATAAACATTACTCGATAAAATTAAATGTTTTTTTTTATTTCTGAAAAAAGTACCTCTAAATCGATCACCGAGTATTTCATTTTTAGAGAGACACTTCCCAACCCCTAAACACTTTACCGTTTAAAAATAAAACGCTAGAGCGTTTAGTTCCCCATAAGTGTTTTATCATAACTAAGTGTTTACCTTCCCAAGTGTTTAATTGTCGAATATGTGTTTTACTTTTAAACACTTGTGCTTAGGTTAGAATTTTTTGGTAAACACCATAAGCGTTTAATTTCTGTTAAACACTTTACGTGCTTAATAATAAAACTCTTTAGCGTTTAGATTTTGTGTATTAACCGCTTCTGCTGTTTTAAAAGTAAACACTTCCCACCATTAAAACGCTTTATCGTTTAGAAATAAAACACTAGAGTGTTTTATTTCTAAACACCTGCTAAACACTTGGAGTGTTTATACCATTCTTTTTCATAGAAATAAATAATCTTATTTATGTTTCATATTTAGTTAATGTTTCTACTTCCTTTAGAATACGTTTTTGAGGTATACTGAGTGTACTTTTTATTTTATGCAGTTTTGAATACAATTACTTTTCGCCAAAAGTATATGTATTTTGAAACCCCATAAGTCAAGCGACTTTAAAAATCCATAATAATTAAATTTTTTCTCTTTTGAGACCTCTATTGAGCACGAAGATTGTACTTAGCTTCAAACAATATATTTCATTTGAAATAATAATAGTATAGATTGCTCGTTAACGCAGAAACAGTTTTTCTCGATTTCCCAAAAGTTGCTCCCACCTGACTTATGGGGTTTCTCAAATAACCGATTCAATTGGTTTGCAGGAAACTATATACAAAACCAGCCAATAATTTATTTTAAGATGGAGATAGAGAAATAGAAATGAGATAATTAGAAGATCATAGTGTGGTTTAACCGTACCGCTGCGGAAAGCCGCATTTCGTCCCGAAATCCAATGTATGCCATAACTAACGTCTCACTTAACTTGATGGCGAGACGTTCATCGCTTTGAGCAAATCGGCAATATTCCTTTTTAATTCACATACTATTTGTAAGCACTGAATTCCAAAAGCCGCGTAGCTCTAAACAGTTCTCAAGCGCCCGTACAAATTAATGTCTTGCGGGAAGACTGCATCGATAAAAATGACAGCTACGACTTTTGGAATTGAAGATGGTGGTACAACAAAATTCCCAGGATACTACATAACCTGACGACCTGCTATTGCTATAGTTTCTTGCAAATATCTACAGGTAATGAGCGAGAATATGGAAAGAGCTCTGAACAGCGTTAGCAAAGTTTGTGATCTGAGTGCTAACCCTGCAAAGAGAGAAATTATGCTATTCACTAAAAGGACAAAATCCCTACTTTCAACTGTCCAAGATTGGATAGATTACAGTTACATCTACCTTCGACGGTCAAGTACCTAGCAAACCCTAAACTGAAGTGGAGATTCAATGTTAAGGAAAGAGTAAGAAGGGCATATACATATATGTAGCTCTCTACTCATGCAAGAAAATGCTTGGGAATAAATGAGGACTTAAGCCACAAATGGTGCTATTGATGTACACAGCCATCATATATCCCATCCTCACATATGGGTCAATAGTATGGCGGCCAGAATTAAGGAAGGTGTACAACTATACCAATATAGGCAGGACCCAGAGAATGTCATGCATATGCCTCACAGGAGCATTACACAAAATGCCAAATGACGCATTAAAAACCATCTTCTGCCTTCTTCCATTGAACCTCCATACTAAGTGCCTAGCCTCTTGTAGCGCGGTTTGATTCAAAGAAAATAGGTACTGGCAAGAAAATCCATACATTCTTGGTATTATTGGCAGTGGGGTTGATCTCAACCACCACAGACTATATTTGCCCCAACTTGGAGTTTGAGGAGCCAAGGGAAAGGTGGACACGTTTTAGCAGATATGGACACGGTAATCTACACAGACGGTTGAAAGATGAACTGCGTGGTATGCGCTGGGGTCTTCTTTGAATCATATAATATAGGATAGCCAAAAAATGCCAGCCCCTGACGGATCCAGTGTCTGCTAAACAGAAATGATGGCAATTTGGAAGGCGTGCTACCTACGAAAGAAAACCACTCTACAGGAGAGAATATGGCGGTAGTAACTTATAGCCCGATGCCATCTACGCAGCACTACGCAGCACGGTCAAGAGAATATGGCCGACCTACAACAAAAACAAAATTGATAGCTATCCCGCACGAACAGGGCCAGCTTTAGCTGTTTTGGCGTCCTGTGCGAGATATTTTTATGCGCCCCTAAATTTTTAGACTTTTTTAGGTAGATTACCTTACATTGAAGATACAAATACATATAAGTATAAAATAATTTAGGTATAAAATGAATTATTTTCAAAAACTCAATTTTGTGTAATAGACTACAAGCCCCCGGCAATTTTTGGAGGGGTCATGTGATACAGCATGAGTTAAATGCAGATCGATACTCCTAAATGAGACGTAAACTTCAGGCACTATGCCGTCACTTTTGCGCGGTACGTGTGACCACAGAGGTAAGTTGAATATTCCATCCGGAGGGGTGCTTTTCCGCCAAACATTTTTGTACGGCAATTCTCATATTTAAATATAAAAAGATAAAAAAAATAAGTTCCTAGAACCTATTGCCGTACAAAAATAATGGTACCGTAAACCAGAAGAATTTTTGAATTTCTACAAATTTACACCCCCGGAAAGGTGATTTATTCCTGAACGGCATTTATACATTTCGATTTATCTTCCTCTTCCGATTTTCTTCGATCTCTTACGATCTCTTCGATCTCGAATTCAGATTTTTGGAATTCCCATTTTTGGCATGTACTGTAAATATTTGCTGGTTAAAAGATGAGAAAACCCCGACTCAAGCCCCTCCTCTTAGTTAGTATAAAGGAGGTCATTTGAACAAATATCAAATTCAATGACCCTAATGCTATTTCATGAAACGATAACATTTTTTATAAAGCCGTACATTTTTCATGGAACATATGCCTGCCTGCGGAAAGAAAACTTATTTTCCTTCGAAAAGAATTATTTTTAACGCTTCTCAACGGGTCATTTAGGAAGAAAAAACCGCGGAGTACTATTTTCAGTTTCAGTTTTTTCAATATACTTACATATCTCGCAAACGAAGAAAAATTTCGATATACTTTATATGAAACTTTTTGTGGAGATTGAATTTCCGATGGCTAATTTAAAAAATTTTGAAAAATTTTTTTATGCCAAAAATGTTGAAACAAAAAGAAAAAAAAGCCAAAATTTTGATTTTTTTTTGCTTTTTAGCCTATAACTTTTTTAGGGTCAGAGATATGTATAGGCATTTCTTTATAAAAAAAAATAGACAAAATTTCCTTTAAAATGCTGTTGGCTAAAAGTTGATTGAAATATGCGGCCACTCGAACATAGCTTTTTTTCGATTTTTATCCCTCTTATATAGATATTGTGTTCATTCTCATTAAGTTGAAACATTTAATTTTACCCAATAAAGAAAGGTATTTTAAGTGATTTGGTTGATAATACATAGTTTTTACAACAATATTTCTTCCATAACATTCTCAAACTGTATATCGATATCATCATCTATTCTATATCATGGGTGGCCAACCCAAGTGTTATCGCGGGCCACTTTGAAAATGCATTATGATCCCGCGGGCCGGGGTGATATACAGGGTGCACTTAATTTACAAAACGGCCGGCTGTTGAAAGGCTTTGGCCAGACAAACAATAAATTGTATTGTGGGGGAAATCTTAAGGTGTAGCCATTAGGGCCCTTTGAAATAGAGTTTTACATATCATCCTGTATTTTTTGTAACCCTATATCCTATTTCCATGAATAAGGTACCAGTGTACGCAGAATACTATCTATTATTGTGAAAGTGACGGTTCCACCTTGCCAAAGGTTTTTTGTTTTTTAACAAAAATTTCGCTTTCAACGACCTTTTTCTCCAAAAAAATACGGAGTTAACCTATAATTTTTTCCAAAATTGAAAAAGAAGTTAAAATTGGCTTTATTTGGTTCATGCAACAAGTACTAAAGTGTGCTAAAGGTATGAAAATCTAAAAATGCTACCGCTACAGAGGTATGCTAGCCCTGTTGCACATATGAATTTATTCATAATCGTTCATTCCAAAAGCGAGTGTCGTTTTACCAAGCGGTCCCAACTAAGTGCTAACCACATCCAATGCTGCTTGACCTACCTAATCGAACGAGAACCGATCTATTGAGTATGCTAATGGCACACTTTATGGTCACCAAGGTAATTGCTCGTTTTCTTCTTACTACACAATTTCTTACAGCTCCAATTTTTACTCCCTTTAGTCTAGAAAAGGACTATTCCGTAAGTCTTTAATTGGTAACGGGCAGCATTTGGAAAAGTAGAAATTTTACACAGGAGGACTGTGCCTGTTTTGGGTACCATACAGGCGTTTTTACTCTGTGCGTGCCTGTTTCAGGCTAAGAAAGGGCGATTCTTAGGGTGTGTTTCAAGTTTCACCATAATCAGTAGTCAGAAATCAGTGATGTAAATTAAACCTAATCATTGATGGACAATTGTTCGAATCCGACAAAAAATGATGGAATATGGGACATGTGTGAAGTTGACAAGATGGAGTGATTGCAATAATTGATGGAACTTGAAACACACCCTTATTTTTACTCGGGTTAAAAGCGCTCACAACTTTTTGTGCCAGACATCTCAACTTACAAAACTTTTCTTTTGTAACATATTTCTTATAAAAATCAATTTTTAAATCTGAGGCCTGAAAATATTTTTAATTCATTTGCAGATTTTCTCGAACTGTTAAAGAGTGCTAGCTACATTTTTCCTTTTTCGTGTCTTGGAGGAACCTTCTAGATCAAAATATTTTGTTAAATCGTTTTGAATCTCGCGGGCCGCAACATTTCCTGCGAAGGGCCGCGGGTTGGCCACCCCTGATCTATATCTTCAATAATATCTTCTGCAATATCGGCTACTTGCACAGTATCACAATTGATCCCCATACATTGTTTGAAAAATATGAAACAAAAAATTTGTAATTTATACGGCGTTTATACGGCGTTTACATTGCCTCGAAAACACGTGTTTTCGTCAAAATTTGGCGTTTGGGCAAAACACAATCGAAAACAGGTGTTTTTCATACAAATCGAAAACAACTTGGGAACCTGTTTTCAATAAAAAGACAACGAAAACAAGAAAAGTGTGGACAAGAACCCTATTCAGCGTTCAGCACTTGTTATGCGCATGTCATTTTCCGTATCACACTTTTTTTTAATTCTCAGTTTGCCAAGGAAAAAATTAAAATTTTATTAAATAGGCATAACTGTCACTCGAAAACAAGCTAAAGGCGATGTAAACACCTCACTCGTTTTCCGAAAACGAGTTCATGAAAACACTTGTTTTCGAGGGGATGTAAACGCCGTATTACTTTAAATTAGCCATTTCGATGGGAAATTTAATTCTCTACAAAAAATTTCATATAAATTAAATCGTTTTGCTTCGTTTGCGAGATAATATTGAAAAAACTGACAAGGGTCCATTTTCACCTCTATCTGCAATTTCCACCCCTTATTTAATAGCACTCCGCAGTTTTTTCTTTTTAAATGACCCATTCCAGCAATAAAAAACCGTGAACTTATTGGTTCCTTATTGCCATGTTTTTTAGGACATAACCAATAGCCTATTAGGGCCTGTTCGAATCCAAGTCTTCGACTTGTTATGACAGTTTATAACAACAACGAACAAGCTGAGCTATTAGGCGCGTTTCTTTTTCCTGGTGTAGCTACACCGGTGTACTTTGGAGTAGTTTCAACTACCCCAGCTCACATATTGAAGTAGATGATTAGAGTAGTTACAATTTTTTTGCAAAAGATGGCGCCTTCAAAATTTTAAGGTTTTTTTATTCACCTTTTCGGTTATATCAATCATTAAGCGCGTGTTTTGAAGTTGTCATTTAATGATACCATTGATAAAACCGAAATTATTCTAAAGGAATAGAAGAAGTTTAAATAAATTAAATATGTCCAATGAAATAGTGTTAAAAAAATATGGAAACTCCCATTTATGGTGGGACCACACTACGCGGTCTTGGGTCGTACGCGCTTTTGCCTTTTTTTTCATATAGAGTTTTATGACTTTTTTACGACTTTTTTACGACTTTGTCCATGGTAAAGGTCGTGCCGCACAACAACGCGGACAAAAGGCTGTGCTTAAAATGGTACATTTGTGTGTCCACACACTATGAGCTTTTCAAAAGCGCGTACGCCGTTTCAAATAAGAATTGATTTTTTCTCACTCATGATTCAGAAAATTAAAAGTTCACGCACGCTTCTGGCTGGCCGTACGACCAAAAGCGCGTGGATTCTAAGTCCGCGTAGTGAGGACGGGCCTTATGCAATTTATTATTACTTTGAGGTTATAAACCAAGGTACGAAAATGCTCGCTCCGGAGCGGCTCTTTATGTGGCTCTTGGCTCTTAAACGGCTCCCGGAGTTGTAGAGCAAGATCCCAGGGCCGCCAGACCTTACTTATTTTCTCAGAAACCAAATATATGAGATTAAGTAGTGTAAGTACATACTTTGAGTGTATGCGTACCTGCTAGCTTGGGCCGACGCACAGTGGGCTAGATAAGGAAAAAAGTGGACAAAAATATAATGAGTTGTCCCGTACATTCGAAATTTAGGTTTCAGCGGTTTTTCACATCGCTGATCACGAATCCGTAACGGTTTAGCCGCTAGGGCGTTTTGAAGTTTTTTTTGTTAGAGTTTTACATATCACCCTGTATTTGTGTAACCGTATAACCTATTTTCATGAATTATTTTATTTTTATTTATTAAGATACAATGAGTTTGGAGCTAATTGCTCCGTATACATGGGAGTTTGCTACTAAGCTTTTTACATTCAAAATTCCATTAATTTTTTGGTTTTAGTGTATTCTATGAAAAAAAAGTAAATATAATTTAATTTTTCAACCGTTAGGTTCGACAGTAGTGCGGGCAGCGAGCGTTCTCGTGTCATTACGTTGTTCAAATATCTTTGCCTCGGCGAGGAAAACATAGGGCAGTTGAAGAGCATGTGTGACAGGCTATTTGGTTCATTCGAGTTACAATATGGGCAAAGTTCGTTTTCGTCGAATTTGTGCTTTTCGGTCTCAAAATATAAAACTGTACATTGGCTTTTCGACATACGCAGTTGAGCTAACAGTCTGGTTCTAACCAAGTTACTTCGCATCTTTATATAATTGTTTGAGTTTGATTCTCGGTCTATAATTTGTTTGAACAGTAAGTTATACGAAGAATTTTCGATTCTTTCGACATCCTTTAATTTCAGTTTCGATTCGATTTTCTCTAATACACTCTCTCTACATTTTTTGATTTCGTTTACATTTTGTAGATGCCAGAGCTCTTCCCTATCCATACTATGTAATTGTAGTTTAATTTTTTTTGCCCAATTATCGGAGACTAAATTGTCGTCGGCGTGACTTTTTAAAACTTCATAACATTGTCGTGGCAACCTATCGAATGTCATTGCCAGCAGCTTGATCCACCAATCGTACATACTTTTCCAGATGAAATACTCTATAGGGAGTCTTTCTACTTCCTTTCTCAAAAAATAGTGGGGTGTAGAATATGGTAGGTGGAGAAGTCGCTTGAAATACTTCGCTTGTATGGTTTCGAGTTCCTTGGCGTGGGGCAGAGCCCAGAATTCGCTTCCGTACAATAACATAGATTTCACCAAAGCGTCAAATAATACATTTTTTGCAGACCACTCGTCAGACTTGGTCTCAGATAGGATTGACAGTGCCTTTCCTGCCGCGAGTTGTGCCCTTTTCATTGTTTCTTTCGCATGTAGATTAAACTTCCCTGAATTAGAAAAATTTATGCCAAGATATTTTACTGTTTTCACATATTCAATTACCTTCCCTTGACAATAAATAGGGCGTAAGGCTTTCGGCCTTCCTTTATAAAAATTCATAATGCTAGTTTTTTCGGGGTTAATAATTAGATCGTTTATTTCGCAATAACAATTCAAGTCGTCGAGTTTTTGTTGGGCATCGGTTGGCGAATTTGCAAAAATCACAGTGTCATCCGCGAAGGTTATTAATAAAATATCAGCTTTTCCAACTTTGATACCTTTATAGCCTTTGCTCATAAAATGTAATTTCAAGTCGCTTGTGTACAGTGTGTATAAGAGCGGGCTCAGGATATCGCCTTGTAAAACGCCTTTTGAAACTTTAATTTTGTCGGAGTTTTTTTCATTTATATTGATAGAGATCGTGGCTCTATCATACATACGCGCAACAGTTCTCAGAAATTTTCCGTAAATTCCAAGGTTATCAAGTTTTTGAAAGAGCTTATCGTGTGGTACTGTATCGAACGCTTTACGATAATCGACGAAAATACCCATAAGGGGTTTTTTGTTTATATTTAGTTGGATATCTATACAGCTTTTAAGTACAAACAGGTTGTCGATACATGACCTCTTCTCTCTAAAGCCGCATTGCTCTTCCGGTAGCAATTTATTTTTTTCCGCCAGGTTATACAATCTATTTTTAATTACAAATATAAAGTACTTCAAACAAGTGTTCTAATGCAATCGGTCGGTAGTTTGAAGGGTCTTGCTTATCTCCTTTTTTATAGATAAGTTTAATTAGAGATTCACACCAGTTTTCTGGAATATTTTCCTCCCTCAAAAAGACATTAAACATATTTAAAATATAATGTATCCAGGCTGGTGAGAGATATTTGAAACATTCATTTGGGATGCCATCTGGGCCAGGCGTTTTTTTTTACTTTTAACTGAGAGATAACTTTATTTAGTTCCGCTATTGTAATAGGTTTATCTAGTGTGTCGTGAGATTTTCTGTCATCAATTATGCGAATACGAGGTGAGGGCGAATAGAAAAATTTGTAACAGGTCTCTATTGGTATTTCTATAGTTTGTCTGTTGGATTTGTTCGAGAATTTATTGGCAGTAGCCCAGAATTCACGACCATTTGAGATGTGTCTCATTTTTTCCAATATGTCCATTTCATAAGATATTCTAGTTTTTCTCGTTATATTTTTGTATTCTTTTTTTGCTTTTTTATAGTTATAGTACTCTAATTCATCATAATGGCTTTTTCTAAGTTTTTTGTAAGATTTTCGAATTTTTTTTCTCGCGAGTTCACACTCTTTGTTATACCATTTAGAATTATACGTTTTGTTAGCCTTTGGAAAAGAATTCACTAACATTTCTGATTCAATCATACAGTTTTTTATAGTGTTCAAAAGATTATCTGCAAGTTCGTTCAAATTATCAGAGTTGAAATAAATACTAGGTTGTCTCGCAATTGCATCAGTGTATTGTAAGAATTTTTCTGTTTTCCATTTAAGTTTTTTAATAGGGTTGTGGTTAAATTCACTTTTATTCATTTCAATAACAGAATTTTCTGATAATTTGATTTTACAAAGAAGGTGATCTGAATTTACTGAAATATCTGATACTTCAAAATCTGAGATTGATGAGAGACAGTCCTGATTTATCCAAGCAAGATCAATTGTACTTTTGCCCCTGCTCGATAAGTATGTGAAAGCACCTCGTTGGTCAGAGTCGGTTCGACCATTTAGTAATATAAAGCCCATATCTTCCATAATTTCCACTAACTTTGTGCCTCTCACATTTGTGATGTCATATGAGTTTCTGATATTAGTTAAATTTGTATCATCGAAAATAAAATCATCAAAATCATTATTCAGTTTCCCAACTCTAGCATTAAAATCTCCCAAACAAATAATTTTGCAATTCTCATTGTTTGTAATGTTCATTTCATGTAAATTCTCAGCCATGCTATTCAAATAAAAATCATTTAGATGAGAATATGGCCTCCAATAAAAGGCAGCAATTTTGTATTTTTCAGAGTTTATTTTTATATCAATAATAATATGCGATGCTTCAATTTTATTCACAGTTAGATTCTTTTCATGTTCATGTTTTACAAATAAGCTAATACCTCCTATTGCTCTGCCTTTTACACCTTGTTCTTTCTGAGCTAAGACATAAATATGTTTGTAATTTTGCAAAAATAAAGGAGTAGTAAATTTAGTATTAAATATCCAAGTCTCGACAAAACAGAGAATATCGTTTTTCAAAATAAATTCTTGTTGATTTTTATCACAGTTAGAAAGATTTTTAAATCCATTTATATTCCAAAAGCCTATGTCTAAATAATTACAATCTAATGACCTTGGAGAGTCCGCCTCCGCAGATGCTCAGTACCGGTTTTTTCGGTTGTTTCCGTTGTTGATCTTGTTCCTGTTCATTTTATCGGCCAGTTTAACAGCACGCGGCGGTCTCCTGATGTCTGTCGCCCAAGTTTTGATGAATGAAGAAGAGGAGGTGTGCAGCTCGACGTTCGAGGGGTGAGGGGAGTGCAGCTCGTCACTCGGGTCCGAGTTGTCTTGGACCTCCATTGTCTGGGTAGGAACGTCCTCGCTGATAAGCTCCATCGAGTGCGAGGCAGACACCGTCGTCTCTCTCACGTTTTCTGATGGGTGATGCTCTCGCGGTGCTTCGGGATGTTTCTCTCTCGCAGATAGGTGGTTTCGCACTTCTGTGATCTCCTCCAGGGAGGTCACTCGGAGAGGTGCATCGGTCTCAATTTTTTTCATCCATATTTTCCCTTCCTTGTGCCAAACAAACTTAATCCCAAATTCGGTGCGGATTTTTCTGGCTTCGTAGAATATTTTGGCTATTTGTGGAGATAACGATTCGTTTTCATGAATAAGGTATCAGTATACGCAGAATACTCCTACCTATCTAAAACTGTAAAAGTGGCGGTTCCACTTTACCAACTTCCAGAGTTATGGGTTGTCAAAGTCAAAATTTTGGTTTTTTTAACTAAAATTTCAACTTCAACTACCTTTTTCTCCAAAAAATACATAGTTAACCTATACTTTTTTTTCCAAAATTGGAAAGCTTGAAGTATTTCCTATGAATAATGTCTAGATAATTTTAATGCTACGGCTTTTACTTTTGAAGTTATAAGCAATTTTGAAGTTAAAATTGGCCTTATTTGGTACTTTTTTAGTACTTTTTCACCAATTTTAACATCGTATAAAATATGAATTGGCAAGTCTTGGCACCCAAATCTTTCGAATTCTCATTGCATAAAGTATTTCCTACGAAACCACCTTAAAACTATCCCGGGGGTTAGTGGGGGTTAAACTATTTTTACAGTTTAAGGTCAATGAAGTTTTTAAAAAAAAATTTTTTCGTGGTTTTTCACCGTTCTTTTACATTAGCATGGATTATTATTTAATAACGGCAAAACACATAGAAATATTCTACATACCTTCAATATCACCCTCCATTGAACGGAATTAATATTACAGACTTAAATACAAACTTATTGGTAATTTAGTTAAGAAATGTTTTTCGCGGCGAAGACACGCAAATACCGATATGTCGAAAGTACCTAACTTCGGAATGCCTTGGAGCCGCAGGCTTTAAAGCTACTCGCCCCATCTTTCGGTAAAACATGAAGGGGATCCTCCTCTTTAAGATAGTTCCTAGAAAAGGGCATTTAAAAACAATTTTTTTTTTTAATTTTGTCCACTTTTTTTAGAATCTAGCCCACTGTGCGACGGCCAATTAACAGGTACTCGATGGTCAAGGTAAGTAAAAATAATATCCAAATTTCTTAAAGTTTCAGTGCTGATTTTTACGTATGTTTTAGGGAATATAGTTAGAAATTAATAATCAATACGGCCAGACACTTTCCGTCGGCGGTACCTTTTGAATGGGCCTTTTTTTACACGACTGCCCCAAAAAAGGAGTGTAATGTGTTTAGGTTTGTTGTGTGTATGTACGTTGTTTTCTACCACCATAACTTCTAAACGCCTGAACGGATTTAGATGGATGGGGTACCGTTAGAATCGTTCGATGAGTCTGAGTAACATAGGCTAGGTTAATTTTTAAAAAAACAATATGGCGGCCGTCAGACGCAATTTACGTCACACTCAATTTTGTTTTTTTTTTCTGATTGGGTCAATATGGGTATCAAACGAAAGGTGAAATTGAGGCGATTTCAAATATATATAACACTTAAGAGATATTTGTTAAATAAATGCGAATTTTATGCTTAAATAAAATTAAATTACTCGAAACGTTTTATATTACCCGATCACCATGAACGAACATTTAATAGCTAAGCCTATTATGTTGTTGAAGCAAAATGAAAATTCCCTATACAAGCTCTATGTAACACCACTGCCCCAAAAAGGAGTGTAATGTTTTCAGGGTTCATGTATGTATGTTTGTATGTTTCTTTGTTCCACCATTACTTCTAAACGCCTGAATCGTTTAATGAGTCCGAGTAACATAGGCAAGAATAATTTTTAAAATAACAATATGGCCGCCGTCAGACGCAATTTACGTCACACTAATTTTTTTTTCTGATTGGGCTAGATAGAGCTGTTCTAGATCTAGGCTCTAAAATTGCCAGGGCAAGCTTATATCGCGCTTAGTCGCTTAGTCACGAGCCTCATGATTAAAAATCACTCAAAGAGTTAGATCGGCTCAGAAAGCTCGACCAATGAGAGCCAATGGAATTTTCGCTCACATCGATATATACTAATTGATCCAAGCACCACTTTTGCCTAATCTGTTGGCGTGTCTAAATTTAGCTGGAATAAATCAAACTTCGATAACTTTCCTTTGGCATTAAAACTGTATCTTGTAAGTTGTAAGTCCTAATAATGAGAAGTAAAATAAAATCACTTAATAAAAACTACATTGGTTTACGAATTATAATCACTAAAATACCATAAAATAAAAAACAAAATAATTAAAAAATTATAAAACACAACGCCCCTGTGATAAAAAAATGAACTAAAAAGCCAAAAACAAGTTTTTTAAGTATCACACAACTATAGTATAGGTATAATCTGTATTTTTGCAGTCGGGGTACAAATGTTACAGAATCACTAATTAAAACGGTACCCCGACTGCAAAAATGCAGATTATACCTATACTATAGTTGTGTGATACTTAAAAAACTTGTTTTTGGCTTTTTAGTTCATTTTTTTATCACAGGGGCGTTGTGTTTTTTAATTTTTTAATTATTTTGTTTTTATAGATAGAGTGGTTGGGGCGTAAAAATTGGTTAAAATTGAAAAAAATTTCTGTCGCTGCGTATGTAGGTTATATTAGGGCTAAATAACCGTTAAATACTAGTGGCAGAAATTGTTGACCATTTGCACCCTCCCTAAGCCACCCCCAGCTGAAGTTGCCCCCCACACCCCAACAAATGGTTAAAAATTTCTGCCACTAGTATTTAACGGTTATTTAGCCCTAAGAAAGCCTACATACGCAGCGACAGAAATTTTTTTCAATTTTAACCAATTTTTACGCCCCAACCACTCTATCTATAAAAAGGCCCATTCAAAAGTTACCGCCGACGGAAAGTGTCTGGCAGTATTGATTATTAATTTCTAACTATATTCCCTAAAACATACGTAAAAATCAACACTGAAACTTTAAGAAATGTGGATACTATTTTTACTTACCTTTACCATCGAGTGCCTGTTAATTGGCCGTCGGCCCAAGCTAGCAAGTACGCATACACTCAAAGTATGTACTTACACTACTTAATCCCATACATTTGGTTTCGGAGAAAATAAGTAAGGTCTGGCGGCCCTGGGATCTTGGACTATAGAGCCATTTACTTTTAAGTGGCTCTCGCTCAGGAGCTGGAGCTAAAGTAGCGGCTCCGGCTCAGGAGCTGGAGCCGGAGCTTTATTGACTATTGGCTCTTTCAAATATAAATAGTAGAAACACTAATATGCCCAGCGCCAGCGGGAAAAGTAGCAAGGGTTTACTCTGGTAACCTAAGAATTCTTTAATGATTTATGCAACCGCCTACATGGTAATCGAAAAATTCTACTGGAAATTTAGGTTAAGTACTTACCGCCCTAGAACATCCCTATGTAAAAGTAACCTATTATTTCATCACAAAAGTAATGGGTCCAACTCATTACCACCTCGCTTACATAGCCATTACATTTCCCGATGGGTGGAGTAACGCCAACACAAAGGTGAATGTTTGAATATTGGAAGTGGTTGTGGTAGCTCGATTTAATTAAAATATCCTAAATGCCGGCAGAAATGATATCGTAAAGGGTTCCATGCAGCCCCTGGATACAATCACCAAGCGTACAGATTATTAATTTAAAATTTCAATATTTTGAGTAAATTTTTTTTAAAAATTGGTGAGCATCGTACACAATTTTGATCCAAAAAAATCGATCGGTTATATTTTTCGGATCCAGTATTTCGGCTGAGGTAAAAATGATATTATTTATACAATATTCAGGAAGTTCCTGCCTAAACTGTGCAAAAAAATTATAAAAAGGAGAGAACATACTGAATGTTGTCGAAGAAAAAAGCGTTTACCTTTCGGTTAGCACATAAATATTTACTGAAGTGTAACCGAATCTCTCACACAACATTTTTGAAAGAAAAAAGAACTAAAAAACTAACAAAAATAAATAAATTAAAATATAAAATTTACTATAAACGGCAAGGAAAAATTTGAACTTTGATGTTTTTGCTGTTATTGTAAGTATTATCTCCCGGTGCTTTATGGGCAAATCTAGTGGCTGTTTTGTTTTGATGTCCCTGGGCCCAGGACACAGTTGACATCAGTTTTAAAGATTTTCGCTTCTGTTGATGAGCTGTGCCCTTAACTAAACTGAATCCGAGACGTTGACAAGCGGAAAGTGAGTTTTTACATTGAAGTTTTTGCTCTAATGCTTAATCTTGATGGATTTAATAAGTGCCGAAATTGAATATGGATACGTAACGAATGTGGTAGGAATTGGTTAAAAGTAACCAAAAAAATTAAAAAAAGGCGTAGCATTAGCGCTTATTTATTGAACTATACAGGGTGGGCAACGGTCCGATATTTCCTGAAGAGTAGGTTTTCGTGAAAAATTTTCGACCACACAAAACTGGCGCGGCAGTGAGGGGGTGGGGGTGAATCTAAACTTGAATGGAATTGAAATTTATTTATTAACTATATTTTTCTACGCCTCTGTTGGAATACAAGCATTCTGATATTGCTTTTAGATACGGAATTGGCAGCATTCCATATCCGTGTGGAATATTCATTCCATCACTTTTTATGGAATGACTACCAGTGGCGACGTCTCTTCCTCGTAGTCCAAGAATATGAAAGAAAAAAAGGGTTGTTTCAATAATAAACAATCAATGATGTTCCGCTAGACTATTTTTGCTTTAAATAAACTATTTAATTATTAAATTACAGAAAATAGAAAATAATAGCATTTTTTTAATAAATTTTGCGGCATCTATTTATCAAATTATTACATTCCATTTCTTAACCAAAACTGTTATGAATGAACACTCCCTACTAATATGTTATTTAGTATTAAAATATCTTGCTGTGCCTTATACACTATATTTTAGACATTACCTTTACATTAGGTACATACGTTTTTCTTTACAAAAAATCTATAAAAACTATTATTAGGCGTAGAAAAATTATCGTCTGCAACACGTTTTGGATGGCATATTCCGCACTCGTGGACCGCTTCCACTTCCACAACTGCGGAATATGCATCATTCCAAACTTGTTATAGAATATACTATTAGTCCGAGAGCCGACCGCTGAAAATGGCACCTGATAGGTTAAAGAAAATATATTATTGGAAAAGATAGTACTTATGTAGGTGGAAGAAATGCCATGCAAGTCACTTCACTAGGCAACCATTTTTTGAATTTTTAAATTTTGGTGTAGTTGCTTAGCTTATTAGTTAAAGGATGATTTTACCGCTAAATGAAAGCTTGGACTTTCTAATTTTAGGAAAAAAATGGTTGCCAAACCTCAGATAGTTAGAAAATTTGGCAGCTCACTTTGAAGGCGGGCAACCCGAGTATCCACTGAAACGTATTCCATAAAAGTTCGAGAGCCCAGGCCTGCCAGACGTACATACTTCATTATCTTAAAGTTGATATTTCGTTATATACACATAGTGTGATACCCAGTTAAGAACGTATGCACACTCGCTAGCCCGGAGAATGGGCCCTTGTGTATATAGGGGTTGGGGGTAAAAAACGGGTTAGAATTGAAAAAAATTCTGTCGCTCCGTATGTAGGTTCTACTAGGGCTAAATAACCACTAAATACTAGTGGCAGAAATTCTTGTTCATGCAGGGCTGACAACCCCCAAATGAATGATTTTTGGGGATAATTTTGTTTTTGGGGGTGCGGGGGAGCTTTGGATAAAAAAAAATTTCAAACAATAGCTTGATATTTTTCTTCGGCGAATCATGATCCGAGAAAAGAAATGTGGGTTGCCATTCTTATGAGCCGTCAAAGTCAAAATTTTGGTTTTGACAATTTCGTATGAATAGTGTCCAAACAATTTTTATGCCGCGCCCTATACTTTTGAAGATATTAGCAAATTTTGATGTTAAAATTGGCTTTATTTGGTACTTTTCGACATAAGGTTATGGGAAAAAGTACCAAAAATACTCAAAGGGCACGTTTAGGCCGAAGTTAATTTAACTGAGCTAGGCAAGTTAACAACGGCGTAAACAGCAATTTTTTTAGCGCTGTTAGCTAACTTATTTCTGCTTTTTGGCTTAGCTAAAATATAGCACAGCCAAAATGAACTGACGTTTGCTTGTAAATTTTTGTTGTAAGCAAATAATTTAGAAATATTTCAATACAGCATGAAGATATTATCATTATTATTCATTTTTTAGCTTTTTATTATTTGTAAAATGAGAAATGTTATTATTTTTACTTGTTATTAGCTGTAAAATGAGAACAGTCAAATGGTATGCTAGAAACGGTGCTAAGTTAACAGCGCTAATTTACCAGAGTTAAAATAACTCGGGCCTAAACGCGCCCAAAGACTCCTAACTTTGGAAGTTGTTAGGGTGAAACCGTCACTTTCCAATTTTAGATAGGTGGGAGTATTCTGCGTACACTGCTACAATAATCGTGAAAATAGGTTATGGGGTTACAAAAATACAGGGTACACGTCCTAGCGGCTAAACCGTTACGATTATTTCCCCCTCACTCCAATCAAATATCATTTAATGTAACTGTATGCATATGATACAAATAGCATGGCATAAAAGGTACGTGAAAATTATTTATTTTGAGTATTTCTTCCTTCAATTATGACGTATAATACAAAAATAACGAATTCTTTTACATTCACAGTATTACCTCAAAATATAATTTTGTTTTAATTTTAATAAATCCGCAAAAACAATGCTCACTGAAAAATCAAGTTCAGAACTTGCTCGTCGAGGTCTCAAAATTATTTCTAGCCCGTCACCGCGCATATGGCCTATACATGTAGGAAATACCGTGATCAAATGGCATCATGTACTCTTTTTACGTCATATCCTATTTTACTTCAATCCGAAAATATACGGAACCCATCTTTATACATATCGTGCAATTAATAATCAAGGTGTCATTTACTCAAATAATATGTGGAGAATATCATATCCACCCATAAGCTTTTGGGACTAAACCCACGCCAGATAATTTAACTAGCAGCCGACCTACAAAGGAGGAACCGCCTAAAAAAGTTGTGCTCAAGCGAGGCAAAGCGAAAAAATATGGTTGCCAGCGTGTAGAACTTTACTTTCTGTTTTTCCAGGCCTTTTTTGTTAAATTTATTGGTAGCAGCACCTCATAAGGTATCTCCTCCCATACAATGCTTTAACGCACACACACAAACTCAATACCTTGATTGAAAGCATCAAACAAACCGTACGAAAGCTTCTCTCTTTAGGTACAAGTGCCATCGTAGGTGTCCTTTTGTTCTATTTTTAAGCATTCAAAGTGTTTGTAAAATTCGACTCGTAAACCATGTCATGGAGCAGGAATAGTGTCATTTCCGAAATAGTGCTAGCAGACCATCGTGGGTAAAAGGGCAAGAATTCGGCCGTTTGCATGAAGGGTGTTGCACCAAGGAAAAGATTTTTGAATAGACGATGAAGCGACAACTAATTTGTCTTTGCCACAAGAAGGAGAAGGACAACGATGGGAGGTTGCGAGATAAAAAATCGTTTTATAAAAATTTAAGATTTGCTTTTCTGATAAGGTTAAGCGGAGGGTTTTCTAGTACAATTCGGCTGTTCTACATTTACCGCCCTTGTATCCATGTGTGTCGTTGACATTTGAAATGTTTGGCATATTGATGACTTAGTCTCATCCGCTTTAATCCTTGTATTCTGCTCGAGGCTTGGTAATCGGATAAGAACTTTGGATATAAATATATTAAAAACTAGAAGATCGTACAAAATGCATAAAGGATAAGCATAAGTGAAGGTGCTAATAGTCCGGGGCCCGCGTACAAAAGTGCTGACTATCGGGCGAACTTTGCCAATGTGTGAAATTGATTGTTCAGATATAAGTGAACAATGAATGGACCGTCGTCGACTCGGAAGACCTAGAACAAGATGGAGGAGAACCCTTTCAGCAGAGGTCGCAATAACTGGGAGATCCTGGTCAGAGCTGAGAGCTGTCGCGCAAAACAGAGTCCGTTGCAGGGCAACTGTTTCTGCCCTATGTACCACGAGGGATTAAAGGGGCGTAAAAAAGAAGAAAGAAGGGAAAGGAATTATTTGGGCGTCATGGAACGAATATTTCGCGCAAACAAACGGCCAGATTTGCGGGAGTATATTACAGCTTTTGAGATCTGTGCCAATTTGGTGACGAATATGACGATATTATATGTAAATGAGTAATATGTAAATGAGTTATATGTACATGTAAGGCATGCACTTTAATCGAGATATGACAAAAAAGTTTCACTTTTTAATTTCTCTGAAACCCTTTCCGGATAAGTTAATTCTGTAATAGGAATAAGACTTCACGCTAATAAAACTGAACAACCCAACAACATTTCGATTTTTATATTTATTTTCTATTGATTGCCACAAAAAGAAATCGGTTCCCCAAAAAGGGCGACATTATGGCTATGGTTGCTTGCTTTCTAATAATGCGTCTTTACTGAACAACCCCCTTTAGGCGACTCCCTGTCTCGTAACATTTAGTTATGTGATGTTCATGTCGGGTTTTTGTTATCATACAACCAATGCCAAAAGCACGAACGATTTAAGTGATTTATATATAATACCACCATAAGCGCAACAAGGCACGTCAGTGAAATGAATGCGAATCTATGATCTTTAATTGCAATCTAAAGGATCACATTTTTGCAAGCTGGTGCCCCAAGATGAGCAAGGCTTTTACGCCCAATGGTAAAAAAATTTCTAAGTTGAAAACGAATTAACGAAGAAGTTTTTGTGAATGTTTATAGGAAGCAGCCAGCGACATCACGCTCAGACGTGACGAACAGTCAAAATTAGATTTGCCATGTCTGATTAATGATGGGAAACTTGTTCGAAGTTTATTAAAGAAAGTTTATAAAAGTTTTGGATGTTTAGAGGTGATACAGATTGATAACCATCAATAGTGCGCCCTTGGATAAAAATGCTGGCTGCTTAGGAATGTATTAAGCTCGGATAAAGTCATATCAAGACACATAGATGTTGAAGTTAAATATGTATATTGTTACGCTTATGACGAATTTGAATATAATAATAATAATAATTTATTATTATAGTAGTACACAAGATTTACATCTTTTATAGTACCTACATATGTAAGTACATATTTTTATTTATGAATCTTAACATATGATAATCTAGTTTCTAAAGAAACAAAATATAGTTTATAAAAACTAAAAAAATCGCTTTTATTTTAAAATGAACGAAAAAATAAAAAATATTTTTGAATTTAAAGTTTTTATTTCTCCAGCCAGTATATGGAAACAACCTACCTTTAGAAATGAAAAACAGCGTGGGACTCTAAACCTATATTCTTATTCTATTAATACCGGAACTTTTCGCTAGCGCCCCAGGAAGGGAAATTTTATTGAGTAGAAGAGACGAAACGTTGTCAAGGGACAGAGAGCGACGACTAAGGAACATTACTTGGGATTTATTAGGATTAACCTTTTACTTGGGCTTGGCGGTTATCCTCGCAAATATAAGGTAATCATTTTGAATACGGAAAGAAGGAAATGCTTATACTTCTACCTTTTACTCAAAATGATAACCTTATACTTCTACCTTATGCTTGGGAGGATATCCTTCATTTTTATGAATACGACCCATTGAAGCCTATTAGAGAGAAGAGAAACAAAGAGTCGAATGGCAGAAGAAGAAAAGTGACACAGTTGGCCAGTGGCGGACTAAGCCCATCAGAGGCCCGGGGCGGCAAAGCTGAATGAGGCCCTCAGTCTAAGAAGTTGATGTAATTTTAGAAGCCTTTTATTCAGTTTTCATTTGTATGTAAAAGTGTGTGTGCATGTTTATTTCCCAGTAGGGAAAACATTTAATTACCAATCGATTCCGAAAGTAGTTCCAAAGCCAAGTGTCCACTATAGAGTTTTTTTGGTAGAGTGTAGAGTGTAAAGCTCTACCTGTATTGTGTACACTACAGCGCGTCTCTACCACTCTACCACCCCACCGCCCGTAGAATTGCTCTAGAGAAATTTTGTGTAGAGCTCTACCACGTGCTCTACAGACTGTACACTGCAGATGCGTTTTCTCTACTGTAGAGTCCGCCATCAACTTTTGCATGTCATTTAATTTCTCAGTTATTCAGAGATGCGTGCGTACACATATTGTGTAAAAAATTTAAAGGAAATTAATAGAAAATAAAAAAGTAATAAAATGAGTTCTCGCCAAAAACAAGCTGCTGCCGTTTTATTTTTGCTCGAAGAAGAGAAAAAGAAGGAAAGAAAATGTTGGGCGCGAGATTGGATTGCGAAAAGAAAATAAAACGCTGGAATGTATCGAGAATTATTGAATGAGCTCACGGAAGAAGACACATTTTCTGCGTATGTCGTATTCGAATTTCGTTGTTATTTAACAGGCCGATGTACAACAATTCGAAGCGCAGTCGAAATGCAAATAAGAATGAATACTGTAGAGAGAAAAACTCTATCAAACATGCTTGATAGAGCGTAGAGCAGAAGTAGAGCTCTACACAACACCAAAAATTAGGTTATATACTATAGAGTTTTTTAGCAGAGAAAACTTTCGCGTAGAGTGGGGGTAGAGCGCATGTGTACAGCTATAGAGGGTGTATACACTTCTCTACGCGTCTCTACGCCAGAGTTTTCTCTAGCTCTATGCAAAAAGCTCTATAGTGGACACCAGGGGCTCGATTCCGCAACGGTGAGTTTTTCGCCAGTGAACACCGAAGGAAAAACTCACTGACAACCTCGGTGCTCACTTTTCTTTAAAATGCGATTCCGTAAGAGCCAGTGAGTTTGAAAGTGCTGAATGATTTTTAAAGTGGCTGAATGATGCGCTGAGTTGGTACTGTCTTGACCTTTCCATTTTAAAAATTCTAATTAAATAAAATCTTTTAGCACAATAAACATACCAAACAAATCTCTCAAAAAAATTAATTTTAAAAAAAATTAAAAAAATTATTCAAAAATAATCGCACGAAATTACAAAAACAACTTTACTCGTCAAAATTCAAACTCACCGTAAATTCACAGCCTTTTTCTCAGTGAGAAATTTTTCACGGCGGTGTTCACGGCAAATGTCAAAAAAAACTCATTCTCACTCTTGCGGACGCGAAAATAAGCAGTGTACACTGAAATCGGTGAACACCGCAAGACTCACCGTTGCGGAAACTGGCCCCAGGCTTAAGTTTAGAAAAAACTCATCTTGCATGTTGCAAGCGAGATGAAAATGCTCAAGAAGTATTGAAGAATAAGCGATGTACAGGATAACGATTCAATAAAGTCCCATTTTAATAATTACATGCTGTACTTATTTGTGTCTACGGGAACATTGTACGGGACCTCCGACTCCAAAGTACCACTTAGGTAGGCACTGACTATATTTTAAAAGCCTTGTTTAGGATTTGATCAAGGGAACTTGTAGACATTTGGAGGCCCCCAGGAACCAGCGGCCCGGGGCGGACCGCCCCTTCCGCCCCACCCTTAGTCCGCCACTGCAGTTGGCTAAGTTTGGAGAGCAGAAGCGAGTGAACCACAAAATCAAATGAATCTGTTAGAGGAAAAACCATAAAAGAAGACAACGAGCTTTCCATTAGCTCTGGTTGTTTGAGTGAAAAAGCTGCACTGCGTAAAGGTTTAGCCGCAAAGGCGTTGTGAAGTTTTTGAAGTAAAACTTCTTTAGGCTCGCCTTAGCCTAAAAAATTTCCATGAGAATGAATTGACGCTCTCACACATTGAAAAATCGTCAGATTTTTCGTATAACGCTAGGAAATGGGAAGGACGGGGCACAAGAGGCGAAGAAACTCGAGTCTGTGCGTGCAACAATTAACATAAACTCTGCCTTACTGCATATATTTTCTGGCCTTGTTTGCTACGTTCTCGCCCAGACTTTGCTTTATCTCATTATATGGATACAAATTCACCATCAGGGGTGGATTATTTCAGATTTTTCTTGTGGCTGGGTGCTTAGAATACCAAAGGGGTGTGGTCAGTTAAATACGTGAGGTGTTTTTGTTTTAAATTGGCACCCACCTCCCCTTTGGTGAGATGTGCTGCCCTCCAGCCCCCCTCCCGAGACTTACCCTATAATTTTAGAAATTTTAAGATTACAAATTTTTGTAACCTACAAAAAATAGACGAATCAACACGGGGGAGCGTATCAAAACATAAAACTGTTGTGAAAATCTTTGTTTTTTGAGTCACAGTTGAATTTTTTACAATACACATTTATGAAAATGTACAAATGTTCAAATGGACAATGGGCAAAGAAGAGTATTTGTTTCCATTATGAAGTAAAACTGTATAGGCGTTTCTTTTGGGTAAAGAAAGAAAAACACCTTGTATAATAAATCACAAAACTAATTATTTATTAATGCCCGATTTCTTCACTTTACAATTATCCACGCGTTTTCTAACTTTAGAATAAAGATAAACATCGATTAAATGTTGGACGGTTTTCTTCACGCGAAACCAAAGTTACGTATTCCACAGATAGTTAACCTACCATTCATATGGCAACTTGGCTTTTGCGCAAGTCTCGTTGAAAAAAAAAACGCCAAATTGTAATTTGGCGGGTTTTTTGACGTCAAACGTTGAAATAATTTAATTTAAAAAATATTTAAATTGTAATTGGGAGACAGGCAAATACTTACGCCTACTTAACACTTAAATTAATGTTCTCATTTATGAATGAAAACGTATTTTTTTCTAATTGTAATGTAATATTTTCTATTAAATTCTCCCTTCGCTCTCATCGGCCAAAAAACATTACATTCATAAGTGCGTCCATTTTTAATATAATTACATATTTAAAAAAATGCCAACAACATATTTTTTGACACTAACCAAGAGATAAACCCACAAAATTGGGCAGTTAACTTTAACCCCGCCATAAGTCTCAACCCAAGGATAGCAAAAGTGAAGAAAACCAATTTATCTAGATATACTATGGAAAAAGTTAGCAGTATATTTAATTTTATTTACACTGGTTTAATTTATATATATTAATGCTGATTCTGTTTTTTTATAATTACGCGTCTCTATGAACTGAGGTAGAGGAACCGTACTAATCGAGTGCTGGCGGAGATGCCGGAAATTGTCTATATCCATAGGGACGATAGGGACGGAACGGAAAGCGGCTAGATCACTGAACTTTGGGTTCGGTGATCGATGAAATGTTCCGATTGATCTTATTGATCGTGTTTACCATTTCGGAATATGTTGTGTGACTTTGCGTAAAACTTAGTAGTTAAGTATGTACGCGGTCACCACAACTGCCTTTAAACTTCTTTTTGACGAATCAATAAAGAGTCTCCAGTCATTCACATCGCATTTTATGCCGTACATTTTCCCTAATCCGGGAATGTCTTTGCAATAGACGAGATCTGAATGTTACGCAAAAAATTGTGAGAATTCCTTCTCTCTTTTCCGGTACCCGCAGAATGAAGTTTTTCTGTTGTAATCTCGAACCAAGAAGTTCCGCGGCATCTTTAGGTAGTCCTAAATCTATCGTCAAATCATTAAATTCTATAAAATAAAAGCCGTAGCATAAAAATTGTTCAGACATTACTGATAGGAAACTGTCCAAGCTTTCCAATTTTGCAAAAAAAAATTAGTTCACTAGGTATTTTATGGAGAAAAGGGTGGTTTTAGTTGAAATTTTAGTTATAGTCCAGTCAAATTAGTATTTTCTTATCTAAAAAAATATATATTTCATTTTTTTTCTTGGAATCGGTTTATTTTGGTGTTTTAAAAACAATGTTAAAAGTCGATATCACCAAGGCGTAAAAAATTATTCAAAGTCAAAGTTCATAAAATACAGTTTTTTTGCGAATATCGCGCTTTCTATAGCTCCGAGGCCAATAAAAGTTTTTATGAAAATAAAAGATTATTAAATTCCCCAAAAAAAATATCTTTCATTTATATATATAAAAGTGATAGTATGTCTGTCTGTAAATGTTCAATAGACTCCGAAACCGCTCATCCGATTGGCCTGAATTTTTGTATATAGGGGTTTTCGGGTACGGCGGGTGTTCCTACGTGGTGTATTTTGCTCTATTTCGAACACTTCGGGTGGCTGTAGTGTACCAATATCCTTAAAATTCGAACTTTTGTATGGGAGGTACTCTTCGAATTACTGCTAAAGAGCTCAGATCTATATTATTTTGGGTTTTTCCGAAAAAAATACGATTCCCAAAGTTTCAGATCGATCGGTCCAAATTTAAAATGGCGGCCAACACAAAATGGCGGATTACCTTTTTCTTTGCAAGCCATTCGGTATGCGTATCAAATGAAAGGGTATGACAAGTACAATATTATTAGCTCTGTGGCGTCATTCCAAATTCAAAATGGCGGCCAACGCAAAATGGTGGATTACCTTTTTCTTTGCAAGCCATTCGGTATGGGTATTAAATGAAAGGGTATGACAAGTAGAATATTATTAGCTCTGTGTGGAGTCATTCCAAATTCAAAATTCATATCACCTGATTACTACTATTGGTTTATGGGTGCAGCATAGGCGCACCGGGTCCCAGCTAGTTTTTTATATAAAACGAACAGTTTATGCAAAAATGTGCTTCAAAGTTTCCGCACAAGGCATGTATATTAGGTAGCCCAGTCACTTTATACATAAACCTCTGAAAAAATCCAACTGGAGATTTTACAGCGGGATTCTCTTTATTTTGGGGTCACAAATAATTTCCCAAAAGTCCATAAAGCGAACTGACCGGATACTCAAGCTACGGAGGGTCAAAGGTCACGAAAATGAGTTTTTCTTAAATATCTCTTAATTTATCGGTTTTACGTAAATGGCTAAAAAAAATTTGTTCCTGAGATAAATTTGTGTATTTGAGTGAAAAAATTTTATATAAATAATCGGAAGATGTACTCTCTTCAATAAAACATTCATTGGAAAATATTGAACGGTGTAGTTTAAATAACAATTTCAAAAATAAACAAACAGATGGCCCACCTTTTATATGAATCAAAGAAGGCTTAATCTTCACGGGCTTGTAATAAGAGAGAACTCCCGCGTCCGGGATCTCATTCATAAAGCTGACACAAGCATACACAACAAATAGATGCACTCGTATAGACTAGTGGCGTATGCGTTGCTCCGCAGCTTGTCACCCCAATTTCTCGAAAACCATTGCTTCGACATAAATTTTGTATAGGACAATTTTATGCAGATTTATCTCACGAACAAAGTTTACCTAGCCAAAAATTTACGTAAAACCGATAAGGGGGCGTCCATAAATTACGTGAGGAGTTTGGGCGGGGGGGTCGACCCGAATCTCACCAAATCTCACGTGGGGGAGGGGAGGGTCTCCGCAAATATCACGTCATTTTTTCCGCAAGAAACAGTGTAAAATCGCGAGAAAACTGGGTTAAATTAATAGTAGGCACAGGTAAATTAAGCCGAAAAAAGCGATATAGCGGAAATAATTAGGTACCGGCTGAAAATTGGCAGAGCGCTTCTTTTTAGGCTTTTTAATAAGGGGTTATAAAGTCTACCGATTTTCTACCCCGAGAAGCCCACTTGTTAGGGGTTTTAGCCCTCAAAATGGGTATTTTTGGAATTTTCTGTTATTTTTTTCGCAATATTTCTTAATATCTTTTTGTTTTTTTTCAATTTTAAGTACAATATCTGTAAATGAGAAAATCTTTAAAATCGTCTTTTCGGACCCGCACTTAGATTTCATTCACGAAAATCTTGGTGCAGTATCAGATGAACATGGTGAAAGGTTTTATCAAAACATATTGCAAATAGAGAAGGAATAATGAATCAAAAGTATACGTGATACTATCATTATATTTCGACTCAATAGCAATTGGGTATAAAAATTTTGCACTGCCGTTTACACTGTATTTGTTCACTGTTTCAAATACCATCCAACTGGAACATCCAAAAAAAGTAAAGAAAATAATTTAAATATCTAGGAATGAAGACGTGATGAAAAATTCTTATCTTTTTATACAATGGTCTGGGAAAAACTGCGAAAGTAATGTATGCATTGACTTATACCACCATTTTTGGACAGATTGCGACCCTACGATGAACTAGTGTGCGGGCTAAGCTTAAACAAAACAAAAAGGCCTAGAAGCCCAATTGAAAAACCTGGAACCTAATGCGCTCCTAAGAATCTCAAGTGCATAATATACCCAATCCTACTGCAATCATAGAGATCATATTAAGAATCGGCTCTTTTCACATCAGTCAGAACACATGCTATCTGCGGTGCATTGTCATTACAAAAAGCAGACATTTGCACCAGGCGACATATTTAGTTATCTAAGCATCTTACAGGACTCGAATTTTGAATCGACGACCATCTGCTCTGAAATGCCTACTAGAGGCCAAGATAGATTTTGAAAACCTTTTGTTATCATTATCGAGAGTTGTGAAGAATGGAAGTCTAACAGATCCGCACTTCTTGAATCTGTATCCTGATGTACAGGCGGCTCAAACGTCAATTTGAGAAGCTGGCTGTGACTTCAGACTCCGCTTTTCTAAGGCGATACGAAAGTAAGAAGCAAACGGAAGCTAGTAGCGATGCCTGATTAACCTCCGAAAAGAAATTATTTTCAGCCAACCAACTTCATTTATTAACTTAATTTGACATTTTGATGCGAACAATAAATTGTTTCAAGAATATTTAAAGATTTTTTAGAATATTTTAAAACAAACAAATAAATGCAGCGCATGCGGCAATGGCTTTACTCGCGGACTGAAATCCGATAACAGGCGGACAAATTGAATTCGAATTCGCATTGGTGGAGGATACCATTTTCTTATTTCCGAATTTCATGACTTTCGAATCGGATTCCAGGATAACGCCCCTAGGTCTTTCAGTCACAGGTTTTTTACCTAACGATGACATCTATAGAAGAATGCTCCGAAGTTTGTATATCTCCAGAGTCATAAATGGCTCTACCATTACTATTCAAACAGTCAAGTCGTTACTCTCTAAAAACGAATCAGTGGATGCCAAAGCCAACCTTCGTGTGTCAATATATTGTAAAATTCTAAATTTTTTTTATATACCATATGCTTGCTCTACAAATACACGAGTTTTCTGTTCTCTTGTTAAGAAATCATTATCCCTGTAAGGCACCATGAGGTTGGTTTCCAAAGGGCAGAATCACCTGCTAAATGGTAATCCACAGATATTGTAGTTTATATTGGGTGCATGCCGAGTTGGTGCTGTTATGATTTTGTGGTACTGTTCTTCAACACAAATTATGATTTCTAAATGCAATCAAGCACAGATTAAGGTATTTACACTAAAAATACGCATAATAGTGTAAATCCTACAAATTTTTTAAAATTATAAAAATCTCACGTTAGATTGAAGAGGGGGGGGGGGTCGAGCCAAATATCACGACATCTCACCAAGGGGGAGGGGGTCGAAAAATCGCCAAAATCACCTCACGTAATTTATGGATGCCCCCTAATTTACGAGCTATTTGAGACAAACTCATTTTCGTGACCTTTGACCTTGAAGAATTTGTTATGCCTTGGTGATATTGTTCTCAATTTTATACGCTTTATATTAGCTTCACTTGTAACTATGTAAAAAAATCTTGGAAGTTGAATTTGACCCACTTCCCAGTCTCCGATTGGGCTGAAATTTTGCGTACACGTTTAGTTTGGATGACAATGTAATCTAACCATCTCGTAAAAAAATCAAGATGACGGTTCAAAGATGGCGGCCGATTTTTGCAATTGGGTTCTACGACCCCCCGAAATGGGTATCAAGTGAAAGGGTATGACAGGTAAAATACAAATGGCTGTGTGGCGTCATTCCAAATTCAAAATGGCGGCTACACAAAATGTCGGAACACATATAATAGACTAAAAATTAGAAAATATACTTATCAACTTCAAATTTTGCACATACATATGTATAGTTCGCAATGCAACCTGACTTTTTTATAAAAAAATCAAGATGGCGGATCCAAGATGGCGGGAGAATTTTGAAATTGTGTTCCTCGACGCCGCGACATTGGTATCAACTGAAAGGGTATGACAAGTAGAATGCAATTAGCTGTGTGACTCCATTCCAAATTCAAAATGGCGGCCAACACAAAATGGCGGATTACCTTTTTCTTTACAACCCCCTTGCTATCGGTAGCAAATGAAATGGTAGACTGCGTGACGTCATTTTAAATCTAATAGGGCGGCCGCCACACAATAGATTATATAATAGACTAAAAACTAGAAAATAGAAATAAATAGTTTAAAATATCTAAAAAATACGCTTTTATTTTAAAATGAACTAAAAAGTAAAAAAATAATTTTGAATGCAAAGTCGTTATTGCTTCAGCCAGTATATGGGAACAGCCTACCTTTAGAAATCAAGTTCAGAATAAAATTAATGAGGTTATCGCTTTTTTACATTTAAATAAGTTATATTTATAATTTTTACCAATAACCTCATTAATTTTATTCTGAGCTTGATTTCTAAAGTTAGGCTGTTCCCATATACTGGCTGAAGCAATAACGACTTTGCATTCAAAATTATTTTTTTACTTTTTAGTTCATTTTAAAATAAAAGCGTATTTTTTAGATTTTTTAAACTATTTTTTTAACATTTCTTTTAAAACACCAAAATAAACCGATTCCAAGAAAAAAAATGAAGGATATATTTTCTTAGATCAGAAGCCATTTTTAAGTCTAAAATGACTGGACTATTAAAAAAAATACAGGTGCGGTAAGGGACCCCGGTCACGAACGAAGTTCCTTACGATTTTTCTTCAACTGCGAATGTAATTCCAATATGAAGGCATATGAGCTACCTTTTTCAACATCATTCATTTCATTAAGAAGGCATAAGCATCTATTCTGGATAATGAACAAAGGAAATAGTGTGCATGTTTGGTTTTATTGTACCAAGTATACAATCTAGCGCAATCAAATCATCATCGGATGAAGCCGACATCATGTAATAGTTCCAACGTTACGAGCACAACTGATGAGTGATTTTCTGCTTGCACCGGATATGTTTTAGGTCGCCACTGTGTACGACCTAGGGGCGAGTAACCGCAAACAGGAAACCGGCTACCACGGGGTTACCCTTATGCATGACACTTTGTATTAACATTTCTTTCCATCCCAGTAGGGAAAGCAAGTCATTTCCCATCGATTCCGAAAGTAGTTCCAAGGAGTAGCAACTAGCTCTAGTTCAGATTACAGCAAGTGGAGATAAGGCAATACATTTGCACGGGGATGTCATAGGCGGTAACCAATCGCCTCCATTCTGCATTACGTAAAACTCTCAATCTGCATTACATAGAAAGTTCAAATCATTACTCCTTGCATTACTTTTGTGTGGAAGTAATGCAGCAAGGAAGTACTTTTCAAGAATAAAACACTCTTATTTTCTGTAATAAGACCTACAGCAATATGAAGCAGTTCTAGAATTAATTCTGCATGCAATTTATTGCCAGTTTCCGTACTGGGATAGCTATCGGTTCCCAATGTCTACAAAGAAACACTGCATTTTGATTTTGTGAATTGTCTACTGGGAAATTGCCGGCTGGGATCGATTCTCGCACGCATACACAAAAATCATACCACATTTTCTTACGTGACGATTTCTATGAATTCACTCTACCCGCAAGCCGCGTTAAGGAACTTCGTTCGAAAAACCAAAATGTTTCTTGTTCTTTTCCTCATTTGAAATCGACATCCTTTTTCCGTAACGGGGTAAGTGGCGCTGCTATTTGTGATAACTTCCTAATGAATTTTCCATAATAGTTAACTTTTCCTAGGAATGTCTGCAGTTCCTTTAAATCCTTTGTCGACGCATTTTTCTTATAGCGGTGGTGCCAGATTCAGAAGGTCTTAGGCCTTGCGCGCTAATTACCGCCCTAAATAGCCCACCTCTCTTTTCAGAAATACACATTTTCCCCGGTTTATCCGTAAACTGTATTCGGAAAGACGTTAAAAAATTGCTCTCAAGTTGCTCAAATGATCCTGTTTGTCCTTTCCAGAGACTAAAATATCGTCTAGGTAAATGGCGTACCTGAGACCAGATACTACTTTCTCCAACGTTCGTTGGTAGATGGCTAGCAATTCCAAATAGAAGCCTCTGATACTGAAACAACCCAAGAGGAGTGTTGACAACTGCCAGATCTTGAGATTCGTCATCCAATTCAATTTGAAGATAGGCGTCCGCGAAATCAATTTTTGAAAATAGATACCCACCTGCATGGCTCTGAAATAATTCCTCCGTCCTGGGAATAGGATGCTGGTCAACTTCAAGATGTGGGTTTATTGTTACTTTGAAATCACAAATTCCCAATTTATTCTTCTTCTTCTTCACTATGACGATGGGCGCAGCCCACTCGCAGGGCCGCGGCTAGACACTTTGCGGCCCAGTGCACATCCGCCGATGCCGCCCCTTTAAGGGCAACAGGATTACTAGGATCTCTTATAAGCCGTTCTGAAGGAGAGCAGGGAAGATATGGCCCCTCAGATTAAGGAATACTATAGATGGACAGTGCCGAGCACTTGGGGAACGTTCCCAGGGCCCCCACATAATTGGGGCCCCCGAAATTGTGAAAAAGTGATATATAATCACATGCGTGCACGAAGGTGCTATCACAGCGAATAGCAATGACGGCATAGTGCAGACACCTTCGCCTCGTATGAGCGAACGCCATCTGCACGCATGTGACTGTAATATTTTCATTCGACCTATAGGTATATATCGGCATTTCTTCTCTACGTGCAGTAACGTTTGCGTTTGTGACACTTGAGGGTGTAGGGGCTTTATAAATAGTAAAAGAAGTAGTAAAAGGGGTTGCTGTGGGGTGGCTTCCGATTCACCGATAGGTGATCTTAAAAAGTAGCTTACAGTTAGGGTTATTTCTACATAAAAAATTGGCGGGGTGTTTTCATAAGCAACTCCATTTTAGTAATAAGGCTTGTCCTGTGCGTAGTTTCCGATCAAGTTAGAGGGTGGGTTTTTATTTTTATTGAATTCGGCATACCCAAATTAGTAAAAGGTGACATTATCAGCGGGGTGTGCCAACTCGCCTGTAGTTAAATTTTTTTAAATTTCGTTCATTTGAACGTTCAGTTATTCAAGTACCTAGCCTAACAAGGGCCATCCACATGAGAAGTGCCCATTGGCCTCTCAAACGTAAATCCGGCCCTGTAGATGGAGTGGAATCGAGTGGCTGTGAAGCCAAGCGGGGGTTTTGCAAGGAGGCTCCACTTTCTTCTCCTGTGCTTGACGTTTCGGGGTTTATTTCAATAATTTGTTGATAAATGAAGATATACTATTTTCTTTGTTTTTTCTAAAAGTTTTATCAGGTGTTATCCATTAGATTTCAACTAGATTATTCAAAATGTGGAGCATACCAAGAAGGCGTTCCCCTTCCGTCTCATGGCTTCACGCTTGATATCTAAGTTCGCACTTTACACTAGTTCTATATAAGTTTAGTTACTCTGAGTATGGCCCATTCAATATTACCCGCATTAAAACCCCATTTGCCAGCCCTTTGTTTGGAGGTAGTTATTGCCCATCGCGATGGGCAATAACTACCTCCGGTCCAGTATGCAACCTCATCAAGCAGATAGAAGATTGACTATCCATTCGCAGAAGGCTTTCGATGACCTTCGTTTGGATTTTCTCAACTCTGTTGTAATGGGTAAGGGCTTTGTTATAGAGGTCCCAGTTATCCGAGACTGGAGCCTTATTGAATAATTTCCTAACTTCTTTTCCGGCAGAGATCATTGCTTGTGGTTTCACAGGGCAGCTGCTTTCAAAGACTGTCACGATCGTTTCCTGCAGATTGTCAGATACAAGGTCCAGATCGGTGATGGAGTTCTCTGTGGTAGGGAGGGGCGATATTAGATAAACATCGATATTGACATCGATGTTAACATCGGTAAGTAAACATCGATGTCCGATAAACATCAATAAAAAAACATCGATGTTTGAAAACATCGAAGTTTTGGTGCTAAAATCAAACATTTTCAAAATTCTCTATGGAGTGGACCCAGTATCAACTCGACCCCCGTCGGGTTGAACCTGGGTTGGACCTAGTCATAAACGGGGTAAGTATGAATAAAAAAAACGTATTTAACCATAGACTACAGATAAACAGAACGGTAGCAAGTTTGTTTTCTTTTATAACCTTGAATCAAAAATATATATTAGTGACATTTGGAATAAAAATTAAGAACTACTTCGCCAAGTTCGAAATGTGCATTTATAGGTTAAGCCTAGTACGGTGATCGGGCAAAATTTTGCCTCGTCATTTTTATCATTTTTCAGGCAAAATTTTGCCCAAGTGTAGAGTGGTGGAGAATAGTGGAAAGTTTTTTCTTTACCTAATTTGTCTTTTCATTATAAAACAAATAAATATTCCTTTTCCATTTTAAACAAATTTTAACTGCTGCATTCGGATTTTTAATCCAACTGTCCAACTTTTTGCCAACAAAAAATGACCAGATAATTTCTGGAGGCAAAAACTTGACAAGTAAAAGTCTCCACAATTAGAAAATCCATCTACTAGAAATTGAAAGTATGCAAAATTTTTGCCCGAACGGCGTACTGCTTTGCGCTGGCCAAGGTTTTTTACATGCATTTTAAAGGGATGGCAAAGTTTTGCCTTTGGAGCGTGGTCCATATGGCTGCAATGCCGGGGCCAGAACTAACCTTATAAAGTTCGCTAGTCTTGAACTAGTAAATCCAAGACGACAACAACAACAACAAAATTTTTCCTGATCACCGTACTAAGCTTTAACATTTTAAAAGTCGTTTGGAAATTTTACTTTAATGAAGGCTTGCATAAGCTCAATTTAATTTTTACAACAAACAAATGTGGAAACATCGATTTTCAATGTTCTTGTTCCCATCATCGATGGATCGATGTTTTAGAGGACTCAATATCGATGTTAAAATATCGTGGCCTAACCAGAGGGCTGTGCGATAAGCCTTCCAGTTAGTCTGCCGAAGAAGAGAAGAAGCTCTCCGAGTATAATCAATAAGCTCTCAAGTTAAACCTGTGATCAGACATTGTTTCAGTATTTTGGAACTGACGAATATGCTGGTTGAGACTTGCTACTTCAGTATTTTGGAACTGACGAATTTTCTGGCAAAAGACAAGTCAATCAACTTTTGCCTAATTACATTGGAAAATGTAGGTTTGTTCGGCCCTAGAATTAGAATTTGTGTTTCCCCACGCGAGGAGATGGGCGTTGACGTCGCAGTCAATCACCAGCTGAATGTTCCTCCTAGTGCAGTCCTCCACAAGTCTCCCGACAGCTGCTGGCGATGGGGGGGGGCTCTTCTCCAGGAAGGTACGCCGAGGCTATGATAAGCCTGGGCATACCTATTAGTACGTATACATGCGAAATTGAAGCCGGATTCAAGCCAGCTTGGATCTTAGAAAAATCCATGTATACGCAGATCGAATTCAAATAGGATCGAGCGGAATTCGATGAAAAAACAACACGATGAAAGAACAAGAGTAAAACGATACGAAAACTACAAATTGTAGGTTATGTTCATTGCTTTTCGCTTACGCTTGAATCCATTTAAACTTCACTTACTCGATCCGACGATGTCAATTACGCAGATTCTCACTTTCAATCTTTCGATCCCTGGATCGTTCGATTTGGTCATGTATACGTGATATATGTCTCCTGGCAGCACAAACGCCGCCGCCACCAAGTCTCTGGAGACGAACTGCGAAAGAGGAAGGCCGGTTAGTCGTGCTACTCTAGGGCAGTCATGTTCGCAGAGGTAGAATTTATTTGAGTTGTGCTATCTTCAAATTTTCTCAGATTAAGGCTAGCGTCATACGATTAGGTTTTTCCGGTACGGCTAACCGTCTCCGGTTTTGTTTGTCTCCGGTTTGTTCTGAACCCGATTAGGTTTTAACCTTTACGTAGGTCCCGGCTAACCTAATTTCTTGAGTTCCATTTTGGCAAGAAAAAACCGGTCCGGGAAAAATCTAATCGTATGTCGCTAGCCTAAATCGAGAAAAGTTTGCTCGTAAATGCGGTGTTCCTAAATCTTCGCCAAACATTTAGGAATACCGCATAGATAGAATTTTCTGAAATTTTCTGCCATGCTGATTGTAATGTTAAGGGTTTCTTTGGTATTGATTTTTTTGTACGTAAAATAAAAATCCATAACTTTACTTGACCAGTGTGACGTGAAAGGAAAACATTTCCATTATGTGCAAACTTGCTTTCAAACTTCGTCTCCATCGTATAACCTTTTGAGTGAGCAAAAATTTAATATAATTTTAATAGAACGAACTTTATCATTTTTCTACCGTATTTGTTTACTGTCAATAGTCCCGTACAGGAGCCACCAGATGGGGGATATTGCCGAAGTATAAAGCCAAACACTTATCAAAATAATATTGAAAGTACAACCTCTATCATTGATGTCCACATTCCACTTTTATCCAGTGCTCAGCTTTTCCAGTCTTTAATGTCCACATAACGGGCGTCGGTCTGTGCGGCTTTGGTCCTTCCTCACTCGGAGTAATTTATTGAAACTTACCGCAGTCATGACAATCGATAAAATTGAAACGAATCAGGATTATATAGCACCCCATTAATCATTTTGCTTCCCATCCTGGACTATATATCCTGGCAAGTCGCTTCCTTTAGTTTACTGATTGAAAATTTTGATTAGAGGCGATATCTAATGGGCATTTCGCCGGGAATAATGGAGACCCAACCAGGACAGCTAATTGATTAGAAGGCCGCTTTTCAGATATAGAGCGTTTATTCATCAATCAATTTATGGTAATGTGTCAGTGGAAATTTGATGTGTTAAAAATGGGTGCTATGTTTGCAAATGGATTATTTATTAATGTTGAAACAAACCAAAAGTTTTGCTTTATTGAGATTTTCTGAACTAGGTAAAATCCGCGCGTAAATAAGCCGAGTATTAACGCGTATTATGGAAGCCAAATCACTGTCGGCATTTTGATCATTGTGTTGGGGGATTTTGCGAGTGGTTGTTAGCGGTTTATTTTATAGAAGTGTAAAAACAAAAACTTGGAAGTACGATTATGAATTTTATTTAGACTTGACAAAAGTAGAAAGTTTGAATATTTGATGAGGCGAACCCGCACGTCCGAAAGCCGAAATCCCAACTGATGAGAGTCATTCGCGCAAGTTCTTAGTGGATTGAGCAAAAGTGTTTACCCAAGCATAATTATGATAAGCGCGTGTTATTGTGCACATTCAGCGCATTTATCTTTTATGGATGAATGAAGTTCATACATAATTAATATGCGCGTGTTAAATTAGTTGCGCATTCAGCGAATTTATTGATTAAAAATGATTTATTAAAGAATGAACGGATGAAGATATTGAATTACGGGCATTATAACAATTGCTCTAGCAAGAGATTAAAAGAAAGCAATTTTTGTTAACACCTTTTTACATAGATTCTTAACCGCTCTTAGGCCATGTTCACACAGCAAGATTTCTTTGGTCGATTTTTTTGTTTTTCGGAAAGAACAAAACGGCAACTTCGCATTTGTTTGCATTTGCGACCATATATTCAGTTACCCAATCCTTTCTTCCGTTTTTCTTATTTTTTTTAAAATTTTTATGATTTTTTACGAATTAGCAAAAATTGTATGACGGCCTTGTTTCACTGAGCCTTAATTATTAATTTTAGCAAGCGCAGCGCCTCCGAAAACCACCGGAATTTTTATTTTACATATTTTAAAAAGCGACTGGAGCGCCACCTAAAAGCCTCTAGCCGCGAAGTCACTTCTGGGAACTTCAGGCTCTCACTCTAAGCATGATGCTATTGAAAGCATAATAAAGCCTCAATTATACTGGACGCAACGGAACGCAACGAAACGGAGAGTCAACGGAATGGAATTTTGCTGATTATACTGTCTCAATCGAATATATGCAAATGTCATTTGTTCATAATGTCAAATAAATGTTTTAAATAAGTTGATAAAAGTTATTTGAAAATGGGCGAGTTTTATTTGAAAATTGTTTGTTTGCCTTGAAAATACAAAATAAAAACAATTGAATTCATAATACAAATATTAAAAAAAACTTATATTTACCAATACTTCCTAATTTTTCGGCAATGTTTTGCCAATTTTTTATTATAAAGAGTTTTATTTTCTTCAACTTCAGATATTAATTTTTCAACAAACTCTGACGACATTTTGGGCTAAATAAGGAATACCCCGATTTACGTCGCCCCGAATTACGTCGTTTCGATTTACGTCGTCGAAATATTTGATTCTATAACTCGATTTACGTCGTCATTTCCCCGATTTACGTTGCGTTGCATTTTTCAGCTGCAATTAATTACTTTTTCGAGTATCCTTTGGATCTTTGGCCATCAAGAATTTGCAGCGTAGGCCGGGCCGTATCAACACAGGGGCTAGGAGGGGCCGCCACGCCTTTGCATTGCCCCACGCGTTTTTCTCATATAAGAAATCGATACTACGACAACCGAAAACAAAAGCAATAAAGAAAACTATTTGTATATTCTTTTCGATTACCACTTGAATTGAATTCAAACGAACTAATAAAAGTCGTTGCGT